>JAJQWJ010000002.1:146964958-147682458 GCA_023637945.1 Phaethornis superciliosus | reverse complement strand
ATGTTGACACTTCATGGCTTACCAAAGAGTACCAAATGCCTCTTTAGACACTTGAATCTCCCCTTATACTGGATGAGGACCATACAGGTTGATGGGTCCATGTGAACTAGAGCTGTCCATGTGTGCATGGCCAATTATATTTGGGATGTCCTGGCTCCCAGCTGCTGTTTCACATGGCCATGGGTCCTTTGTAGCTTCTGCCAGCTTCATGGCAATGTACTGATGGGCTTTTTTCCACACAAGGCACTTATATTCAGACATTTCCCTGAATTAACCCTCTAATCAGTACAGCAAATGTATCCCAAATAATGCCTCAGAGCACAATACAGATCACCCTACATACCCACATTTTGTTTGTCTTGACTTTTGGCTGACCCTTCAGCAAGAACAGAGCAAGAGAGAGGAACCTATATCCAGCTGTCTAAATTTGCAAGCTAAATGGCACTTACAAAATTAGATTATCTGAATCCTACCTTTACATATTCCAGCCCTCTTCTACAGCAGGACATGGAAAACTTACCCTCCTTATAGTGATTTACTATGGAAGTCTCACACCACTCTGAAATGTTGACCAAAATAAGCTGTGCTCATTAAAACCTGTTCAGTCAGTGGAACAAAATATCTCCTACACCAGAAAGGAAACTAAATTATTAAATGCTTTCAATCAGGCACAGCAAGCAGAATGAATACATAGTTCAGGAGCAGTGCTGAACAGCCCCTTTTTAACATGTCAGGAGAAAAAAAACCTCTGGTGAGGGTGCAGATTTAGAGAGGAGGCTGTTGGGAAAGAAGCCCAAAGGTGAAGTCAGTTCTCCTCCATCTCTTGTTCCTCCTGTTAAACTTTTATCTGGAGCTTTTTATTCAGCTCTGAAGCCCTCAACACAGGAAGGACATGGAGCAGGTCCAGACAAATGCCACAAAAATGATCAGGGGGCTGGAACACCTCTGCTATGAAGCCAGGCTGAGGGTTGTGCAGCCTGGAGAAGAAAAGGCTCCAAGGAGACCTAAAAGTGACCTTCCAGTATCTGAAGGGGCTACAGGAAGGCTGGAGAGGGACTGTGTGCAAGCAGTGATGGGAGGGGGGGGCAATGGTTTGAAATTGGGGAATTAAATTTTTAAATATTAGGAAAAGTTCTTTCCCATGAGGGCAGTGGGAAAATGGCCCAGGTTGCCCAGGGAGGTGGTTGAGGCCTCATCCCTGGAGATGTTCAAGGTGAGGATGCTCTGAGCATCCTGATCTGGGTGAGGGTGTCCCTGCTGACTGCAAGAGTTGGACTGGGACCTTTAGAGGTCCCTTCCAACCCAAATTATTCTATGATTCTATGATTCTATTATTCTATGATTCTATGATTCTATAATTCTATAATTCTATGATTCTCTGTCAGCACCATGAGGGCAGAAACAGCCCCAAAATCACGCAAGCAGAATGTAAAATGTGGTACATGAGAAGAGACTCAGCTCTTTGTGTACCTGTGGGGTCCATCTTCTCTTTGGAGACAACTGGGATTTGTACATCACTGGGTGGGTGGGATGTGCCTGGAGCTATAGGAAGGGAGGTGCAGACCTGGTGTCACACACCTCTCCTTACATGACTTTGTAATCCTTAAATCGTTTTGTTTTCAGATCTCTGGTAATTTTTTCTCCACCCCACCCCCGACTGATCTCAAGTACATGTTAGAAGGAAAAATAGTGACAATAAGCACCCAAAAAGGTGGGTAAGAGAGAGACAAGAAGAGCATCTAATCTATTAACAAGGCCATATAATAATTAATTTTATAGTTTTGACTGAAATCTCACTTCTTAGACTCTTCTACAGGGGGCCACTTTGAGATAAAAAAGATTTTGCTTTCCTCAGAAACACATTTAACCCTTGACTTTTCTAAAGGATCTGCCAAAGAGATGACTACTAGCTCCAAAAGAGCAATAATGCTTTGGACGTGACAGACATCCATCTAGGAAAGACCACCAGATTGTCTTTATGGAAGCCAGAAATTCTGGGTACCTCCATGAACTGACCTTCTGATGCTGTTAGCCTTTGTCACCTTGGAACCACCAACCCAGAAAAGTGGATGGGACTTCAAACCCATTTGCTAAATATTGGGTTTATATTGTTTTTGCCTGATCCTCACCACTGGGATTCCTAATTGAATTACTTGAGCCATGTGTAACACCGAGGCAGTAATTACAGCAGATCTTGGATTCAGCTGATGAGGCTGATCAAATAGGATTAGAATTCTTCCTCCCAAATCAGCAGTGCAAATTAAATGTTTATTCTTTCATGTAGGGAAAATGTCAGCTGTTTCAAATTACCTGCGAAAGATCTCAAATGATTTGGAACCAGGAAAGATAAAAGTCTGATTTTGGAGTGAAAATGTTCTGTAGAGTTAGGGTTTTATTCCACCCTTTTTCTCTCTCTGGATTGAGATCAACAGAATATCTTTATGCCATTGTTTTTTGTTTGTTTGTTTGTTTTTTTCTTCTTTATCTTCATCTTTTTCATTTGTAAAAGCCAGCAAGGTGCTCTACTCAGAACTGATCATTTTACTTTTATAGCCTCTAAAATTCCAGGCTTAAAAGGATACTGTCAAGTCAAATTTGACTCCAAATTAAATTGTGGGCTGGGAGTCAAGAGACATGAGTTCTAATCCCAGTGACCTGCTGTGTGACCTGCTTCACCTCTTTGTACCACCGTGTGCCTTCAGGTCAAAGATATCTACAAGGCTCCTTCCTACAAGGAACTGCATCTCCTGTGATGGTTGCACACTTCCAGGCATCACAAGACAGCTTTGTCTCCTTAAAGAAGGTCAGCATGGAAAAAAAGGTTATTTAGTAGTCAAAGAAACAGGCTGTGGAGTCACTTTTAGCATTACAGATCCAAAGTTGTCCCTCTTGCAACTTTGCTGACGCCAAATGGTGTTGAACGTGGTCCAAGGTGTACACTCAGCTTCCTGAGGGATGGCAGTGGTGAAACACAGCCAGTTAGAAAATGCAGCCCAAAGAAAATCAATCTCTGGGCTCCACCTGCCCAGACACATTCACTCACATCCTTATCAGTGCTAAGTCCCAGCTCTGACCTCACACAATTTTGCAAGTCACTGGTGAGGCTGTGGGAACGATGTCAGCTCCCTGAACCGTGCAGAATTCAACCTCTTTTTCTGTGTCATCCTGCATCCTAGACTGTTCTCAAGGATTATTCCAGAAGGAACTCGTAGAGAATATCTGATTGAATGCTGATGACAAAGCACAATGTATCTCCTAGAGAAACTCTTCTGTGTTTGAGGCTCTGTCAAATCAAACCCTTCTTCCCTTCTCCTCACATAAATAAATGTCCTTTCTCACATAAATGCAACCTCGCTCCTGCTCTAGGAATCCCTCCACATGCAATGCAGCCAATTTTTAAAATAAAGAAGTGTCTGTGAGTGGAGCATAGAGCAAAAGAAAGGCCACAGTCCTAGCTGAGGTTGGTCTCTATCTGCAGAGACTGTGGGACTCAAGAGGAAATCTACTCTAAGCTTGACCACCAACAGGCTTTTTATGTCTTGGCTGTCATAGCTATGTATGAATTAATTCCTGCTCAGTTAAGTAATAGGAATACCTACCTTGTATCTATTTGTAGATTGAGGAAATTTTGCACACATCACTGTTAACCTCACACTTGAATTTGTCTTTTCAAGACACCTTTACCTGGCCAGGGGTGGTGGATTGTAGCCCTGGTAGAGGGATGCTAAAAGGAACAAGATAAAGTCTCTTTCCCTCTCAGGACAGGGCAACACAGGTGACAGACCCAGAAAGGTGCCTGGTATACACCTCTTCTATGAAGTCAGGCTCAGAGAGTTGGAGTTGTTCAGCCTGGAGAAGAAAAGAGGCCAGGGAGACCTTAGAGCACCTTCCAGTACCTGGAAGAGATACAGAAAATCTGGAGAGGGACTTTTGACATGGGCATAGAGTGCAGGATGAGGGGTGATGACTTTAAACTGGAAGAGGGGAGATTCAGATGAGGTATTAAGAAATTCTTTCCTGGTGGTCAGGCACTGCTACAGTTTGCCCAGAGTGAACTTTGTGCCTGCCCCATCCCTGGGAGTGTTGAGGGCCAGGTTGGATGGGGCTTGGAACAACCTGATCCAGTGGGAGGTATCCCTGCCCATGGCAGGAGAGTTGGAACCAGGTGGTATTTTAGGTCCCTTCCAGCCCAGATTGTTCTGTGAGTGATTCTATGATTCTGTTTTGGGGTAAAAGAAATGAATGTGACTGTAACTATTGGGATAGGCAACTTTCTGCCAGAAAACCCATTTCAGAGTATTCCTTCATGCTCCTTTTCAGTGCAGCCCACAGTGATGTTTAACCCTCTTCAACATCCTTCCCACCCAAAGGGAAAACCCACAGAGCTCTTGCATCTAATCGGTGGTCCTGCTCAGCTCTGCTCCACCCCAGGGCTCTGAAAACCCCTGGCAGATGTGGCTTGGGGCCAAGCAACCACTTGAATGGCAGGGATTTTACAAGCCCTTCCTTGTGTGGCTATTTTCATGCCCTCTTCCTCACTCTGGGAAACACAAGGGGACAGCCATAAATTTGTGATACATCATCGCTCGCACTCGCGGCCGAATCCAATATTCCCTCAGCGAGGCTTCATTAAGAGGAAATTCATGCCTTAAACACCTTGCAGCCTGCATTTTTGACAAGTCATCACATTTTTGTGTGCCCTGCTTTATTTTAAAGCCCCTCTCGTAATGACATTCCTGAACAGGGGCTGCTTTGCAGCTTGCAGAGGGGGGAGTCTTTGTCAGCTGGAAGCAGTGGAGAAGGAAAAATGGGATGCAGAATGTGTCTTACAATGCAGGGGGACAACCTGTTGTGTCACTTTGTCCTCTTGGACACCCATATGGCTGTTCCTTTTTGGCAGGCGGGTCAGGATGGAAAAAAAAAAAAAAAATCCATGTCAAATTAGTAAGGAAATTATCACCCGTGAGGAGGGCATGGTGAAACTTGGATGCTAGCACAGAGTAGTGCTTTATCTATACAAGACCCTGTGGGGAAGCTGGCTTCAAATTTCAGAGCCCACCTTGAATTAGCATCTCTTTCATTGCAGTGTTCTCCCTGAGCAATTAATTTTGCTCATAGGAGGTGAATCCCTTCAGTCTTGCATTCTTCATCATCAGAGGGGAGGCATTTCTATGACTGCTGTGGCATTATGTGTTGTGTCTGTTTGTAAACGGCTTGTTTGAAACCCATGTCCTACAGCAAAGTGGTGGTATGGAGTGATTAGTAGAATCATAGAATCATAGAATGTCAGGTTGGAAGGGACCTCAAAGATCATCTGGTCCAACCCTTCTAATACTACAGTTTATATGAGATGTCCCAGCACCCTGTCGAGCTGAGAGATAAATCTTTCCAAAGTGGAGGAATACACCACTTCCCCTGGGACTCCATTCCAATGTCTGACTGTCCTCATGGGGAAAAAATTAATAGTTTTAATCATGGAGAGAAAACTGTCTCCAGGGATTGTGCCCAGAATTAAACTGGTACAAATGAGGATGAAATGAGGGATCTTTTAAAAGAAATACTTTGAGAAATTAAGAAGACAGGGAAATGCTTTCTAGCTTGGATGGCTAAGGAGACCTACCCAAATCCATGTGTATATCAGAACTGAATGATCTGTCTTCATGGAGATCCTGAGGATTTTCACTAACTGTTGGAATGATTAATGAAACATAAATAGTTTTGATTTTATCTCTCTTTATTGGTATTATTCTAATACCAATAAAAATGAACCCAACTGAAGGCCTCCTAACCCCCAAATAGGTACCCAATAGTCTTTACCCAATACGTCAGCAAGACTCTGGGTAGAAGAGTCTACTTTAAAGACCTAAAGTTCTTACCATTTCTGAAAGCAGAGAAATCTGTTGTGTCCTGAAGGTTCAGATGAGCTGTAAGGATTTCACAAGACCATTTCCATCCAATGCATTTAAACAATATATCCCTTACTAACCTAGTGGGAGTATAAAGTCAAGAGGATTTGCTTAAACTACTTTCATTGCTAACTTAAACTAATCCTATTGCTGGGGCATTGAAGAAAACCAAGATGTGCTGGTTGTAGCTGATGTAGCTGTGCTCTGAGTTAGGAACCAAGAGCTGGAGAGCTGTGATGGCCATTTGCAGACTGTCCCCTCTTTGGTTGCTCCAGAAATCATCTCTTCCTCCTGAATCTCCTCTCTAAAATTATTTAGCAACAGGACAACTCTATGATGTGTTGTGAAGTCTGCTATGTCAGACCAGGATGTACCAAACCCCCAGAACATCCCAAGTTGAGAAAAATGATTTTTCATTGTCATGCATTACCCCTAAGGATCTCACTACTCCACAGAGCAGATTCCCTGAGTTCTGTGAGACACTGTGTAAGAGATTCCCTAGCATTCAGCTTCAAATCAGCAAATCATCTGATGTTCTGGTGAGACTGAACCCAGTTAGGAGCTGGGGAAAAGTAGGGTATGAAGAGAAATGAAAGGAACTAAAGAGGGAGGCTGTGAGACTTAAATTGGACTATAGGTGGCCTCAGTAACCTACGGTCTACTAAGCATCCATCTGATTTTTTCAAGCTGTCTGTTTTGCAAACACTGCAGCCTCCAGCCACTAACAAAAAAAAAAAAAAAAAAAAAAAAAAAAAAAAAAAAAAAATTAAAAAAAAAAAAAAATTACTTCTCTTACAACCATTGCCAAAGATGGACCTTGCACAAAATTCTCAGTGGGTTCCTAACTCCCTGTTTTGTACCACCAGGGAGGATCCTGCAACTGAGACCTTGTTAATAATGTGCAAGGTGTAATTAATTACATTCCCACCCTGCAAGATGGGCTGAGTTGTATTCCTATCAGAACAGAGTGATGCTAGGGTTCTTTTTTAGGTGATCATGGAATCACAAGCCCTGGGGCTGGTACATCAATAGAGCTGAGAAATAACTCTGAAACCCTCCAGATTTAGTGATTTCTTGTTGCTGTGAACTCATCAGGCAACTCAACTTACTCATGGGTTCTCTCCATGACCAAATAAATAAATATATGTCTGTTCTTCATGATTTTTTATCTACCTGTCTATTATTACTGCTATTGTTATTAACATCATTTCTAATAGAAGCAACCTACAGTCTAAATTGCAAATTCCACCTTTCCCTGGTGCTTTATCATTCCTTTGACTGTCAAAATCAGACTGAAAACCTGCAGCTGTCCAAAGCAGATTTCACTCTGAAGACAACTTGCCAGAGAATTGTCCCTTTCTTATTCTTTTGTGAGATGCAAGAGGAGAATTCACTTTGATTTTCCAGCTGGAGAAAGTTCTGCTAAAATTCACTATAATACATTTTCCAAGAAGATTTGGCTTTGACAGGTGATCACTGAAATTAGAGAATCTACCAGAAAGACCTGGTGATTGGAAGTGTAGGTAATGTACATCTGCTACCTCTGTAATCTCTGCAATCTTTTCCTTTTGGGGCCTGAATGAGGGCATAAATCACAGAAAAAAATAAATACTCCAGGGCTGAAAACCCAGGGGGCTAAAAGGGAAGAAGGATTGAAAGCTGGAGAGGGACTTTCTACAAGGGCATGTAGTGATGGCATAGGGAGGGAGGGCATAGTCTCATGATGAAATATGGGAGATTTAGAGGAGATATTAGGAAGAAAATCTTTCTTGTGAAAGTGGTGAGACACTGGTTGGCCAGGGAAGTTGTGGATGCTCCATGCCTGGAAGTGTTCAAACAGGTCTAGTGGAAAATGTCCCTGCCCATGGATGGGGGCTTGGAGCCAGATGATCTTTAAGGTCCATTAGGTCCATTCCAACCCAAACCTTTCTATGATTCTGAATCTATTTTTCTTGATGGAGCTCTCAGGCCCAGCCTCTAAGCAGTATTTGAACTGCAGGATCTCCTGAAGGCCAAGATCTTAAGCTACTTAAAACATTTGGGCCTTAGTCTCACTTCTGTGCTCTGACAATTTTTTACAAAGGGTGATAGTTGCAAGAAGACTATTAATTAATTATGAAAAAAACCCCAAAACCAATCAACCAAAGAAAACCCAGTAATAAAAAATAAACAAACAAAAAAAACCCAACAAAAACCCCAAACCAAACCCAAAGGATGGATGATGATTAGAGAAAAATAAAGTCATTTAAGTCCTGAACAAGAATTTATCTTTTTAGTGTGGCTTGAAATCACACACGTGCTAAGAAGGGGGAAAAAAATCCGCCTGAAAACATCAGCTTCAAACTAAATGGGATTACAAAAAACCTTTCCCCAGGGGTCAGACTTTACCCTGAAACACATAGGAGAGGTGTCTGTCAGGAGGCTGGGCAGGAGCAGAAGATGGAAAAGGCAGAGCTTTGTTTAAGGTTGGTAGGGAAGGTCAGAAGGCTCAGAGGTTGACTTCATACTTTTTGGCTCTGCCCAAGTTGAGAACCCACTTCACTTGCAACCTTGCTTCACTTTTTCCACTTTTACCTGTTTGGGGTAGATACCTAAAAGCTTCTTGAAACAGCTTATCTCCTCTTTGAAGACATTTTAATGTTTGTTTTTCTTCCTCTCCACGGATTCTTCCTTTTCTGTCCCTTCTCTATGTCTTCATGCAAGAGGATGAACTAAATTACCAAGCAGCATGTGAGCCTCTGCCCTTGTTAGTTACACCTAAATACTACTAAGCCTATTAAGTTTATTCCTGGAACTGTCCTGTGCTACCACCCCCAAGAACTTTTCTGTTCAGTAGATTTCATTTCCTTTGTTCTTACTTAATTTACTTGCAGCCAGGGGCTCCAGCAACCCAGTCATTAGCTTACTGCTAATTAGCTGGCACTAACAGCCTCTCCTTACTCAGGAGGCTTGGAGAATGTTTGCTTGGAGTCACATGGTGGGACTTTTAATAACAGCCATGCTGCCTAATTCTGCCTTTTCTCTGGCTCCTCATATGGGTACCCAAGCTGAGTCCACCAACACCGCCTGGGGGATGTGTGTATTTTTATAACGGATGGAAAAGGAGAAGTTATTCTGTAACATTCCTTCCTCTGGAGATTGTTCCTCCTCCAGAGGTGTCTGTGAAGGGTCAGGGACAATGTGAGATGTGGCTGTAGCACCTGTCCCTACAGAAGGACTAGAGAAGCCATTAGGAGTTGGACTTGATGATCCCGATGGGTCCCTTCCAACTTGGCAGGTTCTATTGTGTGCCCCACTTGCCCACTTCTGGAGGAGGTCTGTGAGGGCTCCTCATCCTCTTATCTGCCTCCATCTTCTTGATGAGGTCCTTCATTTGGGTATTCAGACCCTGGTGTTACTCTCTGCTGCTCTGAGCCTTTTCCCAGGACTGCCAGAGGCTTGGCAGATGGACACCTCTGCCTGGTGGGATTCCCCATCACCTCCTCCCACCACCATACTGCTTCTGGAGGGGTCTAGGGTGTCACCCCACCATGTTTTTGGACAGATGTTATTTAAACATGCAATCTGGAGCATCAGCCTTGGGTGATGTGGTTCCCAGGAACCACAGAGGTGAGGACACCCACCAGCAGCTTGCAGAGAACTGCAAACCTCTGAGTATCTGCCCCACTTGCCAGGTGGTGTTTTTCTTGGCCAGCAGAGAGGTCTGGTGATCCAGGGAACCTGGTAACCCTCTCCACATCCTGCCCCAATCCCCAGAAGATGCAGCTTTTGGCACTTGCTGGTCACCAGGTGCCTCCCAAACCTTGGTGGCCAAAAAGGAAATGAGTCAAGCAGGGAAACACACACTCACATGAGGAATGGTCCTGGGAAGGCTTGAGAAGAGACTGCATTGGAGGTGTTTGTTATTCTTAGGCAAGGAGGATGCATCTGGACACCATTCCCTGAGGTGACATGGCTATGGGTGTCAGCAAAGGGTGGGAGCAGGTGGAAAAAGCTGATGTCTTCTGACACCTTATTTACCTAAACTCTTCTGGCTCATGGTGATTCCTCTGCATCCGTTTCTCAATCATCTAGAATGAACCTGCAGTGTTTGGGGTGCTCTGCACTTCCCAGAGACCTGAAAGCAGTGGCACCTTCTCTGTGAGGTGCCAGCCCCCATCTTGGAGACCTCAATCTCTCTATGAGGAGTAACAACATAGCATTTTTTTTCTTAAGGTTGGCTCTTCAGTGAATCCCACAGAGGGATGCAGAACCCCTTGGTTGGCACAAGCATGGCCCTTGCACCATGGTTTGGCTCTCCTGCATGTGTTTCACATCTCCCCCTCTGCTGGTAACCTCTAGCAAGGTGAGCTGCATGCAGGGGGAGGAATGATATCTGCTCAGACATCACCTTGGGCCTGTTGTGAAACTCATTTGGTGAGCAAGCAGACTGTTAAATTTGACATCTTTGGGCTGCGAGACTTCTGCAGGCTCTGGGAGGGATGAGGCAGCACAAACTTTGTGCTTGAGAAGGGCCCTGAGCTATGGGTGTTTAAGGGCTGCACTGGTGATGGATTCATAAACATGTTTTGACTGGAAAAGACCTTTAAAATCTGAAAAAACAATTGTTAACCTAACATTGTCAAGTCCACCACTGCCCCATGTCCCTCAGCACCACATCTCCAGGGTCTGAAACCCCTCCAGGGATGATGGGGACTCCAGCCCTGCCCTGGGCAGCCTGGGCCAGGCCCTGACAACCCTTGCCAGGGAGAAATTCTTCCCCAGCTCCAACCTAAACCTCCCCTGGCACAACTTGAGGCCAAAAGTTCCTCTTGTCCCATCACTTCTTCCTTGGGAGAAGAAGAGACCAAACCCCCCTGGCTCCAAGCTCCTCTCAGGGGGTGTCAGAGAGCCAGAAGGTCTCCCCTCAACCTCCTCTGCTCCAGGATCAACACCCCCAGCTCCCTCAGCTGCTCCTTACAACTTCTCCAGACCCTTCTCCATCTTCTCCAGCTCCTCCTCCATGCTCTCCAGACCTTCTCCTTGTGCTCCAGCCCCTTCCCCAGCTCCATTCCCTTCTCTGGACACTCTCCAGCCCCTCAATCTCCTTCTGCTCCTGAGGGACCCAGAGCTGACCCCAGGATTCAAGGCTCAGCCTCACTGGAGCAGAAAAGGAGAGCAAAAACTTGTGCTGTGTGTTGTCCTACTTGTGCCTTCCTTTCCCACCTCCACGTCCCTCTCCTCTTGGAGAAGTGAATGCATTTTGCCACCTTCCTGGCTCTGCCCCAATCTCTCTGCAGGGTCCAAATCCAAGTGGGAGGGTGCTGAGTGTGCATTTCACTGACAGCCTCACCCCAAAGCTCCCAAGAAGGGAGGAAAAGTCCAAGTGTGGCTGTGTTTCCTCCCATACAGCTCTTATCATCTCCCCATGACCTCGAGCAGGAAGGCATAGGAAAGAGGAGGGAGGAGTACAGGATTAAATGATTTTCTGAGGTCCCTGCCAAGCCCTAAATTTCTTTGATTTCTGTGATCTTCAGTATCACACCTGGGATGCTCAGGAGAGGGCTTCATGTCTCTCTTTCAAGACATAACAAGTGATCTAAACCACACAAGGTAGAATCTTTCAGAAGGGTTGGACATCACCCCGAGACTGCAAACAACTTTCTACAAGTGGAAACTTGGTTCAGGCTGGATTCCCAAGTCTGAATTCAGAGAAAATAAGCAGCCTGATTTCCAGCTGAGATCAAATCAACATAAGCTGCTGGATGGTTTCCTCCCTGGTGCTAACCTTGGTTGTTATTCCACATGTGGATGTAAAACATCACACCTAAGGGTCCTTCTTTCCTGCTTTATCTGCCTTTACATCTGCATTTAGAAATGATGTTGGCCATTTGTGGAAACAATATTCTGGGCTGGGTGGTTTAAAGCCATTCTGACATCACTGTAAGTAAGAGAAGACCTTTTGGAAAGGAAGGACAAGCTGCTGTTGTAACAAAAAAAAAAAAAAATCCCTGATAAATACACAGTGCATACAGAGAGTGGGTTTAACATTAAGTAAGTTCAAAAAATGAAAGTGAACACAAGGTCTTTTGGGTTTTTTGGTTGGGTTTGGTTTCCAGTTATCAGCTTCACATATGAATCTTGCTTCCAAACGTTGGATCATGTGTCTCCTTTGGGAGTGAGAATGATGGGTGAGGAGGATGAGAGCATGTTTTAAGTAATCCCAGATGAATAGTAGGATGAAGGTAGGGCTTGGGGTGTCTTATGCCATTTATGGAAAGGCTGCAGAGTGAGCTCAGGGATTATGAGCCACCAGCGAGCCCACCCATCAGCTCCCCAAGGCTTCATCAATTCTTCCTTCTGGAAACCCTTTTTCAGCCCTGCAAATGGATCTGCTGAGAGCTTCTCCTGACAGGCTGCACAGTCAGAAAAATAATGTTTAGGTTTGTCAGCTGGATGGATTGGTGTGGGGGGGTGTGTACGATGGACCTCAAGGATTCCAAGATGTGCTTCTCCAAAGCAGATAATTATAGGTCAGCAAATGATTATAGGTTCATTGCAGTCATCCCCTTGCTGTATGGGTACTTTGACTGAAAGACCAGGGAGCTCCTGCCCCTCCCTGAACACCAGAGTAGGTGCAAGGAAGAAGAAGTAGGTATTTAGACACCCTATAAGTTCTTATTAATGAATTTCTTGTTGGGGTATAAAAATACAAAGAGATGGGACGGAGGTCTTGTTCATACATGCTCCCCAAAACTCCTCTATCTTTTTCCCATTTATCCCCAAATGCTCTTCTTCCAGCTTTAAACCCAAACAAAGCAGATTTCCCTTCCAAAATTGGCTGTGGTTCAGCAGTCACTTCTGTTCAGAATGAATTGCTTTACATCCTGCAAACAGCTTGTGTTGCACAGTCCATATGCCTCCAATTCTCAGTTCCCATCCTCTCTTTGGCTTTCCTCTCACCTTGCACTTGCAAAGCAAGGAGATGCCTCAGAAGCAGCTCAGTTTGCTCAGTGATGGAGCAGCACAGCCTTAAAAATCAGAGTTAGTTATCCCAATCCTTCCTCTTAGCAGAAATTAGCAATTAGAGCCATGCACATTTAATTAGAGAGCTTCAGTCAACATACAAGGCAGACACATTTGAAACACTGTATTCAGAAAAGAACAAAGCAATAGGTAATCTGATTAATTTATTTCATCCAAGGAGATTGAAGCTGATAGTTTGTACCCTTCCTATCTCTGTAGACTCTGAAGTCCACCAAAGGTGTCTATCCCATTTGTAGTGATCTGTGTTGTAGCCAGGTGAGTTTAGGAAGAGAAATCCCAGTCTTGTACCCAGCCCTTACAGCCACTTCTCAATCTAATACCCTGGAGGAGCTGACTTTCTGCCACATAATCAAAAAAAAAAAAAAAATGCAAGAAATATGCTAGTACTTCATATTCCTCCTTGAATCTTTCATGGTCTTCAGGAGCATGGGCTGGCAGCTGTGTCTCAACTGATAAGCAAATAAAAGGTACACAAAATTTAACCACAGAATCATCACAGTTGGAAAAGACCTTTCAGATCGCTGTGTCCAACTGTCAGCATTCTCCTTGAATAAAATATATATATATATATATATGTATCACTCTCTAGAGCACGTCCCAAAGTGCCCCATCTCATGGGTTTTAAATACTTCCAGGGATGGGGACTCCACCACCTCCCTGGGCAGCCCATTCCAATCCCTGACACCTCTCTAAGTAACAAAATTCAGACCATTCCCTGGGGTCCTCTCATTGTTCCCTGGAGAGAAGAGCCCAGCACCCACCTCCCTACAACCTCCTCTCAGGGAGTCATAGGGAGCAAGAAGGTCTCCTCCAAACTCAACATTCCCAATCCCCTCAGCCTCTCCTCACAGGATTTGTTCTCCAGCCCCTTCCCCACTTGCTTGCCCTTCTCTGAACTCCCTCCAGCCCCTCAATGTCCTTCTTGGAGTGAGGGGCCCAGAACTGAACACAGCCCAGGGGCACCATCCCTGCCCTTCTCCTGCTGGCCACACTATTCCTGATCCAAGCCAGGATGCTGGTGGCCTTCTTGGCCACCTGGGCACACTGCCAGGTATCTAATGGACTTCCAAATGTAAGCCATAACTTCTTGGGGAAAATGAGAAATACAGAGAGAGAAGCAAAACTAGAAACATTCCCCAGCCTTCACCTTGGTAAAGAATGAGCCCTGCTACATGCCTCAGGTTTTATGGTGCATGCATTTTGTGTGCTTATGTCTTTGCCAACTCAAATGGACAGAACTAGGCAACATTTCAATGTTTTTTTCAAATCTGGATTTCAGTCATATTTTGTTAAACTTCTGTAATACCTTTTGACCTTTCCAAGAGTATCTTGGATGTCAGTCTGTGGCTTACACTTCCAAGGTGGCAGCAGGAAAAAAGGCCCAGGTCCTGCTGTGTACAAACTGCTTCAACATAGGCTAGGAAAGATGTTCACTAGCTGGTTCCAAGTCTGTGACATATCTTTGGGCCATCCTTATTCAACACACAAGAGGCTGAGATGACACAGAAGTAATGTGCAACGAGTTCAGATGTCATTTTAGTGGAAGTTCCTTCCAGATTCTTGATGCTTCGTTGAAGGAAAAACTCTGTCCTCAACAATCTTCTGCTCCTAACAAATCTCAGCAGCACTCCCACCGAGTAGGTCATGGTTGACTATGCTGTAAATTCAAATCTTTTTCCTGGGTCCTACCAAAATTCTGCTTTCAGGTGACCCAGATATATTGCAAGACTCAGTCATGGAGGAAAGGGAATCAGCGTTGTCTAATGTGACCTTTATGCTTGGCTCCTTGGTTTATGAGTGGCTGCAGGAGCTGGAATATCCTCACGGAGCAACATCCTGCATCACCTAATTTTGGAAAGGGCTTCAGATTGGAATTCTCATTGACTTAATAGGAAATTATTATCTGAGGAAAGGCAGGAGGCAGGCTTGAGCTTAGTCTGGGAAATTGTTTGTGTTAGCACCATTCAGACACTTGTCCCAAAGTGCGGAAAAGTGCCAGGAGAAAAGCAGTCTCAGTGAACGTGTGTAGGCCAGGGAAATTAATTTTATTAGGTAAGAAGATAGCCAAGCTCCCCAGAAGCTATCTCAAAGGCATTTCCTCCAATTGTTTAGTCCTTTGCTTTTAGCATCATGCATTCTCTCTTCCTCTCCTACCAGAGTGTTTGCTGGGAACTGTCCTAAGTCTGGAGACATTTGTCACTGAAGTGACACATAAAAGGCGGAGTGCCACAGTATCCATTGCTTGGATTTCTCTCTCTGTCTCTCAAATACTTGGTAAGCAGCTTGCCTTGGTGGTTTCCAGGTCAGTGAGGGCTTTTTTTGTTGTTTTTCCAAGTAATTAGTATCTTGTCCATTTCCTTTTCCATCTCTCATGACGCTTCATAGCACTTTGACATTTATTAGCCACACGAAGCACGTTTTAGAGGAATCATTTCATCACTTCTGACCTCTTCTCCTTCCTCTCTGGTGTGATATCCTGCACATCTCCTGCCCTTCACTGTTGTCTGTAGTCATGCAACACTCCTTCCCAAATTCTATTCATTGTTCTGCTTCTGATGGGAAGAAAGCCACCCCCTTATCAGTCAAATAATCTCAGCTGAGAATCAGGGCACTACAGGACACATGGAGAGAGAGTCCTTGCACTGAAAAACTTGATATTCAAAGAGGATAGGGATGCCTTTTCACTGTTATTGAGTGCAACTGAGAAGCAAATTGTTGAATGGTGTAATGCCACAGTTTTTCAACCACCACAACCATAGAAAGAGATTTTGGGTGTTTTTTTATCCTCTCTCTCTCCACCACTAAAATGAAAATGCAGTAGTGGGCTGTTACTGTGGCTCATCAGATGAAAAATAATTTACAAAGAGAATTCAGTAGCTGATTTGATTCCCTGGCCATTTAAAAAAATGTGAGGAGCATTTCATCTACACCACCCATTAAAAGTTACAGTTGTACCTGGATGATCTGTTGAGGAAAGAAATCATATATGACAAAGCCCTATTTGTCTGAACTGTTTTCATAGTCTGTTTAAAAGCAAGATGAATTCTGCCCCAGTTGTCTCTGGTTTTGTCATACATGAAAAAAAAACATGAGCTTAGGACAACCACAGCCCATCCTGGGAGATTCTTTCACTGAACTTAAACAGAATTTCTGGACCAGGGAGGTGGAGGTCCCAGGTGGGGCAATTCAGCTCTGTAAGTGTACTCAGTGCCCTGGCAGAGGTAGACATTTTAATAATGTTTTCCATCACTTATCATGATGGAAAATGCTAGTAAAACTAAGATTATAACCTACAGCTGCAGTTCATCATGAAATCTCAGCTATCAACTGGTCAAGCATGGTATCTGCTGAATCATTTACACAAAGGTTCTTCAGTTTCTATTTTAATCCAAAAATTTTGAGGTCACTATGTTGTTTTGTTTGGTTTTTTTTTTTTCTTTTGTTATCTTGAAAAGTGGCACTCTAATGGGTATCATTAAATAAATAAATAGGCTTGGAACAAAGTTTCCTTTTCACCCAGTTGAATAGATTTAGAGCTCCAATGCACAAAACCACCAGTGAAATCCTAGGAGAGAGAAAACACAATGTTACGTTGCCTATTCAGTCCAAGTCACAATTGTTACTGCATTTTTTCTTGCCAAGATATTGTCCATTTTAAAGAAAATATTGACAAGTCAAAGATTTTTTAACATGGAGCTGAATGCATTTGATTTCTCAGGAGAAAATCAAGGGATAACATGGGTACAGTTTTTAATGCATGAAAATACCTGCAAATAAGTCAGAGTTTTGCTTATATAAAAAGTCCAAGTCATCATGATCAATACTGTTGATGAAATTGGGGTGAGGTTCACCTCTTCTTAACAAATACCTAAATCAAGTCAGATGAATCATTAACTAAAATTCCCCCCCCCCCCTTTTTTTTTTTTTCCCTTTGACCATAACAAGGGAAATTAAAGCCTGGGCTTTGGGGTTACTGAAGGCAGAAGGTTATCATCCTACACTGATATTGATGCATGGTTAAAGAGCTGCTATATTTGACAGACATGCTTACCATTACCCCCAGTTCAGATTATTGCATCAATGACTCTGTGAAATAGAAATCAAGGAGCAAAGTTGATGTTCTTTGTTAGCAGAAGGAAAAAATCACTTATCCAAGATAAAACCTTGCTGTGAGTTTGCCAGTCCTTTCAGACTTCCCACCTTCTTGGCCTGCAAACCAAGGTAAGTGTCATGCTAAAAATGTCATGAAATTAAAGAAAATAAAACCTTTGAATACCTGCACTACTGGATTTATACATTCAGTGAGAGCTGTTGAGAGACATCTGTCACACAACCCTGCACACCAGCCCTTCTATATTTACATTACTTCCACATTAACATCACCATTTAGGTCACTGTCACCTTAAACCTCATCAAAATGCTCCTTGAAATGAGAAAGGCTCAGAAATGAGGAAGTTTTCCTCATCACCCAGTGCCAGAGCATCCTCAGTACCCCATCTCAGCACCTGCCAACCCAATAAATTAACACATCCCAGAGCTTTTCTGCCTTGTTACCCAATTAAGGAAAGCCAGATGCCTTCTCCTCTGTCAAATGCAAATTGTTTGCCACATCCCATGATGCCAACAAGCATCACTTCCAAGCCTTTGGGTTCCCAGGGTCCCAGCTCCTTTTCTATGGATTGGTACAGTTGCCTGAAGTCTTAAAGGGGTTTTGCTGAGAAGTTTGTTACCTGGGAGTCTGGTCCTGAAAAGTTGAGCCTGATTGTCATGGTGAACAAAGTCATGATGCCTTTGTTTTCTTAAGTAGGGAGCTTGGCTGTACTCCAGTTTCAGGGCACAAAAATACCAGGAAAAATCCAAAACAAAGTAAAATCAAAAGGAAAAACATCCCCTTGGCTATGCTTCAGTACCAGACTCACTCATGAGGTGAGCTTGTCTTAAAATTTAATCCCTTGAAGACATTTTATCCAGTTTCTTTCAGAAGGCTTTAGGCATTTTGTCCACTTTCTTTTTTGTATGCTTGTTTTCCTTTTAGAAAACAGGAAGGAAAATAGGAGGGCCTATTGCTTCTGTCCTATTTAATGTTTTCTGCATTTTTCCCATAATAATTATTTTCACATGAAAAAAAAAAAAAACCCAATAAAAATTAAAGATCCAACTTTTAAACCACCACAGGGAATGCAATTTCTAATGCTAACTTTTAGCTTACTGAGTTCTCTAAAGATGGTTTCTTTGATGAGGAGAAGTATTACACACAACTGATCTGTTTCAGACCTCTTGGTCTCCTAGAGAAACCAGAAGTAAACCTTAATTCATGTGACACATATATTAAATATACCCAGAATATATACATATATATATATACAATAAGTTCTATTTTATGGAAATAGACATTTTATGTGTAATGGCCACACCTTTTCTTCTCCCAAACACTTTCCTCACACAATCTCCATATAAAATGCTGAATTAATGCTAATTGCATTTAGGAAGTAGTTAGCAAGAGCCAAAACTTTCAGTGAAATGGAAAAGTAGGGAGGTTTTTTTTCATGCCTTGGATGTATTTAAGATTGTGGATATGCATTTTTAGTTAAAAGACACCTTAGGGATATATTGGTCTAAACAGAAGAAATAACTATTAGGAGAGTCAGCAAAAAAATAAAATGAAGGCAGACCAGCAATCTGGAAGAGATTTCAAAGAATCACAGAAAAGGAGAAGTGGAAAGAAGCTCAAGAAGTCATCTAGTTTAAGAATGGATTAAGCATTCCTGATGTTTTATTTTTTTTTTAAAAAAACAAACTTCTAAAATTACTAATGATAAATTCTCTTCCCTTCCCCACTGCCAGTCAAGTTCAATTCAAAGCATTGCACCTCTCCTGTCCTTATCAAACTTATAAATTTGTCCCCTTTTTTTTTTTCCATAGGAGCAACTTCCACCTTCGAAGACTGTTGCCACAACTATTTTTTTTTTTCCTAGGCTATTTCTTTAGCTCATGTTAAGTACATCATTAGCTTTTTGGGATTACAGTGGACAGGGGTAGATGTAGTGTTCCATATTGATGCTCAACTGTGTCTTGAGGACAATCAAGTCTACTTGTTAGCTTTTTCTCTTCCTTCACATAGAAATTATTTGTGCTGTGCCCAAATAATATCTAAAAGAAAAAGCTAAAATACCCCTAAAAATCTGGTTTTAAAACTCTCTTTAGGCACAAAGTAGGATGACCTGGATGAAGTTAGAGTAACTTCATGAGTTAAAAGAAAAAGCACCATAAGTTAAAAGAAATAGCTGAGAATTAGCTGTTTCAGTCTACAGGAGCTCCCTGTAGCCACTCAAGAGGAACAGAAACTCAGAGGGATGCACATGGCTTATTTTAGATGTCTGCTTTATGATAAGGATTGCCCTCCAGATTCTCCCTCATGAACCCTGAAGCTCACCTTATACCTCTAAAAATTCATCATGTGGAATTCTTTCCTTTTCCCTTTTATCTTAATTTTTGGAATTGTTTTTGGGGCTACAGGTGTCTGTTGTTTTAGCAGAACAAAGTCCTGCTTTTGTTTGACACTTTGCTAAGAATGGTAACAGGAGAGGTTAAGATTCATATTTAAGATTCATATTAAGCATCCACAAGCTAAGAACTCTTCATTAGATGATGTTAGTAACACTGCCATCGGTTTGAACTAATAAAACTGCAAAGTTAGAGCTGAAGCTGTGAGGTTTCTTCTCAGCTTGGATCCAAGCCTTGGTTTAGAGGGGGAACATTATTTTTGGACCAGACAGAACAACTTTTCTAGGAAAATATATAGAGAGATCACTCCTAAATTCAGGAATTTAACAGATTAAGGCATCTAATTCAGTTCAAAGTTATCAGACACTCTACTGTATCCCCTTTACCTTCCACCTCCTGACCCATAAAGTCCTCCTGTAGGTCCTGTGTCCCCTCTACCAGCTTTGGGTGCCACAGATACTACAGGATATTTCAATTTGCAGTGAGCTTAAGTTTATATCTGGGTCCCACCTAACACATCTGAAAATGTAAGCTGAATTTTACCCCATCAGAAATGTCAGTGATTTATCTTACCCTACAGCAGACAGCCACTGAGTTAACTCCATGTCTCTGTAAGCTCCACTAATAATCTGGAAGGTTTCTCAAAAATTCTTTCCCAAAGCACTGGCTTTATCTTACCCACTATTAAACACCTCCAGTATGGTTGTCTACAAGCTAAGTACTCAATCTTCCTTTACAGTTAAAAAGAGAGAAACAGACACTTTGAAGAGACAACACATCCCTCTTTATTTTAGGTTTCTACTTTGGGATGAAAAGTCACTGGCTACACACTGACTCCAATGGGATACCTGATGAAAGGCTCATCTGGACATCTCTGCACCAAATTATAAGCTTATGAAGTGGGATGTTGGGTGGAGAAAGCCTGTGATGATGCTGGGAAGTAGCTGACATTTAATTTTTTCAGTTCCCAACCACAAAACTGCTGTGAAATACCTGTTACCCTGCAAGATCCAACACTTCCCATCTTCCCTTCTGCATGGTGCAAGCAGAAGTTGTCTTCATGCAAAATATCCCCATGGTGGGACAGCATTGCTCTCTAAGAAAATCCTTGGCTGGTCATGTTGAAAAATATTTGGGTTTTGCAGTGGTGCTGAAAGGCTGCCCAAAAAATGATTTGAGTGTGGAGAACTTTGTCTCTGTTTTTCAGTTCTACCTTGTTTGCCTGTGGTGGTTGTTTTTGGAAATGCAGGCATGGAGGGAAAAAAAAAAACCAAAACCAGCAACAGCTGCCTGGAATTCAGTTGCAAACTGGAAAACCTGAGTGGGGAAAGTGAGAAGTTGTTCACATGGATATTAGAAATGTTGCCATTAGAGACCAGTGCTGAGGAATTAAAAATGATCACGAGGCATGGGAGCCACTTCACCTTGGGAAGCTAAACCTCCCTTCAGAGCTTTTCAAACCTGAAAACAGGGCCAGAAACCCAAGAGTGCTCCAGAATTTGGTTGAAAACCTGTCCTGAGGGAGAGCTATGGCCACAGGATGATGCCATGTGCCAGGATTTAGGAAAGTCTGGGGTCTTGAGGTGAGAGTAGCCACCAGCAGCCCAGGAGCCATTAGCTGAGGTTTGTGCTCTGATTTCCCATTCTGGAAGGCAGGGTTAGTATAATAATCTCCTATTTTAAAGCTACAGAAATTGCAGTAAGCTCTTTCTATTAAACTCCTTGGGTATGAGTGCCTCAGGACCACCTTGAGGACCTCTTGCAGGTTTGACCCACACTGCAAGTCCCCGAAGGTAAAACTAGTTTTGTCATCCAAATAATGCCACTCTTTATGGTACCAGAAACACCAAAAATTCATGGTGGCCAAAGAGATATTACTAGAATTGTTTTTATTCCAGAAGTGAAGGTGAAAGAGTTCTGCACGGAGTCACATTATGCACAACTGAGCTCTACCCAACACATCTGCAGGCCAATTCCAAGACTCCCAGGCTTTAAGATGGATGCTGGGTTGGTTCAGATGTATGGTTGGTATTTCTAAGGTCTTCTAGATACCTAAATGTGGGTCTCTGTGACAGAGAAAAGGGCAATGGATCAGGTTGGCTGCTGGGTATTCTCTAAGGTCTTACCTACAAGGTTTGCTTTCCACTTCAGCATCACCCACAACATCTCTGTGCCACTGATGTCTGTTGATTCTGCATTTTTGGTTCATAAGTGTCTCAGAAGAAAGGAGGGAGAAAGGGTTTGTGTGTAAGGATAGAGTGTCTTGCTCCCAGCTAACAGAACTAAGGTCTAATCCTGAGATGCTCCAGTGAAACTGAGCTAAACTGGTAGGACACAGTTATTTTTTAAGAAGTTATGAAGTTTACAAGTATGCCTGACCTCCTGCAGGTAAAGAAGACAGCTCATAGGAAAGCTGAAGCTCCTATTCCTCTCTTCCTCTTCTCTCTGAGCCCAGTGCAAGATGATGAGCAAAGCAGAAATGAAAATGAGAAATGACCAAGCACTGGTGCATGGTGAGGCCTGAAGGGTGAACCCCATCAGGCTCCTTCTGCCTGGAAAGTTATTTATCTTCTGCTTTCACCTCCACCCTGCTTTCACAGCAGCTGGAAGCTGAAGATGATGAATTTGCAGGAGGAGAAACTGTGGTGTTCAACAGATTCCTCCAGCACGTGACAGGATTTTGCCTGTGAGGAGACTGGAGGGCTGAAGCAGAGGCAAGAGATAAACTTGTCAACTTTGCTGCTGATATGCAAGAAGGTCACCTCACCCAAGGGAAACTTAAACAAACAAGTGGTTGTCCAGGGCTACGACAGGATCAACATTTACTCACAGCCTGTTCTTCCCCAAAAGAACATTTTAAAAGAAGGTTCAGCTAAGCCAGAGTCACCAGAGAGCAAGAATTAAACTCCCTTCAGATGTGGGAAGAAGTCTCATAGGAAGTCTCTGATGCAAGAGGTCCACCTCTAACCATCACCCACAGAATGCCATCCAGGACACCTCCTGGGAAGGGTGACAGAAGGAGAAGAATTGTAAGAAGTGAGAGGAGCTCCTTAGGGACCTCCTGCCCAGGAAATCCCCAGGGTGTGACAAACTCTCCATCCCTCCCAGTTGTGTTGATGACTTGGGATTTATGGGGCTTCCTCCACCACATCACTCTAAATGCAACTGGTTTCTCCATACCCTGGAAAAAGAGAGGGTTATGGGTGGTGAGGGTCCTGTTGCCAGCCCAGAACAGAAGCATGTGGAGAAAAGAAGTCAGGAGCAGTGTCACTGAGCTATGAGCTGTAAGAAAGAGAAATAAGTTCTGAGAAGTGAGGATAGGACAGATGACACTGATGGCAAAGGGATTTGAACTCACTCTGGAACTGAGGAAAAAAAAAAAACAAAACCCAACACTAATAAACTCACAGGTTAGCGAGAATTTTTTCCTTTCACTTTTTTTTTTTTTTTTTTTTAATTTATTTTGAAAACTACATTTAACACATAAATTGAACCATGACTTAGAATGTCCCTTAGGTACAAAAACATCTCCTTGGCAGGCTGCAGGGAGTTAGTGTGACTCAGGGACCATTTGCAGGAGGTAGCTGACACGGATCTGCCCTGTTTTGAGAGACAAGTTGTTCCACCCCAGGTGGTTTCTGGGCCACAAAGTGGTCACACACATTTGCCTGGATCTGTGCTAGAAGAAAGCTCTTAGTTCAGTGGAAGAAGCCTTGAGCATTGCACACAGAGGCACTCTGGGCTGGGTTAGGAACTGGCTGGAGGGCCAGGCCCAGAGAGTGGTGCTGAACGGTGCTGATCCAGTTGGTGGCTGGTCACCAGTGGTGTCCCCCAGGGATCAGTGTTGGGCCCAGTTCTGTTTAATATCTTCATTGATGATTCAGATGAAGGAATTGAGGCCATCATCAGCAAATTCACAGCTGACACTAAGCTGGGGGGGAGTGTGGATCAGCTGGAAGGCAGGAGGGCTCTGCAGAGGGACCTGGACAGGCTGGAGAGTTGGGCTGATTCCAATGGGATGAGGTTCAACACAACAACCCCATGGGGAGCTCCAGGCTGGGCACAAAGGGGCTGAGAGCAGCCAGGCAGAGAGGGACCTGAGAGTCTGGATTGACAGGAAGGTGACCATGAGCCAGCAGTGTGCCCAGGTGGCCAAGAAGGCCAATGGCATCCTGGCCTGGATGAGGAACAGCGTGGCCAGCAGGTCCAGGGAAGGGATTCTGCCCCTGTACTCAGCCCTGGTGAGGCCACAGCTCGAGTCCTGTGTCCAGTTCTGGGCCCCTCAGTTCAGGAAGGAGATTGAGGTGCTGGAGCAGGTCCAGAGAAGAGCAAGGAGGCTGTGAAGGGATCCAGCACAAGTCCTGTGAGGAGAGGCTGAGGGAGCTGGGGGTGTTCAGCCTGGAGAAGAGGAGGCTCAGGGGAGACCTCATCACTCTCTACAACTCCCTGAAAGGAGGCTGGAGCCAGGGGGGGGTTGGGCTCTGCTCCCAGGCAACTTTCAACAAGACAAGAGGGCATGGACTTAAGTTGTGCCAGGGGAAGTTTAAGTTGGATATTAGAAAGAATTTCTTCATGGAGAAGGTGATCAGCCATTGGAATGGGCTGCCCAGGGAAGCAGTGGATTCTCCATCCCTGGAGATATTTAAAAAGAGCCTGGATGTGGCACTCAGTGCCATGGGCTGGGAACCACAGGGGGAGTGGATCAAGGGTTGGACTTGATGATCTCTGAGGTCCCTTCCAACCCAACCCATTCTATGATTCTATGATTCTATGATTGCAGAGAAGCAAGAGATAAATAGCTAGAAGGAAGCTCCAGACACTCTTTCACATGTTGTACAATCAAAAGTGGGAAAAAAGGGCCCAGATAAAACTGGAAAGAGGCAGGAGCAGAGAGAAAATTGTATTTGAAGATAACTACCAAGGGTTTGCTTGTAAAACGGAAGGATGCATCAAGCTGGGGCATGTTGGCATCTGTGCTGGCTCTGGTGGTATTCTCACCTTCATTCAGGGCAGGCGTGGTGGAAGAGGGAAGGATCTTATTATATTTGTGGATGACACAAAGCTGTTCCGGATTGCAAGGTATGTTCCAAAACAGGATTAAAATTCAGATGACCTTGGATCACTGGAGAATGATCTAAAGAAGAGAGAGAAAAAAAAAAACCAAAAAACCAACCAAAGAAAAAACGCCCAGTGCACTGTAATTCAAGAGAGCTTTTTGTTTTGCTTTGGTTTTAATTCTGCGTGAAGCAAAGGGAAACAGAAATGCAGAAATTTAAAGGCAAGTGGCAAGTGCAAAAAAATAAATAAAATAAAATAATAAAATAAAATAATAAAATAAACAACAAAATAATAAAATAAAATAATAAAATAATAAAACAATAAAATAAGGTGGTTTCTCATAGGTGGGTATGAATATGGGCTCGTTGTATGGGTAATAAGAGTATGGAACTCCCTGGCACTGGGTGCTTTAGACACAAAGTTTTTGTGAGTTCATGGAGAAGCTAAAAAAAAAAAACAGTGGAAGAAAAAATCATTAGAACGTACAAAATGCACAGAAAGCATGGCCAGCTTAAGAAGTCCCCAAAGAAGAAATTGTTATAGACTGTGAAAGTATTTGCCATACGCTCACTGCATTCTTACACTCATTTGGTATTTGCAACTTTATGAAATAGGATATTGTGTTAGGTGGATGCTTGGGCTGACCTATTTGGCCTCCACACCCAAGAGTTTCTGGGCTTTGGAGCAAGGTCTTCAGCCTGGCAGTTAATTTAGTTTAGCTCACCTGCAGCCCCCAGCACCCAGCAGGAGACAGGTCCATTTATAAGCTGACAAGTTTCAAACAGGATTTTTTAAGCAACTGTTAAGTCAAAAGGTAGGAGAAGCTCAAGTAGATTATTTTAGCAGTGAGCAGACACAATTTTGGGGGGGAAGAACCTGGAGTTCGTTTTCGTGCATCTGGTTTTCCCTCTTGTCCTCTGGTGGTTCAGCACCTTGACCCCAACCCAGGATATCTGAGTGCTTGGTTGGTTGGGTGCAGCCCTTACTGGGGTGTATTAGGAACAGAAAATTGTATGTTCTTTCACATCCAACTGTGGGCAAAGAGCACATAAACCTCCACAAGGGATACTTGTCCTCCTATACCTCATGTTCTTTTGAAAAGAGGGACAATAAAATCCAGAGGGAACTCAACACTCTGCAGTGTTCTGCAGAGCACAGAACTCAACACAGAGCAGTGCTCTGAAAAATCGTGTGGCCATTGTCCACCAGAAGTTTCTGGCCTAATAGAAGGAGGAAAAAATACATCAGTCATGGTCCCTTTTGCTAGTGTAAACCCTGGAAATTAAACCAAAGACTGGATAACCACTTCCTTTCAGCATCTCTACTACAGGGATGGGAAGGACCGTGCAGACTTCACAAACTGGCACAAGGAGATGAAGGAGATAAATCCTGATTGTGCCTTCCTGGGTTGGAAATCCTGCTCTCTTTCTCTGTGAGCTGAACAAAAAGGAAAATCAGTGGAAGAAGCAAAAAGAAAACAACATTAAAAGGTACAAAATGCACAAAAATCCATCCACAAAACTTCTGTTTCCAAGGATGAAGTCAAATGACCACCAGAGCACATGGTGGCAGTGCCAAGTGTAGCACCTTTTGGAGCACTTGTGCTGTGCTGCTACAGATCCATCAGTAAAAATTTACCCTTATCCCATTCCCTCCACTTCTCTCCTGCTCTTTTTCCTCACTTTGTCCCATCTGTAATTTCTTTCCCTCTTCTGAGAAGAGGCCAAGTGTCAGCCTGAGAGGAAGTACTTTGGGAAGTGAAAAGGAATGGCAATCAAGCTTGCTTACACACACTTGACCAGAAAGCAGAAAGCTTCCCCAGCCTTTCAGCAAGCCTTCCACTGGCTTCACTTTCATGATTAGCTTTGGCAGCTGCAGTGCTTTTTGTTCTTCATAAATCAGGCAGAGAGCTATAGCAGCCCAAAGCTGGCCACGTGTCCCCAGCCATCAGCTGAAAGCAGTGAGCACCACTGGGAACACAGATCCTGACCTTCAGATGCCATGGAGAGCTATTCAGGGCTTTAAAAAAAAAAAAAAATCAAGAAGGAAGATCAGGAAAAACAAAACCAAAACAAAAAAACATTTAAACTATTTTCTTATCACCTCTTCTAGGCTGTGTAACTCTGTACTGGGGCTGAAATCAATAGCTCACCACCAGTTTGTGTTGGGTGGGGATGTGACCATACCAAACATGTCCTGCCTATTAAGTGTGGCCTGAAGTTCAGATGGAGACCTTGCAGTTGATCCAGGAGAGTGGGAAAGAAACTTTGTACCCTCCTACCCTCAGAGGTAGAGGCTTTTTGCTGGTGTTAATCTCAATGGCAATGAATCTGTCAGTAACACATAACTTAGCAGCAGGGTAAAACAGAGTCAGTGTGAGCCAGGAAGGATGAGAGGAGCTGAGAGGCAGCCCCTCTGGGCTTGATTTTGATCCTCTCTTTGCCATTGAAGGCAATTGGTTCTGAGGACAAGGTTTTCATGTCTTTTAGCACACCAGGACACCTTTGTGATAAGTAAATTATACCACTAGTGCAAAGGTTAGGATGTCAAGTCTTTAATAAAGGCATTCCACTAAGGAATGAACTGGAGATGCACTGAGCTTTTAGTACCTAAAAGAAGAGCTTCTCATCCTGTGAGCTGGCCAGGATGTTATGCATCTCTTAACTCTTTTCATAGAATCAGAGAGTTGTGGAATAGTTAGGGAAGGGAATGTAAAGATCATCAAGATCCAACTCCCGCTAGACCAGACTGCACAAAGCCTCATCCAACCTGGCCTTCAAAACTTCCAGGGAAAGGGCATCAACAACCTCCCCAGGCAACATATTCCAATATTTGACTGCCTTCATGATGAAGAATTTTTACCCCATCCTGCTGCTCCTGTTTCTGGGCTGTGAGATCACATTGCTGGCTTGTGTTGAGCATCTCATCAACCAACACCCCCAGGTCCCTCTCCTCAGAGCTGCTCTCAATCCATTCTCCTCCCGACCTGGAATTGTGCTTGGGATTGCCCTGACCCAGGTGCAGGACCTTGCACGTCTCACACATTTTCTCACAACTTAAATGCAAGGAGTCCTGCCAAGACCCAGGGCTCACAAGAGCTGAAACCCCAGTGTGATGTCTCCAGAAAAGAGAGTAGAGGAGACTGGAAGTGTTGCCTACATCTGAGGGTCCTGCTCTAAGCAGCACTTTGTAAGCTAGAAGGTCCAATATAAACTCAGGAAACTCCTACCAAGGAACCACTGCTAAAGGAGACTGAAGATCTGCAAAAGTCAGAAACTCAGATGTGAAATAAGAGATGCTTCACAGCTTTTTTGCAAGCGTGAGAAAAATGATGTGAGAGAAACCCTGAGAAAACCCCACAGGTTCTGAATTTCTGCCTCTAATCAACCTCATGCAAAAAAAAAAAAAAAAAAAAAAAAATCAAAACAAAACAAAATAAACCCCCCAAACCCCCCTTCCATTTGTAGTGAACTGTAGCCACTCAGGTGTTGGGAAATGTATTTGTTATTCTGTAGTCACTGTGTAGTTCACCTAGACAGGAGGAAGCACAGGACTTTGTTTTCTGCTCATTGCAATGATTTAAGCAGTCACATTTGCGGCTGGAGACTATTGGGTGGCTTAGGAATGCAGAATGGGCTTTAGACACTTTTCTCTCTTTTTTAAACAGCTTGAACAGGAAGAATTATCTGAGGGGGTAAATGAATGACTGTTTCTCTCCCTCTTGCAAATTAACTAAAAGCTTGGGAATTTGTTCTCATTGGAAAAAACATTATGACAATTTTCAGCACAATTTTAGGATATATTCTTATAATGAAATCCTGGTGGTTTTATGTGAAAATTATAAAATTTTATTGTAAAAATTATTTATTATGAAAATTATAAAATATTGTGTAAAAATAATAATGAGGTAGGAAAAGTCACAAATGTTAAAATAAATAAATAAAAAAAAGAGTGGATTGTGAAAAATCAAGATTTTGGGATTCCATTTTTCAATTCCCTCTTAAAGCAATATCTCTGGTGAGTGACCAGCTGCAGTTATTCATTTTATTTATACAGCCACAGAGCTTCTGAGGGTTTTTTCACTCTAGAGAACTATTTGCCCAAGATGCTCCTCCAGCATCATTTGAAAACACGATTGTTCCCTCAAACACCATTTTGTCTGCAAAGTGACTTAGACTTTCTGTTCATTGCCTCACATCTTCAGGCTGTGTAAAAGGGAGAGTTCTGTTTCTCTAAAATGATATGAGAAATGGAGATATTAAAATAATATCACCAAAAATAATAATATTTCCCATTTCCCTAGTTCTCTAGAGCCATGATTTTCCAGCTCGTTCCTACCTCATGGTAAAAAGCCCTTTGCAGCAAGAGAATCCTATTCTAGCATCCTTCAACCAAATATTTTGACTTGGTGTAGGGTGGGTTGCAAATCTGCCTTTTACAAGGGCTCAGTTGCTCCAGCTTTAGTTTTATGATGCTGAAGTAGTGGCTGAGGATATGGCTTTTAAGGTTACAGTACCTATTAATCTCATTTTGGGAACAGGGAAGCTGAATAATGCTGCTTTAAACATGGTTCTGGACCCCAGCCATGGGCTTCAAGCCTTTTTTGGACAGTACTAGTTTCTTCTTTTGTCTGGACAGCACCCTGAAAGGTTCATGACTGGGGCTGGGAAGAAAAAATACAAAAAAATGTATTTTTCTTTTTCCTGTTATGTGCGTTATTGGCATTATTATTCGGCTGAACTCACTGATGTTTGAAGTAACCTTTGAAAACCACCAGTAAAATGTTCCACTGGGACCTGCTGACATCGAAGAGCTTTATTGCCATCAAAATCCCAAATGTGAAAGAATTGTTAGGAAGCTGAAAGGAAGAGAGGGAATCTCCAAAGAACCCTACAGACCCCACTGACTTTTGGAATATACGTAAGTCAGGGAATTGAGTGGGAAAAAAATCCCTCAGCTGATGGAGGTGTGAAGTTTGTTTGATGGAACACACCAGAACCTTCAGATGAGAGGGAACACTTTCAAGCTGCTTTCCAAACAGGAGAATACACAGGAGGATTTCCCTTTCTCTTGGGCCAACTCTTTCCTGGCTGACTGCAGGATGTCTCACCACAATCCTTTTTTTTTTTTTTCTTCACTTTTCTCTGGCCTGTGCTGAACGAGGTCAACCTCAATGAAGAGTTTCATTGAAGACCTCCAAGGAACACCTTTCTGGTGGAGAAAGTTGTGCTGGTGATGCAAGAAATGGCAAATTTCCCTCTGAGTCAGAGCTGGATTGGTCCAACTGGCCAGGAAGAGGGAGGTTGGAGCTCTGGAGTAGAGAGCAAGAGAGACATTAAGGTATTTCCTATCCAGCCAGGTTTCAGATTCAAGAAGGGGTGCCAATGCCTTGTCCAACCCACATCCCAAAATCCCCATCTGTTGTCAGTGTAACCTGACTATCACCACACAAATGTCCTGCTGTGTCATCTCAGCAGGGTGGGATATAAAAAACCCTGAGTAATTTCACCCCAAGCAACTGGTAAAATAGAATATTTAAGGTCAGAGAATTCTCATCTCGCTTCAGACTCTTCATGAAGGAAGTTAATTGCTCTCTAACTAGAAACAGGAAAAAGAGGGAGGAAAAAAAACCCCTCCAGACTGCAAAGTCAGGCTGGAGGTCTTCATTAGCTTTGAGGTTTGATAACCACATTTTTTCTGTTCCAAGTCTAGAAGCCAGGAGTTAAAGGCACTAACGTTCAGATATCATTTCATCTCTGCTTGATTGACCTTATTGATGCAGAGAAAGGTCTCTTGGTTACCTTAAATCATATTATTCCCCTCCCTGTTTTCTGGGAAAGCACAGGTTGGTTGTACATCCTTTGTCTCAAGTTTTTGGGAGAGTGCAAGGAGCTGTAGTGTTTGAAGCTGTTGCACAATCTGTATTTCCTAGATCCAACTAAGAGCAGAAAACCTACTGGAGTCAGAAGTAGGATACAAAAGCCTCCCAGAGATGATGCTCATGTCAGAAAAGATTTAACTGGTTTGCAGAATCATGGTCTTGGAGTGTTGCACTTTCTCACTCCAAAGGGTTATATTACTGCAGCAGATAAAATTGACATGATTGGATTCATCCTCCCTTGACTTCTCTACAAGCTGCACCAGGAGGAACATGGACTAATGCCAGCCAAAAACAAGCTTCAGGGTTTGAAGCAGAAATTCTGTAGTCCTGATTAATTGATCTACTAAGTATTATGGATTTCACTAAGAGGTTTGGAGGTGTAAGAATAAAGGGTGGTGGTAAGGGGAGAGATATTTGGTGAAGAGGCAAATTTGGGGTGACTTTTATTGATCTAAACTAAGAATCATCAGATAGACTGAAAAGAGATTTACACTGAAGGTGTAATTCAGTTTAGAAGGCTTTGTAGACTCCAACTGAAGGAGGCACCACTAAACCAAATAAAAAGCAAACATCCCAAGTGCAGCCAGGAGATCTTCCCAGATGTTCATGAAGCTCCAGCAATCCATCTAGCTAAAGAGTAGTTCCAGGGGACAAAATCTGATCATAACACTTGTTTTTAGTATCTATCCTCATAGGTAGTGCACAGCAACAATTCCACTGAAGCTTAAAATAAATGTAGGAGCTTAAAATAAGTCATATTTGAGGCTGTCCCCTTTTACTGGCAATTTCTATTTCCAGGTAGCATGAAAAAGTCTGGATCAAAAGAACCAGATTCCTCTTCTGATGTAATGTAGATGAAGTTACAGTGCTGGGATCCCACCAGGGCTTTAGTTGGAGTTTGTTTGGAATTACCCCAAAAGATCTGCTTTAAAACCTGTGATACAACATGTCTCAAGGATGTAGCTAGTTTAAAGATGATGCCCTAAATAAAACACCTAATATATATTTGCCTTTCTTTTTTATTTTTCTATCTCTTCTTCCTATTCCTTATTATTAAATTCTACTATTAAATAGATTTATATAATAATTGCTTGAAGTATAATGTAGAAAGTCATGTGCCAGACATTCAGTCCCTTCTTTTATGGACACTGAGAAAATAATTCACCTATTATAGGATCCCAGAATGAGATGTGCCCAGGACAAGCATTACAAAGGGTGAAATCAGTTGGGCAACTCTCAATGAGTGGTGTAGGGGGGTGAATAACAACTGTAAAACAAAAGGGATGCTCAGCTTGCAGGGAGGTGAAGAAAAACATCAGAACATGGGCAAGGAAGTTTATTTCACACAAAACAATCCCAAGAAAATCCTCAATTGACTTTAAAGTCCAGTTAGACCTGAAAAAGGGGGGAGGAGAAGGAAAAAAGGTTAAAAAAATAAAATAAAAAAAAAAAAAAAAAGAAGAATGTTGATGATGTCTGTTTTCCAGTGACCAAGGGGAACAAAAATAGAAAAAAAAAAAAAAAAAGAAAAGAAAAAAGAAAAAGAAAAGAAAATAGAAATAAAAGAAAAAAAAAAAAAAAAAAAAGCCACCACTCAGGGCCTTTTTCTGATTAGTAAAAATGTGATGGAAATTTCATATGTTGTCTCAGCTCCTAAACACTTCTCAGACACATCTGGCACTCTGAGTTCCTTCCAGCTTGTTTATGTTCACAATGAGAACATTTTTTCCAGCCCTGTCAACAATTATTGGTTCCCCTATGGGGAGGTCAGAGCTTGTCCCTCACTTCAGTCACAAAAAAAAAAAGTTTTGGCTTTGAAGTGCCTCCTTGGTCATCATTTCTTGGTGCCTGTCCGAGCAGAATGAGGACACAGAAGAAACCTGGACCTTGATTGCTTCTCTTCCAGAAGCAGATGAGGAGGTGCCATATGGCAAAAGGTTGATGGTGTGATGAAATAAAACCAAAGGTACCTTGAGGGTAAGTGGAAGCAAGGATGCACATTTCACCTCAAGGGGCCGTGGGGGTTTGTAGCCCTCCTGGCAAGGCAGAGAATGCAGCAGAAATGAATCAGTGCCTTTGATTCTGAGATTTTGGCTCCCTTTTACCCCTCCTTTTGATCTCAGGGTTTGTTTGCAGAGAGAAGATGCTTTATAGGCTCTTTATTGTGAGCTGGTATGATTTCCTATTGGAAGCTGAGGGATGAGGGGTGGGGAAGGAGAATAAAACCCAAGCAAACCCCAGAGGTCTGAGGCCCAAACTGCCAGAGCCAAAGGTGAGGCAGATATCATGTCCTCAGAAACTGAAGGGAAATCAACCACATTCTTTTTTTAGGCAATAAAAGGCAGCTTTAGAAGCCCTGCCAGCTCCTGGTCAAGCTTCCTCCAATCCCAGGAGTAGCACATGTGTTGTATACGAGCAAGACATTTGGTTCAGTATCTCTTCCTTCTTCATAAAGTTAATTTTGAGCTCTCTGACTGGTCCTGATCCAGCTTTTAACCAGCTTTTAAGAAAGGAGCACAGCAAGGTAAAGTGATGCATCCAAGGCTGCAATGAAAATCAGGATCAAAGGCAAGAATCAACACCAAACTCTCCTGATGCCCCAATTCTGATTTCAGAATTAGCACGGTCTGGTCCTAATTTGTTCAGACAACTAAAGAGAAGAAAATTCTCTTTTTCAAGACAAGATCTCTTCAGGTCTACCCAGGTACTCCTCATTTTTATGGTATTTGGAGGTAAGGATGATCAGGGAAGGTTGACAAGAGAGAGCTCTGCCACTGATGCCACAGGAGAATTTCTGCAGCTTCCCTCTTCTCTGACAACACCCAGCCCATCACCCTGCATCATCATAACTGCAAGCAGAATCATCAGAGAGGTCAGCAGGTGATCTTTGGAGGCAAAAGGGATTGTTCTGGACATATCACCAAGATGCTGAGGTTGGAGGTGGTTTCTGGAGACAAATCAGAGAATCATTCACCTCTACTGTGCAGACAGACTGAGAGAGTTGGGGTTGTTCAGTCTGGAGAGGAGAAGGCTCCAAGGAGACCTTAGTGTGGCCTTCTAGGATCTGAAGGGGCTACAGGAAAGCTGGGGAGGGACTTTTTGGAATGTCAGGTAGGGATAGGACCAGAGGGAATGGATCCAAACTAGAGGAGGGGAGATTTAGATCGGATGTTAGGAAGAAGTTCTTCCCCATGAGGGTGGTGAGACACTGGCACAGGTTGCCCAGAGAGGTGGTGGAAGCCCCATCCATCCCTGGAAGTTTTGAAGGGACAGGGATCTGAGCAACCTGAGCTGGTGGGAGGTGTCCCTGCTCATGGCAGGGGGTTTGGAATTGGATGATCTTCAAGGTCCCTTCCAACCCTGACAATTCTATGAATCCCAGAATTGTTTTGGTGAGCTGCTCAGTCAGTGGAGGGAGCACAAGGGCAAAGCTGAAAAGCTGTTCTCAGCAGTTCCTTACATCCTTTCAGCCTTGAACACTGATGGAGATGAGACACTCACCTCCCTCTTTCTGAGTTCAGCCAAGATCTATGTGACACCCAGATCATGCAAAGGCTTGTGCTGAAGTCTTTGCATGCACAGACAGAAGTTAGTGAGGGCAAACAAGGTCAGAAGACATGTCCCTTGCCTTGGAAATGCCCATTTCTCTGCTTATAAAAAGGTGTCTGGGGTGTCTGACTCAACTGGAATCTTCTATCCTGTACACAGGGGATTAAATGACATCCCAGAATGAAAAGGGAGCCCTGAATTTAAAATACAGTTCAGCCTTGAAGACTTTAACTGATGTTTTCAGTAATCAGATGGAAGTTTGTCACCATTTTTTGTTGGAAGAGCCTCGTATCCTGACTGATAACAAAAAATACCCTTCTGCTGACTCTCTTCTACCTCCAGATCTGCCCTCTTCAGTGGTTAGAAAACAGCCTGGGAAGGATGTAAGCAACCATAGATATCTACAGCCACCCAGGGAGCCTGCCTTAGTCAAATGGAGATGCTCTGATTCCTAGAAAGGAGTTGGAAAGCCCTTATCACAGTTGTACCTGGCTGCACAAGGAGAGGAGTCTGTGAGATTGAATTCCATCCATCAGAAAGGAAAAGGGCTCAAGTTTCTTGACAGTGTCCAGGAAATGAGTGGGGAAAGGGAGCCAAAGCTAACTTGACCTTCAGGTATGCAAAGGCATGAAAACAAATGCAAATTTGGCACAAGGCAAAAACTGCTCAGTCATGGTTCTTGGAGAACAGAGCTGGCAACCCAGGGTTTTACAAGTTAACAGCAAAGGAAGGTTTTTTTCCAGAGATCGATGTTTTTTCTGTTCCCTTCTTATCTTTGGTCATTGCTCAAAGAAAGCCCTTTTTACTGCAATTCTCTCCTTCATTTTTTCTCTCCAAATTAGCTGTACAGAGTATTTTCACAGTAACAAATGTAAAATCTGTTGCAGGTTATTCCAATTTTTTAGATTAGCATCAAGACCAGACCAGGCCATTGCAAAGATCATGGTGACTATTTCTTCAGGTGAGGTATCCTGCTTTTCATTGCTCAGCCTTCTGGTAGATCAGATGAATTATTTGGTTTTAGGGTTTTGCAGAAGTTCTTGCTGCAATGCCTACCCCTAAATCCCTGGGTGGGATGAGATTACCATTTTTATTATTTTATTATGGTTTTCTGAAGTGTTTTTTTTTTTTTTTTTTGGTTGGTTGGTTTTTGGTTTTGTTTTGTTGTTTTGGGTTTTGTTTTGTTTTTCTTTTTTGTTTTTCTTTTTTTTTCTTTTATTGTTGATTTTTTTGTTTGTTTTTTTTTGTTTGTTTGCTTTTTGGGTTTTTTTGTTTTTTTTTTTTTTGTAGAAGGGAAAGAATCTGTGACCCAGCAGGATGTTAATGATGGATTTCTATTTTATACAGAATAGGCAGGGAATGAGAAGTTAATTAATGCTCTCTCCATCCTGTTCTCATTTCCAGGTAGCCAAACAAACCTGGCATCTCTTTACTTTCCTATATTTAGAGCAGGTAGGAGCAGGGATGTTATCCATCTGAGAACTGATACTCTGCTGATAATACTTTGTGTTTGCTTAGCTGTCTGTTGGTACCTACCCACCCACTCTTCCACCCACTGGATGTCCTCCAGTGATTAATCATTTCCCATGGCTTCTTTCTGAACTGCATCACTGGCAGCATCTATTAATGACAATTAAATAGAGGGGGGCAAAGTTAATCCAGGAAACACACACTGACCACATCTACATTACACAGCATCTGGTTATGGGGCTCATTATGCTCATGAACTCAAGTCATCCTTCTTGTTCTTTATTCAAAGTGCCTGATATAACATGAAGACTTTGCTAAAGTCCAACAGTAGTGTCATAAGAAGAAAAAGAATCAATAAACCAGGTTGTCCTGGTTTGGGCCAGGATAAAGGTAATTTTCTGTCCTGTAATTTTGCTTTCAGCTAAATCTCTTGTAAGGAGCTGCACTTGCTGAAATGAACAGCAAGTTGCTCAGACAATGTTTGCTTCTAAGACTGATAACACTCCAGGATTAGAGTTACAGTTGGAGGATGGGCTGCAGAACCAGGGACACTGCTCAGTTCTGAGGAATATTTTGCCTTCTGGAAGGAGAAAAGGAGTAAAGAGGTCCCACCTGAACCCCTCCTTTGGGGAGGAGCAGACAAGAGAGATGCTAGAACTGACCAAACAGAGTATTCCATCCCATACACCTCATATTCAGTATAAATTTGAGGGATCACAAGGGTCAAACCCCTTCCTGCTTCTCTTTCTTCCCCTGTCCCTGTTTGCTTCAGCATCCTGGGAGGATTCCATCCATTCCTCTGCCTGTGGTCCTGATCCATCCCAGCCTGAATCTGTGTGTTCTGCCTCCAGCTCCCAACTGCTGCTGACCCCAGGATTCCAGCCTGGACTTTCCCAGGGCTGCCCTGCAGCCTCGGGGGTGACGGGAGAGTTATTGGGGGAAGGGATCAATTTTCCTGTATATTTGTATATATTTAGTAATTTTTAATCATTCCTGTTTCATTAAAGCTGTGTAGTTTAGTTTCCAACCCATGAGTCTCTCTCCCTTAATCTCTCTCCTTCCTTTATTAGGGAAGAGAAGGGGATTAATAGAGAGCATCTGTAATTGGGTTTAATTAAAACTGGGCCAGTATTAAACCCTGGCAGGGATATGACAAGAGGACAAAGAGTCTGAGGATGAAAAGCTTTCTAGGCTGGCACTGGAGGATTGTAGGATGGAGGACTGTAGGATGTTTATAGTCCCCAGGGTGTTCTGTTCTGAGCTGTGTCTGGACCTTGTCTGAGTGAGGTCTGTGGGCAAAAAAAGCCCCAGCTGAGTGTTTGAGCTTGTTTTCTATCTCTTGCCATCACAGACATGATTATTGGGGCTCCAATTTTCAGCAGCTGGGTGTACAGTATTGAATTTAAGACTGCTCCCATTAGAAGCCTCTTTTAGGCTCCAAATAGAGCAGGTTGCTGCTTCTTAAGCCCCTGGCTGGACCTGTCAATAACCATAAGTATTAGGCCGAAAAAAACCTCCCTCATGGAACCTTTTGCAACACCAAATCCTTCTTACCCATCAGTAACTGGCAAATAAAGCAGAAAGTTTTAGTTAGCAGTGAAGATGCTGGGCCCTGACAGTTCTTAAATGTAAGTATTTAAATTGTCCCCAAGCACTCCCCTCCTCTCTCTGCTCTTTTAATCTCTCACAGCTCTCTGGGAGCAAATGGTCTCAAGCAACTGAGTCTTTGCAACTTTCTTTGCTGCCAGCTTGAGCAGCAGCCAGGACATCTGACTCCCAAACTCTGCCCTTCAAGCAGGTGTTTGACTTGTTGAGAAAAAAACTGCACAGCTAAAGCTGCTTCACAGCTAGCAGGGTAAAGAGGAGATGGTTTATCACCTTCAGCCACAATATAAACTAAGCCCTTTCTCCTGGAACTGCAAATACTCTTATTTCATCCTTGGTGATGGTGTGAGGAGTGCTTCACTCTTTAAACAGAGATGGAAATGGTTCTTGCAACCCAGGATGTAGGGAAGTGAACATATGAGTTTCTCTAGATTGCACATCCTTGTTTTTTGGCTGGCCGGAGGAGGAAGAGATGTAAATGGATTGTTGCTGTCATCCTTGCACTGTACCTCATAGCTTACACCACCTGCAATTCTCTACCCTAGAACCCTCTTCATAGAAGCACAGAGAAAAAGTTTCATCCTCAGAAAATCCCATTTTTTTCAGTGTAGGTTGCCAGCAGGAGAAACAAAGACCCAATTTCATCCTTCAGAATCTGATTATCTGGAAGAGTTTCAAACCCCTTCTGTTCCACATATGGATGGTGGGACATCCAAAGACCTTGTAGAAAATAATGGATCCCTTCAATATGTCAGTTTTGCCTTTAGCCACCTCATTCACTGAAAATCCTTGACAGCAGACAGATGGGAAATCAGGAGACAGGGTAGAAAGTAATGGAATTTGCCTTCATTGGATTCCACCTAGTATGCTATTTTAATTGGCAGAGATAGGAATTGAAATCATCACTTGATGAGATCATGTCATTGGGCTCTGGGAAATTTTCTGCCTTATCTGGCACACAATCTTATTCAGTTTGATTTTAGCAAGAGATCAGGAATTAGGGAACATAATGAGATTGTATGGTCTAGACAAAACAAGCCAGAGACCACAGGCAGATGCCAAGGAAGGGAGGAGGGACTGGGATAAGGAGTGTTCAATATGCGACCAAAGACAGAACTCAGGGAAATGGCAGGAAGCTGAATCAGGGGAGGTTTAGGTTAGATATCAGGAAAGTTTTTCACCCAGGGGGTGGTTGAGCACTGGAAGAAGCTCCCCAGGGAAGTGGTCCCAGCACCAAAGCTTCCTGAGGTGAAGAAGTGTTGGGCTGATGCTCCCAGGCACCTGGTGTGATTCTGGGGGTGCCCTACACAGGGAGAGGAGTTGGAATTGGGGATCCTGATGGGTCCTTTCCAACTCAGAATATTCTATGACTCTATTATCTCAACTTGCAGGAGCTGCAAATCTGATTTCACAGAAAAGTTTCATCACCCCATACACATTTTGGTTCAAGTCTTGGAACTGCAGACTTTATCCCTCTCAGCTAGAGGACTGGGGTAAGTTCATTTCCTCCTCTGCCTTATCCAAAGTCAGTGCTCAGATCTGGAGCTTTGGTTGCAGCTATTCCCTGGGACCATTCAGAGTCCAAACCTGTCCCCTGCCTGAGTTGGAATCCACTGATGGAAAAGCAATTCTCATTTATTCCCTCTCTCCATTTTGTGATTTTCAAGGGGCTTGATTCACCATTTTGGCATTCCTGTGTTGTGCTGAACTCATTCTCTTGGTTTCTCTGGCACCACAATGAGTTCAACCAGTGTCTAATTTTATGGCTGTTTCTCTTCCTACCTCTGCCCATATACCATACCCTAAAGGTTGGTGTCACGGCAGTGATGGCCAAGCCATTGGGTACAAAACCATCAGATGAGCCTTGCCCCATGTTCTATGTAAGAGAGGAGGTGAGGGTTTGAAGGTAACTTCACCAAGCTCCCCCCAAACTACCCTCCCCATATGATCCCACCTACAAACTGGAAATTCTCTTCTTCAGTTACCTAAGCACTTGGATCTTCCATCCTGTTCCTCTTACCAAAGGCTTCTTTCTTTTTTTTTCTGATCTTTTTTCCTATCTTTTTTCCTATCCTCTTTTTTTGACTTTGGTTACTCATCTTCTTTGAAGTTCAACCACAGCATTTGTCCTTCCTTCTGCTTTGCTAAACCGAAGAAGCCAAAACCTTGTAAATTTTCTTGGTAAAAGGAACTCTCCAGGCTTTTGATCACAGCAGGATTTATGATCTCCAGCCATCCCTCCCATCACTCAGCTTGACTAAATATGAGCTGGTCCATCCTGTAAAGCATCTGCAGTCTCAATATACTCCCAGAGCTACTGCAGTTTCAAGAAAGGGTTTGGCCATTACTCTTATCAGAGAACAGCCACAGGGACTCTGAAGACCAATTCTTCTTCCTGGGACAAGAAATCTATGAAAGGACTCATTCACAGTTAATTATGGCAGCATAACAAGATTAGATGAGTTGGCCAAGGTTATGAATCACTGGGAAGGTCAGTAATGGAATATAAGAGTCCCTGTTTGTTGTTTTTGGGTTTTTTGGGGGTGCAGGTGGATGAGATTTTTGGTTTGGTTTGGTTTTTTTCCCTCTAGTGTTCTACACACTTTTGTGGCTCATCAACATTGTGCTTGGAGCCATCTAGAATCCCAAGGGGATGCCTGTCTGGTCAAAACACACAATTCCTCTGCCTGTGTTGCAAACCAGTTGGCCATGAATTCAGGTCTATCCACAAGAATTGTGCTAAAAAGCCAGAAGATATGCAATAAAACCTTCAGCACTGCTGAAGGGTCTCCCCAGTATGTCTCCAGAGGGTCTAGAGATGGGATGGAACTTCCTCAGACCTGTTTTCAAAACAAAGCCAACAAAAATCTACATTTGCAACCAAAACAGAACCGGATCCCCATCACTTGCCACTGCACTCTTGATTGTCAGAAATGAAATTGGGCCTTTTCCTCTCTATCCTTGTCTTTTTATCCTTTTTTTTTTTTTTTTTTTCCTCCTGGATGCTTAATGAATATTTTTTAGCCTGCTTAGTACATGTTGAAATCAGTGTGTTATAAGAAACCAGATTATTTTTTCTTCCCAGTTCAAATAGACTTCTAAAGAGTTTCTGGAGTTCGCAGCTTGGTTTATATGACAAATTATGAGTGGTTTTTGCCTTCCACACTTCTTTTTATTCCCTTTTCTGATCATCTTGGCAAAAAACTATGGAATCTGGGGAAGACAGAAGGGTCCATCTGGAGGAAGTTCTCCTGGCAGCAACTGGCCTTATTTCGAGGAGAGCTTGCATGTCAGAGGACTAAAGGAGGCATCAAAATACCTGGTGATGGATTTATGGCATCAGCATCTACCCAACCTGGAGATACAGGTAGCAGCAGCTCATCCACCCAAGTGAGGTGATCCCAAAGACATTTATGTGAGTGCCTGTTGGGAGATGAACATTTTTCTTGGCTTGTCTGAAGTCACCATCTGGAAAAAAAACCAAACTTGTCCTCTCCTTCAAGAAGGATGGATTTGAATCTCTTGTGGTTTCTAGTGTCCCTGACTTTTTTCTGGCAATCAGCAAGGTCCAGGTTTCCCCCAGTGGCATCAGAACTACTTGGGTAGAGGTGAGTATTAAACTTTGGGACTAATTTCATTTCTTTAATGTGAGAACATACATAACTATAAATATATACATATAAAGGTTTAGAGAGAGGTCCATCTGCAAAGCTACCTTCTAGCATTGCTCCAGACAAACCTGCAATTGCTTCTTTTCTGTCCAAGAAAGGAAGCTGGGAGGGAAAAGAAGTGAAAACATGAGAAGCAGGAAAAGATTTAAGTGCTGCACAGAATAGACACCCACATGCTTCACCTCTTTTCCTGACAGCTCAGTACAAATGGTCCACAGAGGTGACCTCATCTGCAGATATTGGCAATGAGATTAAAATCTTCTGCTCAGAAGCAAAAATTCTATATCTGGGTTCCACTCAACTCACAGCAGATCAGTAACTCTATGCTAAGAAATTGGCAAAAAAAGCCTTTTTTTTTCTGTTGGTGGTGAAGATGGCTTTTCTTTGTGTAATATCTTCAGCTCAAGTATAAAACCAAAAAGAAAGGAAGGATAAAACATCAGCCCAAACTTTGATCTAGACCTCCCAAGGGCCTCATACAACTGATAAGACCTCAGGTCCAGACCTCCCAAAAGCCTTTGCCATGCATTTCCTATCTGACCTTAAGCAAATAATTTAACCTCTACACACTAATACCTCACAGTGGAATATTGCTCTAAAATGATTTTCCACTCATCCTCTTCCTTGTTGTGTCTAATATAGTTGGGGGAGGGTGAAAAATATTCATCCTAGGCAAGCCAAAATATTTCACTAATTTCAGCTCCACTGCCAAATTATCATTTGCTCAAGAAGCCCTGAACCAACAGTCTGGAGGGTTTTTAGAATATTTTCAATATCCATCTGTCATTATTGATTTAATTTCAGTAGATGTCCTCTCTATCAGAAGGACTGGCTGCCATCTCCTTAGGACACTTCTAACCCTCTCCAAGCCAAATAGATATTTTTGGAACCAGTTGAAATATTTCCATGACACAACATATGGGTAAAAGTTTCCATTATTTCAAAGAGACTCTTTAATTTTGAATTTTTCTTCCATCTTCTGTTACAAATTATCCTACAGATAGAAGCCTGGATTTCAAGAAAGAAAAAATAAGAATAAAAAAACTTCTGGTGTATAATTTGGATTTCCTTGTTTTAACTTTTTATCTTGCTAGAGTCAAATATATCTGGATCCACCAAAATTTTTTCCTCTGCAGTTTTAGGAAATTTATAACAAAGCAAAAAATTTTCACTTATCACTTGGGTCTGCTAAAAGGAATCCAGTTTTCTATATGATGCAGAGTAAGTAAAATCTGCATCCAGTAGCTGGCTGTTCATATATATAACTACAGCTTTTCTGGAGAGGAGAGAGAGGTATCATTTCAGGAAGTTAATTTTGCTGGTATTACTGCAGAATTTGGAGAGGAAAGATCTGAAACATTTTAGATAACAAACTCTTGCTTTTCTAGTTAGAAAAACGTGTTTTTTCCTCCAAACTCATTATTCATTCTTCATATATAAGTAAACCCAACCCCTATTTCCTTTGACAGATACATATTGATGTAAATCACCACTCTGAAAACATTTTCTATCATCAGTACATAAGTTTACTAGTTTTAAATTTCAAGTATTTATTGTAGCTTTCATTCAAAACAAGGAAAAAAATTTCCTTTTTTTAAGGCTGTTAAAATTATTTATTTTTATTTATTTATTATTTATTTTATTTATTTATTATTTAGTTTTATTATTTAATTTAAGGCTGTTAGAATTATTTAAAATAATATAAAGAAAAAAAATCAAGAGTTTTTATGAAGTTACAAGTACTATATTTATTATTGCTGTTATTATCTTGTTATTTATTCATTTATTTTCCATACAGATCATTTCTGAAATAAGGACTTCAGGTTCATTTTTAGCAGAGTGACAAAATGAGAACAGTATCTTCTGGAAAACATCTTAGCTGCTCAACCAAAACTCATCTGTCAAAATTTTAGAAGTGCAGAGCTGCCCCAAATTGTATGCAATAATATTTGTACTTCTTGTCCAGGCAGGTGGTAAGCAATATATCTTTTGGGATATGCCTGCCTTCAGCTATCATCACATAGTGCATTAGTTGCCTTAAATCATGTGTAATTTGGCAGAAGCTATTGATATGTGTCAGCAAGCCATTCATTCTGCTTCAGTCTTGCCTGATTAGGAAAGATGCTTTCCTAGAGCTAAAAAATTCTGCTTTTTTAGGGATAGATCTTACATTCTCCTCCAATTTCATCCCAACATGGCTGGAAAATCTGGTAGAAAAAAACTATTATTCTTAATTGCTTCTTTGGACAGAAGAGTGCCCTGGGCACTTGAAATTCAGCACAGTTCCCAGTTTCATCCAGTTTGAAATGGTGAAGCCTGAAGGAGATGCTACAGTAATCAGTGAACACATTGTCACTTAAATATATGACCTTGTCAGACCTGGCTGCAAAAGAAAAAAAAACTGAAAAAAAAATAAAAAATCCCCAAATCATAAGTGAAATATCAACAGAGTAAAATCTCAGCAGTGTGTTGCAACCCAGCTCTAAAGGGTCAGGAATACCACCAGGTGGTCACTGATGGGGTGCAGAAGGTGGGAATGGCAGCTGCAAAAATGGTGATGTTAACCTAACTCATCAGTGCAAGGTGAGAAATAAGCATGAATAAATCCTGTGGGTTTTTGATGACCTCCTACGAAAGATCTTCTTGCCTGTAAGTTCACAGAATCTTCGAATCATCACGGTTGGAAAGGATCTTCAAAATTATCGAGTCCAAATATCAGTCCCACGCATCCTTAAGCACTAAATCATCTCCCAAAGCACCACATCTTCCTGTTTTTGAACACCTCCAGGGATGGTGACTCCACCACCTCCCTGGGCAACTTCTTCCAATGCTTCATTACTCTTTCAGTGAAGAAATTTTTCCTAATATCCAGTCTGAACCTTGCATGGCTCAACTTGAACCCATTGCCTCTTGTCTTATCACAGTCACTGGGGAGAAGAGGCCAACACCAGCATCTCTCCATCCTCCTTCCAGGGAGTTGTAAAGGACAATAAGGTCTCACCTCAACCTCCTCTTCTCCAGGCTGAGCAGCCCCAGCTCCTTCAGCCTCTCCTCATAAGACCCATTTTCCAGACCCCTAAATCAGCCCAGTTGCCCTTCTCTCCACCCTCTCCAGCATCTCCATGTCCTTCCCATACTGTGATGCCTCAAAGTACCCAAAATATTCAAGGTGCTGCACCAAGGCTGAGCACAAGGGGAAGATCCCCTCCCTGGCTCTGCCAGCCAGAAAATCCAGGCCAGAAAATCAATACCCAGCTGCTCCAGAGAAAACAACATTTATAAAAACTCGCTTTGGAGTTCAGGGTAGGGAAAGATGACTTTCACTTCTTTTTTTCACCACTCCTTAAAGCTGATGTGAAAGATGGAATTTTTTCGCTCAGATATTTTTTTTTTTTTTCTCAATACCTTTTATTTTTTTTTTCCTCTCTTTATGTGCTAGGAAGTCAAGGCAGGAAAGGAGAAAGCAGTAGGCAAATTGGGAACTCCCTAGGAACCTGAAGTTACAGCCCATTGTGACTACCAATTAATAATGCTTGACCTTCAGCTCAGGTGGTGGCAACCTTCATTTCTGCTGCTAGCATTTCTCCCAACACATTTTGGTCACCTAAAAATACTGGGGGAGGTCCTTTCTGGATTACAAGAAGGCAAATCAGATTAAGGGTTTTGCTTCTTAAGAGATAAAGTTTCAGGAGGAAGAGGAACTACTGAGAACTCCAGTTGCTCTTCTTCTCTCTGCAAACTCTGGCAGCTAACAGATTTGCATTTCAAGCCATCCACTGAAGCTGTAAAGGAGTTGTTTTTGTTTTTTTTTTTTCTCCTTCTTTTCTCTTAAATAATATCTGAGATTTGAGCCTGCCCTCAGACTCCAAGGCCAAGTTCAGGCTCACCCTTTTATATGGAGAAAATTGTCCTCTTCTAGCTGAGCACAAGTTCCCAGCTGAATAGACCTCTCCTGCCTGTACATCCACATGGAGGGAAATGCCAAAATGTTCCGATTTTTCTAAAATGTCAATTAAAAAAAACCCAAAACACCCGCATGCAAGGCCAAATAGAAAACGGATGCACCGTGGCAGCCTGGGAGATATAAATTTAAGGCTTGGAGTTGTCTTCACATCCCTCACTACCACTTTTATGGTCCTGCTTTCACTGGAGCACACCTGAGACCTGCTGCTAAGACACTTCTTTTGACCACGGGTGACTCCTCAGTTGAAAGCAAGCCATGAAAAAGCCTACTATGTCTGAGAAAAAAAAAACAAAACCAAACATAAAAAGGGACACCTCCTGGCATCGAATCAGATTCTGCCAACTTTATTCCATTTCAGCACATGTTCATCCACGGAAGATCTGAGTTGATATCTTCAGAAGCAAAAGCAGGTAACAAACATATCTCCTGTAGTTTCTGGTTGCACTGCTGTTAAATCTTCCCATAACAGGAAGAACAGATTAGGCATGGAGAACTCCAAGTGCCCTACCAAAAGAGACTCACCCCTTCTCCTTCCTATCATGTACTAAAGTCAGTTCTTAACCCTCTTCACTTAATTTTCTTTCCATTTCTTCCCCATTACACATTTCCCCATGAATCAAAGGCAAAACTCCCTGGTGGAAAGGAACTTGAGTTCAGGTCAACATGTCTGCTGCATTTGTTTATAAGAATTCATGATTGAGTAACATTTTTCTATAGTTATTGCTTTCAATAATTGAAGCCTCTGATAGAAGACCTGCCCTAGCCCCATAATTTTTTGAGTCATGGTATTGGTTTTTGTCATGTCTGCTGATGGATTTAAAACAAAAACAAACAAACAAGCAAATCAACCAACAAAACAAACAAGCAAACAAAAAAATCAGCATTAAAAACCCAGAAACATCAAGAAAAAGGAAAATGAGGAAAGAAATTGGAACATTAGTAGGATCTGAGATACCTAAATGGAGGTAGGCAGACAAAATACTCCCTGGAGACAGATCCCATGTGTTCAGAAGCTCTACATGTCTAAGTATCCATGTCTTTAAGCCTTCCTGAACAAACATTATGCATTAAATCAGCAAAGCTCCAAGACTTGGTTACCAGTAATTCTCTCAGTAATCCCACAAAGAGCCAGAAAACCTGTGAGTGACAATGCTGGAGTCTCTGGCAGTCTGCTCTGCAGTTTTTGAATTTGAGTGGGGTCTCCATCAAGTATGAGAATAAACCTTTGCTCACCTTCCACCACTGCCTTTGGAAATTCATCATCAAAGAGGAAGACAGAGGTGAAGAGTCCATCAGAAATCAGAAGGGGACTGGAAAGTTTGTCTTGGCAGTAAAGTTCTCCTGAGCTCTGATAAACAGGGCTCATAAATACTACAAGAATTTTAAAAAGAAATCAGTACAAACTATAAATACGTTGTATCAGTCAGTCTTTCCATGCACCCCATTTGGGATGCATGAAGGGAAAGGGCAGTATAAAATAGTATTTTTTCAGCTCCAAGTTTCCTAATACATCCTTTACCATAGTGCTTTGGCTTTTCAGTGGAAATAGAAATAAAATTAATTTTTATTGCTTCAGTCCTCCATCCCTTTACTTTTGCTCTTTCCCTATGTTTTTTTCTCTCTACAGTTCTCCGTCCTGAGAACCTTTTTCCCTGCCTCTCCTTTCTCTGATAAAACACTTGCTGAGATTTCTGGAGATATTTTTCAGGGTCTTCTAGTAACTGCAGCTCTCACTAAAACATTCAGGGCTCCTCAGGTGCATGGCTCATTGCCATGGATTTGGGAAACCAGCTACTGAGCTCACGTGTTCTTCTTGATAACCTTCTGGACAGATAGTGCCTGGAAAATAAATGACAGGTCACCAACAGGGCTCTGGCTCCATCTGAGCTGTGAGTAACATTAATTCTCTCTTAATTCTCTTCATTCGAATAATTATTCATCATAAACAGATAGGGTTTTCCTCCATGTTGTTTCTTTCTCCATCTTTTCCAGTCTGCTCAGGACTGGAGCAGCAAAGCTGAGAAAATGCTGTAGGCTCACCTTGTATTTCTCCAGTCCTCATTGCCTCCATCCTGCATGAGTCTTACAGTTAGGTTGATCACTATGAGTTCCTTGTTCAAAATCTGCAGTTATGGAAGATGCAAAATTTCCTAAATAAAGAGCTCCTCAGCATCCTTCTTTAAATAAAGCAATTAAAACCATGCCATGGGTGGCACCAGTATTTACAAGAGGTCTCCATATCTGAAATAACTGATTAGAGGAGATAAATCCACATTTGTGCTCTGAAATGTCAGCTAAATTCAGTTTTGGGTTTTTTTTTAATTGTTAGTAGTGAAGAGGGAAACAATATCAGTAAAGAGAAATATTCAGAGTGAAAGAAATAATTTGTGGATAAAAGTAATTACCAGCAAAGTGTCCAAAGGATGAAATCTGTGATCTCTACTGCTCAGTGTATTACTGAATAATTTGGAGAAGAAATAAGAAATAAGACAATGAACTTTTCCAGTGACAGAAGACACCCTTCAAGGTAGGGATCACTAACAGCTACACAAAGAATAACAGTAAAAAAGAGACAAAAGCCCTAAAGAAAATAAACAAAAAGAAAGAAATAAGAAACATAACCACGTATTTAAAATATCCATAGCATTTGACAGATTACAGCTTTTTAATTTTCAGGGAAATGATCTTTGTGAGGAAATACACAAGAAAAAAAATTCCACAGGTTAGTCAGGGTCAAAAAAAGCAAGGAGATTGTTAGGAATAGTTAGGAAAAGATTAGATAAGAAAAGAACCTGCCATGCTCATGTATGGACAGGTGGTGTCTTTGAGTTTTACATGTTTGAATACAACTTTTTGACCCTTGTCAGAAATATAGAATGGATGCAAAAAAAGATATGGAATCGTTTCCATGTGAGAAGAGAATAAACAGAATTGTTGTCCCCTGTCTGGAAAACAAGTGTAGGAGAAGCATGTTGCAGACATCATGGTATCACAATATTGTAGAAAAGGTGACTGTGGAACTAATCATTGTTCTCATAGCTGTGGCTAATCAAAAAGAAAATCTGAAACAAGCAGAAGGATAAACTGCTCCAACACTTCACCATCCAAAAATATTCCTGGATATATACTTATGGGAACAAAACTCACCAAGGACCTTTGGATGCAAAGATGCTACAAACAGGAGCTCCTGCAGCTCCTTCAGCAACAAAATTCACAGTTCTGTGTGCACGTGTGTGTCTGAATCCAGGTGTGTAAGGAAGGGGTGTCCTGGGGGGAGGTATTAATCCATGTGTCCTGCTCTTTATACTCCTTCCTAAACCACTTGTTTTGTGTCACTGGTGGGAGCAAGAGGACAGACTGCAGTAATTTGGTTAAACTCTGAGTGGCCACTCTTATTTTTCATTATATCAGCTGGATAACTTTTTTTCTTTCTCTTTCTTTTTTTTTTTTTTTTTTTTTTTTTTTTTTTTTGTTTTAGTATTTTAGTATACATTTGATTTTAATTTTATGCCTCAGCCCTGGAAGTGTCTCAGGACAGGTTGGATGAGTCCTTGAGCAACCTGGTCAAGTAGGAGGTGTCCCTGCCCATGGGGTTGGAAGTAGATGGTCTATCAGGTCCTTTCCAACCATAGTCATTCTATGATTCTACAATTCTATGATATTGATTTATCATCAGTATTCATGTTCAACAGCTCACATTTTTCCTTGCATAAATAAATAAATAAACTCCCTACCCATAGATACTTCCAGGAAAGAAAGAGAGGCATGGTAGGAACCTTGTAGAAGACCCAGTGACCTGCAAGGATTAACTGTGCAGGATTCACCTGGAGTTTCCAGTGGATGCAATGCTCATGTATCTCCCACAATATTTACCCCAACTCCCACATTCAGGAACCTTCAGCCAGGGAGAGTTCAGAGTCCTGGCAGGACAGTATCTCAGGTTCTGCTTTGGACACATTTGAATCCATCATAACGTGGACCCATCCACATCCATAATGGGACAAACTAGCGTTTTGGGTGGGTTTTATTGTTGGTTTTGTTTTGGTTTTGTTTGTTTGTTTGTGGTTTTTTGTTTGTTTGTTTGTTGTTTGTTTGTTTTTTAATAAGGAGAAAGAAACTTCATGTTCCCTATGTCTCCTGATATATCTCAATCTATTTATGCACTCTGGCTTCATCATGGAAAAATAAAGGTTGATTTTTATAGAGGGCTTTTGTGGCCTTATAAAATGAAATAAGAATGTTACAGAATTCCTTGCATCTGGACTGCTGCATATATTAAGGTTGCCATCTGTTCTTTTAAGACTGTTGATTATTTTTGTGGGCCTGGTAGGTTTCTAAACAAAAGAAACTGGAGTTTAATGATCTTATTACTACCACCTTCTTCTTCAAAAAAAACCAAAACAATGAAGAAAAAAAAACCAAACAAAACTATTGAAGGTCTGCAGCTCAAGTCAATGAGAGGAAAACACAGAAATGAAAATGGAATAAAAATGAACAAAAGAAATGATGGACAGCAATACCTAGATTAGCTCTCAGAATGAATGTTGCCACCCACCTGCTAAAGGTGTAGCAGGTACTTCAGGTATTTTTATTAACAAATATTTTTCTGTGGACAGAGAGGAATTTCCTAGAGCTGCAAAAAGGAAAAATGCTCTAAGGCAGGAGTGCTTTTAAGAGGCAGAGTATCCCTCCATTCCCCTTGGAAATAGCACCAATCTCCTCCTCACTCCAGCTCTAGGAGCAAATAATGAGAACAGTGAAACACATTGTAGAGGTGGAGCTCTGCAAAATCAGCTTCAGTCTCTTCTCCAGCTCAGCCAAAGCAGAAGCAGAGGAAAGGGAATGGTGGAAGGTGAAAGTTGCTTTCAATGCAGATTTTCCCCCTTTCCTTCCAGAGTCTCATCAAAATTCTGCAACAGGATGCTACTTAATACTCAGCAGAAAGCCTCTGGTACTGTTGCAGCCACAGCTCAGGTAGAAGATTTTGGCCTTCCTTGTAGATGTCTGGTGATACAGACTTCACCTAAGGGTTTTGGATAAGTTCTGAAACCCAAAAAACTGGGAATACTCTCAGGACTGATATACAGACCCACCTGAGAATCCCGTGTTTCTTTTGGGGAGCAATAGTGGATTACAGTGACAGAAATTTTCTGACCACTTCAGCAGAATTTTTTGTCCTGAAGAATGAACACACTGGACTTTTCATACCCTGATATCTTAGATTTTTCTTTGGTTACTGATACAAATCACTCTTTTCCAAACGTTTCCCAGGAGAGAATTTCTGCTCTGTTGCTGCAGTTGCCCTGGGACTCCTATTTGTGACCTGCCTCTTTACCTTACCCAGAATTAATTTCCTTATCCTTCTGCACTATTTCTGCTCCAGTATATGAACTGATTCTCCTCTATATGTTCTCACCTTATGTTTTTTTTCTCCTTTTGCTCAGCTCTCTGTTCTGTTGATCACACAATGCCCTTCACATCAACAAAGCACTATCCTCCTGCCAGCAGTTCTTGGATTTTACCAGAGTTATGAAGACAGAAGTGAGGATGACAGAAAATAATTTATTCTTTTAGAGCCTTATCTACTCAGTCTATGAAAGGGGATTGACAGCTGACTTGATTATAATACCAATGCACCTTTATAGGCACACAGTGCTGGCTAATGATGTGTTCTACCATCTAGATGGGGGAAAAAAAAAAAAAAAAAAAAGACAAAATGAAAACCATTTGTAGAAGTTGAAGCCAGACAAGTTCAAATGGGAAACAAATTACACATTTGCAAGGGAATCTTGCCAGCAGAGAAAACCCCTGAAAGTGGGGGTAAGTTTTCCAGCGTTTGTCACGTGATGCAAATTGCAGAGTAAAGGCAGGTTGAGATGTCTGTATGTGAACTGGATCTAATATGTGGCTGTAAATTCCTACTGGATGCAGATTTTTGGCTTATCCATGGATATCTAACATCATTTTAGGTGCTGTCAGGAACTAACAGACTGTCCAGATGCCTGCTTGAGAAAGGCATGCACAGCCTGAACCTCTTGTGTCAGAGCTTCCAGGTCTTGTGGGTGTCTGGGATACTCAGGAGGATTCTCATTAGATGATTAGGTAGTAATTAAAGAAAAAAAAAATATTGTTCTAGCCAAATCATTCTCTTTTTGATAAGCAGAGCTACTTTCTAGACTCCACTGATTAAATTAATTAAGAACTTGACAACTGCACCTTGTCCCATCTGAGATGCTCCAAGATGCTTCTCCTGGCTCCTGCTGCCTGTTAATGGGGCAAGGATCTCCTGTGCTTCACACATTAGAGGCAGGTCTGTGAAAATGCCTTGGTTATGCCAAGTTACCTCAAATGGGATAAATCATCTGTGTTTGAGCAATAAATTTCATCTTTAGATGCAGGTGGCTGAGCCTGGAGAGCTATTCACCTAACCTACATGTAACCCATTCCTTACTGGAGCAGCATCTGGAAACCAGGCAAGATACCCCACAGTGACTAAAATAAAACTAGACACCTCTGTTTATTTTCCTACACTTACAGGAAGTTGTGGGATGGGAGCAGTGGTTTTTAACTAAGTGAATTCTGAAAAAGCTTACCTGATTTAAATACATCCAGACTTCTTATGAAAATGTTGCAGAAAAAGGCCCAAGAAAAGAATTACTCAAGTACCAAAAAAAATTTTGAGTGAGAGAAGAAATTCCTTGGATGTGAGGAAGCTGTAAGAGTTGACACCTGTAGGTGGTCTTAATTTCAAGTCCCAAAGGTGGTGTTAGATCACTCTGTCTCTCTCAGCTCATCAGGTTTCACTTGGTCACCTTGTTACAAGCCCAGAGGATTTTAGTCCTCAGCAAACAAAGTCAGGTTTCAAGGCAGATAAGTTCAATCAAGGGGATTGGTAGGGAAGTTATGCACAGTTGTGCCACCATGTAAAATATGGTTTATATAGCAAAGAAAGCTGCAGTCACAGAGGAAAATGATTTCCAGACCAAGGTATATAATGTGGTTGGGAATATTATAGTGTACAACATCAATATGGTGTCTGCTTCCAAAGTTTGATTCAACATTGTCAAAGAAAAGGAATCCTGAACATGTTCACAATGCTTCTGCACCCTTGGCTGCAGAAGGTTATGTTATTGTACACATTGCAGAACATTTTCTCTGACTTCTAGAAAAAAAAGAATTGCTTATTAAAGAATAAAATGTCAAAATATAACTTCATGCTGATGAGATTTGCCAGTGACTACCTATGAAAATGGGATGAATTATGTGAACTTCATCCATTACTCTTCTCAATCCCACATTCCAGACTTCTGTTTGCAGTTGATCAGCAAGAAAACCAACCAAAACCCAATCACTATGATGTGAAAAAATAAATAACAAACTTTGGAATTTGACCTTATCCATATTCTTCTGTTACCTACTCTGTAGTTTTCTTCTTATGTTAAAAATGGGAAACTGTAGAAGTCACTTTTAATCTAGTGACAATAATGTTACTGTGGTCTCCTTGAAGATTAGAGCAAGAGAAATTATTCTAGAGGACAATTCACATAAAGATCTGCACTGATGCTTAGTGCTAAGCCTCTGCCAGGAGGAACAAATCTCTCCAGCTGTAGAAGGAGCCTACAGATAAGAGCTCCAAAAAACAGTAGAGTGTAACTTAACCTATCTTTTCTAAGAAGAAGGAAGAAATCTGTTTTCTGAAAGCAATATTGTTGAGGTTTCCATGATGTTGTGCTGAAGTGAATAATCCCTGGTGAAAAGGACTTGGCTTTATCCTGTGTTACTTAGACCTGGTCCCTTTTCAAGAAAGTGTGAAGTTCAGGTAGAAAAAGCACTTGACTTCCCACAACAAATGATGACAAATTGCCCCAAAATTATGTCCTCCCCAAAGGCTGAGGAGAAAAGAGGTGAAGGTCATCTCACCTAAGTTCAGCCATCTCAGATTTAAGCACCTACTCTGGGCAAATCATCAAGGCTCCTGCAATCAGTGGAAATCAGGGATACTTCCAGGTTTTGAGTCATCCTCTCCTGGCAGAGGTGGCCAAAAGAGTTGGAACTCTTCTCAGTGACTATTAAGGAAACCTAGATGAGTGCTTTGGACCACAGGCATCCATTTCTGGTGGTTAAGGTTACACAGGATAAATCCAGTTCTCACCTCAAAGCTTTCAATAAATTAGTCTTTCTTTTCATCACATTAAGAACCAATTAGGAACTTCTCCACAAAACTTGGCTTAGAAAACATATAACTGTTCTTTCAATACCTCTCTAACAAGAAACAAACAAGAAATGGACTAGAGAATCTCTGGAGCTCTGAAGATGTTTGGAAATCTATCAAGCAGTAAAAAAATTTGAAGGTTTTTTTGTTATGTTTTGCTTTCATTTGTTTTGTTTAGGAACTGTGTCACGTTGTGCTCTTCTAGATGTGTTAAATCTCAGTTTGGTGCTTTGGATTGGCTACATTATTTCAAATATACTGTACTGCAGAAACAAACTCCTAAAAAAAAAAACCAAAAACCAAAACGACAAAAAAACGAAGCTCGAAAAAACCAACCAACCAACCAACCAACCAACCAAAAAACAACCAACCTAACCACAAAAATATCAAAAAGCTGTTAGTATTTTGTATGTAATAATCAAACAAAAGGTTCCTCTCAACCTGGAACTGAAAGAAACAAATGTCTAGATAACGGTAGCAAGTTTCCCCTTCAGAAGTTCCGTTCTTTTAAAAGAATTATTTTGCAGAAAGAGAAATCCATGAGATCTTCATGACTGCTGACAACATTCCTGTGCTCCTCACTTTGCCATAGGACATTTCTTCCCTATGAGGAGTGTGGCCAGCAGATCAAGAGAGGGGATTTTTCCCTTCTACTCTGTGAGACATCCCTCCCCCTCAAATCCTGTATCCAGTTCTGGAGTCCCCACCAGAAGAAGGACACAGAGCTGTTGGAATAGGTCCAGAGGAGGCCACAAAGATGATCCAGGGAATGGAGAGGCTGAGGAGCTGGGATTGTTCAGAAGAAGAGAAGACTCCAGGGGGACCTTAGAGCTGCCCCCCAATCCCTGAAGGGAACCTCCAGGAAGGCTGCAGAGGGACTTTTCCTCAGAGTGTCCAGCCAGAGGACAAGGGGCAATGGATTGAAACTGAAGGAGAAGAGGTTCAGGCTGGAGCTTAGGAAGAAGTTCTTCAGCAGGAGGGTGCTGAGCCTCTGGAACAGATTGCCCAGAGAAGTTGTGGCTGCCCCCTCCCTGGAGGTGTTCAAGGCCAGGTTGGATGAGGCTTGGAGCGACCTGGGATGGATAAATCATAGAATTATTCAGGTTGGAAGGGACCTCTGAGATCACCAAGTCCAATCCTTGATCCACTCCCCCTGTGGTTCCCAGCCCATGGCACTGAGTGCCACATCCAGGCTCTTCTTAAAAAACTCCAGGGATGGAGAATCCACCAGCTCTATTCCAATGCCTGATCACTCTCTCTGTAAAGAATTTTTTCCTAATATCCAACCCAAACCTCCCCTGGCAGAGCTTTAGACCATTTCCTCTTGTCTGTCTGAGAGCTGGATGAGAGGCATCCTTGCCCAAGGCAGGAGGTTGGAGTAGATGTTCCTTCCCACCTAAGCCATTCCATGAAAAAATGGAATATTTTAATCTGTTTCTTGTATTCTGCAGCTTTGCTATGACAGAAGCAGGTGCCTTCCCTTGTTTAGCCTCAAGGTTTCTGCATATTCACTGCCTCCCAGTTTTTACAGATGTTGCCAGGACAAAGTCATTGCTGCTGAGGGACAGGCCAAGACTATTCCCTATTACTCAGTTGTAACCTGAGATAGAAATTAGCCTGTAGTTTCAAATAACTAAGTTTGGCTTGTGGGGACAAGACTGACTTTTCTAAATGTTAAGGTTCAGTGGCAGTTGGCACATCCTGACAGAACCCATTTAATGCTCCTGAATGTTCAAAATACCTCATGGGTCCTGTGTCCAATTTCTAAGTCCCCTGTGGACCTCTTTGAAACCCAGGTGTCTCAGATGTTGGGCTACATGCATGGTTGTGTAATTAAATTGCATCACAGCAGCTCATGAGCAAGACCTCTCAGAACACATCCCATTCACTGCAGATCTGGTCAAGAGGATCAACTGAGTTTTAAGATCATTTTAGCTCATGAAATGCAGGGGTTTGAATTTTCATCAGCTGAATATTCTGAAGAACTCTCAGAGGTTTATGCCCATTCTCAACCTTGTTTGAGGAGGTAAGTACCTAGATTTTTTTTTTGTCTTGTACCATGGAGTCAGGTATCTAAACTGAAGGGTTTGAATTTCACACTCATATTATCTGGGTACACAGAGAAAGACATTTTATGATGTCTATAAAACTGTTCAGTGTCACAGGGAAGTCTTATGAGGAAAACAAGATTTAAACACAGTTTTCTACTGCCTTTCCAGTAAGACCATAGACCTGCATAAGATCTTTTCATGGAAACCAGTTCTCTTGCTGGTACAGGTGCAAGTCCTCTGTGACACAACTCTTACATCATGAAATTAATCAACCCTTTTTTAATCTTTGGATTTTGTCCAAGAGCAGGAGCCATGGTGAATCAAAAGTGGTGCAGAGATGAGGCCGTAGATTAAAGATTAAATCAAAATATTGAATGACATTAATTGCATTGGGAAGCACCTAGGCCAGCCATGAAATCGTTCAGCTTCAAGAAGGGAAAAAAATTCTTTATCTTGCCCACAACTCACTGAAAAATGTATTAACATGTTTCTTCTATATGAAGTTTCTACTCCCAGCCACTAGATGGAAGCAAACATTAATTTATGTGATCATGGCAGCTCTGCACAGTATATTTAATGTCTGAATGCCAACGTGTGTGGTCTTGTGGGTTTGCCTTACCTTTTTAATACTCTTTAATGAGGGAAATGTAGAACTTGGAGCAAATCGATTCTTGGACATCATAAAAGGTGCAGATTGGCTAAGGACCAAGGGATCACTTTGGTACCAAATGGGAAGGAGTGGCAACCTGCAGTACCTTTTCCTAGAAAGTGAATCAAATGTACGTGTTTGCTCATGGGGTGTTTTATTTTTAAGCCTTGACTAAGGCCCTAATGTTTGCTTCATCCGCAGTGACAACGTTTGCAATCTGGATCTCTTGGTGTTCACTCAACACCACCCTGCCATCACTTTCTGACCAGTGGGCCAGGAATAAATCCTGTGTCCCGGAAGGCTGTGCCACCAAAGACAAAAAATTTCTGGAGTTTTATTGAGTACACATCTATCAGCTTTCCAAGAACTGTCTATAAGTGAACTGTGTTTTCTGATGCAGCAGTCAGAGCCATGAATCTTCAGGGCACTGTTTGCTGGAAATGGTCAATAAATGAAAGTGTCGACATAGTTGCTCCTGAGTTACTATGGCTTGTAGGAAATTCAAGCAGAGCTCCCTTGTGGGGCATGTATCATGTGATAGATAATGAGGTGATGCTTGCATAAGGGCTTCTTCTTAATCCAGATGCCCAACGTAGGGAGGGAGTTGATGGGCAGAGACAGCTGAAACCCTAACTGAGATGTTTTCCTGGAATCCAGCTCCTCAGCCAACCCAGCCCCATACTTCAGAAAAGGGGATCCCTTCTGAATCTTTGGAGTTTCTCACTGTGATCAAGTTTTTTAGGTCTTCCTTCTTCAGTTTTTAGGAGTACATGAAATGTTATGACTCTTCTGTCCTGAGACTTTCCAGGTGCTTTAGAGAGTAATAGTAAATCCCTGTGGATGGTATATATTCTCATTTTCCTACTAATTGTAATGTAGCCTAGGATGACTGAGTTTAGACACAGGCATTTAAGTGTTATTTAAGATAATAAATAATTTTAAAAATCTTTTTTTATATATTTTTCTTTGCTTTAAATATTTTAATTAAAAAGTAAGATCTTCACAGGTAGTGCTCCATTTCAGTGATGTTCTAATGACTCATCAGCACTGGATTAAATATTTTAACTTACGTACGAAGAAGTGAAAACAAGGGATCCTATTTACTCCCATTTGCTCCTTTGCTTTATTGTGTCTACAGAATCATAGAACCATTAAGGCTGGAAAAGATCTCTAAGATCATCAAGCCCAACCAGCAACCCAACACCACCACCCAACTAAACCATGTCCTGAAGAGCTACATTCACATGGCTTTTGAACACCTCCAGGGATGGGGCTTCCACCACTTTCTTGGGCAGCAGGCTTCTCTTTCAGTAAAGAAATTTTTCCCAATATTCAACCTGAACCTCCCCTGGTACAACTTGAACCCATTACCTCTTGTCCTATCATAGACACCAAGCCTCCACCTGACTACAACTCCTTTCAGGTCTCCTCTTATCCTCCTCCTCCTCTCTAAATTAAATAACACAAATTCCATCAGCTTCTTCTCATCAGGCTTGTGTTCCAGACCTTTCCCCAGCTTCATTGCCCTTCTCCAAACATCCTCCAGCAGCAAAATGTCCAATTCAGTTGCCTTCAATCACCACCAAATCACTGATTTCAGAGTCAGATACAAAGCCCTGGGCTGTGCCAACAAAAAGATGATGGATGAAAAAAACTGTCAAAATAGGAAAGAAGGAAGGACTGAAGGATGAAAGGATGGAAGGAGGGAAAGTTGGTTCTCTGATGGTACTTTCCATCTCATAGTATTGGATAGATGGAAAAGCTTTAAGGAAACAATTGGAATTTCATGATCCTTGTTTTACAGGGGGGTGGAAACGAAGCACTATTGCTGTGCCTCCTCAGGGGTTATCTAGCAGGCTGGAAGTACAGCAGGGAGTAAAACTTAAGGTTCAGTGAGCCCCTTTTAAGTCCTTTATGAACTAAAAGCCATAGTGTCAATGGGTTGATTACAAACTCCTTTTTTCTCTTTGAGCAGAAGGAATAAAATCATATTTTGTCCCTTCTCATGTTATAATTTTGCTAGAAAAGAGTATAAGTAAGTTACGGGATGGGTTTTTTTGTTTTTTTCAGGTGTTTTTTTTTTTCTTTTTTTTTGGAAACAGTTCTTCATCAGTGCAAAATCTGGGAGAAGAGGAAAAAGAAAGCTATATTCACCAGCAAAACAGAAAAAAAAAAATCTAGCAGAAAACTTAAAGATCTGGAATGTCAACACATTATCAGGAAGATAAAATCAGTTCTTAAGATTTAAAATTCTTAAGTTCAGTTTCAAATCAGTTCTCAAGATTAAAATCAGTTCTTAAGATTTAACAGCTGAGGTGAACTCACTTTCCTTCTAATAATAAAACTTTTTTTTTTTTGTCCCTGCCTATTTGAACTCACAAGCCAAAGCCACCAAACTGCATTGCTGAAAATGCATGGCACATGGAGTAGAAAGAGAATTTGTCAAGAAAAATCATCCATCCAAGACTGGAATTAAAAAAATAACTGTTTTGAAGGACAGTAAACAGAGAAATGTTCTGAAGTTCACGATGGAAATGGAATGGTAATTTGATGAGTTTAGCTTCTTTGCTGCCTGATTTCCTCCTCTTCCTTTGTAATTCCCACAAATACCTCTTTTCTGTTTATTAAGGGGTTAATTATCACAATTTTATGTCCCTGCATGGGACTCCTGAATATTACTACTTCCCTCTCCCAGCCTTTTTCTCCCATGAACTGATGGATTGGACTGAATGGCCTCAGGTTGTTGCTGGGCAATCCACCACTTTGTTGGGCATCTTTGCATGTGTTTCTAGTGTTTATGATTTAATTGGAATTTTCCGTGGGTTCAGCAAGTCCTTGATTTTGTATGACAGCAAGCAACTCATTTTTGTTTTATTAAAAAAAAAAAAAAAAAAAGGAAGTTCTCAGACCTCACAATTTAGGCTAAAGATTGCTGAGGTGATTTCAGTGCAGCAAGGAGCAGATCTAACAAAGAAATGAGGAGAGAATTGCAGGTGGATGGCAACCACTCAACATTGACAAGATCCAACCTCTGACATCAACTGAGAAGCAGGAGACATGAGAGCAGCTCACCAGCCCCATCTTTCTCTGTTCTCATTCACATGTCAGCCCTGAACATGTCCCAAAAAACACAGGAGTTGGAAGGCATATTAGTCTCACCTTAAATTATAGAATCATTGAATATTCAGGGTTGGAAGGGACTTTTAAGATCATCCAGTTCCTAGATTACCAGCTCAGGTTGCTCAGATCCCTGTCCCTTCCAAACTTCCAGGGATGGATGGGGCTTCCACCACCTCTCTGGGCAACTTGTGCCAGGGTCTCACCACCCTCATGGGGAAGAACTTCTTCCTAACATCCAATCTAAATCTCCCCTCCTCTAGTTTGAAACCATTCCCCCATGTCCTATCACTCCCTGCCATCCTAAAAAGTCCATTGCCAGTTTTCTTGTAGGCCAATCTCTAAAGCCAAGTGGATTTGCTTTACAGTTTCATGATATTTAAAACCTTCAAATCCCTCGAGATTATTTGTCAGTGACACTGACTTCCAGCCATGTCATCATTAAAAAAAAAAAAAAAAAAGAAAATACAAAAAAAACCAACCAAACAAAAAAACCCACCCCACATTTCTCCACTGTAGGCACCACTCACTTTAATGAGAAGAGCACCACAAAGGGCACTTAATGTAAACCAAAGAAACAAGACCACTTCTTTTTAATTAAAACTGCACAAATTTGCCCAGGGGATGTAAGTAACAGCAGAGAGTGGTCATTTGTCCTCCCAAAAGAGCGGGCAGGAAGCTCACAGCCCCCTAAGTGAGAGAGCTTTAGCTTGTCATGGTGAAAACACATTTATTACAGCTAACAACTTTTGGCCAGGCTCTATAACCCAGTGGTATCTGCCTGCAGAAGCCCTGACCACCTTTTCCAGCAGTAACCTTGTCACATGCATTGACAGAGGCCAGAGCATTTCTTTGGGACGCTCAGGAGGTTATAGGGTCCTGGGGCTGCTCCTTTAATTAGCCCTCAGATAGCTGAGGGGAATTTCCTGCTGCAGTTCACAGTGGGACAGGGCAAAGGCCTTGGAAACAGAGCTGCAAAAAGGAGGAGATGTTTATGCAAAGGGTTGACCCCCATAATCACTGCTTTGACTTCTTTGCTGGGAGCCCAAAAGGAGCACAGCCCTGCCTGTGGCTATTTATATCTGAGAGTATGGAGAGGGGGGAGTGGGAAAAAGGATGGGGAAGCAATGCCATCAGTCTGGAAACAGAGTGGGTGCTATCAGGCTGGTAGAAATATCATTTTTTCTCTTGGTGCTCGCTTCCAAATGCAGAAGAATGCATGAATGTGTTTTGTGAGGCAGTTTTGCTCATCCTTCCCTTTTAGCCTGCACACCAGGTTATCTGCACATCCCTCAGTGCTGTTGCCCTCTTGCTATGCCTGCTGAAGTGGAATAACTGCTCGAGGGGTTTTCCATCCAACCACCCCTCTTCAGAAGAGCCCTGCAGCAGCTTTGGGTTATGCTGGAGGTTGCAGAAATTCCAGAATGGTTTCAAAATCAAAGGAGAGCAGATCCAAGCTGCAAGGCTCCAATTCCTTTCTTTCTCCACTGAAGCCATTCTCAGCCCTCACATAGACTCAGGAGGCAAGAGTGGGTCTTTCACTGGGTTATCAGTGCTAAGGTCTTGTGGTGCAAGAAAAAAAAATGGCATGGCACCTGCCTAACAGGATTCAGAGCTGGAGAAGACCAGAGAGACACAGCAAGCATCTATCAACCCTTTTCACAGACCTTAACACCAGCACCACAAGAGATGATCTCTCAAATCCACACCTATGGTCTATCACAGATTTGTGAACATATTTCCTGGTATCTTGGCAAAGGAAAGGATTGATCTGGATCATCATCATGTCAAATATTCTTCTTCCAAGCTGATGGGGTTTAGAATCTAAAGAGAAGAGCTGATATTGGCTTTAGACATCTATTGTCCACTGAGAAATCCTTGACAGCACATTCTGAATGGCTAAGAAAAGTGATAAAGTCTCTTTTGTGCTGAGAGAATGACAGAATGGTGTTACTTGTACCCTGCTTTAAAGGCCAGCACCAGATGAGTGATAAATTTGAGCAGTTTGAGGGTGGGATGGGGTGGGCTGTGTTCTCAACGAAGCAGAAAGTGCCTCTCATCCTCTAGGAAATGGTAGCTACCTAGAAAGAGGATTCAGATTAATATTTCATGTTTTATCTGCACTGTTCTGCAAATATATCCTCTGTGGCAACCCCTCAGCAACTTCCCAGAGGTTTCTGATTCAATCATTTGCAGTGGATCAATCCCAGGCTTCATGTGCTGCTCTCTATCTCCACCAACCTATTGAGATTAGAGGTTCTCTTTCTCCAGAAACTGAGAAAAGAGAAAAAGATCATTGACCTCTTGATAGAAAGGATGCTGGGCTAAGCTGACCTTTTTTTTTTTTTCTGACCCAGGACAGCTGTTCCTGTGTTCATTAGCAGAACCAGGACTTCTTAACAGTTGCTTGCAGCAGCCACCAGATTTAACTCTGAAAGTTTCCAAGGACAATTTTTGCAGCTTGGTAGTTATCATTCCAGCCTGTCTTGGGTTATATTTAAGCCTATGACTACCCTTCAGACAGCATGTTAAATTTAAATCCAGGGATTTAATGATTCTTGTTTTAATCAAGAAATTCCTACCCTCCAAAAAATTTAATCAGATAAGTCATGATTTGAGGAAGGCTCCCGTGTCTAAAGGGTGAACTAGAACTGAGATCTTGGGGTGTTTTCTGGAAGATCTTTCCACAAGACACCTCACTTCTTGGGCTAGTGAAATTTTATCCTAGAATCTTTCAGTGAAAATGCTTAGAAAAAGTTGGTTTAATAGTACCTTTTAATGTTTCACTCTTGGAAAAGAAGGATGAGATAATCAAATAAAGTATTTTCTATTTTTTTTTTCATTCTTGCTTCAGTGTGATGCCTCAGGCTTGTTCCAATGATTTCACTGTTAGACAGAGGTCTTTGGAGAAATAATTTCTAGACTCCTTGTGGAAATCCATTGAGGTTTGTTCATGGTTTCCTTTGGGCTATTGTCTCCCTTCCCTTCTGAACACATAACTGATGGATTAAAGTTCCTAAGTACTGTCAGTTTTAGAGTAACTATTTATTTAGTGGAAATACAATCTTTTCTCTTAAGTTGTAGGTTATATCTTGGATCTTAAATGCTGAGAATGTTCCTTTTCTGGTCCTACCATTTATTCCCTCAGTCTATCTCTGTCTACATTACACATTGAGTGGTCTTGAGACAACTTCAAGATTTGTCTTCCTTCTGTAATAAAAACCTAAACATGTCTGGACTGTGCTATCAATATTATTCAAGAAGAACAAATTATTCCCAGAAAGGTTGTGAAGGGAACCATTTGATGGTTGACTGGTGGCAGATGGGACAAACCATGCTGAAAGCTTCTGTAAAAGCTGTGACAAATTGGATATCTCAGCATCCTGAGTGACTGGGCAGGTGTTGGGCAGAAAGGGGAAAGGAAATGGAGGTAGGTAATGAGGAAACAACCTCTGGTTTCCACTGAAACAAACAAATCCATCCACAAGTACCATCCTAAAGACTTCTGCTGATTTTTTTCATATGTTCTCAGCACAGATACTGCCATTTAGAGAGAGCTGGGTAGCTGTGGTGGACTTTTTAAAGGTACATTTTTACTTTCACAGGCAAATTCTTTACATTGTGAATGACTTGTCACTGGAACAACCTTCCCTGGGATGGTGTAGAGTGCCTGATGATGGAGGTTTTCAAGATGAGAATGGACAAGCTGCTAAATAGTCTCATCTAGGACCCTTTTCCCACAAAAGGTTTGACCAGATGATCTTTCAAAGTCCAGTCTGGACTATTCTGTAAACCTACACTGCACTATAGTAATGAAACAGCATTTCAAATTCAACATTTGGCAGTGATGATGGACAAGGTTTCTCTCTCTCCTCATCTCAATAAATCTGAGTCCTCTCCACTTCTTGTTTTTTACACCCAGACTGTAGGCTTTTCATGGCAGAGCTTAAATTTTTATGATGTGCAAACTCCTGTAAAGTAAGACCATCATTTTCTTGGTGATGTATGCAGACAGTGATGAAAATATTTAAGCACCAGTAGACAAACCATTGGCTCTGCTATCCCAGACAAACCTTTTTATCCTGAGAAGTGTCCAGCTGTGTGTGTGGAGATGTGTAACGTGGGTGTCTGCATCTGGATATGTCCCTTCTTGCCTTCTGTGTGCCTGGAACATACCAAAATCAGCAAATCTGGTCCCTGACACTTTACTCCCAGCTTCCAGGAGTAAGTGCAATCTGTGTGGTCCAGCTATGGCATAAAAAAATATCTTGAGGGGATAGTAGAAACGCTGCTGATGTCAGAACATCAAAATTCTTCTGCACTGGAGTTTCTCAGACAACATCTCTGTGATCCAAAGGTGAAAAATCAGAGTTTGTGCTTTGAGAGGACTGATGTGTTTTGGTACAGGAAAAAAAAAAAATAGGCTGTGACATGTAAAAACACCACTTCATCAGTTCTTTTATTTGAAAAGCTCAGATCCCATTTTCATGTCTTCGGGTTTATATCGACATCCTATTGAATTTAGAATTCCCTAGACCTATTTTAAAGGCTTGCTTTGCCTCTATAAACCCACATCTGTTTTGTCTGGAAGTTCTCTGGTCTTGGCCTGGGCTTCAATTACCAACTTGCCACCTATATAGTCTGAGCATATCAAGGCTCAGAGGCTGTTGCTGCTAGAGGGAGGTATTTTTTGTCTCTTTGCTTTCATGGGATAACCCTGCATCCTCTTAACTCTTTTTCCTTCTTTGTCACCTCTCAACCAACCAACCTTTCAAAGGATTTGACAGGCTCCTAACCCCTTTTTGGCTCTGCTGCTGCTGCTGTGTTAACAAAACCAGAATTTCCTCTCTCAGACCTTCAAGTTTCTAGCAGCACCTATCATAATTTCCAACTGATTTGAAACCTCAGTTGACAGCCAAGGACTGGTTTATGTTGCCACTAATGCATATCAATCATTAGGAAGCAAATTAATTTGCTAGTGCAAAGCCTCAGATGACCACAGGGTTAACCCTTCAATATTTCCTATAAACTAACAATTTCCAATTGTTTTGTTTTCTCTTACCAGTGGGCGCTGCTACAAGAAGGAGTGAAGTTCTCCAGATTTTTTTTTTTTTGGTGCTGGAACACTGAGCCAAGAGCAATGGGGATTTCACTAAAAAACAGCAAAAACTCAGAGGGAGGAAGGAGGGAAACACAATCAACCTGTTTTAATTTGTAGGAGTGGGGTGATCTTCCTAACATCCAATAAATAAATCTTTTATTTATTTAAGACATCAAATGGTCAAGTAGCAGCATGCTGAGTGTGCATTTGGCTTCTGAATTCCTCCTGCTGTCACTCCAAGTCCAAAATTCTGTCTGTCTCTACATGAGAATATCCCTTACAGCAACACGCATCCCTGAGTTTTCAAATGCTTAGGTATATGGTTGTGTTTTTTTTTAAAAAAATTATATAATATCTTCATTTCTGTGGTGCTGTTCTTCATATAGATAAGTATTTCCTGTTTCCTGGTTAATAGCTGGTTCTTGTAAAATACAGCAGTAATGAATGAGGAAATCTGCCATAATTCCTTAGTTCTGAGGTTCATTTCCTGAATAATTACTCTGCATCACCTATATCCTGACTGTAAACTATTTAGAGAGCTAATGCCCTGGGAAATAATTGATGATGAGGTGTCTATCAATTTCTGACAAAGCAAAGATCTTATTTGCCTGTCCAAACAAATCAGAAAATCACAGAATGGTTTGGATTGGAAGGGATCTTAAAGATTATCTAGTTACACCCCCCTGCCATGGGCAGGGACACTTCCTTCCAGACCAGGTCACTCCAAACCCCATCCAACCTGGCCTTCAGCACTTCCAGGGATGGAGCAGCCACAACTTCTCTGGTTGCTGAGCTCACCACCCTTGCAGGAAAAAAATTCTTCTTAATGTTTCATCTTAACCTCTTTCCATTCCTTTTTCCATAATCCTTTTTCCATTCAAAACCCTTTGTCCTATCACTCCATGCCCTTGGAAAAAAGTCCCTCTCTGGCTTTCCTGGAGCCCCTGTAGGGAATGGAAGGTGCTGTAAGGTTTCCCTGGAAGCCCATCAACAATGTTTGGGGAAATATGGGCTTGGACATTGTTCTGGTCCTCTACCAGCAGTTCATCTACACAGCTGGCATCAGGATGCCTGGTGGTTGAACAGTATTTTAAGGGCAACTTGAATTAAAGCAACCTGCCTCGACTTCTGACTTGGTTGCTGATTTTGTCACAGATCATTCCAGGAATGACCTGAATCCAGTTTATGTTTTTATTGTCAATGCTCCAATACTGATGTTGGTGTGGAGTTGGTAGCAGGTGTCATGTCCCTCCTTCAGTGAGCCCTAGAACTTACTCCTGGTTTACAATGACCTTGAGTTGGATCATGTGGATAATATGGGGATGAATGTGAAAAAACTTTCCCCTCCAAAAGCCATCTGATATTTTTTTCCATGCCTCAGATCCTTTTCCACACCCATTATAGGGCATGATCTCCCTTTTCCTGTCTGCATGTGCATGAGGCACAGTGGGCAGAGTCCTAACCTCATATGAGGCTTCTGGACTCTAAAGACATCCTCTTCAATCCATAAATCTGTGGGTTTGGGTTTAAGGTTTTGTTTTTTTTTTTTTTCAAATTGATATAAACTTTTTGAACTTTTTGTCAGCCATCCTAGGGAGCTGGCTGGCTTAACCACATGTCCTGTCGAGCTCTGTTTCCATCTGTTTTGAAACACCTATTCATTTTATGACATTAGAGTTCTTCTGTTGGAAGAAACTATCATTACTCACTCATTTCCTCCTTTTGGTTTAGTTTTACAGGCTTCAATCACATCCATCATCAAATCTATCTCTTCCTCACTTGTTTCACAGTGTGTTCTTTATATTTTGTAAGAAATATTCCATATATTTGATCCTCAAATGACACTTCTGTTTTCTTCTACTAACTCTCACAGAAAAGGAAACCAGAATAGAAATGTATGAACCAGAATACAAAGGTATTTAGAAAACAGAGTGGAAATGAACAATAGAAATGAATTTACTCTGTATTTTTGAAACCCTACATCCAGTATTGGATCCATTTCTAGTGTCCACCATAGGAAGGACATAGATTTTTTTGGAATAGGTCCAGAGGAAGGCCACAAAGATGATCCAGGGAATGGAGAGGCTGAGGAGCTGGGATTGTTCAGAAGAAGAGAAGACTCCAGGGGGACCTTAGAGCTGCCCCCCAATCCCTGAAGGGAACCTCCAGGAAGGCTGCAGAGGGACTTTTCCTCAGAGTGTCCAGCCAGAGGACAAGGGGCAATGGATTGAAACTGAAGGAGAAGAGGTTCAGGCTGGAGCTTAGGAAGAAGTTCTTCAGCAGGAGGGTGCTGAGCCTCTGGAACAGATTGCCCAGAGAAGTTGTGGCTGCCCCCTCCCTGGAGGTGTTCAAGGCCAGGTTGGATGAGGCTTGGAGCAACCTGGGCTGGATAAATCATAGAATCATTCAGGTTGGAAAGGACCTCTGAGATCACCAAGTCCAATCCTTGATCCACTCCCCCTGTGCTTCCCAGCCCATGGCACTGAGTGCCACATCCAGGCTCTTCTTAAAAAACTTCAGGGATGGAGAATCCACCAGCTCTATTCCAATGCCTGATCACCCTCTCTGTAAAGAATTTTTTCCTAATATCCAACCCAAACCTCCCCTGGCAGAGCTTTAGACCATTCCCTCTTGTCTGTCTGAGAGCTGGATGAGAGGCATCCTTGCCCAAGGCAGGAGGTTGGAGTAGATGTTCCTTCCCACCTAAACCATTCTATGAAAAAATGGAATATTTTAATCTGTTTCTTGTATTCTGCAGCTTTGCTATGACAGAAGCAGGTGCCTTCCCTTGTTTAGCCTCAAGGTTTCTGCATATTCACTGCCTCCCAGTTTTTACAGATGTTGCCAGGTTGGATGAGGCTTGGAGCAACCTGGGCTGGAGGAGAGGTGTCCCTGCCCATGGCAGGAGCTTGAAAATGATCTCTAAGTTCCTTTCCAACCTCAGCCATTCTGTGATTCCATGAAATATAACCCAGGAACTCTCTGGCATGATGATGTTCTCCCCTGAGCAACCCAAAAACTCCTCTTTTAGTTTTGTTCTCCTCTCTACATAACTTGCCTCGAGTGTCTTTATGAGGCAATATAAGCTTCTTACAAACTGCACCATGACCCAGGAAATGCAGCTGTGGCCAGTGTATTGAAACCAGGTTCTTCAGTTCATTTACTCCAGAATGAGCTCAAAGTCACACTCCTGCTAGCAGTGCTGATAAGCATTGCTCCTGGTTGTTGCAACTCAGTTCAGGACCTCCACCCTTTTACAGCTGCTGCTGACACATACAAATATTTCATACAAATATGACACACATACAAATATTTCTGTTTTTCCTCTGCCCAAGTGGATGAAGGCCTTTCAATTACATTTTAATTACCATTTTCATTCCTTTGTAGGTATTTCAAGGTATAAAACACGTTTTCTTTTTTCTTTTTTTTTTTTTTTAATGCTTTGGTATTGCCCTCATCCACATGACATGTAGCTGTCTGTAGGTGCTTTCCATCAAATCTTTCACATGATGATTCACCAAAGAAAATTTCTTCTCCCATATTACATCATGTCCATCAGAGTGTCCTCAGGTTCCCATGTGATGATGGAATGGGCCATCCCAGAGTGCTCTAATTTGCCTGGATTTGTCATTTTTGTCTCATTTCATCCCTCAACTGTGGGCTGGGGACTGGAAGGACATAGCTAGGTAGGATCAGATGTCTGGATTTTTAAGTTTAAGCATGGAGAATTTTAGATGAAATTAATGACCTGATTTGAACCATGTGTCTAGAAGACATCTAGGGAGGGGAAGAGAGCTCTGGTTAGAGAGGGATTTGTGGCAGATGGATGTAGAAGATGGGGATCATAAAGCTGAAGTTGAAGGTTTAGTAAGCATCATAGGATGAGGATCCTATGACCAACCTGATCTCCTTTTATGATCGGGTGACCTGCCTGGTGGATGAGGGGAAGGCTGTGGATGTGGTCTACCTGGATTTCAGCAAAGCCTTTGACACTGTTTCCCACAGCATTCTCCTGAAAAAGCTGTCAGCCCACAGCTTGGCCAGGAGCACCCTGTGCTGGGTTAGGAACTGGCTGGAGGGCCAGGCCCAGAGAGTGGTGCTGAACGGTGCTGATCCAGTTGGTGGCTGGTCACCAGTGGTGTCCCCCAGGGATCAGTGTTGGGCCCAGTTCTGTTTAATATCTTCACTGATGATTTAGATGAGGGGATTGAGTCCATCATCAGCAAATTCACAGCTGACACTAAGCTGGGGGGGAGTGTGGATCAGCTGGAAGGCAGGAGGGCTCTGCAGAGGGACCTGGACAGACTGGAGAGTTGGGCTGATTCCAATGGGATGAGGTTCAACACAACAACCCCATGGGGAGCTCCAGGCTGGGCACAGAGGGGCTGAGAGCAGCCAGGCAGAGAGGGACCTGGGAGTCTGGATTGACAGGAAGGTGACCATGAGCCAGCAGTGTGCCCAGGTGGCCAAGAAGGCCAATGGCATCCTGGCCTGGATGAGGAACAGCGTGGCCAGCAGGTCCAGGGAAGGGATTCTGCCCCTGTACTCAGCCCTGGTGAGGCCACAGCTCGAGTCCTGTGTCCAGTTCTGGGCCCCTCAGTTCAGGAAGGAGATTGAGGTCCTGGAGCAGGTCCAGAGAAGAGCAAGGAGGCTGTGAAGGGATCCAGCACAAGTCCTGTGAGGAGAGGCTGAGGGAGCTGGGGGTGTTCAGCCTGGAGAAGAGGAGGCTCAGGGGAGACCTCATCACTCTCTACAACTCCCTGAAAGGAGGCTGGAGCCAGGGGGGGGTTGGGCTCTGCTCCCAGGCAACTTTCAACAAGACAAGAGGGCATGGTCTCAAGTTGTGCCAGGGGAAGTTTAAGTTGGATATTAGAAAGAATTTCTTCATGGAGAGGGTGATCAGACATTGGAATGGGCTGCCCAGGGAAGCAGTGGATTCTCCATCCCTGGAGATATTTAAAAAGAGCCTGGATGTGGCACTCAGTGCCATGGGCTGGGAACCACAGGGGTAGAGGATCAAGGGTTGGACTTGATGATCTCTGAGGTCCCTTCCAACCCAGCTGATTCTATGATTCTATGATTCTATGATTCTAGGATTCTATGATTCTATGATTCTATGATCCTCCTTCGGAAGGTGTGCTGAGTGTTGGAATGGGAGAAGAAGTGAGAGGTGTGAAGGGATGAGGTCTTGCCAGAGAGGTACTGAGTCCAGCAAGAGTTAACTACCCAGCCAGTCCCTAGCAGAGGATTTGGTGCCTTCCTGCCCTTCCTCTCAGCTTGCTGCCTTCCACACTTTACAAACTACAGTCTGCATCTTCATTATCAGCCCCTGGTGCTGACAGTTTGCACAGCAATGTTTTTCCACTGCCAGGCTGTGTAGCTTGGGGTATATCAGTGGTGCTGCTTCCCTTCACAAGGGTTCCTATCTTCCTGCCTTTTCTCAGAAGCTCTCCATGAAGGCAAGGCAAAAAAGGCTTTCAGTTTGAGTTGGAAAACAAAACACACGCACAAACACAACAGAGAAAATAGGCCCACCCATTTTTACCAGCTTGTTGTTTTGTAGGTATTGCCAAAAGAAAAAAAAAAAAACAAAAAACAAAAACAATCCAGGAAATTATTCTATGTTAATTAGAAATCTAATCAATGTAAGATAAAATGTGTATGCATGTGTATATTTATACACAAGGCAATCCAAAGCACAGCCAGAGATAAAAGGGATGGTATAACTTTTGAGAAAGTTGTGCTGATATGAAAAAGTATCTGTGATTGTCATTTCTCCTTGAAACTGGGGTGCTCAGAGAGGTCCACAGGCTGGATATTGATGGCTACAGCTCAGACCCACCTTATTCCATCTGCCAAGGGCTGACTTCAGGCTTCTGTGCTTCTCCCATCATAGTAGCTGATACCTACACTGAGTAAATTCTCCTCCCTGCTCTGCAGGAGGCATGAGTGATGCCATGGGGATGCAGAGGAACACGCACCAGGACCAGGAGCTTAAGCCTTAGCAACTGGAGCTTCATTCCTTACAGTTAACAAAAACAAAAACAAAGGAAAAAAATCCCCACAAACAAACCCAGACTCGTGCCTTCCTGCTCTTTACAGTCCTAGGATTTTGAAGCATGAAGACAGGAGGAATATATGAATTCCTGAAAACAAAACAAAACAAAACAAAATGGTGTTTCTCACAGGTTTTACCCTCAAGAAACAAATCTCCCCTGTGAGACATTCTCAAGGGGAAAAAAACCTACCACCTATTTCAGAAGAGCTCATTGGAATCCAGAAAACAGGGCTAGGGAGCTAGCAGGGTGTTTGATTTGCAGTTAAGAAAGAATTTTACATATGAAAGCCCATGACTATCAAATTTTTTAGATAGCTACCTCCTGTTACCACATTAAATATTTGTAAGGGTGTGGTCTTTATGTGATTTAAAACCATACAGTGACTATACAATAGAGATAAGATTTTTAGAGTCTTGGGAGAAGCAACCATTGCTCTTATTCATCTAGTTATGGGCTTCCCAAAGGGCTGACCATGGCTGCTTTTAGTAACATCTCAAATATTCTGCTGCCTTGCCCCTTTCTTTGGGCTGAAGTGGTCTTGAAGGGGATACAGTGGCTGTTTGCTGCTGCTGAGACCTCTTCTAGCTTGGAGGGATTGGCTGCTTTCTTATATGCCCTTCCACAGCAGAAAGAATATCACTGAATGCCCCAAAGGAGAAAATTCTCCGTCACCTGTGGAAGGATGGGCAGGACCCACAGGAAATGTAAATCAAGGCAGGTGAACCAAAAGACATCAAGTTTTCTTCTGCTGTATCTGTCAGCAAGGGCAGAGCAAACCCAGTTTCTCACTGGGGCTAAATTTTTACAGCTCCATTACAACCAAGAGGGTATCCTCAATACCCCAAGAGGGTATTTTTGCAGCTTCATTACAACCAAGATGATAATCTGAGGAAATTATATGGTTGAGTTAGAGAGAAGAGGGCAGTTTTCCTGGCTGTGAAATTCAGCTGAAGGAAGGATCAATTGTCCAGGTTCCAAGTGATGACAAAATGACACTGCCAGTGTCATCCATGTTTGGAGCTGCTCTGTTACCCTAGATGTTGATTTGTCTCTGGATCATGGCTAGAGACGGATTTTCTAAAAGGGCCTGTAATGAGAGGACAAGGGGCAATTGTTTCAAACTGAAAGAGGGGAGATTTAGATTGGATATTAGGGAGAAATTCTTTCGTGGGAGGGTGGTGAGACCCTGGCCCAAGTTTCCCAGAGAAGCTGTGGCTGCCCCGTCCCTGGAAGTGTTCAAGGCCAGGTTGGATGGGGCTTGGAGCAACCTGGGCTGGTGGGAGATGTCCCTGCCCATGCAGAGGAGGTTGGAGCTAAATAACATTTAAAATCCCTTCCAACCCAAACCATTCTGTTATTCTTTGATTCTATTTTTGCATTCTTATCAACTGAAGAAAATAGTATAGTTTACTATTTAGATCTCTGTCATCACAAGACTCCAAACTGAGAAACCACAAACTCTTCTCCATCCAGCTGTAAAACCATCTTTCCTTTGTGGTCAGGAGGCCATTGCCTTCTTGCTTATCTCTCACAGCTCTTTCTTCTGTACTTTTGACCACTGATGCTTGGCTGCTGCAGTGCCTGCCCAGACATTTATTTACTCTTTGCTTCCTCCCGTGATGACATCTGAGGCCCCTTTCCCTCTCCCACCACCACCCCCTGTGAAGCCCAACCATCTGCTCTGTGTGTTGACAGACCTTCCTTCATGCATGGCATCCATCAGTCCTTCAGGTTGACTTGCTTTCAGCTGGAAAAAACAGTGTTTCAATGAACCAGTGCTATTCCTTGGCATCCTCCCTCTCTGTGGTAGAAAAAAAAATCCATCTCATTAAACAAACACCTTAAATCCAGTGGTTTTCAGAGTCTCCTCATCCCCATGGTTGACTGTGGCTACTTGGTGCTGTAAGCCCCTAGCAAAAGTGTTGAATGGTCACTGTTACAAATAGAGCTCCAGAGGGCCAAACACTGCTGATTTCTGAGGCAAAGGCAGGAAAATGTTTCAGCAAAAATAGCAGACTGACTATGTCTCCACTCCTAGGAAGCATCTGAGTGGCTTGAAGCACACCAAACCTCTTGACCTGGGTGCTGGCTCTTAGCTCAGATGTACCTTGGGCTCAAAGGCTGCACCAACAATATGTAGGATTGCTTGTACAGAATTCCCAAAGGCCTTCTTAAGGTCATATTCCTTGATACACCACACAAACAAACCCCTGCAAGGTCTTCCAAGAAGCCTGAAGATCACCCATATTGCTGTGCTTGGCTTTTTCTCTTTAGTTGCAGTTGGATGTGTGACCACAATTACCCCCTCTGATCCTGGTAAAATAAACAACAACTAATGATAACAGTTAAGTCTTAACAAAAGGAAACTAAGTCAAGAATTTTTCTCTTTCTCTTCCTATTTCTCTTCCTCTTCCTTTCTCTCTTTCTCTCTCTTCCTCTCTCTGTTTCCCTGTCTCTTTCTTTCTCTCTTTCTCTTCCTCTTCCTTTCTTTCTCTCTTTCTCTTTCTTCTCTTTCTCTTTCTCTTTCTCTTTCTCTTTCTCTTCCTCTTCCTCTTCCTCTTCCTCTTCCTCTTCCTCTTTCTCTTCCTCTTCCTCTTCCTCTTCCTCTTCCTCTTCCTCTTCCTCTTCCTCTTTCTCTTCCTCCTCTTCCTCTTTCTCCTCTTTCTTTCTTTCTCCTTCTCTTCCTCTTCCTCTTCCTCTTCCTCTTCCTCTTCCTCTTCCTCTTCCTCTCTTTCCCTCTCTTTTTTTTCTTTTCCTTTTTTTCCTTTTCATTTTATTTAGCCCCAAATGGGTAATGAGAGAGGGCTTCTTCAGACAGCCACCTTCTGCAAACGAAGGGACCTGCTCTGTTTCTCATTCAGTGAATTGTAGCTTTGACACTTCAATGGATTTATGCTTGAGGTTCTTTCAAAAGCTTTTACAGCCTCTTTAGTCTGCTACTATAACTTTCCAGAGGAGATGAATGTGGGGGGAAGTGCCCAGTAATTTAAACAAACTGTGCAGAACTTGAGCTTTCCTTGATGCTTTTTAGCAAGTGACCTAAAATGACAAGAACAATCTTCTGTTCTTGTTGACAAGAAACAATCTTTTTTGACAGAGCCAGTAATTTCCAAAGCTCAAAGCAAGCAATGCTGCAGGTTGATTTTCTGCTTTTAAAGCCAAATGTAGAACCCAACTTCTTGATATGTCAGCATGTAGATCTGTAACCCACTCACAGTAAGCATGGACAGAGCACCAAGGGCTAAGCCCCATGGTATTAAACTGATCACAATGGGAACGGAACAATTTTTCTTGATAATCTGAGTGTCACTAACCTGGTTATTATTAGACTAAAAATCCAGTTGTTCAAGCCAGGGTCATTATTACTGGAAATGAAAGCATGAAGTTCAGAGGACAGAAACCCCACCAGACAGAATACTGACAATAAAAATATGCAGAATGGTTTGAAGAGTTTGTTAGGATCAGTTTACAGCATCAGAGAACCTCCTATGCTCCAACTTGCCCTACCATTGGGCATCACTGAGAAGAGTCTGGCCTCATCCTCCTGACCCTCTCCCTTTACCCAGTCATAAACATTAACGAGGTTGCTCCTCAGTCTCCTCCAAGCTAAAGAGACCCAAATCCCTCTGCCTTTCCTCAAAAAGAAGAAAGCTGCCAGCTGCCAGTGAAGTTTGCTGGAGAAGTGGGGACCTGCACCAAAGGCATTTGACCAGCATGAAGATGGTGTGGTTGGTGCAGGGTTTGGGTGCAACATTGACCTTGTTTTGCAGTCCCCCTGCATTCAAAAAGTTAGTCAGAAGCTCAAAAAACCTAAAGAGAAATAGAAAAACCATAAAGTCACTATTAAAAATAGCAACCCTTTGTTTAACTTTTGATTTCTAGAGCCTTTAGGAAATCATATTTTCAAGTGCTTCTTTACTCCTCTAAGGATAAAACCAGAATCTTTGAACAAAATAACAATCTGACAGTCTGAAAAAAATCACGTGACTTGTAGCTGGGAGTTCAGGAAATAAAACACTAAATATGGGAGCTTGTACCAAAAAACCCACAACAGTCACCATGACCACTGGGCTCACACTGGCACGTGTGTTGTGATAGCAGAATGTTTTACAGTTCCTAACCAGAGGAAAAACAAACCAAAACAAAATAATCAAAAAAACCTTTGTTCTTCTGTCCTTCAGTTCTGGTTCACCAAAAGGTAGCACTTTAGTTAACCTCTTCTATTTAAAAAAAAACAGAGTTATTTCCCTTGTATGCCTATGAAAACTCCTTATACTTGTAACTCAAGGAGCAAGATATCATTTGTACTTAACCTTTGTATTGTAATTTACAGCAAAGCCCTTGGTTGGTTGCCAGTCTAATAATCCCAAACCCTGCAGAATGAAATGAAGACATTAATATTATTTACATTAAGCTGGTAATAAGGCAGAATGAAGCAGAGTTTAAAGCGAATGCAGGTGGAGGAGATTTAATGCCAAAGCACTAAGCACACTGCCTGACCATGGCCAATCCCAGCTCTAGGCAAGACACTTGGGAGGTGAACACAAAATTCCTTTCTTTTAGGTGTTAGTCTGGAGATATACACAGCCCTTTTTTTAAATTTTTTTTTTTTTTTTTTTAACAGTGAGAGTTAGGCCCAGACCCACCTTGAACAGATCAGTTTTCATGAGTCTTTTCACCTAGAAGTTCCCTTCATGCTTTGAGCTGTTTCTGAGGAAACTCCCAGAATTCTCATGTCATTGACTTCATGGTGTTCATCTGAAAAAAGCCAATAGAGAGATAATCAGATCTAATGAATGTCTCTGTGCCTATGAGGTGGCTCTGGTGGTTAGCTATGAGCTTTTGAGACATCCCAGGTGTCTGACCTGGAATTTCATCAGAGCTTCCAGAACTACACTGCTGGCTTGGTCTTGCCTTGTATCTGTTGTTTCTTTGCAGCTGTCTTCAATCCACAGGAACAACTCAGATTATTTCTCCAGGCAATTGAATCCCACTTTTCTCCTTTTCCTCTCTTTTCTCTATTCTCTCTTTTCTCTCTTCTCTCATCTCTCTTCTCCCTTCTTCCTTCCCCCTTCCCTTCCCTTCCCTTCCCTTCCCTTCCCTTCCCTTCCCTTCCCTTCCCTTCCCTTCCCCTTCCCCTTCCCCTTCCCCTTCCCCTTCCCCTTCCCCTTTCCCTTTCCCATGTACCCATGATGGGCAATGGGTACAAGATACTGCTGGGGAGATCCTGATTGAACACAAGAAGAAAAGTTTTCACTCTGAGGACAGTCAGACCTTGGAATGGTCTCCCAAGGGGAGTGGTGGATTCCCCCACTTTGGAAAGTTTGATGTCTCAGCTGAAACATCTCATATGAACAATAATGTTAGAAAGGTTGGACCAGATGATCCTTGAGGTCCCTTCCAACCTGACATTCTGGGATTCTATGAATTCAGATTTTTTATTTCATGGTATTGATATAATTGTGGTCTGTAAAGAAAAGCTCATAAATTTGATTCCCTTTTCAGTGCCTTCCCTCTGTTTTAGGGAGCCCAAGGATGGCAGGGAGGTTCCCTGAGCTGTCCCACAGAGTTCTTTGGTGTACTTGCTTAGCAAATCATTTGCTCCCCTATCTCTGCATGCTCTGACATGCTGACGCCTCCTTTTGGGTTATCTGCAGGTCATGGGAACCATAACGTATATTTAAAACCCAGCAGGTCTGCTGAAAAGCTGAGGGGAAGGAGTTAGCCAAGGGAAATTGTCACAGTCCCCTAATCTCCACTTACAATGTTGATTTGAGCTACTATTTCCACTGCTCCAGAAGTGCAATTGTCAGTGTGGTACCCAGTCATGGTGTATATATCACATGCCACACACTTCATGTGTCATGGAAATAGGCTACATCTTCTCACCAGCCCTCTTTCCTATTTTATTTCTGTATTTATTTTTTTTTTCTTCTTTGCCCCCCGCCCCCCTCCCCCCCTTCTCCTTCTGCTTTCCCTCGACTCCTTTTAGCTCCGAATGGTTTTAAATAGAAACCCCCTCAGCACAGCACATTGCCCTGCCATGATAAACTGTTGCAGAGGTCAGGGAAGGAGTCTGCCAAATCAATGGCCTTTTTAAAATTATTTATTTATTTTTTATTTTATTTTTCTTGCAGGGAATGCTTCAGGCCAAAGCAGGACGTCTGTGAGCAAGCTGGGCACATTTAATGTGGAAAATTCTTTCTAGGAAGCATGTGAGGCAGCACCATTGGGCAGGCACAAGCTGCAAGCCACAAGAGAAGGTTGTAACCTCTCAGGTTGAGAGATTCCATACCTATGGCTACTTCTGTTGGTTCAACCAAAGCTTCACTGGTCTTGGTGGACAAGAGAAGCCATGCCCTAAGGTATGAAGAAATAAGATTCACACAGAGAGGCAATAAGATTTTCTAAAACCTGTCTTTGCTACACAAAAAAAAAAAAAAAAAAAACAACTTTGAAATGATTTTAGTCAAGTGGGAACTAAATGGACCAGAAAATGCAACAGAACTAACAGGGGAGGTAGAAAGCTGATTGCAAAATCAGCATCTCCAAGATAGTCTGGGATTAATCTTAAGGGAGGTTCCCAGTTACAGTGTAATAATCTAAAACAAAATAAAACTTTAAACACAGTAAAAATAAAAAAAGCGAACCAAGGAAGTGAAAATTTCAAGAAGTTGATATTGAAAATTTTGCCCTAGGTGAGGAAGCAGTGCTGGAATAATTAATAAGAGTATGCTGCAAGCATTTAATGAAGACAACAAATGAAGACTGAAAGAATTGGGGATATTTCTCAGAGATTCAGGGTTGCTAATGGCTTGCTGAGACCTTCAGTGGTCCCTGAAGCAGAGAATGAGTCCCCAAGAGGGGCATAAAAGGTAAAATGGTATCCCCATCCTTGCTCACACCATGGTGGAAAGCCCACAGGGACTTTGTGGCAAAGTGCAGGCAACTAAAATCATGGTTTGCATTTAGATACACAGTTCAAAAAATCCTTTGTCACTCTAAACATTCAGTTTGGCAAAGTTTGAAAATCTTTCTTCTTTTATTCCTCACAAGCAATTAGAAAGTTGTCTGGGACTGGAGATGTACAGGAGAAGGCCAATGAAAAGGAAACATAAGCAATAAAAAGGAGGAAAAAATCATACAGATGGCATAAGTGTTGTCACTTAAAGAATTTTGATGTCTGGGAATTTGTAGAGAATTTAAAATCATAAGTAGTGAGAAAAACAAATAGAGATGTTTTTTTAAACATCAGTTCTCTAAGCCTTTTTGAGGCAGAATTTTGGCTCAATAAATTCCAACAATGACAAATACCCAGGGAGAAAAAATAATCTTGATTTTGTCAATGTCAGGTGTTTCAAATTTCCCGTTCTTACAATTGTGTAAAATTCTGCTTTTAGCTGGCATTTTCATAGAATCTGCTGGGTTGGAAAGGACCCATCAGGATCCCCAATTCCAACTCCTCTCCCTGTGTAGGGCACCCCCAGAATCACACCAGGTGCCTGAGAGCATCAACCCAACACTTCTTCACCTCAGGAAGCTTTGGTGCTGGGACCACTTCCCTGGGGAGCTTTTTCCAGTGCTCAACCACCCTCTGGGTGAAAAACTTTCCTGATATCTAACCTAAACCTCCCCTGATTCAGCTTCCTGCCATTTACTAGACTCCAGGCTTTGGTCAGAGGAGTGAGGAAATTGGTGCCAGTCCCACCTCTTCCCCTTGCAAGGAAGCCATAGACTGAAATGAAGTTTAATTTTCTAAAGCATCATCTGCTTGTTAGTAAAGGAAGTGATGGAGCTTCTGGTTTTGGTCCTGCCAATGACCTTCCCTGACAGTGAGAGAAGTAATTTCAGTGCCAGCTTCTTGTTTCTTGCACATCCATGGATAGGTGTTGATGAATGTCTGATTCCCCCCCCCCTCCTCTGTGTTCTGTTGATCCCTTTGCTGAAACTTTTCATCCCCTTGTTGTATCTTTAACTTATTTTTGAAACTCTCCACTCCTCCTGGTGCCCAGCCTGTTTGGTTAACCTCTCTCTAAGGATACTTCTTAGAAAGAATCATTATTTGTTCTGTGGTTGTATCCTGGCTTGTGACCTCCTTCCTTCAAGGAGCTTAAAAATGCTAGGTAGGACCTTTTGCCAGGCAGAAAATTCATGCAGGGGACAGATAAAATTTTTATGGAGCAAAACATAAACAAACTTTCCCCTTTCTGCCTGAGCAAGAGCTGTAACACAAGGATTCATGTTCTCTCTGGCTTTTTACTATGGAAGGGAGTGAGAATACATGGATGTGCTTCTGTGTGCTCCAAGAAAGCTTGGTTATGGATGATAACCAAGCTCTACTGGGAACATTTAGATGTTTATTGTGGCCATCTTCTCATTAGGTTTCTTTTTCTCTTTTCCACTCAATTCTACTGTCCAACAGGAAAAAAAAAAAACAAACCAAAAACAAACCAAACCAAACCAAGAAACAAAAAAAGCTCAACAATGAGGATGAAAACTCCTCTTGTCTCCTGGTTTCATCTTTTCTTGTTGTTCATTTTGGGAACACCATAGTCTGGGAGGGAACCAAAGCATTCTGGTTTTGTTGATTTTCAGCAATGCAATAAAACTGCAACAATCTGTAGTGGAAGGAGGAGAGGGATGGCAAGGGAAAGAATGGTGCTGTATAACCCTGTCCTGAGCTGTGAGGTATCAAAATAACCTCTAAGATATTGAAAAACAAGGAATGAGAAAGATAGGGCGGATTCAGGAAAAGCAAGAAGGGAGTTTTCAGCTGGAAAAAACAGTGAACTTGTTCTATGGGCTCAAACTTTAGCTGGAGGCATTGTATCTGAAAGACTTTTTTTTTTCTTTCCTATGTGGTGCTCTATTTGCTTTGAAGTGAATCCCAAAAACTATTTCTCAGTATGCTGAATACCACTGGAAATATCCAGTGAGGATGTGGATCTGCAAAGACAGGGGGAAATTAAAAAAAAAAAAAAAAAAAAAAAGGCATAATATAAAGAGAAAATGTCCAAGCTATGTTTGGATTCTCTTATCTTCTCCTTCTGCTTCTGTGTTTTCCTTCTTTCTGCCTATTAGCTGTGGTCTATTTATATTCCAGTCTTTGCATGATGTTACCATGCTTTGCAAGCTTTCTGTATTGTATTTTCTGAAACAACTGAGTTCAAAGGGAAATAATTAAATTCCTTCAGTGCTTGACTGTGGTCTGGTTTTGATATACCCTGAAAAAGCATTCTCTTCTCCTCCCACTTGGTAGTAAGGATATAGTAGGTTTCTACTGGTACTTTTTAGACCAGTTTCTGTCTTGGCCCTGTAAGGATAAAGATCATTTGCTAGCCCTGAGCACAGGTAAATTGAAATGAAATATCTCAGAGCCTGAACTGATGCTTAATATCAGGAACTGCTCAGTTTGCCTCCAGGATTCTCCTTATGGTTTCCTTCACTGTAAGGAATGCCTGTTCCATGGATATCCTGAGACTGAATGATGTGGTTTGGTGCTGTTAACTCTGAAGGTGGATATGAGATAGAAAATTAAACAGAAGAAGAAATAAAGACAGAAACAGACCGTGCTCCCTAGCAGAACACCAGAAGAGTTCTGGATTTACCATAGGAAGCTTACAACCACATATTTAATGAGCAAGAAAAGTGTGAGAAATGCTCCATGCACTGGTTTCACCCTCCTAAAATCTGGAAAAGCAAGAAAAAAATTAAAATCAATAAAAATGCTCCATATGAAAGTGGTTTTCTATGGGTCTAACTGGGGGCAGACCAAATTTACAATGGTCTGGGTGAAGGTCTTGTACTAAAGGTGCCACAAAGCTGCAACCAACTGCAATACCCCAAGCCATGTTGGGTTTGGATGTTGAGGATAATATCCAAGCAATCTGGATGTAAATGGGGATCTAGAGGCAGCTCCATGTTGTCCTTATGGTCCCAAGAGGGTCTTCCAGTTCTAGAAAAGCATCATAGAAAGCAATCTGTGCCCTGAGCTGTCTTGTCCATGGTTTCTTGCCCCTTTGTGAGGCAAATCCAGTGCAAATTCTTGTGCAGCAGAACCCTGGGCCAGATCAGAGAACCAATCTGGGTCAACATTACTCTTTAATTTTTTTACTTTTTTTTTTTTTTCCAGGATTAGTTTCAGCCTCTTCTCTCATTCCACTTCACAGATACATCAGTGTTTGGGCTGGCAGAAAAGAGCAGAAGCTGTTGGTAGGGGAAGGGAGAGAGAACTGCTGCTTTTTGCAGTAAAACTCCAACTTGCAGTGGGTTACAGAGCGTGCAAAGTGATATTCTGCATTAAAAACCTTTGCCAAAGCTGAGCTGTCCTGCTTAGGGCCAGTCAGGTGTCTTTGGAGCCAGGGGTCTCTGGAGCCAGGGGTATGAATCATTAAAAAACAAAAAAAAGATGTGGAGGCTTGAGTGTATACTTAATTCCAGTCTCCAAACATCCGGCATTAGAAAAGTATGTAGGAGTCCTGCCCACAGCCATTCAGCAAACCAGATTTTCCATGAATGCATTTGATCACAAAGATGAGAAACGTATGGGGATCTGATGTTTCTGTTTTGCTGGTAGGGATGTAAAAAAAAAACAAACAAAAACAAACAAAAAAAAAAACAAAACCAAAAAAAAACCAAACCAAAAGAGCCCAGATTACATACATCGAAAAAAAAAAAAATCAGAATAATTACAAAGTAAATAGAAACCATCCAGTTGGCAAGAACAGTCATTCAAGAGATATTTCTGACTAATACTGTCCAGGACTATTAGCTTAATGTTGTGTATTAAAAATAATAATAAAAAAAAAGAGTACAAGTATTTGTGTGACCTACTGTGGTTATCTTGCTGAGGAGAATGGCTTCACATTTGCTTTGAATTATTCTGTGTATGGTCTGAAAGGTTTTTTTCCCTCTTTTCCTCTTTTTTCTTTCTTTCTTGCATTGTTATTCTATGTGTTTCATATTCTTTTATGTTGCTCTCAGAATGCTTAATCCCTCTCTGTATCCTCCAGTCCTATTACAGCATTACAATAATGGGCTGCTGAAGGCACCTATTTTTTGGTCAATTTCTAACTAGTCAACAAATCTTTCTCTCCCCACCACTTAGGATAAAGCAGCTTGTTTTGTAACACGGAATAATGGATGAAATCCAGTGTTTTGTGTCTCACAGCCAAAGGGGGCACACCCTGCCCACAGAGACTTTTACTCCTCAACAGCTCTCACATCTTTTCATTTAAATTTCATCCAAGAAGCAGTTAATAAAATGCAGTAACTTTTGTTATATGATTTATATAAGTGAATATAATTCCAATATTATGCAGCCAGAGGAGATGCTTGCAGACTTCACATAAAGATGCTGTTAGTTGCCTTGTGTTGAATTTTAGACCCACTTCTCTTTACACACTTGATTCTACAAACTGAAGGAATATTCCTGCTACTTGCTAGATTTTTAAGGTAAGATCTGGGAATTTCATGGAACTAACTTAGTCTGTACCAGATTGAGGAGTAAATCCCAGTTTAAACTTTCCATTCCCTTCCTCCTAGGCTATGTGATGTCCTTCAGAATTCCTTCCCAATTAGTCAAAATGCTAAAGAACAGAAGAATGGGAATAATTATCTTTTGTAGCCCACTGTCCTTCCAGCAGTGGATTGTAATAAATTATTTCAGAAGAATTGACTACAAAAGAAGGAAAACAGAGAGCTCATTTCTTTCAGCTGCAAAACCTTAAGCCCAAGTCATCCTGTAGGGTATTCAAATAGCACAAGACACTTAATTTTAAGAAGGAAACCCTGACTTTAATGATAGCAGCAAACTTGGGGAGCATATCATCCAGCTGCTTCATTTTGGATAAGCACCTTGTTGAGTCAAGATGTTCTTTCATCATGAAAGATGCTCAGCTATCAAAACTAGTTTTAAGGAACTGGTATCTAAAGATAAACAATTCTTCTGTTTTTAGGGTATTTTCTACACTTCAATGAAGGAAACAGTATTTCTGCTTTGGCTGATACAGCAATGAAAACATTTTGTCATGGAACTAGGGTGCATTCTCTATCCTTTCACAGGACTGTGTGTGACAGCTATAAATGAATTCTCCAACTGTGAAGTGGGTGGCCAAAGGTAGCCAGAAGCATTCAGAGATGTTGTCTAAAATGGAGAACTCTTCATAGACCTTGTCCCTGCTCAAACATCCCCTGAGCCAGGCATGGGTACTGGGATTTTGTCCAACTGTGCAGGATGAAACCCAAAGCATGGCAGGCTGGGGTATAAGTTAAGAGAAAGCACCAAACCATCCTATGTCTTCTGTCACATCCAAGAATTCCCAAGGCCCTTTAAGTAGGTTAAAAAAAAATAAAAATGTGCTCTTGGGACAGGCAATTTCTGAGGAATTTGTATCACAGAATCATTGGAAAACTGCTTGGAAGAGACAACCAGAGGCCACCTCATCCCAGCTCCCTGCTGGGACAACATTAGGTCAGGTCAGTCATGGTTTTGCTTTGCCATGGCTTACAAACCACCAAGGACATGGAAATCAGATCTTCTCTGGATAACCAGTGCTACACAGCATGGGCAAGATTTTATTCTTCATGTCCAGACTGAACCTCTCAAACCAAAGGCATGGTTAAGAGAAGGTTTATTTTGTCATTTTTCTTTCCTAGCTGCCACCAACAAAAAAACCCCATAAAAAATCACTGGAGGAAGTGATTTGCTTCCTTGGTCTTCATCCACCATGCAAGCCTAGGTCCAAAGTGTCTCCACAGAACATGAGATGGTGGAATATTGGGAGCCCTGTTAGGCACCTCTCCAAATCCAGCCTGATTTCTGTGCTCCAAACCAAATGCAGTACTACAGATGGAGCCTCAAGAACCCTAAGTACAGAATAATTCCTTCTTTTTCAATATTGGACATAGAATAACATGCTCCATTATTATGTGGTTTGCCTTTTTACAGTGGAAGTGAACTGGTGGCACTCTGCATTACTCTCAGGACCTTCTTCTCCAAGCTAATATTTATCCTGTCACTTTCCAGCCTATAAGTAGTAATTCAGAATGACATTTCCAAAATCAGGATTTTTTTCTAACTGAATACGAAGCTAGATTCTGAGATTGCACTTATTCCTACCTCTTTCATACAACACCAGGAAGATCAATCACTTTTTTTGGCCCTCAAGCCCTAATGGATTTCAGTGTGGAAAGTCAATGCTCACAAAGAGTATTTGCTGCAGAAAAATGTCAACTAGGCAAGTACATCTAACTCTTGTTGAAGATGCATCTACGTCTATTTGTTTTTTGCCTCAAAACAGCATTAAAAAAAACCAAAAAAACCAACCAAACAAACAGAAAACCAACCAACCAAAAACAAAAAACAAACAAACAAAACCAAACAAACCCCTACCCCCCAAAAATAAAACAAAAAAAAAATCCCAAACTCAAAAAAGAGTCTACTTGCTTAAAGGTTTTTTTGAAAATTTGATCCCAGACTCAAATAAGCCTGAGATCAGCCCTGAAGTTATTCCAAGGCAGAGTGAAGGAAGAAATAATTGGAGTTTGCTGTTCAGAAACATGGGGGTAGGCAAAGAGGACAATTAAATGGGAATTATTTTGCTCTGTGGTTCATCACAAGGGACTGATCTGATTACATAACCCAACTTAAATGTTGACCTTCATGTTGTCATTGTAAAAACCAAACATATTAAACATGGCCTTGGGTTCCTGTACAAGATACAACAAATTGAGGAAGAAAGGGAGAGAGATTGAAAATTCTGAGGCCAAAGGAAAGACCTGATTGATAGATGAGGCTCTGGGGAGAACAATGTTAAGATTTCTTGTCTTTTCTGAAGACTTCAGTGTTTCTACCTGGAAAAATAACAAAACAAAACTATAAAGAGGGGGAGATTTCTCATGGACGTATTGTCAATGCCTGCAGTTTTCTCTTTTTTCCATTTTTTGTTTTGAAAGAGGACCGAAAAAGAAAACCCCCCTCAGATTTTTTTTTCAGGCATCTTGCCAGACTTCTGTCAGCACCAGAAAAATGGTTCCTTCAGCAGACACATCTGGGCAACTTCACGCCCATTCCTGGTGTAAGCTGTCAAATCCTGTCCCAGATAGCAAGGAGAATATTTCCCCCATTCCTAGAGGAAAAAAGAGTAAGATTTTCTTATTTAATTGGAAAGTTGGGTGTATTAGAAGGAGAACAGATAAATTCTTAGACATAACATCTTCAATGCCTCATCTCCTTGTAAGCACTGGTCTCTCTTCCTTATTGTCCCATCACAACTCCCTTTTCCTGTTTTGTTCCTTCTGTGCCTGGAACCATGTGAATTTATATATTAAAAACTTGATAGTGTTCCTGAATTCTTTCCATCATTAAAGGTCTGTGTCCAGATTGAGAAGCAAGTAGACACACATGGAAAAATATATACTTTACAATGTGGATGTATAAGTGTACAAACATATGTGTGCTGTGTATAACTTGGTAATACATGTTCACAGCATGTGCAAATGTGTTTGTGGAGCTATAAAAAATGAGATATGACTATGAATGTGCACAGGTTTGCACTGGTTTATTTACAGATAACTCCAGCCTCTCTGAAGAAGATTTTTCTCCTAATTGCTCTGACCAGAGCCAGGAGATTCAATCTGATACAGATGCTCCCTCTCTACCTCTTCACTCCCTGGGAAACAATCCATCTCAGCCCACCAGCTCTCCTGCTCATCCCTGCTTTCTCCTGACCATGGGATACAGGAGTCAGAGCCCCTCTTGGTCCTTGCTCTGTTCTCCTGGTCCCTGGCTCCTTGCCTGGATGGTCAGGAGGAGCTTTCCCCATGTTCTTGGCCAGGCAGAGGGGTCCCTTCAGCTCTCTTCTCCTGCTCAGTGTGTGTCCAGAACTTGCTGTGACCTGTGTCCCATCAGCTAGATGTTTGGCAAGGCTTGGTTTTTTTGCAGCACTGTGGGCCCTAATTGAAAATGCATGTTGCTTCATAATCCCTTTTATTGGCATTTACTTTCCCCCTGGAATAGCAGGATAGCAATAACATGCAGTGTGTTGCTGCTGCACAGCAAAATGGATTTCCATTTGCCATTTTTTTTTTCCTCACCCCCTGTCTTATTTTTAAAGCAAAGAAACCAACAGCATGCTTAGAATGGCTATTAAAAAAATGAAGTTCACCTCTGTAACCAAAGTGCCCAATGTGCACCCTCTCTGCTTTCAAATGGCTCACGTTAAGGATCAGATCTCTACCAAAAATCCTGCTGACAGGGGCCACATTTCCAGCTGCTGCAAACTGGGGAAGCTTTGTAGAAGCCACCAAAACCATAGCAGTTGATGCCAGTTAAATATTTGGCATTTCAGCTTCCCTTTGCTGATTCCAGAATGATTAACAGGAAAAAGAAGGGAAATCTCCAGTGTCCCTTGGTGATGTGAGCACTGTGAGCCTCCCCATCACATCAAGAAAAGCCACAGAAAATCTCAACAGACCTCAGGATATCATAGATCCAGAAAAAGTCTTTTGGACAAATAATAGAGTAAAAGTGTAGGAAGCACCCTACAGGTCTGGTCCCTGGCTTAGACCTAAAATCAGTGTTCAGGACTGTCCTCAGGTTTGGAATAAGATTAGAGATCTTCTCTGTGTAATCTGTTCCTTACATGGTTAAAACTGAAGTTTTAATTGAGCATCTTATTCCAATTAATTTCCTGAAAAGATTAAAAGACAATGAGCACTTCTCTGGCCCCAGCAACTCTTCCTGGTGTTAAAGACACCTTTGTTTATGCTTTTGGGTTGTTTTTTGAGTTTGTTTCTTTTGGCATTTTTTTGGGGGGGTGTTTTTTTGTTTGTTTGGTTTGGGGTTTTTTTGTTTGTCGTTTTGTTTTGTCAGTTTAGGTGGGGGTCGTGGATTTTTGTGTTTGTTTTGGGTTTTAATTGCACTATAGTAGATAATTCAGGTAACTTCTGCAGGTTCTTCCCTTAAAAGTGCTCATCACCTGGATAAAGACCTTTGTCTCAGATTCCTTCTGAGAAAGGAATCTGTAGTTGGGTTTGTAGCTTAGCACTTACATTTTTATCAAGGCCATCCCAACTTTCCCATTTCAAACACCATATCTGGTTGCAGATGCCTTCTTCAGAACTTTCTCCTGAGGAGAAGGGAAAGTGGGCTGGAGATGTTTTAGGAAAAATCACGTTAAAAACTTGGTTAACAAAATGAATTTTTTTACATAGACAGCATGAAAATAGTGATCTTAGAGCAACCTTCCAGCATCTGAAAGCTGAGGTAGGGTTTTGGACATGGAGGTATAGTGAGAGGACAAGGGAAAATAGTTTAAAACTCAGAAAATTTAGGTTAGATATTAAGAAGAAATTCTTTGAAGGTGGTGAGATGCTGGAAGAGGTTGCCCAAGGAAGTTGTGTATGCCCAATCCCTGGAAGTGTTCAAATCCAGGTTGGATGGGACCTTGAGCAACCTGGGTTGCTGGGAGGTGTCCCTGCCCATTCAGGGGGGTTGGAACTGGATGAGCTTAAGGTCTTCTCCAACCTAAACCATTCTATGATTCTATGAACATTATACATTCATTTTCAGAGTGAACAGTACCGTAAATGCCATGAAGGAATGGCATAAATATCCTAGAAAAGTAACCCTGAGTGTTGTACTTTGAAAGCATGGAATATTTTTAAATGTTTTGGAGGTCTTTTGTTAAGATGTAGCATTCATTCCTTGGAGATGCACTTGAGATTCAGTACAAATGACTTCCTGGTGGGGCACTTTGTAGAAGATTTTGGAGATCCACACATGCTAAAGCCCCAGCCAGCTAAAGGCAGCACACATGAGGATATACAACCTGTTTCTTCTCTTGGGTTAGGAAGTTCTGTCTTCCTTTTTCCTTCCCCATCTCCTGGACCACTGGTGTCAGAAAAACCAGAGTTTTTAGTTGCATTTAGTTTGTTTCTGTATCGCACAACTGTGAAGCATTCCCTGACCTAGAAAATCTGTGCTCATAATCAGCACATTCCAAAAGCTTCAGTTTTTCCATGACATGAATCTTCAATTTCTCTTTGCAGCAAGATTTTATCTCCCTGGGTTGTGTGCAGTCTTCCCCAGAGGAACCTGGATGATAGGTCTGGTCCAGATATGCAACCTGGGGCAGGTCTCTCTCCCTCCCACTGCATTTGCCTCTCATCTACTGAAATTGGAAGGAATTTGGTCAAAGTGGTTGATCTGTAGCAGTGACTGAGTCTGAAAGTGCTTTAGTGAACTTCTGGGGGAAAATGAGGATTCCCCATTGAGGAAACATGGTTGCTGCAGGCAGGAATGGGAAAAGTCTTCCAGGATCCTTCTGAAGAAGATGGAAAAGTCCCTTCCCATGGGCAGTCTGTGTCCTCTCTTTATTGAAAGATAACTGGAAGCAAAAGTGAACTGAAGTTAATGAAATCTTCATCAGGTTTGAAGAAATAAGTGTGTTCCCCAAATGCAAGCAAGGAACAAAGAAGAATGGTTGATGTTTTTTCTCTCCACTGACCTAGAAAGATTTCTTGATGAAACCCAAAGGAGAACACGAGCCATTGGCTTTCATGACTTGCAGGTTTTTACTCTTCTCTCAAACCCAGAGCAAAAAAAGAAACCTTGGAAAGATGTCTGTGTACCATGGTTACCCAGCTCAGCCTGAGCCCAGAGGATTAACTGAACCCTGGAAAATTTGGAAGAAGCTTCCTGACAAAATCCATGCTGAGACTTCCTCCTCACATCATTTTGGGAACTGCTGCCTCCGTATACAATAAATTGGGGGGAGGCTTTGGGGAGAGCTGGAAAGCCCAGTGAAACCTGGGGGAGCCTTTGCATAGGTCTTTGGGTTGAGCCATAATCCTCTCCTGGACAGAGCTTTGTCATGAAGCACTAGACTGGGAATTAACATCTATTTTTTAAGCATTTCAGAACATCACCAATAAAAAAAGACAAATCACAGCAGCCTCTTAGATAAGCTATACTACTGTGTCCCAGGCAGACAAAGCTCCTAAAAACCCTTCTTGAATATTTTGTAGCAATCATAACTGGGACTATTGCCCTTGCAAGGTATTTTCATTATTATTACAGTTCACTTGTGGTCCATAAAGCTGTGTTGAAATAAATAACATATGTAGTAATGATGAAAAAATAAATAAATACCCTCAAAGAAGCCCTAGGACATAAAAAAATGCAGGAGGAAGAAAAAATCTAGCATATAAAAAGAGAAGAAGTTTGAAATGAGGCAAGTGAGCCTAAAAAAACACTATAAAATAGAATTCCTTACACTTGAATATTAGGTGTATCTATAATATGGATGGATAGTTGAATGTGTCATCTTCTAGTGCTTAGGAATGTGAACTGGAACTTTCAAATCACAGAGTTTATTAAATCTTCCATCATTTAATCTGTTGTCACTTTCTACCTCTTGATAAGCAGTTGCTAGCAACGCAAAAACAAACCCAGAGAAAATTTTTACATCCAAGAGTCTGAGCACAAAGGACACAAATCACTGCCTGGAGGCAGAAAACACTAAATGATATCAGAAGTCAAAATGGTACACAGTAATAGTAAGCTTCTACAAGGGGTAGTAGTCACCCCTCTTCTAGAAGGGTGAGTGGAGTTTAATCTTTCCTCTCTGAGTCTCAGATTTCAAAGCAGGAAAATATTATTGAGTGTCTAACAGTGTCCAGTGGTTCCCAGCTACTGTGGGAGCTTCTTAGGAAGTTTTACTTCACCATCCCATAACTAAATTGCTGTATACTACTTCCTTTTCTGTATATTATTATTTTAAGTTTTTGAAAATGCAGAATTTGGGTATCACTGGAGATAGGAGACGGATGAAAAAAATTCTAAAGAAAGTGAATGGAGATTTTTGTGTCTTTGGGATAGCTTGTATAAGTGGCTTTATAAATTATAAGAAATTACACAGTCAGTATATGATACATGAGAGAAAGAATTTCTGAATCTAGAAGAGAAAAATAGGACAGTTTTAACTTTAGCTAATAGCTGTCTGAGGCTAGAGTTGAGATCTTTGGTAGCTGAGGTCTGTTGAATGACAGTGCAGAATTATTTTTCATGCACTAATCAATACTTTATGCCTATATATTGCATTTCCAAACAGGAAACTTGACAGTTAATCAGCAGCCAAGGTCAGTAGCTATTTCACAGATTTATTACTCTTTTTTCATACAGACCTACAATGTTAGAATTATTTCATACTTTTATGAAGTTGTGCTCTTGCTAAATAATGTTTATTTCATTAATTTCATTAATTTATTAAGAGTTGGGGTATACATGTCATCCCAAAAGACTTCAGTGCATCCTTAGGGACACTACTAGGAGTGCAAGGCCTTGGGTGGGAAAGTCTCCATGCAGGTATCTCCAGGTTCTGCTTGATTTGCAAGACTCAATCCTCTGCTCATCTTGTCTTTACTTCAGTGCTTTTCACTTTAGGAAAACCTCTTGGTGATTATGATCTAGATGCCTTAGTGAAGCTTTAAATTGGCTTTCAGTATCTGAAAAATTGAGTTTGCCTCCATTAATGCTGAAAAAACTCTGAGGGTGGTAGATATCAGCATAAAAAGAGGGAGGAGATGTGAAAGGGCTTTCATTAAAAAAAAAAAATAAAAATAATCAAATCATAAATTTAAGGGTTGATTACCATCTCTCCGTTTACAGGTCAAAGCAAACCCAATGTTCCTCCAGTATCCAAAAAATCACAGACATTTAAATTTCAGCACAAGGGAGACATTACCAGACACTATAAATCAAGGACCTGGGCTTGGGGGGTAACGTCCGAGCGTGCAGAACGGGGGGCACTGGAGCGAAGCAGCCTGGCAGAGAGAGTCCCTGGGCCTTGTAAATATTATTCCTCCATTTCACAGAGCCTCAACAAGCATAAAGCTCCAAGTCAGGCTTGCAGTTTGTTTTGATAATTTGCAAGCCCATTGCCTTTACACAGGAATGGGTTTTTTGTGCGTGTGTGGGGAGGAGGGGATGCTCCAGGTGACTGTCAGGAGTGTTTCCATAAAATATTCTGGAGGAGAAGTCATGGGATTGAGTAGGTTAATGAAGCTGGAGGGCAAAGTCAGGGATTTGAGTGATACTAATCACTAGCAGAGGTGCTCTATCCTTTTACCTTCATGGTTTCCTGATATCTTCCAGCTCTGCATAAATCTGTTTGTGGTTGGTCTGGTAATTGACAGAGAAAATACCTGACATGAATTCTGCTTCCCTTCCTGGTACCCACTACTGGCTGGGCTTTTCCCCACTCATATTTGAATCCCACTTGGTTGGAAAGTGTCACTTTCAGACAGCAAAATATTCTCTGCTATTCCCCCATGAGCCTCTCAGGGGAAGAGGAAGAAGGGAATAAGGGAGAGAGACTGGAAGAAAAAAAAAAAACTAGGTTAGGTTCAATGGAGTAGTAACAGTAAGTTACAAATATCTAAAAAATAGAGAAATATAGAACTCATCCTCCTCAGCTGGTAGTTATTTCTCAACCAGAAAAGTCCCACACTGGACTGGGCAGCAGAGGAGGGTGGCCAAGCCCAGTGAGAATTCCCAACATTCTTAGAGCAACCAAATTGGTCCTACCTGGGAATGCCCAAGGTGACCTCCTCTGGATGAATGAGGATCTTCAGCAGCATGGAAATGAAGAGTAGGAGGAGAAGCAAGACCAAGGAGATCCCAAGGCAACCAGCATACCAGACAAAAAAAGAGAAGGCTTGCTTGGGAGCCATTTTATACTGAGCATCATAGGAAGGAGTACCATGATTGGTCCATTTGGGTCACCCCACCCATCCTTTCCTTTCCTTCCCATAGGCTGGGAGTTGCTGTTGCTGGTCCAAGCAGTTGTTTTGGGCTTTTTTTTTTTTTTTTTTTGGGTTGGTTGGTTGGTCGGTTAGTCAGTCAGGGTTTTTTTTTTGTTGTTTGTTTTATTTTACGGGAGTGTTGTTTTGTTTTGGAGGGGTGGTTGGGTTTTTGGGGCTTTTTTTGGGGGGAGGGGGGAGTGTTGGGGTTTTTTTGGGTTTTTTTGTTTTGTTTTATTGGGGGAGTGGGTATGGTTTTGTTGGGCTTTTGTGTTGTTTTTGTTGTTTTTTGTTTGTGGGTTTTGTTGTTCTTGGTGGTGGTGGGTTTTTTTTTTCTCCTGGTCCTCTCAAATCAGAACAAAGAGTAATGTATTGCCCTACCCCCCCAATAGGATAAACCAACCAACCAAAAAAAAAAACAACACAAGACTTATACCTTTTCATTGTACCTGTTTTTAGTGCAATTTTTAAGCCAACATAATTAAAATGAGAAGACACTGGAAGAACTGGCAGACTCAGAGAACTCATTGGTGTCCAAAGAATGCTTTAAAGATTGATTTGTATATATTCATGCTGATGATTATCTATTATTATTATGATTCTCACCAGAAATTTCTCTGGGATTGTGGAAAATGTTTCTAACTTGAGTATGTAGAAATTGGTTTTGGAGTCAGCCTGCCCTGTAGGAAAATGAATAATTGCTGATGGCCACCAAGTTGGAAGAAAAGTGATTTTCACATCTACATGAAAGGTTTTGACTGGTCAAGGCAGCAGAGCACACCAGTCTAACCAATACAGATATTGATTCTGTTCCAGTTTTTACCAAAATAGGTGATTATTTCATTTCTATAACAATTAAAGAACTAGACATTATAGGCTCATTATCCTATTGTTCATACAGGATGTTCCAGTTTAATTCATGGTGAAGATGACTTTAAATTTTAACTGGTATAATTCATGTAGAACCTGAGCTAAGGCTGGTAGGAAAACCTGTCAGTGCCAGAGAATTCTTTTTATGTAGCTCTTGTCATAAACATTTTTGTCTGGAGACTCCCTCAAGTCTAACATTTTGTTATTTTATTTTTTGGAATGGACACTTTTAGACCACAGGACTTTTAGGAGGCACTTGTTTCATCCTAACAGATCTTTCACAATCTCCAGGACAGATGATCTAAAATTTCTGAAAGTTGTCAGACAATATCACAGCTAATGGTATGGAAGCTTTTACTGTTAGAAATTGAATGGTGAGAATTAGTCTAAATATTTCCCTCTTATTGAATCTGAACTCAGATCATATCTCTGTTTTACCCTCCAGTGGTAAACCCAAATTATTTTAACATAATTCAGGTAAAAATGGTGACAACTGTGGTTTTTAATCAACTGCTGTTTCATTCAGTTATGGGGATAAAGTCTTGTTCTGACTTACACTATGATATTTTCATGCCATTTCTGCAAAGAAAAGAGGCCTACAAGCAACACCTTCTTCAGGCAGAGATTAAGATTAAACATGAAGACCTCTAAACAAAAAGCCAAAAAGTCATGGATGTCTTGAGCTGTCATTTGAGCTCATCAGTGTCACTGTGACATGGGTGATTTATGTGATTTGTTCTCCCCAATGAGGTGTGTTTGGAAAATAGACAAATTTACTCACTGTTTACTGTGAAAATTAATTTATGTTCCAGGGCACAAAGATGTCTGAACTGAGATTTGAGGCCACTGGGCAAAGCAGAAACCCACATAGCTCATCTCAGGGCTTGCAGGTTACAAAAACAGGGCAAACCACAGGTGAGAACTGCTCATTTTTATTTTTTTATTTTTTTTTTCATCATTTCAAAACTTTAGCACCAAGGGGCTAATTCAAAACCTGCCAAGTGGCAAGCAATGGAAAGCTTTGTATTGAGGTCAGTGGGGTTTTAGATCAAGCCTCAGAAGCAGCTGACAGCTGCAATGACCCTCAGGTGAACTTCATGCTCTGGTTGAAACATCCACACTTGCCATGACTGCCTGCCCATTGGATCATCTCTTTTGCTCAACCTTGCTTCTCAGACATGGAATTCTTGCTGCCAGAAAGCCAGGCAGAGCAGTGTCTGCTTTTCCAGTCGCTCGAGGCTGCTGCCCAGTCATGGGTTTAAATTTCTGAGAGCCCTGCAAAATTCATAACCACTGAATCACACCCATGACCTCAGCTCCTGCCCTGAAGACATCATGACAGTGGAATTTCTCTGCCTAGGGGAGGAAATACTGGAGTCTCCTTAGTTTTTGTCCCTTGTAGCTGGAGAACATTTTTTTTGCCATCCCACCTGATGGAGAGACCCAGCAAAGGAAACCCTGAGGGGCTCTGCTCTTCTCCCAGATACTCCTCACACTTTTGTAGAGGGAATCTGAATTTTCAGATCTCAAAGAGATAGAAAAATGTTAATTCATCAAATGATAATTTAAACATTGGTGCACTTTCATATACACCAATACTTCTTTCCCCATATGTTAATAACTGTTGCTAAGCAGGAACTCCAACTCTGCAGTCAAAAATATAATCAATAGCTATTAGAAAACATCTGCCCAGTGGATGCTGAGCATCTAAAGGAGACAGGGATACCAAACCTTACACTTTATTTAGCTCTTCTACTTCCTTTTTTTTTTTCTTCTAATATTATGTCTGACAGTCTTCTTTCCTTGTAGCTAGTGATAAAATATATTCATTTGTAGCCCTGATTATTTCTCTGAAAAAAGCTGCTTGAAGCATTGAAGTGTTCATCTGAAGTATGCAAGGTCCATCTGGATGACTGCAGCAGGGCCCAAACCATTGCAGTGTCATTGTAGTGAAAGGAACTATCCTCAGGGACCTGGAGAAGCCATCAAAGCTTCAACATCTTCTTCTGAGGCTGCCTCAGATGGCCTCAGCTCATGATTATCTTGTCTGAATTTGTTGCTGCTTCAAAGCTCTCCCTCCTGTTTTGTTATTGTGAAGAAGAGCCCTTCCAGGAAAGTATCTGTACGTAGTTTGTTTTCCCCTCTCTACTTCATTTATAACCTCCAGAAAGAAAAAGAGGGAACAAGCTTGAGATTAATGCCATAGGACTTTCATATTAAAAGCTGTGAGAGCAACCTGAACTCACCTTAACTACGCCAACAAGTTAATACTTAATGTCAGGGAAGAACTTTGTTCAGAAATAGATGTAAATTCCCTTCTTTAACAGGCTGGGCATTTGCATCATTGACACAATGGGCATGATAAAAAACAAAGTATAAGAAAAAATTCTCATGAGGATATGTAATGATTTGTGGAGACAGGTATAATAAATAAAACCTAACCTTTTACATAGAGAAGAAGGCTTTTTGTGAGAAACACTTCAAACCTATGGTTAGAAATATGGGCTTCTTGGTCCTACCTTGAGAAGGTGGGCCAGATAGGCTTTGTAGATATCTTCCAACCTGTATCATGCTGTGAGTAGCCACAGGCTTTCTCTATGCTTGCAATTCATTCTTTCAGATGTCCATACTCAGTTTCTCTGCTGGCAAAGGGAAGGAGATATTTTTCTCCTTATTGAATGGCAAACTTCCAACAGTCCTCAGGAGATAATTTCACAAAAGGGGTACTGAGAATGCTCCTTCAATTGAATTGTTCCAGAGAATCTTCTTTTTGGTTTGGTCTTCTCAACACCCACCTAGATGGAAGAACATTTTAAAATTAGAAGCATTTTAGTCTTCAAGGATTATTGACTCGAATAATTTGAGCATCAATATCACCATGCTCAGATACGTTCCATCCCTGGGGAACTGAGATCTGACACAAAGCCTACAGCACATCTGTGCTTTACCAAAACAGCAGCTAGAAGTGAGATGCTGTTTTGAGTGAGATGATGATGAGATGATGAGATGGTGAGATGATGCCCCAGTGGGCTCTCATGTGGCACTAGACTCAGTGATCTAAGCTGAGGCCCACATTTCTGTGTCACCTTTTCATCTTATTTCTCTCAGTAAGTCCTTGGAAATTTGGGGCTGGTTTAGTACCTTTACATTGAAATACTTTATTGTACCCCACAGGTCTTCTAGCTCCCCTTCCCAAAGATCCATCTCTCCCAGAGGTCCTGTGTCATGTAAGATTTGTGCAGATGTCTTGGATACCCAATAATCTCCACTCAGACCTTTTGGAGAACATCTTACCTGTTGTCAGATCAGTCACTGCAGTGCTGGTCATCATCTGGTAGATGTCTGGTTTAGGATCATCTGTATTATCCTTCAGGGTCCACCTGGGGGAACTGAGTGGTTGTCCCATGACTACAATGGGAACACAGAGCTGGTGTTAGAGCTCAGAACCAGCAGCTGAATTCCACCCCAAATCATTTCATGCAGACCCCCATCCCTCTAACATCTCCACATTACACTTCACATCTAGAGCTAGCCAAGAAATACTAAACCAGATCAGCCAAATTGCCCTCTGGATGTGCCTGTCTCTTTTTATTGACTCTAAAGAAGCCCAGAATACTAGGCTGGGCTTAAAATTAACTCAGCTAATGTTAGGTGAAATAAAATCCCACCCTAAACACACAGGGATGTTATGAGCATTAGTTCATGTTGTATCATTAATAATCTGTAGTTTATCTCTAGGGAAAATTTGGACAGAAGAGGTTAGAGATTTATGGCTATCTAGGTGAAGGGTTATAAAATGTGTCTGTGTAGGCTGTGGGTGTGCATACTTTAATGCATATGTATGTGCATATATTTATTTATACCTGTGTACTTATACAGGCAGTGAAGAATGAATACTTTCCATAGAGTGCATTCAATAAAATGAGCAAATTTTAGAGCCAGAGGGATTAGTTATGACCATCTAGTCTGGTATTTAATAGAAGATCAGATGTAGATTCACAGGAACACAAGCAAAAATATCAAACTTTTCACTATTTCTCTCTTCTGTGGAACAAGGAGGAGAGGGAAGCAATAAATAAGGAATTGAGAGGTGGGGAGCTTTGGCTTCTCACACTTGGAGTGAATCACTCGGCATGGAAAAGCCATCGTGGAGTCAGGAGATCTCCAAAACCAGGAGCAGTAGAGATTGGCTGGGACCAGCCCAGGATTTAAGAACAGATTTAGACTGGATGTTAGGAAAAAGTTCTTTACCATGAAAGTAGTGGAAAAATGGCCCAGGTTGCCCATGGGGGTAGCTGAGGCCTCATCCCTGGAGATGTTCAAGGTGAGGCTTGAGGATGCTCTGAGCACCCTGATCTGGGTGACGGTGTCCCTGATACTGCAGGGCTTGGACTGGGTGACCTTTAGAGGTCCCTTCCAACCCAAATTATTCTATAATTCCATGACTGATTCAATGATCCTGTAATTCTATGAGATGTGTTCTTCCTTCTGCATCATTCTTATGATCTCCCAGATGTTAGGTGTAAAACTAACCTTAGAAATACACAGTCTTTGCAACATCGGGATGGTGGGCAAAGTGGAATTATGGTGGAACTGCCAATAAATTCTGTCAGGGTTAACACTGGCCTGGCAATTAAACCCAATAACAGATGCTCTCTATTAATCCCCCTCTCCTCCCTGATAAAGAAAGGAGAGAGAATAAGGGAGAGAGACTTACAGGTTGGAAACTAAATTACACAACTGTAGTGAAACAGTAATGATAAATAGGAAAAATTACTAAATATATACAAATATCCAGGAAAATTGATCCCACGTTCCTCCTCCTTTCCCCCAATAACTCTCCCGTCACCCCCGAGGCTGCAGGGCAGCCCTGGGAAAGTCCAGGCTGGAATCCTGGGGTCAGCAGCAGTTGGGAGCTGGAGGCAGAACACACAGATTCAGGCTGGAATGGATCAGGACCACAGGCAGAGGAATGGATGGAATCCTCCCAGGATGCTGAAGCAAAACAGGGAACAGGTGAGGAAGGGAAGCAGGAAGGGCAGGAAGGGGTTTGACCCTTGTGATCCCTGAAATTTATCCTGAGTCTGAGGTGTATGGGATGGAATCCTCTGTTTGGTCAATTCTGACATCTCTCTTGTCTGCTCCTCCCCAAAGGAGGGGTTCAGGTGGGACCTCTTTACTCCTTCTGGAGGGTAAAATGTTCCTCAGAGCTGAGCACATTCCACATTCCACAATGGTGGAATTATATCTCGGTGGAGATATAATTCTGGGACTTCAAGCTGCTGCTGTTTTATTTGTTGCTTCTTGTGTGCATGCATTCCCTGCCCCTGCTGCATGGTTATAAATATGTGCCAGATTTAAATATGTGCCTCTGGCACCAAACTGGTCCTTCCTCATTATCCAGATGTATTTTTTTGTTTTTTTTTTTTCTATTTCCTACCTAGAAGTAGTGACACAACTTAACTAAATATTCTTGGAGGTCAGTCTAGTTTTGAAAGCACCTCTGAAGGTGTACCAGTGTCTGCAACAGAGACTTTGAGGCTGGTTTAGGAATGCAGCAGTTCAAAGAGCTGCTGGGAAGGATTATCCAGAGCAGGTACTTTGGCTTCATTTCCCCACTTTTGAAAACTCATCTCTTAATCTCCCTGATCCTCAGTTCATCTCATATGTAAACCAGGATAAAAATAATGCTACCTCTCCCTGTTTAAAATGCAAGGTGATCAAAGCAGTTGCTGTGTCTGAAATGTCTCTGCACCTTTGTTTGCATGGAGTCCTGCTGTGCCTCTGTGTTTGGGACTTGTTCTATGTGGATATTTTTATATGTTGGGCTTCTTAGGGAGCAACACCTCTTACCAACAAGAATGACTGAGCTGACTTTTGAAACATTTCTGTCTTATATATAAAGAACTGGGACATCTGCTCCCAGTGCTTGTGCTCCTTTCAGCACCAAGAGAAGAATAATATATGTATTTAAGATGATACCTAGGTGGGGAAAAAAGGTATGTTGAGTACATATATGTTCATAAAACTAAGAGGCAAACAGAAAAGTAATCTTGGGGATGTGAATCCTGAAATCCAAGAACGCTAGACTGGTTTGGGTGGAAGGGACCTTAAAGATCATCCAGTTCCATGGTCAGGGACACCTCCCAACCAGCCCAGGTTGCTCCAAGCCCCATCCAACCTGACCTTCAACACTTCCAGGGATGTGGCAACTACAGCTTCTCTGGGCAACTTGTTCCAGGGTCTCACCACCTTCACAGGAAAGAATTTCTTCCTAATGTCTAACCTAATTCTACCTTGTTCTCACAGGAAAGAATTTCTTCCTAACATCCAACCTAAGTCTCCCCTCTTTCAGCTTTACACCTTTCCCCCTCATTCCCATCACAGCGACTCTGCTTCTCTTCACGACTGCCAGGATGGAAGTGACAAGCTGAGGACACACCAGGTCACCATTATCATCCCTGGTGAAGCCAGTGTGGCTCCACACTGAGTCCACGGGGGTCAGGATCAGAGCCCACGGCGGAAAGGGATGGACAGCTTGATCCTTGTGTCAAGAGCAAGGAGTGAAAACACCTCGTCCACCACCTGCCTGGGACCCACGGGGCTGGGCATGGAGCCGACTGTCACTCCACATCCCTCCATGCTGACAGCATCCTCAAGTCTTGGCTTTCACCCTCCTGCCTTTAAGGCTTGGCGTTAGGTATCACCTGCCAAAAGATGGAGTGGAAGGCCTTGCCGCCTCTGGAAAAAACACTCAGCGAGGAAAGGTGCTTGGGACAGGGTGTTCCTGCCACCAGTAATTCCTGGAGAGATTGTGAATCCTCTCTGACTCTGATGGAGGTGTTGGATTGCTGAAGGAAGGGTAGAAAGATTAGGCAATTGAAATTTTAAATCTCCAAACCTCCCCCACCTTCAACATTGAAGGTTGCAGCTGAAGAGTTTGTGGGCTGTGTTCCTTTTTTAATATTATTATTATTTTTAATTTTCCCATGGAATATAGTGTTTTTAAAATTTAAAAAGAAAGAAACAAACAAACCAATAAGAAAAAAAAAAAAATAAAACCTTTGAAAACTTTAAACATAGGAAATGACACACCGTTGTTATTTTCTTATAGGGGGAAAAAAATAAAATCAACCCCTTTTTGATACCAGTAAGAAAGCATCACAATAAATCATAGAACTATAGAATAATTTGGTTGGCAAGGGACTTCTAAAGGTCATCTAGTCCAACCCCCAAATAGCAAGGAGCACCATCACTTGAGGAAAGTGGAAGGACGGGTGCCAGCCAACAAACTACGACAAGTTGAGAAGTGATTGCACAGTGGAGAAGTTGATTCTGAGCTTCGTGGAACTGCAGGTCAGAGGTGGTGGTTTGATGCTCAAGTGCCTCTCCTTGGATAAGATTGTCTGTCACATTTCATCAAATACCCTCTCCTAAACCCAAAGCATTTCAGCTCTCAGGGTTGAGATTCGTGCTCCTTAATTGTCCATCCAAAACCAAAAGTGCAGCAACAGAATCAGCCTCTGGAGGTGTCTGCTTTCCACCCCTGCCCTCTAGGAAAGCTTCAGGTGACTATAATCCTCCTCCAGACTCTTCACATTGATGCTCACATTAGAGGAGATGAATCTGGGCTCAGAAAACAATGAGGAACACAACCAAGGCACAAGAAACCAAGTGAGGTGGGAATAACATTTTGTATAAGAGGGATTTGGCTCATCAAGAAATGTCCAGGAGTCCTTTGCAAGGGGCATCATCATCAATATCTCAGAGGAAAGAAACATCCTTGCCACATTCATTCTTCTCGCCTCATGCACTAATGTGGAAAAGGTTTCCTAGTGAGCAAAACATCCAAAACTGCTGATACACAAGCTGCACGTCTAAAAGCTAATTTGACACAGTGAATACCATAGGACTAATATTTTTTCTGGGAAGTAAAAGAAACAGGAATAAGAAAAAGACAAAATTTACCCTTCTAGTTTATTCTAGACCAGAATACACATGTTCTCCCCTTCTCATAAGAGTCAGGTTTTCAGATGCTGCTCTACTGATACTGGTTAGCAGATGGGTGTGTGATGATGTTGGTAATTTAGCTTAATTCAGAGGAAAAGGATTTGAGGCTGAGCAAAGCAGAAAATTATAATATAGACCAGGAAAAAAAGAACAAGTGTGGAAAGATAGTAGGAACTAGAAGTTATAAAGGATGCAATACCCTGTTGAACTCTGTTGGACACTGAGAACTTCAAGTACATAAATGTTAGTGACCCCTGTGCCTTGTAGGGTTCTAGGGCATATGGTCTTATCTGTTTGCATTGAAAATAAAGTCATAATTTTTGGCCCGTTTGCATGGAAAAAACCTTTCATGATCCTACAGCTGTTCTCACCCCAGTATTTGTAGTTTTATTACTCAAATATCAACTTTTGTTCACTGTCCAAGGGCAATGAAAACATAATATTTAAATATAAGCCCCATTTACCTTTCAAGTATTTTTCCTGTCCAAAAAATTCCTAGTAATTTGTGTCTAATTCAGGCCCTGAACTCATTATTCATCTCTTCTGTGTGCCTATTCGTATTAGTAGGTGCAAATTCTACCCTTCTGACATCATCACTGTTCCTATGGCAACGGCCTGTGATGTCAGAAACACAAGACAATAGCCTCTGGGTTATGAATAAGCAAGTGGGGAAAATGAGTAATGAATTAATTGAAAGGCTCATAGACTGTAGCAAAATATCTCAGGATCCAAACTTCCCACAAATGTTTTAACATACATTATGGGCTTCATTTTCAGCAGATTAGGTATTGGCTGGGTGCACTGGGTGGGGGCCACTGGTGTGTGTGTATGAGTGTGTGTGTTGGATTCCTGATGGATAATGTTATGTTAGGTGAATAGTGTTCAGGCCTGCTGTGCTCTAATGGCTGTCATGTCATGAGCTTTAGGGTATTTAATTTCGTAACTGAATAAACTTCTCATACCCAAGTCTGGGGCAAGGATATCAGTGAAGTGGAGTTAAAAAAAGAAAAAAAAAATAAAGGAGGGGAAAAAAGACAGAAAGTTCTACTTGGTTCTTTAGTCCAATATCCTTGATAACATTAAAAATATGTTGTACCATATATAAGTTGAATCTAAGTTACTTCCCTTGAGAAAAATTTTACCATGGACCAGCTACCTAGAAGGTGGGGTTTTTTTCTCCCAGCTTTCCATTTAGGTTACTAATTTAATTCTTTTTCTTCTTCCTTTCTTTTCCTTTATTTTAATTTACTCCATGCAGAGATTTTAGCACTTCACCAATTACTCCCCTGTGCAATCTTTTCTTCTTTTTCACTGAACACCTCAGCCTAGATCCAGAAAATTATTCAGGAGATTAGCTGGAATTTAAAGATTCCAAGTTTAAAATGCAGATCTCTGACACATGACTTTTCCTCCCTCTCTTTTATTTCTTATTTCACACCATCTCCACTGCATCTGGTTTTGGGTCCTTACCTTTTGGTTTGAAGGACTCACAACCATTGTCCTCATGAGCAGAGGTCTCTGAGGTCTCTGCCACCTGAAATAGAGCCCAAAGTACCACTAGGGAAGGACAGTCCCATCTCTAGGGTCAGATTGTTGTGCTGGCTTTGAAAAAAAAATAATTTAAGCCTTCGATTGTCCTTCCCAGGCTTTGTTTTCCACAGGAGAAGCAGCTTCACAACAGTGTCTGCTTTGCAAGGTCCTGACTTAATGGAGAGGAAAACCAAGGCAGCTGCTGAAACATCAGCACGTGGTTCCTTGGGACATTTAAAAAAAAAAAGAAAAACCAAAAAAACCCAAACCAAAAACTCCCCCAGACTGCCAACAAGCTGAGTTTTACAATATTTAAACATGCCAGAAAAAAGGTTGAAGGTCTTCCTGAATCCAGATGGTCTACTGGGCTAGTATGGTTAAAGCATGCCAGTTCCTGTAGCCAATGGCACAGAAGGGAATGAGTTGGCTACCACTGTGGCCATCTGCTCCTCAGCCCAAGTGATTGGATACCCACTGGAGCTGAATCAACAGAGCAAGTGCACAGCAAAACTCAGCTTGACAAGGCTTGAGCTGTGTCAGGATGGTTCAAAAACATCAGCTGGGCTGGGAGGTCCTGGATGGGCCAGATGCTGGGGAGATCCCTGAAGTGCTCTATAGATGGTTGTCTTCCTTGTGTATCTCTTTGCCACCAACTGGGAATACTTTTTTTTTTTTTTTTGGTATTTTGGACAGAAATTTTCTGTTGTCATGTGCATTCATGCTCAAAACCAGTAAAAGAAAATGATGATAAAACAAAAAATAAAAAAACCCAATGAAATAAAACAAAAGAATCCCCAGCCCTCTAAGCAAAATTCAGTATAAAGTGGAAACTGAGTCCAAGCTTGCAAAGTAACGTTAGGATGTTGCAGTGAGTCACGGCAGTGATTCAAGATGTTGTTCTTGTGGTATGTGTCTTGGTTTTCTTTGGTTTGGTATGTTTTGATTTGGTTATTCTGGAAGATTTCAACATCCCAGCTTAGAGTAAAAAGCATAGAATCATAGAATGACTTTGGTTGGAAGGGACCTTAAAGATCATGTGTTTTCAACCCTCCTGCATGGGCAGGGACACCTCCCACCAGCCCAGGTTGCTCCAAGCCCCATCCATCCTGACCTGGAACACTTCCAGGGATGAGGCAGCCACAGATTTCTTGGGCATCCTGGGCCAGGGGCTCAGCACCCTCACAGGAAAGAATTTCTTCCTTAAACTCACCTAAATCTCCCCTCTTCAAGTTTTATCAGCTAAACTGATATTCAGGATATCAGTGATAGTTGGGTTTGGAGCCACCTGAATGAAGAAGGGGATAAAAGATGAAATTTTGTACATCTGAAGTAATCAATTCATTTTTCCTCGGTGGTCCCTTACGGCCTTGGGATCAGATAGTGAAGCCCAGAGCTCAATAATGATTCTGTAAAGACAGTGTTTCTACTTTTGTCCTAGAAGACTACAGAGTGGTTGGCTTCTCTGGAGACATTTACACCCCTGAAATTCAAAGTTAGTGGAAAAAACTCCATCTGAAAAATTTTATCACACTTTTGAAAATTAATGGCCAGAGAGGTGAGACAGTTTTTAGCCATCCTGTGGTTCTTGCTGAGATTTTCTTCAATGTCCCCAAATCTGGCCAAAATAATCTTGAAGCAACTTATTTCAATAAGAATGTGTGTGTATCCATACCAGCTCAGACCAAAAAACTCTTTAGGAAGAGGCCCACAGGAGATGCCTAAAAACCAATCTCTCAGAGGGCAATTTCCCCCACTTATGCTCTTTGATCATCTATAGGAATGGCTGAGGGAATTTCACAAGAACCAGTGCTGCTGACTTTGGATATCTTTAATTTCAAATATCAAAATATTCGTCCAGAATTTTTTTTTTCAGTGTTTTAAGAACTCACTTTCTAGTCTCAAATTCTGTCAAAAGCAACAGTGGAGAGTTACTTTTTAGGGAATTTTGTCTTTTAGGAGAAAAACTATCTGGATGCAATTTCCCAGTCGGTTCTGAGATTGGGGAAAGTTTATTTAAATACACAGTGTAAGTTTTCTAATTTCTATATTGATCAGAATATGATTTCAACATAGAACAGCTCAGAAAGTCCTATGGTGCCTGTAGGATGGCTGAACAACAGCAGAGAAATAAAATGTTGAGGTGATTCCTGTATTTATACACCTGAATTAACAGTCTCATTGTGTCTGGGAGTTATGATCAGAATTTGCTTGGACTTCTTGTCTGATGGATGACCTGCAAAGAGCAGGGTGAAGATCAGACTTCATGAAGATATTTCTTCTGCTGGGACATTCTGTGAGTGTAGCACTAAAAAGAGCAACCATTACAATGCAACTGTTGATTATTTTAGGCAAAACTACCAATCCTTATATACATATATATATATATGTATTTTTTTAAGTATATTTCCGAGCTGTGAGAGAAGTTGGAGTTCATGGCTAAGATTTTAAAATGAAAGATGAAAAAATAGCACACAACTTGTCCAGACTCTTCCTTGCATTTCTTCCTTAAAGCAAAAAAATAGAAAGCAAAGGAATTGTGTATTTCTTTAATTCTGTGATGCAAGGACCTGTCTCCATGGGAGCTGGAATCACTTGGATTTCATTTTATGACATGAGTGGACATCAGCTGAAGCTCTGCCTGAGTTCCAAGACTTGTGCTCAGCTGGGATTTGCAGGTGGGACATGATGCCCATCTGTATAATAATTTCTACCTCCACTGTGTAGGATCTAAAGGCCAAAAGGAGTTGCAGTATTTTATCAGTTTTTTCAGCTGTGGTCTTCTTAAAAAAGAGATTGGGAAGACCTGTTCTGGGGGAAAATGAATCTTTTGCTGTCTTTGTTTTTTGTGGTTCTCTTTCAGACCTGTAGGCTTGGAGGGAGCAGTGCACAGCTCTATTTAAATAATCCCATTGTATATTTTGTTCCATAAGTGCTGTTTTTATTTTTCAGAACACTGCTATGCTTCTGATGCAAAATACCATTAAAAAGGAGGGGTTTGCTGAGGGTTTTTTCTTTTTTTCTTTTTTTCTTTTTTTTTTTTTCTTTTTTTTTTTTTTTTTTTTGTTTTTACATAAGACTGCGGTGGGTCTCTGAGGTTCATATTTGGCTCTAAGAGACCAATCCCAGTCAGCTCTGATGGAACCATTTCTTTTGGCCAATGATTACCCTTCTGCTAATTCACTTGTGGAAAAAAAAAGAAAAAAAAAAAGAAAAAGAAAAGAAAAAAAAAAAAAGAAAAAAAAAAAGAAAATTAAATAAAAAAAAATAAATAAAGAAGTAAAACCATTATATGGCGGTTCTAAAGTCCTCCCATCCATTGAATTCATCACACACATACAGACCAGGAATGGAATCCATCCATCCTTCAGTATCATGAGTTTGGTTTAAAGAGCTGCATGGATGGGAAAGTTTTATAATCACATTCCCTGGACTGAAGTTATGTGGTAAGGATCAGGTTAACCTGGGTAGAGCTGGCTGCCAGAAAACACAGAAAATGGCTTAGGAAGCCAACCTTTCTGCTCAGCCTGAGCTTTAAAACACAGTGTATGTGTGCTTGTGTCTATTTATGAAACAGGAGAGAGAGACATGGGAATATATATGCCTCATTGAAATGGAGACATACATGCACACACACTTACACCAATATTCCCTTGTGGCACTTCCATTGGTTTTAAGGTGCTGATATATGAGACAAATTCAGACATTTATCTTAATGGACAGGTGAAATCTGTCACTTAACTTTTTTTATTATTATTATTTTATTTTATTTTGTTTTTACATGAGTACTTCGCATTGGAGAAAATGTGGGCCAAAATCTGAAAGCAGTGGATACTCACACCAGCAAAACTTTGGGTTCTGTCTTAGCTGACTCAGCTGCTGAGATTTCCTGTTGTCAACAAATGTGTTGAGCTTATACTGGGATGATTCAGAGCAGGAGCCTAGAAAGGTGCTTTAAATCATCTTTCCTCTTGAGCGTTCCCTTTCTCTCCATGAAAGTGTAGAAGAAAAAAAATCAGTGCAGACCTAATAGTGGAGTGTATAAAATGTGGAAGATGTCTGATCATACCAATTGGGCAACCAGATCCAGCAGAAAAATGGCAAACCTTAGGTCCTGGATAACTTCAGCATTGGCACCTTATTACCAAGTTACAGTGTTAAAAGTAAATCCTTTTCTAATTAAATTTTTCCTAATAACTTTTCTAGTAAAACCCTCGAGACCATTTTTTGATTTTTTTGCCTTTTCTTAAAACTGTTACCACTTTTTTTCTTTGCTACTGAAAACCATTTTTACTAGGGAGAAAGTAGTTTTTAAGAAAATCAAAAGATTTGACAGCTCCCAAAACTATTTTGAATGGAAAGTACTTCATGAGGTTTGTAACCTAAAAACTGTGATGTTTTAATGTTAGCACAAGGGCAGAAAGCTTCATGGTGATTACATATTTAACTGAATTTGGCTTTTTTAAAGTTAATATTACTTTTTGTAAAAATAAAAAAAAAAATAAAATAATATAAGAAATAATAGTAGTGTATTATATAGCAGTAAATTCCCATATTAGAGAGTCCAGACCACCAATAATTCATACAAACCATTGTGGTGGTCCACAAAATAAACATTTTGGAAGAAAAGCAGTGGGGGATCCTACCATTTCATGAAAAAATGGTCCAACAGAAATTTTCTCTCCTGTTCAAATCTTCATCAAATGGAAAATTTAAATGAAGCAGTGCTTTGTGGCATGGCTTGACACAGTTCTGAGAAATCTGTACTTGCTGAAAGGACCCTGATATCTTTGGAGCTGCCTCAGAGCAAACTGAGGGACATGGGACAACTCTCTGGGAACATTCTGAGATTGCCACAGGGGTTTTCCAGCCCTTTGTGCTACAGATTTCAGCAATTAGGTCAGAATTAGCTAATTTCAGATCAGATTGGACAGTAATCAAGTCCTTGCAATGGACTTTGATCTTGCAGTGGACTTGGATTTGGGCCTTAAAGTCTTGGAATCACCAGTGTTCAGAGCCCTAGTTCTGTGTTCTACATAAAATCTTTCTGTGATCTATAGATAAATCCACCATCGGGATTGGAATCCACCATCCTGGAATGGATCCACCATCAGGAATCATCCATCAGGTCCATCAGACAGCACTGGCTGTCAGATTATGCAGAAAACCTAAAGATACAACAGGAGGTGAGAGCACAAAAATTGAGAGAAATAATAGCCTGAAAATCCAGGAAGAGTGTGGAACATGAAAGAGGCCGACCAGTTATTTACTGTTATTTCTAGGAGGCTGATTGGGGTGAGAAATGGAAAATTCAGATTGAAGATTGTAAGACCTCTAAACTCCTTGTGAGAGCCTTAGAAGAGGTTTTGAAAAAGATTTGTGTATCCCTTGGGATCCTGGATGCTAGACTGGCTGCTAAAGCTGGGTGGTTACTGGTGACCTGGACAAGGTCAGAGAACCCTAAAATCAAGTGTCATGGCAGAGTTCACATTTATACAGTGGGATTCCCTCTCTCCCAAGATCAGGTTAATATAATCCATCCTGATGACTGAGAAACAAAAGGCTTGTCAGCTTAAACTGGTTCCTGCATCCTACATCAGGTGATGCAAAAGTAAGGGTTTAAGTCTTGCCAGTGGACAGAAGAGGATTAACTCTTTTTTTTTTTTTCTTTTTTTTTGGGGGGGGGAGGGGGAAGCTATTTCAGATATACTCAAAAATAACTGCTGTGGTCCACTCCAATCACTTTCCTAAATCATGACCCTGCCTGTATTTCAGCTCGTGGAGCAGGGTGCTCCCTTGGAGATGAGGAGGAGTGTTATCAGCAAGTCAATGCAGGGAGGTTTATCCCTGCTCTGTCACTCACTGCAGGGTTAGTTATCTCTGAACAGGCTGATACCACCTCTTCTCACCCAGGGAGAGAGAGACGTGATAGTGGTGCTATCTTGGAGGCTTTACACCCAGCTCTGGCCTCAGTTAACATCCCCTCTGTGATAGGCAAGGAGGAGGAAAGGCTACAGAGGAGCACAGGCTCTGGTGCCAGACAGAGTCAGCAAGAGAGGTGGGGATGAAGGGGAAGCTGGAAGGCAAGATCATCTGGGTGGTGCTCACAGGAAGGGTTGCTTGTTATATCTAGGATGTATTTCACTCTCAGATTAATTTCTTCCCAGCCAGCTGGCTCTTTGTTCCCCTGGCATGATGGAAGGCTGGGGGAGAATCTCAAAGTAAGGTGCCACAGAGGTGGGCAGAGGTGCTGAGCTTGCTCCAGTGGTGAGCAGATGGCTGCCTGTAGCTGTTAAATGCTCTTAAATACAGGGACATGGATGGGGAACAGTCAGGGGCAAAAAGAGGTTTCCTTCATGAGGTGGCTGAAAACCACAGGTCACTTACACAAGTGATCAGGAACTCAAAAAGAGAGACGGCAAAACGGAATGAGTCAGGAATGAACAAGCATTTATCAGCTTTTTGGGGTTGTGCTGCCATGCCAAATCCTCTGCTATCACTCATTTGTCCTCAGAAAAGGAGAAAAAAGAAGTAACTCCTCACTGGCTCTCAAGATCTTTGCCTGCTGGAGCTCTAAATACACTCTCTAGTTTTTCATTGTCCACCCAGGGTGGTGAACTAAGAAAAGTGCTTGCAAAAGCAGTCTTCACTTCTTAAGTATTTAGGGAATGTCCACTGTCTTTGACTGGCCCATCAAAAAAAAAAAAAAATGGTTCTTGGGTTGCAGGTAGATTTTATAGGCTTCATTTCAGCTTCTGAGCAAAGGGTCAGCTTGCCCACTCAATTTGCAGAGGTTTCATATAAGTAATCAATGCCCAGATGACTTTTGGTAATTTATGTGGCAAAACTGCCTGCAAATCTTCTCCTGGAAGGAGGTAAGGGAGCAGGAGAGAAAATCCTCTCCTTGTCAAGGGTATTGTCAAGGCAGGGACAAAGCATGAATTACCTGAGAGTGATAAAGTTGACATCTTTTATGGCCCACCTGCCTTGCTCACATCTGGTTTGCACCTGTAGCACCAAGACCAGGCTGCCAGTCAGTCTGTTTGTGGGACTTATTTAACTTTCCCTTGTGCCAGGATCCCCAGGAAGAGTCTGGAGAGTGCTATCTCCTCTAGCATGGTCAAATAACACCACATCTCCTCAGTTCTCCCAGTGAAAATGTGAGAACTTCGATAATTCTTCCTGGCTGGGTCACAGATGTTTAGTATGCAGACAGAAGCATAATCCACTGGCTCCATACCTGCCTCCCTCCACCTCCCCTTGTTTCCTGTCTTAAATCCACAGGAGCTGTGAACCTATGACAGAGGCAAGAAGATTTCTTGCTACCTACCCCAAGTTGTAGAAAGCTCATAGTACCCAATGGAAATTGTGATTCTGGTCAAAACAACATTCATCACAAAAGTAAGGACTGGAAAAAAAAAATGCCTAAAAGATTTATATTTATTATTCTAGTAAATCTTCCTCCTTCTCTCAATGTCTTCTGGTGTGCAGTAACATCCAATATGCTGCTTCACATGATGGACTTAACAAGATCCTTACTGCTCCATCTTTCAGTTCTTTTATTTATCACCACGACCCAGACAAAGTGGTATCTGAGAAAAGCTGACACAGGCACTTATTCAGCCAAGGGCCAAATTCTGAACTGGTGCAAACCTGTTTGTTTCCATTGTAGTCAACAGAGCTATGTCAATATTCATTGCTTGTAAGCCAGTCCCTCGAGTCAAAGCTGTCCAGCTGTTTCCTTTAATGTGTAGAAAATGCAGTTAGCAACTACTGCAATGTTAACTCCTATTTTCTTGCTTTAAACTCCTGCATTAAACTATCTAGTTTAAGACAACAGATTGGATTTTCCAGTGTAGCTAATGACTTCGAAGAGCCTCTATTTTTTTTTTTTTTGAAGACTGAAATTTGGAGATGAAAAGAAAAACAATTTTACTTATCTTCTGAAAATTCAACAGCACTGAAATGTTTGAAGTTGGATGGTTGGAATCAGTATTTTTTGATTTTTCAAGTCATGGTAGGTTTCTGTTTCCCAAGGAAATCTCCAAGATGCATAGGAGTTAGCAAGGATAAGAATCGGAGTGAAGAGAACTTAAAAAAAAAGCAAGAACAATATGTTGCTCTTAGCTGAAAAGAGATTCAGAAATCAAATCCATAATAGCAAACTGTGATTTTCTTTCAGCTGGGTAGAGGTTCTGAAGAAAAAAGGAGAAGTGAAAATAGGGAAAATAAAGAGAGAAAAAGGAAAAGGAGATTTTTTTGTGTGTATCCGTGTGTGTGTGCAAAACTTTTCCACTAGAGGAGAGCTGTGTTGGTCTGGAATTCCAGGCCAAAGGAACGCTCCCATAAATTAACTCATTTTTGTTTTTTCAAACATCAGTTAGCCTCACCACAAGGTCTCGGTGCTGTGCCATTTCCAAACCACTTTGGGACTGTCAAACATAAATCATGGGGTGTGGAAGCAGTAGAGGCAGAGAGTTATGATCTGGGCACAAGGTGCAAATTGCTTAGAGTTAGCGCCAGGTTTCTTTTTTTCTTTTTTTTTTTTTTTTCTTCTTTTCTTTCTTTTCACCACAGGGTTTTTTTCTATTATTCCTTTTCTTGTTCTTCTTATGCCTTTCTTTCTTTTTTCCATTCTCTTGCCCGCTGCCTCTTTTTTTTGTTTGTTTGCTTTTCTTTGGTTTGATTTTTCAGTGGGTGGTGGGGTTTTTTGTTTGTTTTTTAAATTTTTACTCTAAGCAGAGAGAATCAAGAAGAAATTAGGGTAGAACTGACTATAAAATAAGACTGTAGCTCCCAAGACAACATCCATAGTAAACTTCTACCCTGCTGAGGGAATATTTTGTTCTCTTTGCTTTCTTACTTCGCTCCCCTTCCCTGTTTTATGTTTTCTAGCATTGATGGTGGTCTCAGTCTCACAAAGAGAAGCAGCAATTGGAAGAATACTAAATGAAAGTTGCTCTTTAGTGACAATTGCTTATTCCTTGAAAACTTGATTTCAGTAATCTATGACAATGTTGCTCTGACACTCAGACTGCTACAGGTGGTTTTTTTAGTGGAGGCAAAGAGAGATATAAAACTTGATTAGTTCTGCATGGTCAGAAATCTAGGCATTTTCTATTGAACAGCTCAAATCAAAGCAAATGAAAAAAAAAAAAAAAGAAAATCGGTGGTCAAAAAATATATGATTGAGTTTGTGCTCTTTTCTCTCTCTGACACTGATGATTGAAAACTATGGGGAGAAGTAAGAAGACCTCTTTGGACATCAAAGGCATGTTGTCTAAACTGGAGTGCAGTAAAGTTTCCTGGAATCATCTGTTCCTGTAAATTTCTGCTTTGAAACAGTCTTGGGAGATGACAGCATTTGCATGTGAAAAAGTTCTTATTACTGCATTATTCTCTCCTGCTGCTCCATGAGCTGGATCTCTGTTACTTGCCTTAGAGTAGACTGAAAAATAAATTGTTCTGGTTCTCTCTGATTTCAGGCTTTTTGACAGAAGTAGCCTGGAAACCAAAGCATGGAGATTCATCTCTCTATGACTGAAGCTTGGACTCCAGTCTTGCCAGATTTCTCACCAAAACAAGTTGATGATGGATCTTCCAGCTCGTTTCAACCAGTGCCAAGGAAGAGTTCAAGAAAATATGGCAAGGTCCACAGACAATATGCTATAACTCTTTGTAACTTCCTTCTTTCAGAAACCCACCTACAACTTTATTTCCCCCTTAGGTTTTTATTTTAAAAGCACATCATCCAATATTCTTAATTCTGGGGAGTGGGAATAGCCTTTCTCATGGGTCTTATTCATTCCTTTAATGGTAGGGACCTTGGGTTTGTTTAGAAAAAGACCAAAAAGCTGAAGTGGTTCCTTGTTTGATGCCAGAACTACCCTATAGATAATAGCACAGATTTTTTTTTACACTGAGCCCAGAGGAACCCAGATGCTGAAGAGAGATGAAGAAAGGCAAGGGCAAAGTGGACATCAATTTGGCCTGAGTTTTCATTTCACACTTCTCAGTAACACACTGGGTAATTTTTTCCAAAGAGTCCATTTCTAAATCTCTAAGTTGTAGTCAACAGCTGCCTCATTTTTGTTCCCAGGGGAAAGGTTTTTTATTTTCTTTTTTGCACATTTTCTACTCTCCAGGCCATGTAAAACATCATAATTCCTGAAAATAGTTGACCCCCTTGCAAAATCATGATAAGATCAGTCACATTTTCTTTTCAGCTAAGAACTCTAAAACTATTGTTCCTTTCCAAAACTTCTGCCTTAGACCTTCCAGTGTTTTCATCCTGAGAAATCTGAGACAGCTTTAAAGAAACCTTTGCACGTGAGATCTGGGATTTTATTTTATTTATTTATTTTAATTTTTATTAATTTTTAACTTTATTCTCCATCACATTTCTTTCAGAGTTGAGTATTGCATACAAATTAAATAAGATATTTCCTGCATGTCAATGAGTTTGAAGTGAGCATCACCTGGGATGTGTTTGGTGCTTACATCATACCCACTGTGTCCAGTTAAAAATGAGTGACTTGATTTTTTCCCAGCCCTCTCTTGTCCTGGGGGAAAAGGGACAACATTGGGGTGTAGAGATGAAGAGCTAGTTATCCTTTCTCCAGCTATTTCCCCTTTTTCTTTTGCAGCATCCTCTGTCATAATCCAGAGAGAGAAGATTTTTGGATGCTTAAGAAACCAGCCAATGAGATTCTTACTTGCAAAGGAGCTGCAGTTCCCAATGCTGGAGGCATCCAACCCATTGCACCTTCAGGTGAGAGCATAAACTCCAATGGATAAACTTCAGCAGCTCAATTGATCTCTGAGTGACAGAGAGAAAAATATATAAGGAGAAGATTTGGCACTCAAGGAAACAAAAGTCTGTTTGAATGGGGCTGTTTTTTTAAAAAAAGAATCATTATTATTGGTGTGTGGGGGTTTCTTCTCCTAATAAAAGGTAATCCAAGGATACCCTCCAGCTTGTTTGCTTTCACACTTGTGTGTCCCACGTTGAGAAGTGGATCAGGTTGGAACTGTATTGAGCAATGCATAAACAGCACTCTTCAAGAAGAAGTTCAGCTGGTTTAAGAGCACTTGGAGGTCTCAAAAGGAAAACACAAGGAGGGATTTGCATATAGCGGATGGAATGCTATATTTTTTCATAACAACATTAGAAGTCTCAGTTAAAGAGGGTCTAAACCATGAAATTCAGATCCAGACTATCCATATCTACAAATTCATATGAGCTGTCTTACTTGGTCACTCACAGAGACATAGGAACTCATATAAAAATAAAGCACAATATTTTATTTTCAATCTCCCGTCCCCCTGGGGAAAACACTGGTGTTCAGCACCAGAAGTGAGAGAGCAGGAGTCATGGAAATTCATCTTTTGTGCCCCAGGTCAGTACAATGAGGAAATCTTTGCAATTCCAGTCCCAGAAGACCTGTGAAAAAAGGTGAAGCAGGACAGGATCTACTTTTCCTAGGTCATTCCTCATGGATACTTGTGGGACTCCCTGCCAGACATCATCCCTGATGGAAGTTCCTCAGCTGCCTCCACAGCTTCCCAAGCCACCTAGTGCACTGTTTCTCTCTGTTTCATGTTCATACAGGTCTTTGCAATTTTTTTCCAGAAGCAAACAAAAATGGATCTGACTTAGGATCCACTGTAATGCCCAGAAACTTCTCTGGAGAAATGTAATCACTTTAAAGAGCCCCCCATCTATCCAACCGTATAAAACCCTATTAATTTCTGAATAGATTACCAGATTCTGACACTTTTATGGTGATCCGTCCTTAACATTAAGTAAAATCTTAACCAATGTACTTTCTCTTGCACTCTGCATCATTCATCATGAGGATGATTCATCACTGCTCATTATTCATTGCCAGGATTTTCCTTTGCTGAACCCACCTAATATATATTTCCATTTGTACCTATTTTGTCAGTAGGTTTCCCAGCAATTTTTGCCTCTAACCCATGGTAGTTTAATCTATATTATGTTTGCCTAGTTTATTTCTGAGAATGTCATATGAGACAGTGTTAAAAGCTCTAATAAAACCCATGTATGTATTGGCAGCTACAGCTCCTCCTGTAGCTACAAACTCATGACTGTCTATAGTAAGACATTATATTGGTTTGACATGTCAGCTTTACCTTCTTTGTGTCTTATTTTTTCTTGGTCTTTCTGACTTTATTTTGCTGGGCATCTGGGCTCTTTTTGCACATCCACAGAAACTTGGCCTGAATTTCCCTTTATGTTGGGAACAAATAAAGATCTCATGATTTAGCTAGCTTTCTCCCTCTTTACACATCTTAACTTTCCTCTTCAATTTGCTTTACAGTCTTCTCTATTTGTTTATGGAATGGCAAGATTACTTTCACTCTTTTACCCTTTTACACTTTAGTCTATAGACCACCTCCAAAGAGACCTTATCAGCCACTTTTTCTGAGGGTATTCACAGGTACTTTCAGAAAAATCACTGTTCACATTACACTACCCTCAAACAACTTTGAAATAAGAACTTAAATAATGGAGAGAAAGCTTCAGATCCAGGAATGCTGTTGCCATCGGATCTTTTGAAAGCACAGCTATTCATTAATAATCTATTGTACCAGGTAGCAGGAAAAGACATTAGTCAGCTGAGAACACATATTCATGCCAGCTTGGAAGAAAAATGCTCTACTTCAAGAAAAGAAAATTTATCAAAAAATTGGTGAACAGAGAGAAAGAGACAGAGGAAAGAAGAAATAATGAATCCTATAATAGCCAAATGATAAGGGTGCTCCCAGGATATTAGGTTCAAATCCTTGATTTGCCTGAATGAATCTGGAGAAGATTCTCCAACCCATTTGCTCAACTTCTGAACTAAAAAAAAGTTGTTGTTTTTTCCTTTTATAATTCCAGTTGCTTCTGTTGGAGCTTTTTTTCCACTTAGTGTGGGTAATTACAGAAGTTAATGGAACCACAGAGCATAAAGAGGTTTTTTGGTGGTCAGTAGATTCTCTCATGACTGGAGTGGGGGCATGACCTGAATCCAGGTCTTTTCTCATCCTGGTGCAGCTGAAGAAGAGTCCCTGTGAAATATTGATTGATGTAGACCCCTTGCTATTTTTTATTTTTAGAAAAGTATTTTTTCCAGGAGTATATATCATCTCAAAACAAAAAACAAACAAACAAACAAAAAACAACAACAAAAAAGGAAAGTAGATTTAATCCCTCTGGGGTTTAATTCCATATCTGTTTAAGCACGATGGAAGTTCTATTATTTTTCTTCCTCTATTTTTCTCTCTTCTCTACTGACACAGAAAAATCTGCTGGGCAAGAAAATATATCTTTCCTATGCATTGCTAAAATTCCCAGACTCTATGTCCTATCTTAAAGATTATTTTCATATAGAGCATTTTATAATGAAAGCAGGCATTTCCAGTCATAAATTTTGTTTATTTATTGCAACTGTTTTGTTTGTTGGGTTTTTTTTTTTCATTTCACTCTGCAAAGCCTTTCCCCTCCTGACAAATAGTTTCAATGGGAAATTTTGGGAATCTTTGTGTTTTCTTGATCCCTGATCATTCTCAGAGCTCTTCATTGAACTCTCTCCACTACACTCCTGACCCTCTTGAACTGGGGAACCCAGAACTGGACCCAATACTCCAGATGTGGTTTCATTAGGGCAGAGTAGAGGGGGAGGAGAACATCCCTAGACCTGCTGGCCACTTAATGCATCCCAGGATCCCATTGGCCTTCTTGGGCACATTGTTGTCCCATGGACTACTCATTCTCCACCAGTACTCCAAGGTCTTTCTCCATGGAGCAGCTTTCCAGCAGGTCATTCCCTAATCTATTCTGCTGCCTGGGATTATTAAAATCTGGACACCAGGTATGAATTGACTCCTACTTTCTGATATCTAAGTGCAGGCATCTTAAATAATGCACTGCTTGACCTACACTCTAAGAGCAGCATTAAAAAAATCTGTGAAATCATGCAGCAAGAGACCTAAAGTCAGTTGGTCTTTCATTTGGTTGAAAATCATGGATGACCTGAATTCAGAGATAACTGCTTTTCACATAAAGTAATTGTTAGATAGTTCTTTGATAGATAGCTCTTTGGTGAAAAATTGCTTTTTGATTTATAGGGGGAAAATAATGAAAAATAGTAAGAAATTGGTGTTTTTCTATTTAAAAATGAAGTACCTGAATGTTACCAGGAAACTTCTGAGTTTTGACTGGATGCCTTCTTGATCTCTCTTCCAATCTGAATTACTCTACAATCCCAGTATTTTTGTAAAAATAAAATTTAGACAAACACAGACACACAACCCCCCAGCACTTTTCACTGAAACAGAAAGACATTAACAGAAGTAATGTTAATTTTACTTACAGAAGTAAAAAGACGAAAAAATAAATACGAGCTTAAGTGTCAACTTTTCAACAGCAAAACTTTTCAGAAAGGTACATTTAAGGGAAAAGAACACCCATGGGTTCTTTATTTTTATGTTTTTCCCTAAGAAATCAGTCTTTTTTTTTTTTTTTTTTTTTTTTTTTCCCAGCAGCTCTTCTCAGGGAGCAACAACACATGTCAGGGCTTTCCAGTTAGCTCACTGCACTGTAGGCCAACAGTTTATCTCTTAAAGAAAGATAAAAAGAGAGAAGTGCTGAATAAATCCCAAGGGCTGAGACAATATCAGCTAAATGTCTTTAAATAGCCTTGCATTTTGCTTCTGTCTGTCCCAGACAGATGCCATTTTGAGGCCAGAAAGGAACATTCTGATAATTTGGTCTTGTCTCTTTCAGAAACTCCTTCCTTTCTGCTCTTCTTCTCTCAGCTCCCTGCACATCTCTCCTTTGGACATTCTGCTTTGAAGACCCACCCAAGATTAGTTAATCACCACCTCAATCCATCAACACCCCATTTTTCAAGAAAACCATACCTCCTTCCCAGTCTTAGACTCAGTGGAAAGTCTTACCAAGGTGGCCAAGGAGAGCCATGGGCCTTGAGCATTCATACAATAACATCTCCCTGATTATTTTATTTTTATTTTATTTATTTCTCACCCAGAAGAGCCCAGGATTGATACTAAAAAGGGATTTACCACACGTGGCTGTTCCCATTGCATCTTCTCAGGAAAAAGCCAAACAGCGTTATTCTAAATAATTATTTATTATCATTTAAATTATTTGCATTGCAATCAAACCTAAGCAGGAGCTGGGTCCCCTTTAAATAGGTATTGTACAAACATCATGGAAGAAAGAGTCTTACAGTGAACAATTTAACATTTCATAGAAAGTACTGAAAGTGGAGATCTGAATGTACAAAACCATTCAAACTTTCATAATCACAACTATCTAAAATTGCAGAGCCAACTGGAGTTTAGAAACTGTTTGCCACAGAGAGGTTGGTGCTGGTCTCTTTTCACAAGTAATTAGTGATAGAAAAAGAGAGAAAGGATTCAAGGTGCAACAGAGTAGGTTTGATGGGACATTAGGAAAAAATTCTTCACAGAAAGAGTGGCCAGACACTGGAATAAGGCTGTACAGGGAGGTGGTGGAGTCCCCATCCCTGGATGTGTTTAAGGGTTGTTTAGATGTGGTATTGGGGGATATGGTTTAGGGAGAACTTTGTAGAGTAGGGATGCTGGTTGGACTCCATGATCCCAAGGGTCTTTTCCAACCTGAAGGATTCTATGACTCAATGATGCTCATTGAGCATCCAAAGATGCTCAGAGTTGAGCCCTAAAAAAAATGATGATAAATATTGTTTCTTTATAAACTTGAGAATATTTAAATAAAAACATTTAGGGAGATATAGTGATGAGTTTCATGAACTTGTTCTCTAGTTTTCTTTTCTTACCAGTTACAGCTCTGATCTGTGCCCAGAGATAGTAGCCCAGATTATAGATTTAAAGCTTACTTACTCTAGGCATAATACTTGCACACAGTTTGAACTAAAAAATTGGCTTGTGTGACTGTGGAATGTAGTGGTAACTCATTATCTTCCAGAAATGAAAGAGTGGAATTGTTGACCCAAAGAAGACATGGATGCCCAATCCCTGGAAATGTTGAAGGCCAAGTTGGATTGGACTTTGAACACCCTGGGCTAGTGAGAGATGTCTCTGTCCATGACAGGGGAGTTGGAACTAGATGAGCTTTGAAGGTCTCTTCCACTCTATCTAATTATTAGGCTCAAAATGCAGTTTAAATCAATTAATTAATTAATTTAAAAAAAAAAAAAAAAAAAAAAAAAAAGAGAGAGAGAGAGAGAAAAGATAAAATAATAGTAAAAAAAATTGTTTGCTCTTATTTAAAGAAAGGGAAAATAAACTCCACAGTCTAGATCTTGAAAAAAGTGAATCCTGGGGCTTGACAGTTTTGGAGTAGCTCTTAAGAAAAGTTATTACAACGTGAGCAGGTTCTGCCCATCTGACTGTTAGCACCCAGTCCATGCCAACTGGCATGAACTGGAAAGAAAGAGAAATCAGAGTCAGAGAAACACTCTGTTTAACACACTAGCTTAAACATGGTTTCCCTTGGACTGAGAAACTACACCATGAAATGTGCCATTTGATGAGTCTTCTGAGATGAAAAAACACCCGTAAGCCAGCAAAATGAACAGGGCTTTATTTGTCATGGTTTATAAATTCTGCTTGTTTCTACCCTTCAGGCAGGGGGAGTTTTCATGATGCTGATGCTCAGTGGCTCTGCTGGGAAGGAAAGCTTGGGCCAGAGGAACTTAGTTCCCAATGCATGGTTCACTGTGTTGAGAGAGACAGAAAAAGAAATCAGTGTTCTTCCCTGGCCATCTTCCACCTTCCAATAGCAGACTTGGGAGGAGATGTAGTCAGATGGTATATTCAGAATTTTGAAATGCCAGACCTGTAAATCCCACCCCCAGAAATTCTGAATCTTTGCCCTTATGCCTCTGCTTGCTCTGCTCCCCAGGGCACAGAACACTCAGCATCACTTTACAAAGGTTTCACACCTTATCCAAATGGTCATGGGAGATACAAGCTGAGACATCAATATCCTTGAAAAAGTAGAGAAATATGGAAACAATTAAGAGGACTAATGGTTACCTATTTCCATATGGACCACTGGTTCACAGCATGTGGTCCAGGTCAACCAAGAGCATGGCAGTAGCACAGTCCTGTCCACTTCCTAAGTCAAATAATTGCTGGATCCTGGCAGTGTGGTGTCTTAAGGTAAGAACTTGCTAAAAATAAAAAAGTTCGATCAGAATAACTGATCAAGAATCACATCTTTCACGTCTCAGCTGAAAAACCAACAGTATCTTACCAAATGTTTATGGTGGGAAATTTGTAAATCAGGTCAGCATCCTGAAATGAAACAGGACTTTTTAATCCAATTCATTCACCTCTTTAAAATGATGCTTATTTAAAAGATGAAAACAAACAAGCAAAAAAACAACCCACCACACTTTAAAGTTAAAAAAAGCTTCTTTGAATAGAGATTTAGCTGTGAAGTATTATTTCCCACCAAATTTCCTGAAGTCAAAGTGAAATTCCATTCTTTTAGCTTTTGTATGGCTAATTATAGATTAGATTAAGGAAAACTAATTCATCATCTATAAGCCACCAACAGTCTTCCAGGACATGGTGAATGATTAGTAGCTTGTCATTCTTTTTTACAACCTCAGTAGTATTTTTCTAAGACAAATGTAAGTAATGAGGATGTCTGTTAGTCAAAAAGAAATTCTGAACACTGACAGCAGTATGAAAAGTTTGGGATGTTTTGGGTGGAGGGTGCTGTAGCATTTCACATGCAGATAGACTTGTACATATGGACAAACACCTAAACATAACTTCCATTCAACCATTCTGCCAATGGGTGTTATTTAAACAAAACCCAGTTTTCCCTTGACTTTGCAAAAAGGACTGCATTGCTTTACTTCCATAACACTTAACTTTCCAAAATTTACAATGATGTTTTTATGCACAAGCCCTGGTAGCAACATCCATCCCAGGGCCCCATCTTTAAGCTCAAGAATGCTTTTAAAATGTTCTTTTTGTCAGAAAAAAGTCATGGCAGCCTTTTTGTCATGTAGCCTACTTCTAATGTCAGTCTTTTAAACATTAGGAAGAAGTTCTTCCATTTGAGGGTGGTGAAACACTGGCCCAGACTGCCCAAGGAAGTTGTAGCTGTCTCATCTCTGGAAGTGTTCATATCCAGGATGGATGGGGCTTGGAGAAACCTGGTTTAGTGGAAGGTGTCCCTGCCTGTGCAGGGAGGTTGGGATGAGATGATCTTTAAGGTCCTTTCCAACCCAAGCCATTCTATGAATCTATGATTCTATGATACTTTACAAGACTGCTTCAGTGGTCACCAAAGGACATGAAATGGTTTAGAAAAAGGGAAAGATGGCAAGTGTCTGATATTCACTATTTGGCAAGAACCCTGAGTATCTAGTTCCAAAGTCTTAACTTCTACTGGATTATTGTAAACTCTAAATCTCTTAAAATCAGTGGAACTGATACCATAAGACCTTGCTGATAACAGAAGCATCCTAAAGGGTTGCTTGGTATCCATGCCTCTAACTTCATCCCCATCAAATCCATTGCATGTCTGAAGCTCTAGCCAGACAAATCCAGATGTGATTTCAAGTCTTCACTGTCTGGGTCTGAGGCTGAGCTACAGACAGCAATGTGACATGCTTTTACCAAGGCTGGTGCCAAAACTGCCTTTCCACTTCTTGTTGTGCCAAGGTTCCTTTGTATTCTATGTCCCAGCAATATAGAGCTTTCCCTTCATAACATTCTTAGTACACCCATGTGGGGGATCCAAACTCTTGCAATCCAATGGGAGGACATGCAGAATCTGGCTGGAGACATCCAAAAGAAGCTTCCTGTTCTGGTCTGGGCTGCATCCATTACACACAATGTGTCAAGGAAAGAGGAGAGGGTGTAAAAAAAATAATGGGAGAATGAGAGAGGAGTTTTCAGGCAACAGAGAACTCATACAAAATAATTATAGGTGATGTTTAAAGAAAACCTGGCTTCATGCACAGCTATTCAGCTGCCATGGGAAGAATATTGTCAGCATGGGTGGGATATTGTAAAATCCTGCCTACACTTAGGTGCTTTAAACCAGAGTGGATTACACAAGCCATTAATCTGAGAGACACCTTAAATATTCTGCTGTGACTGTGCACATCTTGATTGCTGCATGAAGGATCAAACTGGGGAGGCTGCAAGGTAAAACAAGTAAAGAAGCACCTGGATTGAATGCTAAAACCACGACTTCATCTCCAGACCTTTACAAAACACAGAGAAACACACAGGATGCTCACTCTTTGGTTTGAGAAATACTGTGCAAATCATAGAATGGGTTGGGTTGGAAGAGATCTAAAGACCATCTAGTTCTAATAGCCCTGCATGGGCAGGAACATCTCCCACCAGCCCCATCCAACCTGGATTTGAACACTTCCAGGGATGGGGCATCTACAGCCCCCTGGGCAACTTGTTCCAATGTCAAAATCCCAGCTGTGTGAAAAGGAATGCACCAATACAAGATGCTCACAGTTATCTGTGTCTGGGAATCTGCTGATGTTCATGTGTGATCAGCTCCAAGACTTTAGTTGCTAGGACTAAGTTAAAATGTGATCTTAATTTGAGAGGTTTTGAAGAAAATTAAGAATTCATCACTGCTAAATCAAGCACCTAAAATGAAGACCCCTGAGTCTAAAAGACATGTTATGTTTGTGGTTAAAACATAATTGGTTGAGGATGAGAAATATTCCATGTCCATAGGTACAGGTAGAAAAGTCCTAAACTTGGAATTTTATTCTAATAATTGTTGGAATTTTTATTCTAAATTTTATTCTTTTGATAATCCCCCTGTAAAGATTCCTTCTCTTTGGGGCTTATTGCAGAGAAATGGAATCAGGGAATCAGCTGTTTGAATTTGTTGCCTACACTGAATTCAGAATTTAGCATCAGATGGGGGGGGGTCTAAAAATTCATGACAAGAGGATAAATTGTGCTAGTGAAAGCTCATCCCTAGAAGAATGTTTAAATCCCCAGCTAAACTGAAATAGTTGAGGAGTCAAACAAGTCCCATTGGAAAACTGAAACTTTTTTTTTCAACAGTTTTCTTGGAGAAGTTTTGTTTGATTATGATTTTTATTATATTTTTTAATGTTTGTTTTAAAAGAAACATTGGTCTATACAGAGAGTGTAATGCAAGAGGTGGATGTAAGAAGTAGAGAGTGATAAATAGTAACTAAATCCAGTCAAATGGGTGTATTAGTCACAAATTTTTAACAATATGAGAGCTTGTTGGAATCCAGTCACCTTTTATGTTGCTGCAGCTCAGCATCTTTGGGATAACAAAGCCAAGCAGACACACAAGATTCACTCTGCATCAAGAAAATTAGGGAAGCTTCCCAGAAATTTGCTTAACATCTCTCAACAGGTTTGAAAGAATATCCAGGAACAGCAAGCCCTACACATAAGAAGCCCTTAGAACTTTAATGCTTATGTAAAAAACACTCCAAGTATATTAATTTTTTTTTGTGGGTTTTGTTTTGTTTTGGTTTGTTTTTTTTTTTTAATGACACTAGACCTCTTCTTCACCTCTTCTATACAGAGAAGGAACTTGTGAACCCCCAGCACAGCACCAGTTTAGTCTCCCAATTCTGACAAGGCAAATGAAGATGTTGTTAGCCACCATTCCCATTCTTTTCCCCATTTTTCCTTCTGGTGTAGTGGTGTAGATTAAATGTTTTTTTGTGGATTTTTTTTTTTTTTTTTAATGACACTAGATTTATTCTTCACCTCTTCTACACAGAGAAGGAACTATGGTGGCTATCAAACTGTTTACATTAAATGGTGGCTATCAAGCTGTTTACATTAGCCCAGCCTGGAAAAATTCTAGCATTTCACCAAGGCAGAAAAGAAATAGGTGTTTCATTGAACAGATCTCCACAGGTCAGCAAATGAACTTCCTGTCATGATGTACAGGCCACCAAAAGAATAAAACCATAGAGGTCAATTATTGCCTTGTGCCTAGTGAAATTGTTAAGCAAAATGCAAAATGGTCTCACAAAGATTTGGGTTAGCAGATTGAGTAGAGTATGGAAATGCACAAACGTATCAAGAACTTTTTTTGGTTTGCTTTGGTAAATTGGAAGCTTCACAGATGTTATAAATTTCTCTTACCACTTTAGCTGTGTTTTTCTTCATGTTGCACCCACACTTAAGTGAGGTAACACAAAACATAAAAAAAAAAAAAACAAAACCAACATAAGACTTAGAGAAGGGGTTCATCAAGCTTTTAATGGGCATTAGATTTTATAGAACATCCCTGCAACAGCAAGATTTTCAAGTCTGGATTCTTGAGGACATCAGAAGAAAAGTACATAAAGGATGCCTCACTCGGCTATGGTCTCTGAGCACTTGAATAACTTGACTTTGAGGCAGTTTAAGAAAAAAATAAATTATTAAAGTGTGTTTCTCTCTGAGAAAAGAAGGCTGAGAGGGGATCTTATAAATGTCTATAAATATCTGAGGGGTGGGTGTCAAGAGGAAGAGGCCAATCTCTTTTCAGTGGTGTCCAGGAATAGGACAAGGATTAATGAGTTTAAAATAGAATATAGGAAGTTCCACCTCAACACAAAGAGAAACTTCTTGGCTGTGAGGGTGAGGGAGCCCTGGCCCAGGCTGCCCAGAGAGGTGCTGGAGTCTCCTTCTCTGGAGCCTTTCCAACCCCCCCTGGATGTGTTCCTGTGTGCCCTGCCCTGGGGGATCCTGCTGGGACAGGCATTGGACTGGATCAGCTCTGCAGGTCCCTTCCAACCCCTGACATTCAATGATTCTGTGATTCCAGCTGGAAAAAGTGAGACTCAGCTCTCATGTTTCAAATAAATTGTGTGGATAGAGCAGAATATTAAATAACCTGCACTTCTTAAGAGAAGCTCTCTTAAAAGACTTCAAAGTGTGTTCAGGATGGGTCCTTCCATCCTGATGGTCTCCTTCCCTTAGAGAAGGGAAGAGCTATAGTTAATTTATCAGATTTTTTTTGTTTGTTTGTCAGTGGACCTAACTGAAATGAAGTGCCTTAAAATAAAGTGCCTTTCAGTTAAAAACTTCTACAAAACCTGCAGACTTCAACGGTCCTGCACCCTAATGAAAGCAACTCATCCATCAGATTACCTCAAAGGCTGGAGCAAAGAGAAAGTGGATACCTAAGTTACTGATAGATCTTTACAGACCCAAGGCAATTAGCAGACAGATTGCTGGGGCTTCAGGGCCTAAACTGGGGAGCAGAGACAGAAAAGCATGATGTTAAAATAAAGAGTAGAAAAGATGCTGGAATCAGACAGGTGAAATGTTGCATGGGCAATATTATTCTTCTGCTGGAGGAGTAAGAACAAAGTTTGGCTTTTTTACACTTCTTCATGGGAAACTTATGAAACTTTTCATCATTTGGTTATTCATGCAACCTATGAACCAAAAGATCAGTCTTCAAAGGCAACAAGTTTAATCATTGAAGTTGTCATGTTTTTGGTTCTGACAATAATTAACAATTAATTAATAATACAAAATTAAACATCTCCCCTGGAGGGGGGGGCGTTGTGAGCAACAAAAAGAAAATTGGGGGTTCTGACTCTTGTGACATCCAAGACTGCAGAGATTTTAAGAAATATTTAATAATTTCTAACACCTGGAGGTATTGCTCTGAAAGATCTTGTGAGTGCATTTTTTTCTACAGTCATCTATGTGATATTTAGGAGCCTCACACCCCATTTTTGCTCTAACAAAAGAAAAAAAAAGATCACCCAGAAAAAAGCAGTTCTGAACGATGCCTCTGCAGAAAAACACCAGACTTTCCGTACATATACAAAATAAGATGTTTCATTTCCTCTAGACAACTTAAACCTGGTCTCCAAAGCAGAATGAATATGTTTAAACTACCTAGTAAGTACCTTACCATTAATATTCAGACTCCTAAACCATGCCATGGATTGAGAGGGTGCTGAACAGCATGAAATCCTGCTACAGACTGCTCTGCTAACTTAAAAATAGGAAAAAATTAAATTCCAGTACTGTAGACATTGTTTAATTCATTAGCATAGGTGTGGTCCCACGAGCTAATTGTTTAACAAGAATTTTCAGGTCACAGATTTGGGCAAGAAACTTGTGTGCTTGAGGACTAGCTACAAGTTTATGGGATTTCATTTCAGCAAAGCCTCTTGGCTTGCAGAGGACCAGCTTACAACAGATTCAGAAATATCTTTCCTTAATGAATTGTCAGACCAACAGCATGGTGTGACTCAGTTATAAGGAGACACAAGTTAGACTCTGTTTTGGGCTGGTTCAAGGAACAGACAAAGTTAGGTGTTATTTCAAGCAGCAAAATTATCATGGTTCAGTTGCCCTATAGGCTGTGCCAACTCCGTGTCTCCCCAGGCTATGGAAAGAAAAGTTGGTTGTGGTTGTTGCCACCAACGAAATCTGTTATGCTGAGCAACACTTGGCACTCCCAGTAGTAATAATTTTTTGTTTCGTCTCCTCATAAATTGCCCAGAAAGACCAACACAATGCAGGGGAAGTATCACAACCTGGCCATGGACATTATATATAAAAACTGAGCCTTGAAAGGAGCCAGGGAATGAAATATCCTAGAAATATTGACAATCTCAAATCATAAAATTGGGACTTTCTCCTGACGTCTATGTTAATTACACAACAGATACTCCCTGGTGGATGTGAGGAAGAAAGGAGCAGTTACAGACCAAGGAATTGCTGATAACAACAACAGCAAGCAGCTAAGCAAGCACCTTCAGGGCCCTCTCCAGACCAGGAGATGTCTGATCCCACAGAGGTTTGCCCTCCTGAAAATCCTGTCACTGAAAGGACTTCTGTGTCCCAGCCCCAAAAGTAACAACGAGTAACTTACAACAAACTTAGGTATTAACAATTAAATGTTAACTGAACACCCTCTTCCATTTCCAGTTCTCTGCAAGCTTGTCAGCACTGGTAGGGAAAAGCCACTTTTTTTTCTTGTTTGCACATTTTGATCTAAGATTTGTCCAGTTAGTCTCTTGCAAAGATTTCTGTTGTTTTTTTGGTTGGGATCTTTTCCTATTTTGAGTTCCTCAATATAAAAAAAAAAATGCAAAGGTGATGAAGTAGAAACTGAAGGACCACATATATCCAACTTTCATTTCCTCCTTCTACTTTGCCCACCCTTAGCCAGCCCAGTGGAGAAAATCACTGCAGTTTCTTACAAAGAAAACCCCACAATCAATAAATGCTGATCCTGAATCCCAGAAGAAGGTTTTCTATTTCACCCATGTGACTTGAAACCACAGTGGGGGCTGAAGACACCTCTCAGATAGCTCTGGTGTGAATTTTGGGTGTGGAGCAAGTTTATTGGGGAATGCTGCTGGTGGGAAGCTGGGCTAGAACCTTGGACAGGGCATCCTGTGCTCTTCCCACTGGAGGGCTCCTTCCTTTTTCCTTGGCAACACACAGGAAACCATCCAAGGTTAGCATCAAAAAAGGGTGAATTTCATGGGACAGCTAAAGGAAAAGCTTCTTTTCTCTTATTTTAACTATTTAAAGGAAAAATAGGAAAAAAAATATTAATCTACAGGACAACAATACAGTTACAAACCAAATTTGCTTTTTGTTGCCTAGGGAGGTTGTTGATGCCCCATCCCTGGAAATGTTTAAGGCTGGGTTGGATGAAGCCATGTGCATCCTCGTCTAGTGATAGGTTCCCATGCAGGGGGATTGGATCTTTAAAGACCTTGGATCCTTAAAGATCACCAAGATCTTTAAGGTCCTTTCCAACCCAAATCATTCTATCATTCTGTGATTATTTTTTACTTTGTTTTCTCTAATTTTATCTCATCCATTCGACTCCTCCCCTTCCTTTCTCCCCTCTAAAGACTTCAGATAAGATTCATTGAACAGATTTTATGATTCAACAAATGGTACAGAAAAATAAGATGAAATAATTCAAGTTCATCCTTCAGCTAAGTGTAGTTCCATGACTTTTAGATCAGAACCAGTGCACATCTGACTGGCTCCTAGAGTAAGCAGCACAACTTCAATATCCCTACTTCTAATAGGAAACAGGGAGAAGTGATGAAAGGTTATTACCACTTTAAGGTTGTCTGGAGGTCTGTGTGACCAGAAATATGTGTTTAAAGACATGTTCTGCAGCACCAGGTCAGGACACTTTTCGTATTTGAAATATTTCAGAGCATTTTAAGTGAGAAGAGAAAGACATAGTAGAAACTGAACATAAAATATTAAAGCTATGGGACTCCAAATAACTGGAAAATTTAAGACCTGAGGCCAATATTTTGATGTCTCCAAGTTTAGATCTGGGGAGTGGTTTTGGTCAAGTAGGTTGCAGAAGTTTCCCAAGCCATTCCTAATTCTCAGTGTTTTGACTTTTTTTATGCCTACTGGAAACATTTTAAACCTGCTTTTTGCATGGATCACTTGAAGACAGTAGTAATTTGGGAATCTCTGTGTTTTTGGCAGACACATAGGGCTCCAACAGCCATGGGAAGTGACTATTCCAGCTCTTGGCAGCAAAGGAAAAAAAGGAGCTTTGGTCAGAATTACATAAAGAACATGGAAATCTTGTCTCTCCCGCTGCTGTAGTAAATCAATATTTTAATCCTGTTTTAATAACTGAGATTCTGAGAAAAAAATAACCCCAAATAACTCCACAAATAACTCCACCTTCTTCTGGAAGTATTTACAGGACAACCAGAAGAAGCTATTCCCCAACTGTGATTGGGAGTCCACTCAGGTATTTTTTTCATTTCCTATTCACTAAAGCCTGTCCTTTAAAAATGCTTTTAACAGATCTATCAAAAATCCTTTATGGCAGCCTTCAACAGAATATAAACTGTTTCACGTGGATTGACTTCTTTATTTTATTAATCCTTTGTCGATTGAATTAACTGTAGTTACAGCTTCAGTTTAAATTTATGTGAGGACAGATAAGCCCTGCAAGTCAGTTCTGGATCACTGGCCATTAAACCACATCAAATAACATGCATAGAATCATAGAATGTGAGCTTGGAAGGGACCTCAAGGATCACCTGGCCCAACCCTTCTAAAATTATTGTTTATATGAAATGTGTCAGCACAGCATGGAGTTGAGACTTCCAGCTTTCCAAAGTGGAGGGAATCCATTCCTTTCCCTGGGAGACCATTCCAAGGTCTGACTGTCCTCAGAGAGAAAAGTTTTTCTCTTGTGTGCAACAGGAATCTCCCCAGGAGCACCTTGTGCCCATTGCCCCTTGTCTTGTCCCTGGGACTCCTTGTACACAGGGGGTCTCCATCTGCTTTGTAGCTGCCCTTTTAAATAATTGAACATCATAGCAAGGTCTACCCAAAGCCTTCTCTTCACAAAGCTGAACAAGCCCAGTTTTTTCAGCCTCTCCTCATGTATCAGGTGCTCCAGTCCTCTGATCATCCTCGTGGTTCTTCTCTGGAGGGTCTCTGGACCTTCCACATCCTTTTTGTATACCAGGGACCAAACCAGAACATATCCTGTGCAGAGCAGGTCACTGCCATGGGATGTCAGACAACACTGTGTGCCTCTGTTAAAGATTATGTCACATGTCCCAGTTACAAAGGTAATCATCCCACAGAAACATGATCAATTGCAGTTTATGGTTAAAAAAACATATTTGACCTCAGAGTTAGGGGTGGCTTAGAATAAACCATCCAAATATCTATTTAAGTTCAGCTGATGGATGGCAACTTCTCATGCAGACCATATATAGAGAGTCTTTGAGGCTTTCAGTACCCTCCAAATGTACAATGCCTTTAGTGGTCTAGATAAAGTGATTAAGACCCCAATTTACACCAGTAGAAACAGCCTTTGTAGTACTATGGTTATGACTTTATGAAGAGGTGAAAAGACATTAGCATTTGAAATCTGAATCAAAGAAACCCAGCTCCACAGCAGCCTAGTAAGTGGATCACGTGAAACAAAAGTACCATCATTCATTGCATAAAAATATGGGGTTTTCAAGTCAAAAAAAAAAAAAAAAAAAAGAAAAAAAAGAAAAAAAAAGTCACTTTTCACAACTTCTGCAAATATCTTCAGTTTTGTACATACCTCCCTTCTGAGCTAGAGAAATGCTGTTGATATTCCTCATCTGGGAAAGCTGAAAGACTTACACCTACTTGGTTTAGACCTCTAATAGGTTTGAAACTTGAAGAGGGGAGATCTGTGTTAGAAATTAGGAAAAAAATTATTTCCTGTGAGATACTGAAACAGGTTGCCCAAGTAGGCTGTGGCTGCCCCATCCCTGGCAGTGTTGAAGGCCAGGCTGGATGGGGCCTTGAGCAAACTGATCCACTGGAAAGTGTCCCTGCCCATGAAGGAGGATTGGAAGGAGATGATCATTAAGGTCCTTTCCAACCCCAAACATTCTATGATTCTAATTGCTGCAATATCTACAATGAAGAGAGAGTGAGGCCAGGCAACACCAAACATTGATGAGGAGCCTAAGGCCTTGCTTGAACTATTTATTTCTTGAAGCTCTGGGGGTCTAATAGATGTACCATAACACCTACTTCCAACCTTCCTAATGGACCAGATGGATGTGAAATAACAGTCTTAGGGCAACAAAATATCCCCAGGCTCCTACATACAGGCAACTGAATTGAGCACCTCATCATTCTAGTCAGTAAAGCACAGGAAGTGATTTAGGCTGACAAATGTGGGAGTTTATTTTTTTGCTAGTGGTTGTCTGAAGCCAAACAGGCCTCCAAAAATCCCTCTAGAGTCAAAAGGGAGAAAGAGATATCCTCAGAACTTCCACCTCATCTCCAGGCACTTGAATGTATCTTTCACTGGAGGCTTCTTTTTCTCCATTGACTACTGAGAGGTCTAGATGAGTGGATTGCAGGTAAAAGAACATTAAGATACCTGAGCACAGCCAAGATGAATCCTAACTTCTATTTGTTCTGCCCATGGTCCTTGCTCCATAAAAAACTCTGAATGAAATGAATGGGAGGAGGAGCCTAAAGGATGAAAAAAGTTTAGATCAATACAGAAAAATTTCTTAGTAATTTTTTTTCTGACTTTATTTTTTTTTTCCTGACAGAAAGACAATCCCCATAGGCCTCTACAGAAGGATTCAGGAGAACAGAAGTGAGATTCCAGCTAGTCCAATCCAGAAAGGAGCTTCAGATGTCATTTTTTAAAGGCAACGTAGCTTCATGATCTACATAAAGCTACCGTCTTGGGCTTCTTGCCTCAGTCAGGGGTCATTCAACTAATGATATAGCATGAATCAGACCAAAAACATAAACTTACAAATCTTTCTCTCCTTTGAAGAAGGAAAATCCTCCCCAACAAGCCCCACACCATTATGGGTACCCTGGAAATACGCTCAAGGCTGTCAGCAACTCGCGAAGGTCAACAATTTCCTACCAGTGCCTGCCAGGAGTTTCTTTCTCAGCGCAATTTGGGACGGACGTGTTGAGAGACTGGTGAGAAGGGCAGAAAAGCAGAAGAAGGGGGAGAAGGAGGTTTCCCTCTCCCTTTCTCCACCAATGAAACATCCTGCCTCTGTCACAGCCTCCTGCTTCCTTACGTTGTTGTCTGCGCACAGACGCTCGCTGCCTCCAAACGGCGCCTCGAGTCCAGCCGCAAGCATCAACTCCTGGCACTGATGCCTCATACTCCATTTCTCTGCTTTATTTTATTTGAATTTATTTTATTTTAATTTTGCTTCCCCCTCATCTGTTTTGAAAGCCTTCAGATGAATGTTTTGCCAGGAGGGAGAAAGTGACTTCAAACTGGCGCCGTGATTCCTCCCGCCAGGTCGGTGATACCATTAATGCCCTGTGAATCACTCCTCCTTATTGTGGCTCAGACAAGTGGCTTTCTGAGCTGGGCTAAGACCTGGGCTTATCCCAGGTTACCAACAAACACTCTCTTATATTACACACTCCTGCCAGCTCCGTACCCTCTGCTCGCCCTTGTGGCTTTGGGAAGCTATGAGATTTTTTGTTTTGCCGGAACTGAAAACTTGAGACTCTTGCTAAATTGGTCCATGAGTGAGCACACCGTAGGGACACAGTATCCTAGGGAACATACCACTGATTTCATCTAAAGCAAAAGAGTAAGGTTTGCTCTCCAGACCCTTTTATTTTTTTTTTATTTTTGTTTTTCAGGAAGGAGATTGAGGTGCTGGAGCAGGTCCAGAGAAGAGCAAGGAGGCTGTGAAGGGATCCAGCACAAGTCCTGTGAGGAGAGGCTGAGGGAGCTGGGGGTGTTCAACCTGGAGAAGAGGAGGCTCAGGGGAGACCTCATCACTCTCTACAACTCCCTGAAAGGAGGCTGGAGCCAGGGGGGGTTGGGCTCTATCAGTCAGACAAGAGGCCATGGGCATAAGCTCTGCCAGGGGAGGTTGAGGTTGGAGATTAGGAAGAAATTCTTCCCAGAGAGGGTGATCAGACATTGGGATGGGCTGCCCAGGGACAGGGTGGATTCTCCATCCCTGGAGGTTTTTAAGAAGAGACTGAATGTGGCACTCAGTGCCATGGGCTGGGAACCACAGTGGTAGTGGATGAAGGGTTGGAGTTGGTGATCTCTGAGGTGCTTTCCAGACTGGCTCATTCTATGATTCTTTATGCCACTGCCCCTTTCATTCTGCTTCTTTTCCCTCTCGTTCCCAGCTGCAGTGAAAAGGACTTCCCACTCTTTAATTATCCACCTCTCTTCTCCAGATTTTCAAGTACATGTATAACTCTGACTGACATTGTCCTCTCTGAAGGCTGAAACCTGAGGTCAGATAAAGTCAACAGGCGTTTCCTGTAGCAAAAATATTTATTTATTTATTTATTTTTCCAACCAAGGAAGGAATTAGATGGTTCCTTTGAAGGTCCCACTTTCAAAGAACCCAAATTAATTTTACTGCCTTCCATATTTAGCTTTTAAAAGATCTGGTCTCAACTTTGCCTGTCCAGTATTTTTTTCCATTGGAAAACACCTATTGGGTAAGAGTTAAATGCTCTTTGAAAATGTGTTGGTTTTGGTGGAGCACTGGCAGGATATGAAGCCTGTTGTGATGTTTCCAGCTTCCATCTCTCCTGCCACCTCACCCATCTGACTCTTCTCTTGGATCAGACTTGTCATTTTGGTGACACATGATACCCACAGCCTGGTGAAACAAACTGCCTGGAGAAGCAGGGCATGTGGGGAGGTGGCTGAGCCACCTGGGAAGTCTTTTGAACTTTTGCCTTTGCTGCTCTTTAGTGATATCCAGGTGTGCAACTCAAACCTAGGCTCATTAGCTCTTGGGGAGCTGCTTTCATTCTTTAGAATGAAAGATTGGGTCATGTTTGAAGTTTTGGACTCTACCTGTAAAAGTTGGTGTCTTCTTGCCTGCTCCCATAAAGTTGAACTCAGTGGCATGGGGATTGTGAGTTCCTGGACCACTGTAATCACCAGTAGCTCTCTCAGGAAGAAAGAAAGAAATGGTAATTTCCTTCTTGATTCTCTACTAAAAGATTTTATTTTTTTTTTTTTAATGAACTCATTCTTACACTTTTAGGTCTTTAAAATTGTACATTGTCTTTATGTGCTAGGAAGAGATGAATGATTTTCATCTGAGAAGTCTGTGCTGGACAGAAGGGTCACATTTTGATTCAGATGCAGAAATGCAGAGGTTGGTAGGTATTGCTCATGCTATTGACCCAAATTTCTGAGGTTCAACAAGAAAGAGTTACAGATATGCCTAAGAAGTATAAAAAAGACTTTTCCTTCAGTATGCTTGAAATCACAAGATGAATTCAAGAAGATATACTAAGGAAGGAGGAAATTTCTTTTTCAGTGTCATTTGGCTAGGTGTTTTACACCAGATTTTATATTATTCATAATTGTCCTACACTGATGATCACTCTACCATAATATCAAACCTACAGAAGATTGCCCAGAATCCTACTACAAGTCCCTTTTTCTAAGTTATTTGTACTGTTCATGAGCATATATAGGTAGAAAAAATGATAATGGCTTTAAACTGGAACAAAGTAGATTAGGTTGGGCTGTTCTTCACTAGGGGTGAAGGTGGTGAGACACTGGAATGGAATGTCCAGAGAAGCTGTGTCTGCTCCCTCCCTGGAAGTGTTCAAGGCCAGGCTGGACGGGACGTCAAGAAACCTGTTCTAGTGGAACATTTCCCTTCCCATGGCAGGGGGTTTGGCCCCTTCCAACCCAAACCATTCTATGATTCTATGATTCCATGATTTTGTAAATGCTAAGATCAAAAAGGATCAGTATGGCCCCATTTAATCTGATATCCTGAATGAAAGAGGGGAATTTCTTTTAAGCCAATTTTTTTCAACATGGTTTGCAGAGGGTCAACACTGCCCAGGCTATGAAAACTTCTGGACCACCCTTATCTCCAGATATTTCCAGTCCCATAAGCTTGCATAGCTTTTGGATGGTTTTCCAGCCTGACTTAAACTTCTAAACATATCCAATCTTTGCTACAGTTCAAAATCATACTGGAGGAGATAAAGCCAACTCACAGAATGTAAAAGTGCTCAAGAATAATAAACTCAAAGAAACAGGGAATAGTAGGTTAATTAGGGGTTCACCTACTCTGTATCCTGACTCCAAGCAGAGTCAACTGAAGGTTTCATTTATCCTTAAGATTTGTTATGTTGGTCTTCTGCAGAAATAGGAATTTTTAATGTGTTTATCCACTGGAAGAGACAGACCTGCTCTCTCTTGCAATATAATTCCTAGGAAATTCTGTCTTTTACTCCATTTGTTAAGACAAAGAGCAAACTCTGGAGCTGTGCTGTTCCTCCGTGCTATCTGTCTTTGTTTTGACTTCTAATCCATCACAGACACAGGTGACCACTCTCCTGACCTCCCACACAGAAGACAAGCAAGAGGCACTCCCACCTGTCAATTGCACTCAGGAGGTGGAAGGTCTCTACTCCATGCATCTGTATGAGCCTATGGATCTATGGAATGTATGTGAGCATCTGATACTGTGGTAAGAGTTTGAAGTGCTTTACACCATGTTTTAGGTGATTTATTGCACTTTAGCATGTTCATAAAATACATCGCGTAAAGCATATGCATAAAAATAATATATAGGTTACCACAGATTTTTTATGACCTTTACCAGATCCGTCTTGGAATGTCATATTGAATGTTTCACTCCTGCAGGTGAAAAAACATATTATTTCAACCGAGCTTAGAGAAAGTTGTTTAGCCAAGACAACAATATTGTGGAGGGAACCGTTACCTAGGTAGCACTTTGCTGTTGTAAGTACTAATGAGCATGCTTGATTTCTGTCCTACATCCAGCAGAAGGTGTCTATGACTACAACATTCCTCAGTTTTCCCATTCTCCTACTGCTTACAGACAATGAAGAGTCAAGAATTATATAAATAACCTGCAATTCACAGTATCCCTCAAAGTTAGTAGAGTTTTCTTACAAGGAATCTAACATGGGTGGGATATTGGTAAGACTGAGAGTACCTATGTGGCAAGAATCATAGAATCATCACAGCTGAAAAGGACCTTCAAGATCATCAAGTCCATCTGTCCACCTTAAGAATTAAACCATCTCCCAGAGTGCCAGACCTACCCATCATTTAAATACCCCCAGGGACAACAACTCCACCACCTCCCTGGGCAAACTTTTCCAATGCTTTACCACTCTTTTGGTGAAGAAATTTTTCCTAATATCCGATCTGAACCTCCCCTTTGCAACATGAACCCGTTACCTCTTGTTTGGATGTCAGATAACAGGCTTCCAACTTTGGTTCTGCCACTAATTCACCTTTGTAGCCTTAGCCCTAGATTTTATTCAAGAACCTTGCCATCAGCTAAGTCATACCCAGCTCCCATTACAGTCAATGGATGTGTGAACTTCCAGAGGAGATGTAGTAACCTCTAGAAACCCAAGAAGACAGCCCCCCATCTAGATGCAAGCCTCTGCAGCTGTCTTAGACTACACATTTGAGAGATCTCACTGAGGCTTAGGGGTGGGAACTTCTCTCCAATGATTGTACAAATGTCAGCCCAGAAGTCTGTAGTGCCAAGAATCACTTCAGGCCCCATTTATCATCAGTGAAGGGAAATGGACACTTTTAAAGAGCAAATTCACCTACCTGATTCATTCAGTTATCTTAAAACAAAGAGAGTAGTATTCCAGTAGTATTCTGACAGGCTCTTGGTGCTTGTCAGACTACACCTGGAGTATTGTGTTCAGTTTTGGGCACTGATGTACAAAAAAAGGATGGGGACAAGCTAGAGAAGGTCCAGAGAAGAGCCCTGAGGATTATCAGAGGACTGGAGCAACTGAGACATGAGGAGAGGCTGAGAAAACTGAGGTTTGTTCAGCCCTGAGAAGAGAAGGCTCAGGGGAGACCTTCTGACCATGTTCAGGACTTAGAGGGGGCTACAAAGCAGATGGAGACTCCCTGTGGACAAGGAGTCCCAGGGACAAGACAAGGGGCAATGGGCACAAGGTGCTCCTGGGGAGATTCCCATTGGATACCAGAGGAAAATTTTTCCCCCTGAGGACAGTCAGACCTTGGAATGGTCTCCCAGAGGAAGGGGGGGATTCCCCCACTTTGGAAAGTTTGATATCTCAACTCCATGGGGTGCTGACAAAGTTCATATAAATAGTAATATGAGAAGGGTTGGAGCAGATGATCCTTGAGGTCCCTTCCAATCCCACATTCTGTGATTCTATGATTCTGAATTCCATTTTCTATTTTTCCTGTGTGTCCTAAAACTATAGAGTAGTTTGGGGCATAGACAGACAATATTTTTCCTTCAGATAGGTAAGGAAACGATATTGAATTAATCCTTTATATATATATATATATATATTTAAGTCTTTCTTGTAAATGTCTGAGGTACTGTTTTAATTCCAGCACTGGCAATAGAATTTACTTTTACTCTTGCCTTCATTAACATGCGTTGATTTGTCTAAAGGTAAAATCACTCTATTTATACTGGTGTGAGCAAATAATACCACTTAAAATGCTTCATCTTATTAACTCATTGAGCTTAATTATACTATAAGAATAGATATGGTATAGGAATAGGCCATTCCAAGATAGGAATGAGGCCAATCCTTGTCAGTACTTCTGCTAATGGCGTTGCTGCTTAATGGGACATGAGGAAAGCTTTGTCAGTAAAATGTTAAACACATAAAACCAAGATAAGAGAAAAAATGGTGAGAATATTTCACTCTGAATATCCTAATTTGCAAAAAAAAAAAAACCCAGCAACCTTTTTCCTTCTATCAAATGAGAAGCCCAGTAGGGAAACTTTTTGACATTATTATATTATATTATATTATAGCCCAGTTTTCCAGTAATAACCCAAAGTAATTAACATTTTTTTTCTCATTAAACCTTTACCTCACTGAGTCTTGAATTGCACTGGGGTTAAATCAAAATGCTCAAGGAACCCCAGATATTCTGCAGATGGAAGGGAGCAGCATTTTATTTTTTTCAGATGTGCAGAAGAAACGGAGTATCTTTTCTTTCCTTTTTTTAATTGTAAAAAAGAGCAAACTGGGAAACTGATAAGGGAAGTGCTTGAGTCAGCATCTCTGGAGGTAACTAAAAGGTGTGTAGATGTGATGCTTAGGGTCATGGTTTAGTGACAGACTTAACAGTGCTAGGTTTACGGTTGGACCAGATGGTCTTAAAGGTCTTTTTTGCAACCTAAATGATTCTATAAACATCACTTTGGAATTTAGCCAGGTGGAACACCCAGATGGTAAGTGAGGACACTGGATTTTTTGTATTTTATTTAATTTATTTTTTTATTGTGATAAGAGTAGGCATGGCAAAGCAGACTCGTTTTGCCTCCTCATTTTGTGTTCTCAAACATCTTGTAACCTAAAGACTATAAAAAAACATTTTTATATTATCCTGTGGTGGCAGGGTGGGAGGGAGGAAAAGTCCTCTCTAAATGCCTGATCCAAAGCTGCTTCTCACCCCAGGGCTGATCACCTCCAACAGAGGAACCACCACTGGAATTTGCAACCAGAAGGGGTTTCTTGCCTCCAGAAATCCACCTCAAGTACCTTGTCTGAGCACATATTCTTCTGTTAGAGTAAAAAGAGAGAAAATGAAGATTACAGAAGGTGATTTATCCCATCTAATTAAAAGAGGCTCAACCTCCTCATACGTCTCTTCTCCTCTCATTGAACAAAGTGGGGATCCATACAACTAACTTGCAGCTATTTAAAAGTAGGAAAGATTTATCTTTCTTTTACAATTTCCTTTGTCAGGCTTTGTATTAATTTTTCAGAGCTAAAAAATATTTGGAAATGGTTTGGCTTTCGTGTTATTTTGTTTTGCATTAAAAGGAGGTGATTTCCCCATATGATGACTAAATCTCGAAGCTGGAACTGCAAGAATAACATCAAATAATGTGTAGATTGGCAAACCTACTTTATCAACCAATTACATCATGGGTCTCTGCAGAAATGACAGATATCTTCTACATCACTAGGTTCTGATGAACAAAAATGTACAAAGGGCTTTAGTAATTAATTGTTTAGTTTAGTTTATTTCATATTACTTGTGAATCATGCACTTTCTAATTTTTTCCTAATTTTGAGGAGGTGGAAGATGTGATTGAAAAGCTATTTTTATTTTCTTTTTAATGAATATATTGTTGGGTTTATTTTGTTGGGGTGTTTTTTTTTCTTTTGTTTCGTTTTGTTTTGTTTGGGGTTTTTTTTGTTGTTGTTGGTTTAGGGTTTGGGTTTTTTGTTTGTTTGTTTGTTTTTCCTAAAGGAAAAGGAAAATAATCAGTTCAAGTGCTGGGACTTAAATCAATTAATGTCTGAGACAAGTAGGTACCAGTCTAAGGTGAGCTACATTATTATAATGCAGCACTGAATATTTCCCAGTTCAAAAATAAAATCTGTGTGTTCTTTCAAAAAAGAACAGATTTATTTTGCACTCTTTCTGGACAGGGCAGAAGCTGTATTCCTGGCTATGATTCACAGACAGATTTTTTTATTAGATTCTCCCATGTTAGGCTTGAACATATTGTTTAAGATGTACATAATTTATGTATTTATTTATTAATACTTGTGTAGAAAGGTTGAATTTGATTTATGTATAGGGACATGGAATTTCTCACTGCTAAATTAGAATTAAATAAAGACATCTTAGTTTTATGTAGGATGCTGGAGATGACAAAGAAGAGTTACCCCTGGAAATCCAAGACTAAGGAATGTTCTGCAGAGATTTCCATTTTGGTTTTAGCCTTGAATATTAGCAGAGATAGAACATTTTCAAATATTTAATGATGAGTCTGATGAAATAGGTTCTGTCATTAGATTTCTATTATCAGACATCTCTACCTACTTCTATATAATTAGATATATATATTATATATACATATACCTATCTATTTTAAAGTATGGATATATAAATTGCATACAAAGAGCAGATAATGTTGGGATCATAATGAGTGGCTAATGAACTTACCAAGAATGCTAACTCACCCCAACAAAATTACAAGCCAATCCACCACCCTCTATGACAGCCTCAAAGAAGTAATAGATTACACCTATGCAACTTCAATAAATGTTTTAATACTGGTGTTGTCATAATAAATCCAGGGAATTATGATCAGGACAAACTAAGCTGAAATGATAACAAAGCTACCAGTTTTTGTTGTGGAACTGGAATTATCAGACTACATTTTAAGCAGGGGATGAAATCTGATTCTTACCTAGTCTTTATCTCCTTAAGTGGTTGATATTCTCTGCAAAGCCCTAAGGTATAGAGAGGGAAGGATCTCACAGCTACAGAGATGACATCTTAAGCCCTGAACTCACTGCATAATGTGTCTCCAGCTTCAGAAGCATACACATTCTGTTCTGGGATCCAGCCACCAGACACAGGTGGTTGGAAGTTTATAGATGAAGGAACATTAGAGAACCCATGTACATAAACTACAACAGGGAGATACATAGCCTAAATAATTAAAGTTGAAGACATGGGAACTCTTCTATGAGTGTCAAACTTACTTGTTAAGAAGGTAAAGCATTCTTTCCACCACGTTATTTCAGCTTCAGGACTTAGAAGAAAGCCAGTGATACAGAATCAGAATAGTTTGGGTTGGAAGGGACCATAAAGATCATCAAGTTCCAACTCCCCTGCCTGGGCAGAGAAAACTCCCACTAGACCAGGTTGCACCAAGCCCCATCCAACCTGGTCTTCAACATTTCCAGGGATGGGGCAGCCACAACTTCTTTGGGCAACCTGGGTCAGAGTCTCATGACCTTTAAATTAAAGAATTTCTTCCTAATGTCCAACCTCAATCTCCCGTCTTCGAGTTTTAACCCATTTCCCTTGTCCTCTCCCTAGCCCCCCCATGTCCAAAGCCCTCCCCCAGCTTTCTTGTAGCCCCTTCAGATATTGGAAGGTTGCTCTGAGCTCCCCTGGGAGCCTCCTCTTCTCCAGGCTGAACAACCCCAATCCCTCATCCTGGCTTCCCAGGGAGGTGCTCAGCCCTCTGAGCATTTTTTGTGGCTCTTGTTTGAACATGTCCCAGGAGTTCTATGTCCTTCCTATGCTGGGGACTCCAGAACTGGACACAGTACTCCAAGTGGGATCTCACAAGAGCAAAGGAGGAGAATCACCTCCCTGGACCAGCTGTCTGTGCTTCTTTTGGTGTAGCCCAGGACCCAGTTGGTTTTTGAACTTCAAGCACACATTGACAGATCATGTTGAGCTTCTGGTCCACCACCACCCCCAAGTCCTTCTCCTCAAGGCTGTCCTCAATCCTTTCTCCTCCCAACCTGTATTTGTGCATGGGATTGCCTTGACCCAGGTGCAGAACTTTTCACTTGGCCTTGTTGAACTTCATGCAGCTTGCACAAGTCCACTTTTCAAGCCTGTCCAGATCCCTCTGGATGTCATCCCTTCCCCCTAGCATGCTGACCTCACCATACTGTTTGGTGTCATCAGCAAACTTGCTGAGAGTGCATTGGATTACACTGTCCATGTCACTGACAAAGATGTTAAACAGCACTGGTCCAAGTACCAACCCTTGAGGAACACCACTCAGCACACATCTCCATGTGGACACTGATCACAACTCTGCAGGTGCAACCAACCAACCAGTTCCTTATCCAACTCGAATCCATATCATTCCAGTTTAGAGATCAGAATGTTGTGCAGGACAGTGTCCAATGCTTTGCACAGGTCCAGGTAGATGACACCCATTGCTCTGCCTTTGTCCACCAAGAGTGTGACCCCATCATAAAAGGCCACCAAATCAGTCAGGAAGGACTTCACTAAGCCAACAGGTCACCAATCACCCCTTTGTTTTCTGCTTCTCTTAGCAGAGTCTCCGGGGGGATCTGCTCCATGATCCTGCCAGGCACAGAGGTGAGACTGACTGCTCTGGAGTTCCCTGGGTCTTCTTTATCCATTTTTTTAAAAAAATGGGGGTTAAGGTTCCCCTTTTCCAATCAGCAGGAACTTCACTAGACTGACACGACCTTTCAGATATGATGGATTGTCCTGGTTTGGGCCAGGATAAAGGTGATTTTCTGGTTTGGACTTTTGCTTTCAGCTCAGTCTCTTGTCAGTAGTTGCACTTGCTGAAATGAACAGCAAGTTTCTCAGACAGTGTCTGCTCCTGGGACTGATCCCACTCCATGGTTAGAGTTCCTGCCAGAGACTGGGATGCAGAACCAAGGCCACTGCTCAGCTCTGAGAAACATTTTACCTTCCAGAAGGAGTAAAGAGGTCCCACCTGAACCCCTCCTTTGGGGAGGAGCAGACAAGAGAGATGTCAGAATTGACCAAACAGAGGATTCCATCCCATACACCTCATACTCAGGATAAATTGGAGGGATCACAGGGGTCAAACACTTCCTTCCTGCTTCTTCTCTTCTTCATGCCCTCCCTGCTTCCTTCAGCATCCTGGGAGGATTCCATCCATTCCTCTGCCTGTGCTCCTGATCCATCCCAGCCTGAATCTGTGTGTTCTGCCTCCAGCTCCCAACTGCTGCTGACCCCAGGATTCCAGCCTGGACTTTCCCAGGGCTGCCCTGCAGCCTCGGGGGTGACATGAGAGTTATTGGGAGAAAGAGGGAGGAACGTGGGATCACTTTTCCTGGATATTTGTATATATTTAGTAATTTTTCCTATTTATCATTCCTGTTTCATTAAAGCTGTGTAGTTTAATTTCCAACCCATAAGTCTCTCTTCCTTATTCTCTCTCTTTTCTTTATCAGTGAGGAGAGAGAGATTAATATAGAAATCTGTTATTCGGTTTATACCTGTTATTCAGCTGGGCCAGTGTTAAACCATGACATGGACAATGGCTTTGCAACTTCATCCACCAGTTCTTTCAGGAGCTGTGGGTCCCAGGGACTTGTTTACCTTCAGGTTCTTTCCGTGGTCTTGAACCTGCTCTTCATTGACAGTGGTATATTTAAGTTTATATTAAAAAGTCCACTGATTTTGAGGAAGGAATGACCTAAACTTGAGGTCATTGCAACAAAAATATTTCTTCTTCTTTCAGGCTCCTCTTCTCTGTGTCACTGCTTGAATAAGGCTTGCAGTTCTTGGGATATGGCTTCACAGGACCAAGCCATGCAAAGACTTTGTGTCATCCTATGGTCACCCATGTAAGGGCAGTTCATCTAAAATTCTTTATTAAATTCTCCTCATCTTCATTTGAGGAAAAATTTCAAAACCTCGTCTTTAATTTGTCCTTTCTAACAAATGTTGAGGTTGAATGAGGGACTCAGGTTGTTGGACCTTATATTTAGCAGCCAACTATGACAGTCAAGAAAGCCAAGACAAAAAAACATGGAAGCAAAGGACTGGGGAAAGAGAACAGGAAGCCCCAGTGCCTCCATGAATCTACAAACAGGTCAAGGATCTCACAAGTCAAAACCAAAATGTGGTGGGCTGGTAAGAGGCAAAAAAGTGTCAGAGTTAAGACAGGTGGGTGAGAGCAGGACAAGGAAATGTGGCCACAGCCAAGTTGTACTCAGTAGCCAAAAGCAACTGGTGTGACTCCTTCCTATCCTAGATGGGTGGAGAAACCACCACATGGGGTTCCAGTCCTGTCCTGAGTATACTATGGAATGGACTGTGGCCGGCAGTAAGTAGAGAAGTCAAGCAAAGGAGTGAAGGTGATGTTCTTGCACTTCTCATGGATCAGGTAGGGCTTGGAATATTTTACTAATTGGAAGCACATCCATGAAGGTGCTTAAACCCAGGTCCTCAAAGTTAAGAAAGTGCCTTACTCAGAAGAGCAGGTACCATGTGAGATTTTGGGATGCTCAGCTGTACAGTAAAAGGTCCCCAAGGTGAGTTTCACCAAACTCAGCAGTGGGAAGCATTGCACAAAACTGACATTCAGAACTGACACTGTACAGGGCTTTGAAGTGAAGGGCACCCTGTAGTGTTGACACCAACAGGGTAACAGCAGAGACACTCCTATTTTCCTGACATTAACATGTTCCAGCACCTCTCTTGTTTATTCAGTTGATCTTCTGTGGGAAAACGATATCCTAATAAAACAGAGCTCCTAGAAATTACTCAGTGATAGCAAACTCGTATCTTCCAAAGGCTTTAGTAGACCACCCTGGTGTCCCATGGTATAAGATTCATCCCTGACCCTTTTTCTTCTGGTCCTCTGTTCTAGGCCTGTAATTTGTAGTCTGTAACTTCTACTCAGGGCTGAGACTTTGCTGCTGCTCCAGGACTCCTTGTGTCAGCCTCAGCCTGTTGCTCTGATGCAAAATCCAACTGCTGGCAGCATCTCTTGTGGGAAATCTTGAAATATGCAGTGCCAGCCACGGTGCTGTGCTGCAATGAGAAGTTGTGGTCCCTTCCCATCCAAAGCTCTCCACTCCTGGTTCTCTTCACTCTAAGCTGAGCCCTCTGGCCTCTCTGGAAGTGTCTCTTCTCTCCCTGGAATTGTTCAAGGCCAGGTTGGACAGGACTTGGAGGAATGTGGTCTAGTGGGAGGTGTCCCTGCCCGTGGCAGTGGAGTTGAAATTAGATGATCTTTAAGGCCCCTTCCAACCCAAACCATTCTTTGGTTCCTCTTTGGTGAACATTTTGAAGCTCCAGATGTATGATCCTGTATGGTGCAGCCCTCCCACATCAAAGATTCTGTCCTAAGGATCTAGGCTTTTGTGCTTTCACTACAGACACCCTTCTTCTTCTTCAATTTGGTGTTTGTACAGCATCTGACATACTAAAGTCTGCCACCTACCAAGGTGACCAAAGAGTATTTGTACAGTGATAGCAACAAATCATTAACTACTTTCCCTTGACACAGCTCCAGGAGAAGGTGTAACAAGCTGTTCTTTGCCCTTTTTTTGAAAACAGGGGAAAAAATCAGACCACTCTCTCCTTCTACAAATATATACATATATATTTTATATTTTGCTGTGGTGTGTTCCAAATACCGCTAGGGCTTGGCAGGTGAAGGAAAACATGGTGCTGCCAGAACTTATGCTCTTATGTCTATTTTCCATGTTTTTTCAGAGAGGATAATGCCAATCCCTCACTTCTATTGTCTTTCTCAACAGGAGGGATATGCCAATACTTTTCCAGCCCATCAAGGTTGTTTTATAGAGCCATACATCATGATGTTGCATCCTGTGCCCTTCCTTGTAATTTCCAAAGCTCTGTTTTGCCAGGACTATTTGCTGGAGTGAAAAAAATAATAATTATTTAAAAAAAAAATTATCCAATGGTCATGGCTCTGTTAGCCATTCAAGTTCTTACACCAGGATTTTTTCCTCTTCATAAAAAAACATCAACATGCTACTTCTCCTTTATGCAAATCCTGATACCTGTTGAAACCTGTTCCCAAGTATTTTTAAAGATTTTATTTCCTCAGTGCCCTGTATGACTTTTAAAAATTTCTCTACAGATCTCCCATGCTTTTCCTGATAATTTATGGTTTTCCAAAAGCTCATGGGATGTCATGTCGGCCTCCAAAATCTGCTGAAACATGGTTTTGAGTCCCTGAGTGTCAAGACAAAGGTTTCAAAAATGTGAGTCTGGTTACATCAAAGAGTGAACAGACAGTAATATTACTCACTCAAATACAGCCATGCACATGCTAAATAAATATTTCTGTTATCTCCAAGTTATTTTTGCTGTTATACTTGGTACCTTGTAAAGTGCTGTGATACACAGTAAAGTGATGTGATGTTTGGGACAGTCACTGACAGAAATGATAGACTTGTTTATTCTGCTATAGTTTCTTCTGGTTTGGTAAACTCTGGCTAAAATTACAAGCCAGTGAGCAGCTGCTCACACAATATTATCTTGTCCTGATGATGTAAATTGCCCCTTTGGTCCCTAGGGAGTCAAGTGCACCTTGCTCAGTGCTGTGGTAGCTGGGTAGAGAGCTCCCAACCATATTACAAGACCAAGGAAGGGAATTCATGCTGTAAAGAGAGAAGCCACAGGCTGAGAGAGAGAAGGGAGGGGGATCTGCAGGGTTTGCAGGAGTTTCAGAAAAAGAAAAAAAATAAAGAGAGGAAAAAAAAAAAAAAAAGAAGTGAAATTTTGCAGTGTGCAAAGTGGTGTCACTGCCTCTTCTGAGTCAGAGAGCCCTGGAAGGGACACTTGGAATAGGAGAAGGAGATATCTGACACCTTTGGTCTTCTTTGGATGTCAGTTCATCCTGGTCTGGGGTGGGTGGTGGATCCAGGCTCTCTTTTTCCAATGAACCAGCTGAATGATGAGCACTCAGCAGGCTAAAGTTAGGTGGCCTGAACCCTGACCTTAGTCTCATGGCCCCACGGTCTCCATCCAGTGAAGTGAGGATGGGAACCTGCCCTTCTCTGGTTGCTCTGTTTGGACCTTGAAAGGCTCCATCCCAGCAGCAACCACAAGCCCCAGCTGTACCTACCCCAGGAGTTTTGCTGTTCTGCCATCAGTTTTCCTTAGCAACAGCAGCTCTTTCCACTTCTCCAAGGACCTCAGCTTGCCCAAGCTAAGGAAACCAGGTTAATGCCTACGTGATGGCAATAGACAGAATCAGATCCATTTCATTTTCTGGTAAGCTGAGAAGGAGGGGAGAGGCCTCAGATGAACCCTGCTGACCTTAGATGAACCTCGGTCATCTTTCCTTCCCTTCCCATGTGCTCTGACTATTTGCAAACACCCAGAGGTCCTTTCTCCATCCCACTCACTTCTCTCCTCAAAACCCTCCACATCAACAGCTTTACTTTGGCAGCAGAGGGCACTGCCCCCTTCTTAATTTTTTTTTTTTCCATACTCATCCCCTCCCTTAACCTCCTCCATACGTGGTGCTGTCTGTCTGCAAGCTCCTGAGAGTTTGATTTGTCTTGGCTCCCAGCTCTGACATGCCTGGGAAGGGCAAGGAAAGGAAATGGGTGGGAGCTCCCATCTAACCACTAACTTGTCCCCCCCCCCCTCCCCTCCTCCTCTTTTCTTTTTCTCCCCATCCCCTTCCCACCCCCATCCCAACCAGGGGAAGGATCTTGCTGTGTCGTTTCAAAAGAAAAAAAAAAAAAGAAAAAAGAAAAAAAAAATTGCTCTGAAAGTTCTGGTTGGAATTTTATTATTATTATTTTTTTCTGCCCTTTTAAATGAAATACTTTGCAAGTCTCTCCCGTTTCCATGAGCTCACAACAAAATAGGGTTGTTATTCCAAAAAGGCAGAGTGTGCATGTGTGCGTGTCTGCAATGTGTGTTTGCTGCCTCACATGTGCTTGTGTGTGGGTGTGTGGTAAGTAGCACTCATTCCCTGTGAGCAGACAAGAACTCCACCATCACTACTCACTCTCCCTTCATTTTATTTGCTATTCCTGAAGATTTCACTGCAGCACGGTCCTTTAAGTTTTAAAAAATTAATTTATCACAATGTCCTTTTGCTGATCTCTTTGTTTCATGAGGTTTTTTAAGTCACAAGGACATCCTGAAACGTGCTGAGTCTACTCTGGGATCACCAAACTCATATTTTGTGTCTGAGGAATGGAGAGGGAGACTCAGGCATGAGTCTGCTCCTCATTTCTCTGCATGTGGATCTATCTCACATCTACTTTACACAGTGGTATAACCTCTCTCCCATTATAACCATTGTCCTGTAAAAAAAAAAAAAAAAAAAGAACAAAAAACAAAAAAACCACAACAGATGAATCTTAACTTTCTTTATATTTGCTTGGAAGTTTCTCACCTTGTGTTTTGATGACCAAGAAAGATGATGACACCACCTTTGGATAGGCTCCTTCACCTTCATTTGATGCTGTGGATCAGAGCTGTACTTGGGCACGTGCCATAGCAGTTTCACACTAAAACAGAGAGTAAGGAAGAGGTTTAGCAAGAGTGAGGAAGTTGTAGCTACTGTACACCTCCAAAAAAGAGATATTCAGGCTCTTGTGCCTTCAGTGGACTGCACCACTGGGGGTAACCCTCTTGTTTTAGCATTAGAAACAGATAACCCCTCACTCTGCAGCAATCCATACTCCAAGCCCATCCTCTGAATGCAACCCAGGGTTCCCAGAGGTGGGGAGATGGAAGAAGTGAGGGTCCTGATCTCAGTTTCTCCATGGGTTTCAAAACCTCCAAAAATTAGACAGCCGCCCTTGTGTTCAGTCTATGGGGGCAAAAAACTTCACCTCCCACTCTTCTCTTGACCACTTGGCTTGTAAATTCCTTATGTAAACCATGAGAAGTCCTGCTGCAAAGTGTGGGGGATGCCCATCTGAAGTTTATCTTCAGAGGAAAAGTGGTTGGTACCCATCCTGCCATGTCCTCTCAGGAGGTGATGATGCTCTTCCCTTTTTTCATTGGGCCATCACAAGATCTGGAGATAAAACAGAGAGTCCTGTTTGAAAGGAAAAACATTTGATGGCCCCATCTTGCTTTCAAACCTCTGCACAGCTATGTTTTGGTTTTTTTCTTTAATTTATTTTGGTTCTGTGTGAGCATTTGACAGAGAGAACTAACATCTGACCTGCTCTTCTCTTTGCTTTGAAGGATCCTCAGCAGACAAGCAAGATTGGGAGTAGATAGGCTTTGATTATTGTTTATCCAAAAGGTTGGAATCCTGGATGCATAAAAAGCAAACGATAAGGTGGTCTCTGCACTTGCAAACAGAAATGAGACACGTGGGAGGAAGAAAAAAAAAATATGCAAAAATAATTTCCCCTGGTTTGGAAAAGGAAACATGGGAAATTAACAGCCTCACAGCACAGGTTGTGGCTTTGGGGAGAAAGAATGTGAAAAGTCACTTTCTCATCCTGTTTCTGTCATTTCAAGAGTTGTGTGAAAAGGCTGATGTTGAATCCCAGTTAGCCATAAAATAACAACAACAAGTCTGCCCAGTGGCTGTGATTTGCCAATTGTGAGCTTTCTGCACCTACACCAGGACTCAGAAAGACGGAAGTCTGCAAAACATCCCAGCTAGCAGCACAGAATCCTTGAAAAATATAATCTCACCCATGGGGACAAACTGATTAAATGAGTGTTACTTATTGTTCTGACACTATGGCAATGTCTCCAGAAGGAATACAAATCATTTCAAGCAATGAGATAGAGCCAGCTGAGCAGGTACCAGGAATGTGGGACTTGCTCATTAGTCACCCAGGAGGAAGAGCTATTGTTTTTTGGTTTTTTTTTTAATTTATTTTATTTTTATTTGCCTGTACTTGACACACCGCCACACACCACCACCACTTTTTAGAGTGAAACTAATCGGATAGAATCTGATACAGAAAATACTGAGCACATCATGGCTTTTTCTTTTTTTAACATTGACCATGTGAACCAGATGGGACTTTGGTGCTCCAGCCTGATCAAATCTCAGCGGGTACAAATCAGCTCAGTTCTGCTGAAGTCAGTGAGGGGTTCTCATCTATCACTTCTTTTATTAATATTGCTCTGTCCACAGGTCCAGACTCTCCAGGAACAGTTCTTCTATTTCATTGCCTCTCATCGAAGGCAATGTGTGAGTGCTGATTTGCCCAGGCTGAGGATCTGATCCAGCTCTTTCATTTTTTTTTTTTCCTCTCTCTCTTTCTCCCTCTCTCTCTCTTTTATGGCATTTTTTATAATTGCTGTAAGGTTTACAGTGCAGTAATAATCACCTCATTATTATTAATAACCATGGCAACAGAATGGAAATTAATCACAGTACTTCTGTTTATCCCCATAGAAACAGAGCCAAAACAAACAAGACTTATCCACAATGCCTGTTCCTAGAAATCATACAGGCTACATAATTACCAATGAAATGAAGGAGCAGCTACAGGCTGCCTAGATTATCCAGTAGCACCTATGCAAAGGTCGAGGATATAGAGTCAGGTCAGAAGAGGTGCTTTCTGCTCCTGAAATTAGTGGGTGATAAATATCTTCAGTAACTTTGCTCATTTTCTTGGTTGGTTTTACCCTGCAGTGTCTGCCTGCTGAGAAATATTGACAGGAGTTATTCTGCTCATTTTGGGAAAGGTTATAGGATATTTAGGTCTGAACTGCTCAGTGACTGGAAGGGAGGCTTCAGAGCAATATCAGTTTCTGTGAACTGATGAAGAAACTTTGAGAGTCAGCAACTCTTCCCATGTGCCAAGCAGTAAAGCACCAGCCCAGCAGAGAGGATAACCACAGATTCACAGAACACTTTGTGTTGAATGAGATCTTAAAGATCATCTTGTTCCAATCCCCCTCCCATGGGCAGGGACACCTCCCACCAGCCCAGGTTGCTCCAAGCCCCATCCCACCTCGTCTTGGACACTGCCAGGGATGGAGCAACCACAGCTTCTCCTCTCAATCTCCACTTTTTTAGCTTGAAATTATTCACCTTCATCCTATCACTCCAGGCACTTGTAATAATTCTCTCCTCATCTTTCCTGGAGTCCCTTCAGATACTGGAAGGTGCTCTAAGGTCTCACTGGAGCCTTTTCTTCTCCAGGCTGAAACCCATAACTCTCAGCCTGTCTTCACAAAAGAGATGCTCCAGACCTCTGCTCATCTTCGTTGTCTCCTCTGGACTTGCTCCATCAGATTTAATATTTGGAAATAGTGCAAACACAATATAGTTTTTTTTTTTTTTTTCCTGTCATGTCATAATCCTCATTTGAAGAAGGCATGGAAAATATTGTCCTCACACCTATTTCCTTTGCAGAGAGGTGAAACTCCAAGACTTCTTTTCACAGGAGTCTGCCTGTCCTGTTGCAGTCATTCTTCATTCAGATTCAACTGCACAGCAGTCGTGTCATCTGCTCTCCCTCCCCCAGACCATTACTGCATTTTATTTAGGTTGTCACTAACAGATAATCTAATCCTTGCATCTGCTTTTGCCTACAGCTTAATAACACACACAGGGGACTACTTTGCAAGCTTTCAAAGTAAAAAATTCATCTCTCAGATGATCCTTCAAAACCAGAGGTTCTGCTGACTCTTATCTGCAGATGCAGCAGCACAGATTAAAGTTGGTGCAGAAAGATGAGAGAGGCAGGGGACGTAATGATGATTAAAACCATACACAGCCCTCTGTGAAGCCTTTTTTACAACAGGATCTGGTTAGACTTAAACCTTCAGGGTACTCGAAATCAACTCTGTGTTGGAAACTGCTTTCAGTAAAGATGAGAAAGTCAGGGTTGTGGAGGAGGGACATGTCTTCCAAAGCCTCAGAGAGATCTTGATGGATCTTCTCACTCGAATACAGACTTTCCTACGAGTCTGAGAAGTCACACTATCTACCTCTTATCTCTGTCTCTCACCTACAAAATTAAGATAATACTCATCTTTTCCTAAATACCACTTATTTTATCTACAAATTGTATAATTTTTGGTTGACAGAGAATTTCTCATACTGCCTCACTGTACTGTGTGCTGGTACAGATAGGTTAAATCAGGTTCAACTGGAGGAATTAAAACTGGAAATGACAGAGGGAACAGCCCTGAGAACAATCTGCTTTATGAGGTTTAACTGACCTTTTAAGCTTACCAAAAAGGCAGAATATAATTAGCTGGGATAAATCCCATCTGAACTTCCTCCAGGCAGTCCTCCTGAATCCAGTCAAACACAACTTTTCCATGTCAAGGTTTGTTGGGAGAGGTTAATATTGTTATTGGGCAATGCAAAAACACTCAGGAGTAGTTTTTTGCCTGTTTTGTATGATCCACTCCCAGAATGATGATTTTTTTAGTGTAAAAGACACCAGTGCTGTTTATTCAGTGTCCTCCAAGACATGAGAAAAAAAGTCAGTGTGTTTGCATTTCTGCATCATATAATATTGACATGTTCTCTGATGACTGCAATTTTCCCCAGATGGGTGGGATGTCATTTAGCAAGTTATTTGACTAAAAACTAATTACATGGAATAAAGATTTGATGAGGACTAGAAATGTGTTCTCTCTGAAAGCCTGTCCACTGTCTTAATTAAGGTTCTTAGAGCAGCACAGGATGCCTCCTGCTATCAGGAGTCTTTCCCCTGGCTCCTGAAATCCTCCAGCAACCACTGATATGATCCACCACTTCATTATGGAGATCTGATGTGCCTGAGATTATTTCCCCAAACCTCTGCTTCTCACAGGCAACCTGAAGGATGCTCCTGTGCTCTATCTGATGACCCAAGATGTCTTCAGGAAATTTCACAGAATCACAAAGTGTTATGGGTTGGAAGGGATCTTGAAAGATGATGGAGTCTGACCCTCCTACCAGAGCAGGATCACCCAGAGTATGGTCACACAGGAATGCATCCAGGCAGATTTTGGAAGTCTCCCAGAGAAGGGGACTCCACAACCTCCTCTTCCAGTGCTCTGTCACCCTCAGAAAAAAAAAGCTTTTCCTTATGTTTACAGGGAACCTCCTATGCTCCAGCTTGCACTTGTTACCCCTTATCCAACCATTGGGCATCAGTGAGAAGAGCCTGGCTCCATCCTCCTAATAATTATTTCTCATATTATTTCAAATAATATGAGATGCCCATTCCAAGGCAGCTGATTTCCACCCTAAACCATACCCATAACTTTGAACAGGTCGATCCAGTTTGCTGTGCCTACCATCAACAGTAAATAAGGTTTAATCTTTTTTTTTTTAATACTCCCATAGACACTTTCTTAAGCTGGAGCTGATCAGAGCTTTGGGAAGCTTAAAGCAAGATTTAGTGCTCCAAATCCTCTTCTTTTGTGGTCTGAAGGAAATCAGCTGAGTTACCTAACAACCCATTCTTGAAAACTGAGTTGTGGGTTTGGTCAGCTGATGGTCTGCTCTTGTGTACAGGAATTTTATTAAGTACCTAGGTACACAGTCAGACATGTGGATGCTTGTTCCATTGAGTTGTTTCCAAACACATCCCTGTGCCCACAGAAATGTTCTTGTGGTGTACAGTAGCATGCAATACCCCAGCAAAGTGCTTGTTTTGGGGCCTGAATTCTTCCTGCAAATGTCATTAGTATCGCAGGCAACTTTTTCTGAAGCTGAAACAGGACTGGCAGACAGTGCTGCTTTTCTCCCAGCTTCCAAGAAGGAAGATTCAAATAAAACATTACAAGAAATAGTAAAGACAGTAGAGTGCTGTAATCAGCTGTCTGGAAAAGCTGTGGAAATTCCTTCATCAAAGAGTTTGGAAAAATTCTGGATAATCGTATGTCAGGAATTGTGTAAGTAATTCCCCCTCAGAGCAAGAGGTTGGAGTAGATGACCTTATTCTGTCTCCTTTTGCCCATTTTTTTTTTTTTTATTTTGTTGTGCCTTTCCTCATTAGCCAGATTTACCAACTCTCTTTGAAAACTGATGATCTAGAGGTTTGTCCCTTAAGGTAAACTTAGGTACCTATAATCAATAACAACAGCACTGCTGAGGACACATTTGGAACACTGTGCTCATTTACAGGCTATTCAGTACAGGAAAGACACGGACATACTGGAGCAAGACCAACAAAAGACCATAAAAATGATTAAGAAGCTGAAACATCTGTTATATGAAGAGACTGAAACACCTGAGGTTGGTCATGCTGGAGAAGAGAAGGTTCAGGGGGATTTTACTAATGATTATAACAACTGCTGGGGGTAGTAAAGAAATAAAGAAGATGGAGTCAGATTTTTCTCAGTGGCAGTACAAGAGACAATGGTCACAGGCTGAAACAAAAAATTCCATCATAAACAATTTTTCTTTTTTTTTTTTTTTTTTATAATGAAAAGGTTGTTGAACACTGGACCAAGTTGCTTAGAGAGGTTATGGGGTCTCCATCCTTGGAGAGATCAAAACCCAACGTGATCCTGAGGAACTTGTTGTTACTGATCCTGCTCTGAGCAAGGGGTTGGATAAGACCATTTCCAGAGTCCCTGCCAACCCCAACAACTCTGCAATATTGTGACTGTGTGGTGAGGAATGGTGTCTTGGGCTTTTAAATTAGAGGGAAACCAAAGTAAGTACTTAAGTTCTAGAACACACATATTATTTGTTAATTCATGTTTATGTGTGTTCTGTACTCACGGATAAAGTTGGATACACTTACAAAAGTAATGCATTTTGAAGGTTCCAGTCCCTATTAAAAGAAACATTTTAAAGGTTAGCAAAATATCATTTTAAAGTATTAACAAAAAATTATTTCAATGCAACTGATATTTTATTCCCCATGGGTAGGATGGCTCATATTTGACTTTGTCCATTTTAACAAAATATTTCCAACAGATCTGCAAGGCATTCACCTCAAACTGCCTTTGTTTCAAGACATCAGAAGATTCTCTTGTTGGGATTTCACTTTCCATTTTCATAAACAAGGTTTTTTCTAATTTTCTCTTTTTAAACTCACAAGAAGGCTTCCCCATGAAGCTCCGTGTGCAATGATTCTTATCCCATCAATCAAGGTAGGTGGAAACAAGAATAAAAGTTCAAGAAAAATAAATATTATTTAGCTCTTGAATAATCTAGTAATTTTCTACAGGTCTGTATGAACAACAAAACTCTATTTGCTATGGGAAAATCTTGTCTTACTATTTTTCTGACCCGAGAATAAATCAAAAGGTTTTGTGTCTTGAGGAAAAAAACAGTTAAAAAAATGAATTTGTCAATCAGCTAACCTGAGTTAAATGAGAATCACAAGCTTTTACATGAAGTGGCATGGAGATTATTATTTTTTTAATATGAAGCAGAATCCAGCCCTAATATCCTTCCCACTACTTAGTGAAGTTACAAAAAACCAACATATTTCACTATAATACTGCCAACACACAGTAATATTTTATATGAAAGACATCTGCTCACAAACTCTGACCTTTAAAGTATTATATAAAACTTTTACTAAGAGGTACAAACAATTTGCTAATGTTAGCAGGGACAGCAAAGGCAGAAAAATACTTTTCTTCCCATGAACTGAATACAAAGGTTGCTCAAACTGCAGCTAATTTGTGTGGGGAGGATTTATGATTTCAGACCTTCCAGAGGCATTCAAGGAGCTTTACACAGTATTAGAATGAGAGACATGAGCTTCATAATATTGATGGCTTGGAATTTATCCCAACAAAAGCAGGCAAGACATCAATTCCCCAACATATCCATTCAGTTCTTGGAGATTTGATGATGGGAGGATGTTAAAATCACCCTGCTGAGATAATGGTACTGAAGATCCACTGCAAAGCTCCATCACTCACTCTGTACTGAAAAATTGACCTCGAAGCAAGTGCTGAGACTTTCCTTGGCTCTTTAGTGTCAGCTCAATAGTTGGACTCCCATGGCCTTACTCCTTATTCCACCTTATTTCCTTGCAAGTTTTCTTTAAGATCAGATTTTTTAGGCTGTGTTGTACAACCCTGACTCATGAGGAGGGGCTGCAGTAAATTCTTTATATTGAAAGGAAGGCTATCTTTATCTACTGTCTCCACTCTTTTCTTCTTCTTTTGATCCTTCCCACAAGCATCTTAGCTCAGTCAGTTTCTCTGGCAGGTGAACACTGACTACTTCCAAATCTTTGTGTCCCAGGACAGTATTGAACTGCAGCATCTCCCTGTCACCAGTTCTGACTTACGAGGGGCTTTATAATTTTTCTTTTAATGTCAGTCTGAAAGAAAGAACAAATATGTTTTCTTGTCATTCTGCATAAGTTTGACTTTTCTAACATTAAGCCATTTGGTCACACTCCAGACCTTCTTTTCAATTATCTCCTTCTCCTATTTAGGCAGCATAAATAAGAGAATTTATCTTCCACCTGCCCTTATTTCCTCTCTATTATTCTACCCTGCCAGTTTTGTTGCACTGTGTAGTAGTTTCTCAAGTTTGTGAAATAAAATCCCTTTTGAGATACCACTTAAACCTAATGACTTCCAACACTTCTACTTTTAAAGAACAGGTAAAACCAAAAGAGGAGTTTCTGTCTCTCTTGTTTTGTGTTATGTATAACGACAGAATCTGAGCTCTAAAAATTCTCACCAAAAATCCCTAGACATTGTTTCTTTACCAGTCTGAGAGCAGTTAACATGTTCCATGGAAATGCTGTGTTTCATCTGTATATGTTGTCACAAAAATAAAAAGAAATCACTGCAGTATACTCACCATCAAAACACAGATGGAAAGAATATAAATGTTTTTGGAAAGGGGGGGGGATAGGATAGGATAGGATAGGATAGGATAGGATAGGATAGGATAGGATAAGGTAGGCTGTTTTGGAATATGCATCTTGTACATTCTCAGATAGTTACATAGATCCACATTTTGAAGAAATCTAACCAAATGTCAAGTGAATTTTGCAGCAAAGTTGCCTCAACAAAGGCTGGAAATGTCAGTGCCCAAGTTTTCTTAATGGGACAGAACATGTTGCTTAAGGATAAAGGAATAAAGGAACAGAACTTTTCCTTCTTCTGCTTGAGAATAAAATATTAAAGGGGTTGTTGGAATCCTATGGTTAGACTGGCACAGTTCTATCAACCACAAAGCAGGACTTGAATGAGAGATAATGCTGCCTTATACAGATGTGAAGCAGAAATTACTCAGTATAATTTATTCATGATGATCTTCTCCTGAGGTCACAAGCAGCCTACCATTTCCACAGGTCCTGGATGAACCTCTCAAAAGATCTCCAACTTCCAATTTAGTTTTGTCCTGCAATGAAGTCCAGAGGCCCAACCTAAATTCAAGTGTCCCCAAAGATTTCCATTTGCATAAGAGGAAGAAATTTCTGTTTTCAAAAGCCTGCATTCTCCTGGGACAGACAGTGAAATATGGCTGTGTCCATTCAAAAGGTAGAATGAAGTTAGACCCAGAAAGACTACGAAATGCCCTAGACCACAGAGTTTGTCTAAATTAAATCAAATGAAGCCAAACTTCTGAATCTCTCCCACATTCAGCCCATGGACCAGGAGATAATTCTTTTTATCTCCCTTGTGTCAGTGGAAAAACTCCAGAAACTCCACTGGCATGGTTCTGGATTTACATTGGCATAACTGAGGGCAGGAGTTGGAGCTCTTGATTCTTCCACCCTTGCCCAGCTCTCCTCCTAATTTGCTAAGTCAATATCTGTTCAAGTCTGCAGTGATATGATGTGTCTGCTTTCAGGGAGTTCCCTGTTTCCTCTTTCTCCTTTGTGTGCTTGTATGTGTTGTTGAATGAATTTTCCACTTTCTTAAAGTTCTTTAGCTCCTATTAATCACAGGACAGGAATTCTTTTATTTAGTCAATGCAACTGTTTCCCACAGCATGAACTTCAGCTCTTTCCACCTGTGTGTTCCTCTAAATAACCTTGGAGGAGGGATGCTGATGCCACAGCTGGGTTGAGCCATTCTCACCTCCTGAATTATTCTGCAAAAGGAGACTAATCCATGGCTGACTGAGATTGTCTTCTCCTGGTTTGTCATTGCAGTTGAATACTTGATGCTAGAGTCATTCTGCTACCCAAATGTCACACAGCTCTTTGAAAAACACCCAGGTAGGCTGTCCTAGAAGTCACTTTGGAGTTCAAAGGGTAATGTCTTTTATCCCTGCACTGCCACTAAACCATTTAGTGGAGGGCTAGAAGAAGGTATTTGTTCCCTGAGAACATTATATTGAAGTATTATTAATTTAAAAATCCTGTAAAAAATAACAATATTCACACATAACTGTGTTTTCTACTCAACATCTGTTATGTCCATCCCTATGCTATAGACACATAAGATAAAGAGGAGGTGTGACAGTAAGTATAAAGACCTTAGACTTTTCAGTGGACATCTTAGGGCTTTTCAAGAGCAATTTCAGAATTCACATTAGGCATAGACTCATGTTTTATTGGCAGACTCAACGTCTCCTCTTATTTTTTCTGTCATTTTCTACTTGTGCTGCTGTCTCCTCCATGCAACTGTGCTAAATTAAACCCAGAGAAAAGGGGAAAGGGTAACTGTGGATTCCTGGACAGTCTGGCTTTGCACAGAGTAGCTGAACAGTAAATCAGAGTAATGCCATCTTTATGGCCTCGAGTCAGCACACGAGAGATTTAAAAGATATTTCTAGCTGTGGCTGCATTACCTGATTTTATTTCCTTTTGTTGGTTCCTTCTTATTTTAAGTTTTTCTTCAAATCTCCAGGAAAGAAAGGAAAGTGGAGTGAGCGTGGTGTTTTTTTATGGAAGTTTAGAGCCATGTAGTGTTACAATTATTATTAAAGAAAGGATAAATACAGTGGTGGGCCACCTGTTGGGATGATGAGAGACATAATCCAAATAACTCTTTGTTGCCTTTTACTAACCTTCCTCTCCTGCCCCTGTGCAGGAGGGCATTGGGAAGGTTATCAGCTGGAGGATGCACTGGGATCACATCCATTCCTCATGGCTTCCTAAGGTTTCTTGCTCATATTTGCTCTGCTCAATAACTTGAAAGAACCAACAAGCTTTTATAATGTTGGAAAAAAAAAATCTGTATTATCAGGCTTGATTTCTATCCAGGAGGCTAATTTCATAGAATCACGGAATCATAGAATGGTTTGGGTTGGAAGAGACCCTAAAGCTCAAACTCTCCTGCCATGGGCATGAAGCACAGATATTCCCATTTCAACACAGCTCAGATGGCAAACTTAATATTCTAAAGAAACAGTGTGTTCAGTCCTATTGCATCATTTTCAGTGAATTTGAGATAATTTCTTTCCAGAAAAGACAGTTCAAAAAGAGAGGAGGGTTGGGATTAGCCAGGATTATGTTGTTTGAGGAAAGGTACCCTTAAATTGGATTAATTTCTCCCAGAGTTAGATTAAAACAGTGCATCTTGCCAGAACCAGTTGGGGAGACCCTCTACAGAAACTGAGGTATGAAATATTTGAGAATAATACACTCTGGGAAAGTATGTGATGGGTCTTCTCACATTTGCCTTGTCTGTTGAAGTCTAGTTTTATACCATACAGAAGTCCTGTACAAGTCCTGTAGCAAAGTTCAACCTGACCATGGGGATGGAAGAACCTTAGAAAGAGACAGAAAGGTTCTACCAGGTTTTTACTGCATGTTTTTAGCAAAGAAGCCCAGAGCACCACACATTGGAATGGATACTGTCTACAATTCCCGAGCTGTTCTTCAAAATAAGTTCTGAGGCACGTTGTCCAGATAAAAACTGTTCTTTCATGTCTCTGGAGTTCTGGAGCAAACCCTGGTCTGCAGGGCTGTAGCATCCCAGGCAACTCTCAGTAAGACAAGAGGGCATGGTCTTAAATTGTGCCGGGGTAAGTTCAGACTGGATATTAGAAAGAATTTTTTCACAGAAAGGGTGATCAGACATTGGAACGGGCTGCCTGGGGAGGTGGTGGACTCTTCGTCCCTGGAGATATTTAAAAAGAGACTCGATATGGCACTCAGTGCCGTGGTCTAGTGACTGTGGTGGTAATTGATCAAGGGTTGGACTCGATGATCTCTGAGGTCCCTTCCAACCCAGGCTATTCTATGATTCTATGATTCTATGATCAGTCTGTCTCAGGCTGCTCATGCTCAGTGACAAGCAAGTCAAAAGCTGAACTAACAGAACTGTCTGTGCCCAAAGGGAGAGGAGGGGGAGACTTTCCTGTCCATATAAAGTAACTTGATGCTCAATCTTTTGGATGGGTGTGAAGACAACTCCTATTCCCACATTTTTTAATCAGGCATGGTTGCCCATCTCATCGTGCCAGATACTGTTCAAACACATAATAAGACAGTTCTTCTCCCTAGACTTTCCATATTAAATGTTAGCTACACAGAGATTTACAGAATAACCAGTTCTGCCCTGGAAAATGTGGTAATAGAATTACTTGGCTGAGTTTTCTCTACAATTAAAATCATGTCTTTAAATCTCAGTGACTTCTGTTTAAATAAATAGGGCTGAATAAAAAATAATTAAATAGAATAATTAAATAGAAGGGCTGAACTGCATAAATGTCTCATTCCATTGTCGCTAAAATAGCAAGTTTCATATTTCCAGCTGAAGAAATGATATTTTAAAAATACATTTTGAATAAAAACTACCTTCATATTCAATTAAGGCAACATTACCATTGTCTTGAACCAGATACGGTTTTTATATTCATTAAAGATATTTTGATATACTTGTCATGATTCAGAGAAGGCAATGATTTCATGTCTCATTCTCATTAAAAGGACAGATTATTCTTCTGTCCCTTTTATTTGAAACATGAATATACTGAACTTCCTTAGAATGTTTCAGCAGAGATAAGATTAATGATAAGTAGATTTAATGAAGGCTCTTATCTCTATTGAAAAGTGTTTTCTCACTTACAAATTCTTGCAATGTCTCTGTTGAGTTGTTTGCTTTCTACCAACATAACATAGTGGGGGTGAGGTACTGTGAATTCTATAAATGCCTGCATTTAACCTTTTATTGTCTCCTCATTACATTAATGTCCTGCTTTGGGCCAGGCTAAAGGTGATTTTCTGGTTTGGACTTTTGCTTTCAGCTCAGTCTCTTGTCAGTAGTTGCACTTGCTGAAATGAACAGCAAGTTTCTCAGACAGTGTCTGCTCCTGGGACTGATCCCACTCCATGGTTAGAGTTCCTGCCAGAGACTGGGATGCAGAGCCAAGGACACTGCTCAGCTCTGAGGAACATTTTACCCTCCAGAAGGAGTAAAGAGGTCCCACCTGAACCCCTCCTTTGGGGAGGAGCAGACAAGAGAGATGTCAGAATTGACCAAACAGAGGATTCCATCCCATACACCTCAGACTCAGGATAAATTGGAGGGATCACAAGGGTCAAACCCCTTCCTGCCCTTCCTGCTTCCCTTCCTCACCTGTTCCCTCTTTTGCTTCAGCATCCTGGGAGGATTCCATCCATTCCTCTGCCTGTGCTCCTGATCCATCCCAGCCTGAATCTGTGTGTTCTGCCTCCAGCTCCCAACTGCTGCTGACCCCAGGATTCCAGCCTGGACTTTCCCAGGGCTGCCCTGCAGCCTCGGGGGTGACGGGAGAGTTATTGGGGGAAAGGAGGAGGAACGTGGGATCAATTTTCCTGGATATTTGTATATATTTAGTAATTTTTTCCTATTTATCATTCCTGTTTCCTTAAAGTTGTGTAGTTTAGTTTCCAACCCATAAGTCTCTCTTCCTTATTGTCTCTCTTTTCTTTATCAGGGAGGAGAGGGGGATTAATATATAAATCTGTTATTCATAGAATCATAGAATCATAGAATAGGCTGGGTTGGAAGGGACCTCAGAGATCATCGAGTCCAACCCTTGATCAATTACCACCACAGTCACTAGACCACGGCACTGAGTGCCATATCGAGTCTCTTTTTAAATATCTCCAGGGACGAAGAGTCCACCACCTCCCCAGGCAGTCCGTTCCAATGTCTGATCACCCTTTCTGTGAAAAAATTCTTTCTAATATCCAGTCTGAACTTACCCCGGCACAATTTAAGACCATGCCCTCTTGTCTTACTGAGAGTTGCCTGGGAAAAGAGACCAACCCCCGCCTGGCTCCATCCTCCTTTCAGGTAGTTGTAGAGGGCAATGAGGTCTCCCCTGAGCCTCCTCTTCTCCAGGCTGAACAGCCCCAGCTCCCTCAGCCTCTCCTCGTAGGATCTGTGTTCGAGTCCCTTCACCAGCTTGGTTGCCCTCCTCTGGACCTGTTCGAGGACCTCAATATCCTTCTTGAACTGAGGGGCCCAGAACTGAACACAGTACTCGAGGTGTGGCCTCACCAGGGCTGAGTACAGGGGCAGAATCACCTCCTTGGACCTGCTGGTGACACTGTTTCTGATACAGGCCAGGATGCCATTGGCCTTCTTGGCCAAAATTCCAAGTCTTTCAAGTCCAAAATATTCGGACGGGCCAGTGTTAAACCATGACAATTAATTAAAATAATTTTGAATGTACACATAATACCAAACTCAGTATCTCCTAAACTTCATAGAATAGAAATCACAGAGTCATTAAGGCTGGAAAAAACTTGAAGATCATGAAAAAAAAAAAAAAAAAAAAAAAAGAAGAGCTTTTCCTTCAGGATTATTATATGATGTAAGAGGAATTCCAGAAGGCCAGATGTCTGGGCATTGTCTAAGTTATATATACATATATATATATATATATATGTATATATATGTATATAAAGCTTTATTAAAAAAAAAAAAAGGGTTTATAAAAAACTTTGTCTCATAAATTCAGGAATAGGTAGAGGGTAATATTATGACTACATCAAAGTTTTTGTGGATTTTTCCTCCTTCTATAAGGTGTTCTCTGACAGAAACCATGGTTATAATTCCTTCTAACAAAGTATCATAACAATTAATTAAGATGAGGGAGGTCTTGAGATGCTGCAGAAAAATTCTGCTTAAATAATGGAGCACGAATAAGAATACCCTTAGAAATCATCTCTTTCTCCTAAATCAACATCAAAAAAGGGCTTTTCAGACCACCTACTGTGATGCTTAATATGGCACCACAGTTCAAGGGTGTATTAAGTAACTCAGATCTCCTACTGCCCTGTGCTACAAGGTCTTGTATGGTAATACAGACAGAATAAAGGCTCCTTGTTATAGGTCCCACCATTGGTGTCCATCCACATAAAATACAACAGTAGGTAGGCTAAAACATGGCCCTCAGTTTTTGTGGGGATCCTGTTGAGCCACGAGACAATAAAAGCAATTCCTAGAAGTATTTATGAGAGTTTTTGGATCCAAAGTGGGGAGAAACCTCATGGTTTGCCATTCAAATTTAGTTTCCTTAATTGGATAAGATCAGGATAGGCTGCAAATTCACTATCTCCCAAAGAATAACACAACAGCCTGTTAAAAGGATCAATGGAATCCTTATATTTATTTTGTCAGCTACAATTGAAGTCAAAGTTGTTTCAATTTTCTAATTGTTAACACTCTTACAATGCTTGCCAGATGTGGCCTTTAAGTGAAGAAATGGAAAATTTTCTCAAAAAAAAAAAAAAAAAAAAAAAAAAGAAAATTTAAAGCCTGCAGTTGTACAATGTTCTGCAGAGCTGGCTGTTCTGTTCCCACTTCTGTTTACTTTGGATCTTCCTTCTGAGGCCTGTGTTTCTTCATCAGGTGCTTCCCAGTGTCCTTACCACTGATGGGATAATCACTGAACGCACAGAAGTTCCACCTGAAAGGCTGCCCAAAGAGGAGCTGGAGAGTAAATTCAGAGAAGTTATTGTATTCCCCTTCTAGGGCTGATCCCGTGGCCTAAAAGAAACCTATTATCCCATCACTTTCCATTGTAGATGTCTTCTGGAAAGAAACTACCTCTTTGTTTTGACATGTAGACAAGCAGCCTGCTTTCAGAATGGGGAAGGAGATACAGCTGCCTTCCAGCTCCCAGGTGTGGATTTCTAGTCTCTCTCCTTAAATCTCTCTTATTTCACAAAACAGAACTACAGGACATAGAAAGTTTTGACTCTTCACAACTCTCGAGCATTGGAGGGTAAATGACCTATGGAAAGAGAAAAAGGGCTGATGCTCAGCTGGAGCAAATCAACATAGCTTCACCAAGATGGCCTTAATTTACACCACCTAAAGAACTCAGACCCTCATTAACAGTCCTTGAGTTAACCCATTTGACCAGAGAGAAAGAGCACAAACACATCTGTTTGTTTTCTTCCATTCTTCAGCTACCACACCCACATTTATCTGCAGTGTGCTCCATGCTGTGACTCACTCTGAAGAGAGAGGACATGCTTTCTCTAGACTTCAAATTAAGAAGCAAGAGGTAGGTTGTTTTCAGGGGTCCCTGGTGGACTTTTTGGGTGGAGAACTGAAGGGCCTTACAGTTTTTTCCATGGCTGAAAGATGATGTTATAGGAAGAATGGAAGAAAGTTGTTTATTAGTTGTGCGTATTTTACATTTTTATATAGGGTCAAGGGCACTAGTTATGGGGAGAGACTACCTTTTCACGTGGCATAAGTAATAAAAACAATATAAATTATACCAGATACATTAGCTACAGATCAGCCAAGGGTAGTAGATCATGGGGTTTGCCTACATTTCTATAGACCTTTTGCGTGGTCACAGAACAAACAAAGGAAACATCCATCAGACCATTTGAGATGTCAAACCCATTGGAAAACCTACAGCTCTCTTGCTTAGACTTTTGAACCTGACCTTTTTATTTTTCACTTGGCTGGATACGTTGTGTTTGGCAGCCTCCAGAGCACGCACTACTTCTGCCCCAGTTCCCCATACAATTAATGTTCAGGAACAACCAGAGGAAAAAGGGGAAGAACTGAATAAATTAGACCACACCCATGGTTTTCAGGCCCAATGTCATGATTCTTGCCTGGGCAGAGAAATGGTGTTGGGAGGGCCAAAGTTTTCCAAAGTAAAGAAAAAAAGTGAAGTGAAGAAAAAAATAAAAATCAAGACACTCTATCCACATAAGCAGGATCAGTTATGCACCAGGAGGACTCCTCAGAAAAGGGAAATTTGGAGATTCCCCCAGTCCTGAATGATCAACCTTCCTCTACAGACAATACTAAATCTGCAAAGTGTCATCTGAGGGATTGCCTACCCATTAAAAATAGATCTCAAGACATGAACAAGTTGTTCTGGACAACTGAAATGGATTGCTGTACAGTAAGCCCTGACTGAAGCTGTTTCCACAGTTCAAGAAGCATCCTTGCTTCACACAGATACCATTCAATCTCTCAAGAAACCAGCAGCAGCTATCATCACTTGCTCTCATTTCACAGCATCTCCTTCAAATCCTGACCTAAATTTGTCCTGTCCCAGACTTTCATGCAGCAAAGGAGAACATTTTCTCCTTTCTCATTTTCTCTTTTTCATTATCATCATTATCTCTTTTTCCTGCTCTCCAAATTTCTTATTGCTTCACCACCAGCTGAGACAAACCCCTCATTTGTATTCATTATTTTTTACAAGGTCTTTGAACTATTGAGAAAAAAAATTTACTAACTTCCTGTATCACATGAAAATGGAGGAAGAATAGATTAACTGGGGGCTAAGGAAGAGATGTGGTTCTAATTCTAACAAGCAGTTGACTTCTAATCTGGACCATGTGCATGTGTTCACAGCATGCACAGAACTCTCACGCAGCCTAAAAACTGATTACAGCTTTGTGCCTTAATTAGGAAGAATTTTTTTCTTGTGAGCCCCTGGCCCAGGTTGCCCAGAGAGGCTGGGGCTGCCCCATCCCTGGCACTGTTGCAGGCCCCAGGTTGGATGGGGTCTCGTGGGAGGTGTGCCAGTCCAAAACAAGGGGTTGGAACTGGGTGATCTTTAAGGTCCCTTCCAACCAAAACCACACAATAATCTTCAGCATAAATGAAGCATTTGTCATGATTCCATTCCCTGACTACAACAGGACTTTGTGGCCATTTACTTTAAATACCTTTATTTCTCAAAAAATGCAACAAGATATGATGGAAGAGTGAGAATCCAGCTTCACCAGAGTCCACGACATAGACCTAATACTGATTTTCTTCACAGCTCCCTGAAGATAATTTAATTTTCATGTTTCTCTTCCAAGTACAACAGCTACATCACTATGTGTCTTATGTTCATCACAAGAATGATAATAAGATTAGCTGGAGGATGCTGAAGATATCTGATCCCTGTAATTATAGTCCTGGTGTCAGAGTCATTTTATCTGGATTTGCATGACACATCAGGGGAATTTTTCTGGTCTCTGCCTCTCCTTTTCCTTTCTGCTATCTCAGGAGCATAAAAGTCTTCTATTTTGGCCAAAAACTAAGCAGCCTTTATGGACTACATCCTGGTGCTCCAGGAAGGAAGCAGTATGTGTAATTTTTTTGCATATGGTCCCAGTCCTTGGAGAGATGTCATTGATTGCTGCTCTGTACCTGCCCATCCATTAAAAGTTGAACTAACTCCATGACCTAACTTTCCTTCCTGAGCAGATCTTCTTACTCACTGGTAATGTCCTGATCTCACAACCTTTACTCCCTTAGGTAACACTGCTAAAATTGTGTAAACCAGGCTCAGGCTGAGAAGTGCAAGTAGATCCTTGGAGTTTGTTTTTGGACAAACTGAACAATTTGAAGAGGAGTGTTGTAGGAGTAGAAATTTTCAGACATTCTCCTCTGCCTGAGTTCATACATTCAGCTATTGAATTTTTCCTGCACAGTAAAATTTTAACTGCTATAGTGTGCTACCAGTTGCTAATTATTGATTACTTATAAAGGGCATTTTAAAAAGATTTAATTTCTACTTCCTGTACAAAGGTCAGTGAATGAGATTGGAAAAATAACCCACCCCTCACTTGGGGGTTGTATCTATTTATAAAGACTACACTTTTATTTTATTTTATTCACATTTGCTGTCTTGTGAGATATTAATTTCCACCCAAACTTCTTCCAGTGCTGCTCTTTGATTCTTCCCACCCGGAGAGCAACACATCTTTTGGTTAAGGCTAAAGAAGTCAGAACCTGGTTCAAGGTGCAAATGCAAAATATATTGATGACTCCAGCAATTCTTCATTGAAAGCTTAAGAAAAAATTAGCTCAGAGAGTTAGGCAAGAAGTCTGATGATTTATTTTCTCTCTTGTCTCTGTGGATGTTGTTCTAAAGGCATCAAATATTGAGAAGTGTTTGCAGTCGGGTGGCTGGAAAAGAGTAGGAAAAGCAGATTTTCTTCTGGCTTTGCTCTTGCCTCCAACGCAGTACCTAGGAAATATCTTTTCAGGAAGTTGGCATCACTTAAGTGGTGTCTGAATTTTTTTATTCTGCCTCTCAGCTCAATGCACCTTAACAGCTATTTTCAGAGGAGACCTTTGTTCAAATATAAATTCCCACAGATCTATCAATGTGAGTCCAAATATATTCAGGCATTACAGTGAGAAGCTGTCTCACACATTTTTTTACTTCCCTAGTAATCTCCTATAGACCTCTCTTGTGGTCTGTAGCTGGTCAGATCAGATAACTCCTAGCCTAGTCATAACTTCTTGAAGTTTTGCAAGGTCTTGTTTTTTATGTCAGTCATAATTTCAATATGCCCTCCTGGTTTTCTCTCTTTTGCTCTCAAGTCATCCCCAGAGCTCTTCTGGCACTGCATTTGTCATGACTGTGCAGTGAACCCAAACATGGAGCTGATCCAGAGGAAAAAATAAATTGTGATCTTTTAAATTTTTATTATTATTATTATTATTATTTTTTCTGAGTTCTTTTTCAACTGGATCAGTTCCTTGGTCAGGTTCAATGAGTGGCCATGTAAACATTTGCACAGACCAAGTGTACGTGTTAGAGAAAGAGGGGACAAGGTTATGGACACAGGGGGCAGAAATGTAGAGATTTGGCCCACCAGAGAAGAGCAGCAACACCAAAGGTGTAACCACAGCCTGTCTTACTTAGCTGGGTGGGTTTCACATGAATGACTGAGGAACTGCAAGGTTTCAAACCTCTTCTGAAGTTCTGGACTCAGAAAGACAGCACCTACAATCAATACATATGAATACACACAGAGCCAGAAAGGCACAGTGTGACCCTTTGTTTCCACTGAAATAATACAGTGTAGAAATGATGAATATTTCCTTATCTTGGCTGCCTTCCTGCAACTAGGGAAAAATTGGCTGGTACAGAAGGGAACACCCAGGAAAACATTTAGTGTATAGCCTGGTTATTCACTCAGAGCTTTATTACATGTTTGCTGAGATCTGAAAGGTTTTCTCCAAAGGTAGAAAAGAACAAAACTGGGGAAAAAGAAAAAAAAAATAAAGGTAATTTATTTCCCCTCGTGCTACTGGGACAGCAAAAGCCCAAACAAACAAAAGTCAACATTTTTCATCTACCAACAGAAAAGCACGGAACTAAACAGTCATTCCTTCTCTTTCCATATATATTTTGTGAGCCAGTGCTAGAGATGAGGGAGCAGCCACTTAAACTAGAGTGGGAAGGCAGGAAAAAAAAATATCAGCCTAATAAAAGCCAGTGGGGTTAGATAAATTACTGAGAAAAGGGAGAGGCAATTTTTGTGCATTTTAACGCCCACATGCAATAGGGAATTAGTGAAAAATCAGCCCCAGGGATAATTTATGGTTGCTTTTTCACATCTTTATCCAGGTACAGAAGAATCCATGTACTAGGAAGTTAATAAATAAATAATAAGAAAAATTCTCACAGAATTATTATGTCAGAGAAGGAAAACAATTCCTTGGGAATTAAAATCATCTGCAATGGACAGGTCAGATGTTGGCAAGCAGTGTTGTTCTCTGTTGGCATTTCAGGGAAGCAAGAGGTCTCATTACAGAGGTGTTCCCATGGCTACAAATACAACCTCAGTCAGCACCATTTCTGCTCATTGTTGCCAAAGATTCACTTGGCAGGGAAGGCTGGCAAGTTCACCATAGAGTTACCCATGGGTCTAAGCCTCTTGGTCCACTCTATACATTCTTTACAATAAAGATCACTTCAAGAGGCCACCTCTGCTGGAGTTCCAGATCTTCCCGTAAAAGCAGACTCCAAGGAAATTTGATGCGTGTGTCCAAACTCATGTTCATGTGTTTTGGGTGGATTCAGCCTGACCAGACCAAAGTGCTCAGCAACTGAGTCCATTCCCAAATTCCCGGAGTCTGGCTCTTCCTAAGTATAGTGTGAAGCTTGTTAGATATGTTCCTCCCAATTCTCCTACCTGACTCCGGTGATTGGAATAGGAATTCAGCTGCTCTAGACCATCTGCAAGGAATGGAGACAGGCAAGTCTCTCTAGGACAGATCCAAAAGGGGGTTAAGTCACCACCACTGGGTCTCTGTCATCTTCATTGACCACAGGGGATTAACTCCATGTCCTAAATGGAGATCTTGAAGCCTGCTGAGATGCAAGCTCTTACCTTTCCCAGCACCCAGCAACTGACCAGAAAGGTTCTTATAAACCTGTACCACAGCCATGGGGTTTACCACTTTTAAGGCCACAGTTCCTACTGCTCTTTTGAAATCAAGATGTGATTCTATCATCCTTAGTGGGCATCTGTGTGATGTGTCAATATGCAAGCCGGGTCTGCTAATACAACCTTTTGCTCCATGTGATCACTGTGTTGGCCTCTCTGGGACTCATCTGTTTCAGATAAAATTTTCTACAGCTCTTGATACTGATTCTGGAATCCATATCTGCAAGTCCAATCTGTAATTCTGACTTGTTGATTCATCTGAGAAATCTTATACTGATAAGTATCTTCTCTATGTTCCTTGTTAAGTTATTAAAAAGTATTTTCTCTTCTAAGGCTGCAATTCCCTTGTTTTTGCCAGCACCAAAATCACTCCAGAACTTTTGGCCACAGCCTTACCCTGCAAAGTCAATATTTTTTCTCAGCCATCATTACATCAGAAAAGTTTGGAGGCAACAAACAGGTGTCTATGGTGACATCATAGTGAGATGACATTAGTAAGGGAGGATTTTATAATACATGGACAACTTTTAAACCAGAAGCAGGTAGGAGACATAGTCATTAGGACTGCCTCACCTCAAGTCTTCAGATCCTGATTTTCTTCCTATCTTTTGCTTTTCCAGGTACCTGATCATTTTAGGGCACTTCATGGAAAGTTTTCTACTTCCACTAAAATATCACTAACACTTGCAAAGTCTAAAATAACTTATGTGTGGTCCAAACACAGGACAGAGAGAGAAAGGGGGAGATGTGTGGGTTTGTCCCAAAATTTTAATGCTGCAATCTTTGACAGGGGGGTTAGATCACAGCAGGAGGTGCAAGGAATGAACTGGGATTCTCCAGATGGGCAGCTCTCTTCTGGGACTTAGAAATGAGAAGGAGGATAAAAGGATAAGGTTAATTTGTGCCCCTCTAAAAAGAAGACACTAGGAGCTCCTTACAACTCTTGCAAAGTTCAATCATTTCAGTAAAGTTTAAATCTCTCTTGAGGCCCAAATAAACACAGCAAAGAAAACCAGAACAGGTCATTTACTTAAAATGAGGTGTCTGCCATTTCACTCCCATTCATTTCAGCTCAAGCTTAGCCAAAAGTTGTCCCAGCTCTGGCTCAGGGCAGGAGCAAGACTCAGCAGAAGGCTGATGCTCTGCTGAAGTGCTGGCATCAGGAGATAAACCAATTGCATTACACAAAAAGAACAGAGAAACTATAAATCCTGACATGGTTTATTGGCTGAATAATGATGGTAATGACACTAATCCAGATAATGAGCTGTATGTTTCCCTGCCTCAGAAAATCTCTTAGCCAGTGGAAATAAATCCACATTAAACTCAGCAGCTGGCTCACTTGGTTGTGTTTGTTGTTTTTTTTCTTAAACCTTCTTTCTCCTCATCAGAAAACATCTTCCCTCATAGACTGGAGGATGTGGGGATGAGGACATGAGGCAGAGGGGGTGGAAGAGATTAAAGATATCATGACTACTACAGGGCCTCAGTTTGCTGGGTGGAAACAGAAATCTCTGATGAAATATAGGGCTGTACATCCAAAGATGTCACTCAGGTTCCTTACGAGTCAGTGGAGATCTGATCTTCCACTTGGATGTGGAAGCTAGTGGCCCAATTTTATTTATTTTAATTCAGTATTTAAAATAAAAACAGTGGATTGTAAAGTGATTTTTTCCCAGTAGCATTAAACCAGCTTTAAAACCAGTTAGAATCATAAAATCATTAAGGTTGGAAAAGACCTCTAAGATCATCGAGTCCAGCCATCATCCCAGCACCACCAAGAAAACCAAGCCATGCCCTGAAGTGTCCCATTTACATGTTTCTTGAATAACTCCAGGAATGGTGACTCCATCACTTCCCTTGGCACCCTGTTCCAATGCTTGACCACTCTTTCAGGAAAGAAATTTTCCTAATATCCAGTCTGGTAGTTCAGGTTTTATTCTGTATACTGTAAATATTAGAAGTGAGAGGGAATAAAAATCACTTTTTCTGGATTTGGTAGGTCACAGGATCACAGTGTGTGGGTAAATCCCCTTCACGGGCTAAACCATGTTTTTTGTTTGACTATAAACAACTCTATTGTGTTACACCATATAAAAACATATTGATAATTGTTAGGCTAAATCTCTAAATTATTATAGTCTAAGTATAGATATTTTATTTTTTTCCTCAAGATTGTAAACTGTTGTCACACACATTATCCTGATGTTTTACCCTGCTCTGTCTCTTGGACCAGTCTCAGCCCCTGCCATCTAGCTGGCCTGTAGCTCTCTCCAGGTCCTACTTTCTGCTGCCTCCTGCATGACATTTTGGTTACTAAAAGTACTTTAGGATATCACGACAATTAGTTTTGAGTTACTTTTATTCCTGACAAGGAAGATTAAGCTCCAATGAAAGCCTTCTGTTTTCTAAAAAATTCCTACAGCAGGGACCATAAACTAAAACCAGAGTTCTCAGAATGGTTGCATCAGGAAAGGATGCTAAATCTCTGCTTTGTTTTCTGAGAAAGGTGAATTTTTCTGAAAAAAGTGCTCGTGGCTTTAATAAATCAGAAATCTTACTAAATTATGGTGATTTTTTCACCCTGAAGTGTCAAGACACTCCTATTATTTGGCCTTCCTTGTAGAATTATGCACAGTTCATTGAATGAAATGACATGATTGGCTACAACAGCAGATGGCAAATCAGCTAAAATGTTCCTCCTGATGTTCTTGTAACTTGAGAATAGATTTCATTGAACAAGACTGCATGATCTGTGTCCAGAATTTTTATTTATGCTATAACAACCACTCAGAAATCTAGAATACAATTTAACAGCCATGATTCGTGAGAATTCCCTGTTTTGACACATATTTTTCCATGTTGTTCTTCTACCTGCAGGTACTTATTGCTGATTTTAAAATCAACTCTTCATGTTCAGCTGTTGAAATTCGAGACATTGAGTTTTCATTTCTAGAAGACTTGGAAGACTTCAAAGCTTTCTTGGAACTTTTTGAGATACAATTTGTTTTAAATCTTCATGGCTCCAAGTGGTATCACCACGATCTGCCTACAACTTTACTTGACAAAAAGTGCCTGTGAGATGTTGAATTTTTGTTTGTTTATAATAACAATCATTTTTCCTCTACTTTTAAACAGCTATGCAAATGCACTTCTATATGCCTAGAAAAATGCTTCAATCCACTATTTTTAAACATTCTGACTTAAAAACTTCTTGTCAGCCCAGAACACCCATTCTTAGCTAGATTTTTGTTCTAAAGAATCTTCATTTCTACGTCAGGTTTTCTTCCCAGGTTATTCTCTTCCTTATCCTATTTATTTATCTGGTTGTTTGGGGATTTTTTGGTGTGTGTGAGTGAAAAGGAGCTTTCTTCCAGAGAAAAGTTAGCTGGGTCCTTCAGGAGATGACCAAAATAGGACCATCCCAGGTGTTCCTCTTTTTTTGTTTGTTTTTTGGGTTTTTTTGGTTTGGTTTGGTTTGATTTGGCTTGTTATTTTTTTAATTATGCAACTGTATTGATTTATTTCAGCAAATAATCTGTCTCAGCGCATGATGAGAGAAATAATATTTTGTTATTATTTATAATCACAGTGATGTACCTGTAATGTAAATGATGTAATAATTTTACATATTGTGTGGTTATTCTGGAGTTTTATAATTGTATGGCAATTGTATACTTATAGATAGTAAGAGAAATACATGGGGGGAAAAGTGAGAATTCTATGAATGTAATCTTACAGGAGAAAAAAAATGGAAAATCTGATTTTCTGCATGATTAAATGACAGATAAACAAATAATGTTACATATCTTTAAAACAATAAGGCAAATCCTGCAAACACAGAGAGCAAAAAAAAATATAACCCTCCCATAATACCTCAGACCCTCATCTCTGTGTTACCTGCACAATGCCAGCTCTGTATCAATAACAAAAAAACAGTAATATCTTAATATTTCCTTAAGTTTTATTACTTGAATTCATGTAATGGTCTGTCTGAAGGGCTGCTCTGTCAACACATGGAGAGCAAAGTTTCTATTAGAAGAACAAGAGAGAGGCATATTCTCTTCTTTTATTATTACTGTTATTATTTTTGACCACAGCCGTCAGAGGGAAATCATTAGAGGAAATCAATTCAGGATGTGAACAAAGCAAATATTTTTAATAACAGACTTTTTATGACTCATTGTTCTCACCAATTGCTCTGGCTTCATGGGCTGTGTGTCAACGGAAAGTTCACCTTCAAATATAAAAAAAAAAAAAATACAATTTAAAAGTCCATGAAAATCTTCATGGCGTCATCCTGAAAAACACATTTGGCAGTGTCCTAGAGGTGAGGTTGGTTTCAAGTATTCAAGGGGGAAAAGAAAAAAAAAAAAAAAAAAAAAAAAAAAAAAAGAAGAAAATAGGAGTTCTTTCTAGGTTCAGTTGGTATCCCAGCCTGCAAGAAATGATTTCCATTCATAGACTCAATTTCTGACTCTTCAGTTTGGCTTTTCCAGAAGGTATTGATTAACTGGTCAAGTCATGGGACATCTGTTGTTGACTGCCATGCATTAACATGATAAATCCCTAGATTACAATGAAGTGAACTCTGAATGAGAACAGGTTAAAGCCTGTATACTAAGGAAAAGGTAATACCTTAAATAAATACCTTAAATAAATAACCTTATATGTTTATATATTAGTGTAAAAGACTGTTAAAAGCAGTAAAAAACAATGCCATTGTAGTATAGATACAGAGTTCCTAAAAAGCAAAATAATGTATCCTGAAGCCAAAAGGACATATTAGCATTTATTTATCATTAATATTTGTCAAAACAACAGGAAAAATTAATAAAGTACTGGGAGACAGTGGTCAAGAAACCATATATCTCTTGAGGTACAAGATTTCTCAGCTGCTGATCAGACATCATCATTTTAGATGTTTTTTGAGGGGTTTTTTTCAATCTATAGACAAAGAAGTAAAGGAACACCTTTTATTCTCCTATCAAAGACAAAAAATTGCAGTATTCTGGTTTGAAGGAACAATGTCTGGCCAGAAAATCTCAGTTCTTTTTGACAAAAAGTGAAAGCAGAGCAGATCTGAAACCTGCTTAAAATCCCTTGCGAATGACCATGGAAGAAGGGGACTGAGAAAGAAGGAGGTATGAAATGTCTTCCCACCAAGAGGATGTGAAATAGCAAGCTTCATGAACCTGCAGGGCTTGATTCATTTGCAATGATTTGATTCTGGATTTCTCCCTTCCTGCCTGAATATATTAACTATTGTCTATTTTTTCTCGCAGATCGTTTTCCTGTGCTGCCAATCAGACATTCCACCCTCCACTAAATAAATGAAAATTGAGCTGAAACCAATGTGTTTGCTAGAGAAAAAAATATTTTAATGAACTGCCATTTTTAGACATTAAATAAATACATAAATACAGTATTTGAAGCTCAATTCAGAAGCGAAGCGTACAAGGACACTCTAACTAAACAGAATTTAATTTTCCTCTCAATTGGAAATTGAAATTGTCTGTGGAAATCAAATGTTTATTATGAAACCTCAAAGGTTTTGTGAAAATCTCTTTCTCCTGTCATGAAATGTGCTTTTGAATTGAATGTTTTGATACCAGTGCTGCATAATTTAGGTATTTTTGGATGGCATATCTGAGTTGGATACTTGCCTCCACCGATGTAAGGAACAGAAAGGAGAACATTTGAAAGGGTAGCAGGAAAAATTAACTGAGGGAAATTAACTCGACAGAAAAGGAGAAAAAAAAAAAGTGGTTTACATCCATACAGAGACATGATGGTCAAGATAATAGAGCAAGATGAACAGAACCAAAGATGGAAAATGTCTCTGAAGTGATACAGAAATTAGTGCAAGACTGGAAAAACAAATTTGTGCTGAGAAGATAAGTTAGGGCAAAGCAATTTATCAACATAAAAGAAAAAGAAATAAATATTACCAGATAAAGAGAAGAAAGAGAAACCAGAAGAGAGATGTGAAAAGACAGAAAGGAAAAAAAAAATCCAAACATATAATTGGGGAAAAAAACATAACGAAAAAAGTGATTGATCATGTCACTGGGCTAAGATTCTTTCCCTACTGTATCTGAATTATTTCCATCCAGGACTTAATTTTTAGAAAAAAAAAAATATTTTCTTTCTTAGCTCTTTGTGGCTACAGAGGCTGAAAGGAGGGAGGGGAGACCTTAACCATCTGAGTCATCCAAAAATGTGAGAGCTAAGGGCTGAATGGAATTTCATCTCTGATCCTTTGGGGCGTGGGGGAAATCTCCCCATTGTCTGCTTTAAATAAGATTTGCTAAAGGAAAATAAAATACCTCAGCTCCTGTTGGTTAAATGCTCTAATAAGGTCCCCTCCTTGGGTAACAGTGTGTGTAATGTTCCTTTGCAGTCAAAAGCTGTGACATCCAAGCTGGTGAAGTGCTTCTCACAATCATAGATGAGGTTCAACCAAGGAGAAGGTCCAGGTAGGTGTTTGTTCTCAATTACTAGCCTCAGGCCCTGGTTTATAAAGTGTAAATGTTTTGTGCAGGGGAATGCTACCTGTTGGATCTTAACACTCACTGTTAAAGTGGAAGAAGAAAGCTTTTACTCCTAATTAATTGCACAGTTTCTTCCAGGGCACCAAAAGAGGACATGGCACACATTTTCACACTGTTTCACATTCTACTTTAATGGACACAGTTAGGAAATATACAGATATTGATCTATGTAGGAAAAAAAAAAAAAAAAAAAAAAAAAAAAAGAGAAGAGAAGGCACAGGAATTTCCTGGAATTTCCTTTTTTAAAGTAACTGAAACCAAACCCAGCTTCTAGGATCCCTGAGTTCTTCTTTGAGTGCCACACGGTATTTTAATGAATTTGTTTTCCCAACTGGTTAGTGGATTATGACCACTGCTGTGAATATGGAATTCCCAATTGGGAATATGTTGTTCCTATAAATCTTTGTAAAGGTTGGGCAGTGAAGCTACATCTTTAATAGTAAGAAATAGTGCCAGGAAACTTTCATAGGCAATGGAACTCAGTCACTCCCATAGTTAAATTGTTCATAACGTTCTTAGTATATTGTTGGCTCAGGCTACCCATCAATCTCCAAAATTAGTTCCTGGGCATTATTTGGGAGATAGCATGAGGCAGAAACTACTCAGTTATGGATGTGGCCATCCCAAACAAGGAGACAAAGAGAGTTTAGAGGGTGCAAACTCTTCTGTTAGTTGTTTGCTAGGCCAGAAAATAGTTTGTGGGTATGTTTCATTTCTACATAGACGTAACTTAAGAAACTGAGTCCCTGGGGAGAAAAAGCAAACCAAACAAAACAAAAACCAAAAAAACAAAAGCAAACAAACAAACAAAAAAATTAATGTTCTCCCTGCTCTCATAATGCTACCAGACTTTCACATTCACAACTTGCTAGTTAGCATCTTGTCACCATGGTGATGTGTCAGGGTTTAACACTGGTCTGGCAATTAAACCCAATTACAGATGCTCTCTATTAATCCCCCTCTCCTCCCTGATAAAGAAAGGAGAGAGAATAAGGGAGAGAGACTTACGGGTTGGAAACTAAACTACACAGCTTTAATGAAACAGGAATGATAAAAAGGAAAAATTACTAAATATATACAAATATCCAGGAAAATTGATCCCACGTTCCTCCCCCTTTCCCCCAATAACTCTCACGTCACCCCCGAGGCTGCAGGGCAGCCCTGGGAAAGTCCAGGCTGGAATCCTGGGGTCAGCAGCAGTTGGGAGCTGGAGGCAGAACACACAGATTCAGGCTGGGATGGATCAGGAGCACAGGCAGAGGAATGGATGGAATCCTCCCAGGATGCTGAAGCAAACAGGGACAGGGGAAGAAAGAAAAGGGTTTGACCCTTGTGATCCCTCAAATTTATCCTGAGTCTGAGGTGTATGGGATGGAATCCTCTGTTTGGTCAATTCTGACATCTCTCTTGTCTGCTCCTCCCCAAAGGAGACACTGAACAGAAACTTGCTGTTCATTTCAGCAAGTGCAGCTCCTTACTAGAGATATAGCTGAAAGCAAAAGTACAAGACAGAAAATTACCTTTATCCTGGCCCAAACCAGAACATGATGTTGGAGGCAGATGCCTCCAATTTTGTTTGTCTATTCATGAATCCTCATCCTAAGTCACAGAGGTAATTGCAGCCCAAGCCTCTGGAACAGTAAATATGCTTCCATTCAGCCAATCCAAACCACAGGTGCTCAGGTCTTCACTAAAGTGCTTAGCATGAGGGTAGTCCTCATGTGTCCAAAATAGTCATCCTGGAGAAATAACCTGTATGAGAAGGGATGGTTTCAAGCTGATATCGTGGAGATTGAGAATAGGATATTAGGAAGAAGTTCTGTGCTGTGAGGGTGCTGAGACACTGAGCCAGGCTGCTCAGAGAAGATGCCTCATGCCAGAAGTGCTTAAGACCAGGTTGTATCAGGCCTAAATTTGTGATAGGGGAGGTTTAGATTGAAAATCAGGAATATTTTCTGCCCTGAAAAGGCTGTCAGGGCCTGGCTGCTGAGGGCAGTGGTGGAGTCCTCATCCCTGGAGGGATTTAAAAGCTGTGTAGATGTGATGCTGAGGGACATGGGGTAGTGGTGGATTTAGCAGTGCTGGGTTAACTGTTGGACTGGATGATCCTAAAGGTCTTTTCCAACCTAACTGATTTTATGATTCTATATTGAAGATAGGAAGACCTGTGCTTCAGCTGGACCAAATGAGGTGATGCAGAGACTCAGGGGAGTGCAGAAGACAAGGATAAAAATCAAAGAGCATATGAACTGGCAAACAGCATTAAGGCTAAGATACAGCTTACATCCAACAATGGGCAGCTGGGGATTCATAGAGAAGGAATATATGAGTGCATAACCAATGCAACAGTTCCCTAATCATTCTGTCCCAACATTCAAACTTGTGAGGCAGAAAAAAAAAAAAAAAAAAAAAAGGAAAAGGAAAGGGAAGGGAAGGGAAGGAAAAGAGAACCATAAAAAAAAAAAAAAAAAGTGAAAGAAAAAGAGAAAGGAATGAAAGGGAAGGAAGAAAAAGATGAAATGTTAGCTCAGGACAGATGTAGCAGTGTCTTTTGATGTTCCCATCCATCTGTAGGGGCACCAGAGCCCTCACACTGAGCCCCACCTTGGCATGGCAGATCTTGAGCTGCCTGGAGGGCAGGGAGATCTCTGTGGAGTGATTCACAGCCCCAGTTATGAAGGTTCTCATTGGCCTTTTCAGAGTGGAGAGGAAAAGTAAACAAAAAACAAGGCTTGCCTGGGTTGAAGCTGAACTGGAAAAAGTTACCATCTGCTGAACTGACATCACTCTGACATCACAGCTTACTGGTGCCAGCTTACACACGTGGTTTTTTTTTCATTTTTTTCTATTTTCCCCTTTTTCCTTTCTAATCTTTATGGTTCATTGGCGCCAGCTATTCTCTCACTATTTTTTAATTTATTTTTTTTTTACTTGTTACAATGCTACTGTGGCTTTAATTTTGCACTGGAACTGGTCTCCAGAAGATAGCAGTGAGAATAAACAAAATATCTGATTTGGCTACGAGGATCTTTCTCTTCAGTGATGCTTATCTGTCTCATATTCATCCCTTGGAGATAATCAAACTGATAATTTTTACTAGGAAAGCCAGGATTCCTCGAGTGTCCTCCGAGAAAGACAATGATGAAGCCAAAAGGAAATCCAGAAATTCTGGAGGAGCCTTCCTGAGAATGGAGACAAAGATCCAAGTCTCTGTCTTTAGGATTCATGAATAGCAACAGAAGAGAAATTGCCAGGGATGGTTTTGCCAGTAGATCTTCCTTGGATGTCCATTGAATCAGATACAGTTTTGGAAGGGAGCCTCTGCTACTCCCTTTGGTGCTCTGTAGGCAATAAATATCCTTGGAAAAGCCTAAGTGCATTTTACTCTGTCTCCAAGTAGCTGATGTCTGAGGTAGAGATTAGGGAGAACTTAATTGTGATGTCAACATAGAAACAACAGCATATTATGACCCTGAATTCTAAACTTTGCTGATTACTGTAAGAAAGGAATTACTGAATAATTGCATTGATGCTAGCCTTGGTTTTAAATCCACATTTAAGTAGACTGTGGTGTTTGTATTTACCCGAATCTTCACAGGCTTTCTTAGAGTGTGAAGGGTTATTGAAGGAAAATTTAATTTGAACAAACCCTACACAAACAGAAATACTATTGAGCCTCCAGGAAAGACATTTTCCATATTGCAGACACTTTTATCAGCTTTAGATGGAGGAGTTAAAATTCCCCTACAATGATACCAGTTCTTGAAGCTGAGATATTAATTTATTATTGTTATTCTTATTACTATAGCACCAAAATCAATGTATTTATAGTCCAAGTATATTTTGGCACCATGTGTAATACAGTAGCATTTAAGAGCTTGATGGGTTACTCCTTTTTTCCATAGCCATCTCATGATGGAGTATGGCTGGACTCTGATCAACAGGACAGAATTAATTTGATCTTAATTTGTTCTTCTGAAAAGTTATTTGATGTAGTGCTGGAAGCAGAAAAGAAAAGAAGAATTCTATGGTTCTAACCTCCACCTTCCAAAGAGATAAATGAGAAAAAAAAAAAAAAAAAGAAAAAAAAATCCTTGTTTTTCTGTCTGTTGCAGATAAAAATCTTTGGGGAACAATTGAGTGAAAAATAACACTGATAACTGGGAGTAAAACAGACAGTGCAAAAAAAGCCCAGTCATCCACTTCTAGTTAAATTTCCATGAAAGTGAATGTGAGTGGAGAACATTTCCCTGTTTCTCCACCCCCTCATAAACCAACCAACAAGCCAACAGAGACCATTTAAGGAACTAAAACCCCAAGCCATCAAATTTTCCAGACTTGTGCTTTGTTACTTAATCCCCAGGGAGAGCTTGTTCAAGCTGACCAAATGAAAAACAAAAAGTTAAAAAACAAAACAAACCAACAACCCATGCAACAATAATATCTTACACATATATTGCACCTTCTGTCCCAAAGGATTTCAAAACCCTTTATGGACTAGGCAAAGTGAAGTTCTGTCACCTGCTCAACAGGACCCAGCAGCTTGTTAACCAGGCCACAATTTTCTTCCATAGTTCAGGACATGAAACAGAGTCTTGTTGAACCTGATAATCTTATGCTGTCATCTCCCTTCCTGAAATTTATGATGGAGTTTTGCCTGTGAAAGATTACCTGCAGCTGAAACTGCTAGAGAAACCCTAGGAATTGAAACCCAGAGCAGAAAATTTTAATCCTGCTCTCATAAAACTTCCCTAGTCTTTACTTCCCTAATTTTGCATGTTTGGTCATCTAGAGGGCATTGTTTTTAGGGGTTGTAGGAACAGTGCTTAAAAAAAATAAAATGTTTTTCTCTGACTAATGTGTCACTCTTCTGTGTCAAAAAAAAAACAACAGGGTGTCTTTGGAGATCTCCCACCAAACTAATGGCTGTATCCAATATTTTTGGGTTTGGAAGGACCAGAAGTACCACACCATTGAGTGGCAGAGCTGCAGTTTTACTCATCATTCCCAGGCTCAATCCAGACCTTTACAGTCAAAGGTACTGACCCACCAATGACCTCCATGATATTACAGAAGATACACCCTTCCTAGGGTTGAGGAATCCTTACGTATCCAGTTTAGGTCAACCCTGGAACTTCCTATAGAGAAACTGCCAAATGTCTTCTATGCTATAATTAATGAGTTATTTGCCCTACCAAAGCCAAGACTGGCTCTCTTGAGAGTTGTAACTCAGTGCTGAATGTCAGTCACAAGTGTTAAGGCCCAGTGGGCAAAAAGGTGGGCTAGAGAACAATTTAAAAAGCTCTTAATGACAGCAAAGCCATGCAGTCAAAGAATTAGGCAAGCCTCAGCTTTTACCTTTTCGTACTATTATTCATTGGAAAAAGAAAACTGGAGAGAAAAACCTGTCGGATCATCAAGGAGTATTAGCATTCCAATAACATGTTCTTTGGTCTCTAGCACATTAACTGAACCTTTCCATTCAAAACAGGAGTATTCCACAGGAAGACTACTTCATTTGGCCCACGAAACTGTTTTGTCTGTTGGGAACCTTAAAATTACACTATTAAGTTCACTTTTTGATTCCCAGAAAGAGAGAAAGAAGGGAAGAAAGAGAGAAGAGGGGAAAAAAAAAAAAAAAAGAAAAAAAAAAAAAAAGGAAAAAGGATGTGTCTTTGCCAGACAGGAAAGTGTAAAAGTCAACATTTCCATGAAGACTAAACAGGTGGAAACTAATCAAGCCAGAGAGAGAGTAAAAGAATGAAAGGGAGAAGTAAGGGTTCATAACTAATTCTGCTCTGTTTCAGGTTGCCTGCAGCTGCCTCAGTAGTGGGGTTTACGACCAAGGTCAAGCTGCTCATTCCATCTGACTTGTATCCAAAACAGCAATGTAATGAAGGTTTGTGTGTGTGATGAATATAGTCATCATAAAATAAAATGTGAAACCTGACAGCTCAGAAGATTAATTCTGTTAATCGACTGGGCATGCAGCTCTACTTCTGTTCAGCTTCAAGTCCACTCTATACTCTTTCCTTTTGCTGGTTTGCAGGGTGTGTGTAATTGTGTCCACATGCCTGTTCTCCTTCTTCATGCTCTCCTTCTCTTACTTGGATTGGAAAACAGTTGAAACAAAGCTAGCAGCAAAGTGGTTGTCCCAAATAAGCCTCTTCTGGCTAGAAAATACCAGGGTTTTAATTCTTGATGTAAAGGTGAGTGATGGGGATATGGTAATAAATCAGGGGATGCATTAATAGGATTTAACTGGTTGTGTAAGGTTAGTTTGAGTAGTCTACTTTTAATAAAAGTAATCTCACAAGAGTACTTTTAGCAGCAGCTTCATTTTCCTGTAAAACATGGAGATGTCATGCATGAAACAAATAATAATAAAAAAACAAACCAACAAACAAAAAGTATAAAATACAATAGAAATCCAAGTGAGAAATAACCTGGCAATCAATAAGAGGGATAAAATTATTCCAGCAAATAATTTTGGAGAAGTAGAGCCCTTCTTTAATCCCCTGAAAGATAAAATACCTTCTCTCAAATAAGACTGGACAAGAAATAGGGGAATGTTGTACAAGTCTGGGAAGAAGGAAGAAATGGAATAACTCTGTTTTTATTAGCAGCCACATGATAAGAGGTTCACAGTTCTGGCAAAAAAATAATCAGATTATAAAACTTGAAACTTCAGAATCTTGGCACCTGAGCCTTGACTGGTCCCTGAGAGATGCCTGTGGGCTTTGACTCCTTAGTGACCTTGAAATAACTCATCCAGCCAACCCAATATTGGGCTGAACTTAACTAGGTTTGCCTGGCACCATTTCCAGTCTGTATAGTCAAGATTTAATTATTGACACTGAATGTTGATAGCTGAAGTGGCAGGTTAAGAACTTCCATACTGAAAGCTCTTGTAAAACAATTCCCAACAGGCTGGCAAAGCAACAAGTCTTTAATGTCAAGGCTCTCTGCTCAGTTCTACTTTAGGTCTTCAGAAAAGAGATGAAAGGTACCTCTAATAGCTGTTGGATAGAAAGAAAAGAAAGAAAAAAGGGAACATTTTCATGTGGCACTTCATTCTATACATTGAAAGGAAGATCTCCAGTTAAGTCTCAGTTGCATTTCTTGGCTGGTAACAACTAGTTTCTTAATAGCAGAACATGAGACAACAGTCTCAGAAAAAAATGTTCAAAAGATTTGAAGTCCACAGCTGTCAGTTTGAATAACCAGAGACTTTGAAGATTGTCCCCAGCAATCTTCTCTCTCAGTGGTTTCTGTTCTGACTTCCTAAACTTGTGTAAGTCAATTAAAACTGATGTCAGTGTTGCCTAAATGTCCTTCCCTTGACTTGTTTTTCTAGGTCTAGCAACTACCCTGCTTCTACGTAGAGGCCAAAATTAATTTGTGTGATATTACTCTTTCAGGTGTCTTTGCCAGTGCCCCCAATGGAAAAGAATTTGGTCTGTGTCAATGCAATCCCTGTCATACAAAGCTTTTTTGTTTGGCAGCACAAATAGGTGGGTGGACAATAACTCATTTCTCACCTGGAAAATTTTTAGGTACCCATTTTTTGGGGGACTCTTTCCTGTGAAGTGTATTTCGTTTCGCAATCTACAACCCAGCATTCCGTGACAGTACTAAACAAAGAAAAAAAAATTAAAAAAAATAAAGGCAGACAGAAGCAAACCTCCAACAGATATGTGTATGGTTTACCTCACTGACTACTTTTGTATAACTCATTCTGCCAGCTGAGGTGTATTGAGGCAAACATCTGTCTACATTTTTTTTCTACATTTCACAGAGTCACAGAATGTTGGGGGTTGGAAGGGACCTCAAAAGACCATCAAGTCCAACCCTATTGATCCATTTCATAGAATCATAAAATCATAGAATCGGCTGGGTTGGAAGGGACCTCAGAGATCATCATGTCCAGCCCTTGACCCATTGCTGTGGTGCTAGACTATGGCACTGAATGCCACATCCAGGCTCTTTTTAAATATCTCCAGGGATGGAGAATCCACCACCTCACCGGGCAGCCCATTCCAGTGCCTGATCACTCTCTGTAAAGAAATTCTTTCTAATATCTAACCTAAACCTCCCCTGGCACAACTTAAGACCGTGTCCTCTTGTCTTGTTGAAAGTTGCCTGGGAGCAGAGCCCAACCCCCCCCTGGCTCCAGCCTCCTTTCAGGGAGTTGTAGAGAGTGATGAGGTCTCCCCTGAGCCTCCTCTTCTCCAGGCTGAACACCCCCAGCTCTCTCAGCCTCTCTTCTTAGGGTCTGTGCTCGAATCCCTTCACCAGCCTCGTTGCCCTCTTTTGGACCTGCTCCAGCACCTCAATCTCCTTCCTAAACTGAGGGGCCCAGAACTGGACACAGGACTCAAGCTGTGGTCTCACCAGGGCTGAGTACAGGGGCAAAAGTTTCCTGGCTCTTGACTCTTACAGACCAAACAGGCATCACATCAGCTCTTTGTCAATACATGATCTTGTCAGATCAGCTGTCTTTAACAAACCACATTGCTCAATCTCCCTGGCACAGTGCAACAAATTTTAACCTGGCCAAACCTCTCCCAGGCTCATATCTCCTGCCATACACTTCACCATCTGGATGACCTTACACAGAAGTTTCAAATGCAAACCCTTTAAGGGATAAGACCAGTCAAGCAAAAGCAATACACCAGGCCCTGATGCTCACCACTGTAATTTCAGGTTATTTATTGCTCTGGAGGACTCCAGGGAATCTCCGGCTACAGGGAATTCTATCCTAGGGAGCTGCTGTCCCTGCTCATTCACTTGGGTCAATGTACATGAAAAAGTCATTTGCAATTCCTTGTGAACATTGCTCCAGCATCAGCTGTTGGTATGTCTGGCACATGATACAGGGCAAAAGAACTTGGGTCACTCAGGGAACTTCCTGCCAGTGTGTGTGAAACACATAATACTGCAGAGACTGAGATTAATCACTCCCCACTGAAAGTACACATATATCTTGGCAGCTGAGGAGCAAGCCTCACATACATGGTTGTGAGAGGTGATAGAAATTCATAGCATCCATAGCCAAACACTCCTGAGTGGGAGGCTGAAAAAACAAACAAGCTAGAATGAGATATCTGGGGAAAACAAAATCTATTTTCAGATATAAGGTAGGGAGCTTCTCCCAGCAGAAGGTCTTCACCATTAGACTTTAGATTTCTGAAGTCTAAAGCATTAGACTTCTTTCTCCTTGCTCACTCCTCTTGAATGTTTTGAACTCATGGCTTTTGGATGAAAAAGACTAAAGAGAAAAGGGTGGAGAAGAGAATTTCTTTTGCTGTGTTAGGATTTAATTTCTTCAGACAGAAGGAAGAATTTTATTTTTAAATCATTTCACTGCTCTGCAAGCATGGGAACACTACAGTTTCTTAAAAGTCCTTTTTCCCTTAGGGCTGATGAAATTAGGCTCAGGGCACAATTACTGCACCTTAAATACTTCTCTATATATCTTTAGGGTTACATCAGGTCTTAAAATGATCGGTAGTAACAGGCTGTCTCTCACGTAACAAAAAGTGTCTCAGAATAAGACACTTAAGCCTTCTGTAGTCACCTCTAGATCCCTTTACAGTAACATAAGAAAAACAGAATATCCAGAGAGCAAAACATGAAACAGAAACATCGAATCTGCCTCTGGAATTGCCTGTTCATCATCATAAGGCAAGATCAGCTTTGAAAGTCAACATTTTACCTTCCTGAGGTTATCTGAGATGACTCCCATCCAAAATGCTCACCTGTTCCAGTTAAGGTATCTCTGGGCATGGCCAGAAGCAGAATTGTAGAGGATTTTAAGGTCAAAGCAGGAGGTATTCAACAGAGCCAGATGCTCAGATGGGACAACTAACAGTTTGACATCTATATCTGCAGTCATAGTAAGTTTTGTTTTATGCACCTGAGTCTTTCTTCTTCTTTTTGAGTAGCTGCTAAACATATTTCCAGGTTTGTAATCCAACTTTCAAAATTATTACCTATTGCACCAGTTTAAAAATAAAGAAAAGGGTTGTCAAAACTGCACCTGAAATGCACACATAGCATTCTCCATGACTCGATGTGTTTAAATCAGCACTGAAATCAGTCTGTAAGATTTGCTGTAGCTCAAGAAGTTACGGTCTTCAAGCAGGAATTACTGCATAAAATTCCCTGGCATGTGTTACAGAACAGGTTGGAGCACACAATTATAATGGTTCCTCCTGGGCTCAAGCTCCAGACTAAGAAATAACATTCATTGCCAACACCACTGATGGGATAGGAATCATCTGAGGTTTTATTTATCCTCATTACCAGAACCAGTGTCACTCAGAGCCACCTGAGGTTTGTGGTGCAGGAACACTTTTCCTTTCTTCTGATGAGCCTTCTGGTTTGTTTTATGAGTAATACCTACATATTAATGATCACTTAACTTAATTTTTGCTTCACTCCCACACACATACTCACTGTCAAACTCAAGGTAAACTTTAACATTTCCCCCTCCTATTTTATATCTGGACTTGGCTTTATGATTTATTTTCATGAGCAAGACACCAAAGAGGGAGTAAGTTTTTCCAAAGAAATAAGCTTCCAGAATCTTATAAAAGGGCAGTCATACAATGCACAAAGTGGACATGACAGAAAATTAATCACACACAAATATACCATGAGTTTAGGAGAGGGCAAATGAGTGCTTTGCTTCTTAGCCTGTGTTTTGTCATGTAGTGAAATGTTCTTTTTTTTTTTTTTTTTTTTCAGTTTAGGCCCTTCTTGGACGACTTTGACTTTATCCACCTTGCTACGAGGAAGGTCACATTGGAGGCTGATAACACTCCTTCCTGAGAAAAATACTCAGACATATTTTACAAGTTCTATTAATTTCTTTCATTTTTCCTTTCCTTTTTCTTCTTCTTTTCTCTTTTACTTTCCTTTCTCCTTCTCCTCTCCTTCCCTCTCCATGACTATCCATGATTATCCATGACTTTCATTTGAAATCTTTGATATCTAAACAATATCTTTGGCTGCCATTCTTAGGCATCGAGCATCATGAACTCTGTCCTTGACAAAGTCAAGAGACTTTGCAACCAATGAAAGCCAAGGCTTGGTCTTTTCTCCCAGGTAAGAATAGGACAAGATGAAACAGCCTCAGGTTTCACAGGGAGGGTTTCAATTGGATATTGAGAACAATTTCTTCTTAGAAATAGTTGCCAGGCCTTGCTCCAGGATGTCCTGGGCAGTGGTGGAGTTGCCACCCTTGGAGGTGGCATTTTAAAGCCATGTAGATGTGGTGCTGAGGGACACAGTTGAGTGGTGACCTGGGCAGGGTTTCCAACTTAAATCATTCTAGGATTCCTATATCTCATCCGTAATCACTGCAGGTGCTACCTGGAGAATATTAAGACAAGGAGCAAAAAAATGATGTCCGTGTTCTTGAGGTGGCAGATCAGATTCCTGGATTGTTCAACATCAAACTGCAAACCATGAGAACTTGTTGTAATAACCTTTTTTATCCTGTGTGGATTTCCTTGTGACAAATGCTATGTCTGCAGCCCTGTTTTCTCTGGCTGGACACATTTTTACAACTCTTGAGGAAATTTAATATCCTTGAAATCTCCTACTCATTGTCAAACGTGAAATTAACCAAAAGGTCCTCAGGGCAATAGGGAGAGACCAGGTATTGAGTTCTCTTCTTGTATGGAATCACTTGAAAAATTAGAGGACAGGAAATAAAATAAGACTTTAGGAGTTCTTAGCTGATTCCTTATTAGAAGACAACTGTTGCTCACTTTCCCTTTTCACAGTTTTGTAAAAGGCACCAAAATATGCAAAAACTTTATCTTTTCTGAAATAGATTTGAGAAGGAAAAAAACTGATTCCCCTCTCAGCATACAGGAAAAAAATATCTTTGGGGAAATCCAGTTTTTGAAATCAAGATGGTGTCTGAAAGAAAAACAAAGGTGATCACCACCTAAATCCCTGTAAATACTGAACAGGGATATTGAATCCCTGTTCTGAAATGACATTTCAAATCTGGAGAGCATTTACTCTTTCTCTTGTGTGTACAAAGCTGACACAGATTTTCCAAGACTACATGAGATGCTATTTATTAGATGAGCTGAATCTTGAATTTTCTGTTTGAAATGGGAAAATGAAGTAGGCTGGGATGACACATCTTGTTTAATAGTACAATTTGAGCCTCAGCAGCTTCAGAAATTTGATTTAAAGCAAAACCACACTGAACCACATCAGGCTTTTGGCTCTGGATTTTATAGTCTTCTTTATTATTCCTATTATTTTAATATCCCTCTCTCTGACAGACCCATATGACAGAGCTTTCCACTGAAAAGGGGGTGGGAGATGCTGGTAGAATGGTGTTTCTCAAGGAAAAAACAGTCAGAAAAAATGACCTTTGCTGTGAAATGAAGGCTCTGGGTACTGAACCATTGCCCCTGGTCCTATTAGAACTCATGCAAAAAGTCCCATCCCAGCTTTCTTTTTTTGAACAACCCCAATCCCTCAGCCTGGCTTCCCAGGGAGGTGCTCAGCCCTCTGAGCATTTCAGTGGCTCTGCTCTGGACACCTTCCAGGAGCTCTGTGTCCTTCTGAGGTTGGGGACTCCAGAACTGGACCCAGGACTCCATGTAGGGTCCCTGAAGGGCAGAGCAGAGGGGGAGAATCCCCTCCCTTAACACACTGGACACAAAATGATTTTGGTAATGAAATTAAATCCATGGTGAAATGCCAGAGTTCTGCTGTTTGATGACCACTAACAAATAAAAACATGATTTGCCTGCAGACAAGAATGTTAGGAGGGAAAATCCATCCAGTGCCCAGGAGAGAAGTTTCCAGTCCAAGCAGGGATGTGGCTGACATCAGTACTACTGAACACCTACAGAGTCCAGAAGTCCTGGAAAGAAGATCCCCAAAGTATCCCCAGGATCCCCAAGGGATCCCCAAGAAGATCCCCAGGGATTTGGTTGGGTACTGCAGTCCTTCCCATGGGAAGCCAGCTTGCTAGGATAAATCCCTTCCTCTTTGGAAACTGTAGAATCATAGAATGCCAGGTTGGAAGGGACCTCAGGGATCATCTAGTCCAACTTTTCTTTTGGCATATAGAACCAAATAAATCATAAAAGGGCCTGATTCTCATAAAATTTAGTCTCTCAGATTTGCTGAGACTAAAGCCTCATTAGGCAAAAGTATTTTGGGTCATTTTAGCAATCTAGGAAGCTCCCAGGACCTTGAGTCACTTGTGAATATTTCTGGCTGGGTATTTAAATACTATGATACTTGGGTTTACCATGCTGCACCCTGTCTAAAGAACTGGAAGCTCTGTGAATACTCCAGGAAATACCATTCTTGTGCTTGGCAGGGGTCCAGCTTTTATTGTTGTCATCTGCTGAGGGGGTTATTTAAGGGCCCCTGCAGAGAGTAAAACCAAATTGTAAAAGGTCTTTGATGCATATGTGAGATCAGATGCCACCAAAGAGCAGGAAAGACTACAACTGGTAAATGAACACTCATTATTCTCATTTAGTCAATGTCTCAAGTTCTAGGCATATGTTCTACCTGAAGAAACGTGTGTGGAGTAGTTGAGTTTCATCTGTAAATACTATGAATGCTTTTAAAGCCATTTTCTGAAATGCTTGATTTGGGTGTTATCAGAAAAACTGGTGGAGCCTAGAGCAGGATTTATCACTTCTTCTGGTGCCTGTCCTTCCCCACTGACTTGCCCCTATTTGCTGACCAATCAGCTTTCAGATGTCTAAAATGACATCAATTTTTTCCCCTTCTTTCCCTCCCTGTCTGAAGAACCACAGATATGTCCTTTTCCTATCCAGAAATCCTGGGGTTAAATTTTAGTCAGCCCATCAGGACATTTAGAGATAATGTGGCTTTGCATTTCTAACTGCCTAAATTGGGTGAAACATCCCTTTTGTTTCTTCTGAGACAGTGTCAAAGGGGGACATAAAAATAGGGTAAATAATTGGTTTCCAGAAGTCTGTGGATTATTTCTCACAGGACTAACTTTCCAACAGCACCTTTTTTCACTTCTATGAACTCTTTATTCTGAAAGATTTTGCATATTTCTTTTTTTTTTTTTTTCTCACATTCTCTTTACCAATTTTTTGATGCTCATGAAGACCTCCATATTTTTGTTAGGTTTTCCTCTGTCTAATCAGAAGAAGGCTTAGGTGATCATGATTTTCAACTGAGTAGACATTCCATGGATTCCTCCTTGTCTGCTAAATTATGCAGTCTGAGATTCTCTGTACCATGCTCATGTCCAGAGGCCCGTGGAGGCCTGGTGGTTGCTGGTCAGTTTGAGGTACCATGAGATATAAATGTCTCACTAAAGAGTCATCAGCCAGAAGAGTCATCAGCCAGAAAATTCATCAGTTTTTTCTAAAGTTTTTTTTTTTTTTCTAAAGGTTTTAAACTGAGATTTATTTATATTATTTTAAATTATTTTATTTTACTCATAATTTGATTTTAAATTTTATTTCATTTATTGCTAATACTTTCTAAAACAAATAATTTCAGATTGAGTCAAGAGTCGTAATTTAAATTTGTATTGAATTTAATTTTTTAGTGCTGCAAACACACTAGAAAAGTCATCATTTTACATCCTGACTCTAAACCAAATCAGTGGCAGCAAGTTAATCCTGGGACATAGCAAGGACCAGCAGTGAAGGCTTAGAAATTTGCAGTTTCTTAGAATCACAGAATGCTTTGGGTTAGAAGGAACCTTAAAGATCATCCAGTCCCAACCCCCCTGCCATGGTCAGGGACCCCTCCCCCAGCCCAGGGGGCTCCAAGCCCCATCCAACCTTCAACACTGCCAGGGATGGGGCAGCCACAGCTTCCTTGGGCAACCTGGGCAACCAGGGGCTCACCACTCTCCCAGCAAAAAATTTTTTCCTAATGTCTAACCTACATCCCTCTCCTTCTACTTTAAAGCCATTCCCCTTCATCTTATCACTCCACACCCTTATCAAAAGTCCCTCAGCTTTCCTGGAGCCCCTTCAGGCACTGGAAGGTGCTCTAAGGTTTCCCTGGAGCCTTCTCTTCTCCAGGATGAACAACCCCAACTCTTTCGGGCTGTCTTAACAGAAGAGTGTTCTTCCCTTCCTCTAACAAGTTGTATCACTTGGATCAAGTTTATTCCCAGCCACAGCCCTTTGGTTTTTTCCCTGAACCATTCCAGTTGTGTCTTTCCAGGTGATGAGATATGCAGTGTGGATGCTGTCTCTTTCTACCTTCCTCTACAACATCACTCACATTTGTGGACCTCCCAAAATTAACTCATTCTTTATTTGAATTTGAAAGGAGGGAATGGGACCCTGAAATTTAAACAAAGAGATGTGGAACCAAAACATCTGAGCCAAATGAAGATGACAGCCAGATCTCCAGACTGGTCCAACTCATGCCTGTGAGAAGCCTGAACCATCATCACCTCACAACTATTGACCTACTCTGTATTTTTTTGTTTTTTTTTGCCCCTTCACCTCCACTGCTGTCTCAGACACATTTTTCCCTGCGCTGTACCTAAAAAGAAATGAATCTATGAAATCTGTGGGTGAATTGGGGCTGCAGGCATGTGTGTTTCTGCTCCTGTGCAAGCCATGGGAGAGCCAGCAGCAAGCACACGTGGGGAGGGCAAGGAGGGCCATGGCTTTGTTGCTGTTGCTAAAAAAAGTCTAAAAGAAAAAGAAGTGAGCTCTGCACTCCAGCATCCAGCTGTGTAAACTCAAACTGCAGGCCTGCTCTCATGTGGCCAGTTAGTTATGGAAAAGGAGTGAGGTATAGCTGGGCACCAAGGGACTTGCCCATCAAACTGTTTCACACTGTTGGTCAAACAGGGCTCTTTGAATGAAGGAAGTTAAAAAAAAAAAAAAAAAAAAAAAAAAGATATTTCCAAGGTCTAATAAATTGAAGGCCTGCACATCTCATGGCTTTGGAATGATTATATTAATTATTTAAATTTTTTTTGCTACATAATCATCAATAAATCAAGCATAGCCCATTAAACAATAGGTGCCTCCGAGGCCACTCTTCAAATGTGCTTTTGATAAGAGTCAGGGAATTTTTTTCTGAGCTTGTAACGTTTTTCTTTCCTCTGTTTGTTTTTTCTAAGGGTCAAATAATGCTGTTAAAAGAGCAGTTAATATATAGGCCTATTTTTCCTTATTCCCATCATGGTGTTTGACTTTGGGAGATTAATGGAATATCTTTTCCCAGTTCAACAATAGTATGTTTTGTTGTACTAAAGAGGTATTTCAACATGAGTGGAGATTCTTAATAACTTTACTGCTGTCTCCTTTCCAAACCAGGCCCCAGCCAAGACAGGGAATGGTGCAAATATATGTATATATATATATAAAAGTGAGAGAGATATATTTATACAAAACACATTCACCTGGGTATCACTCATTTATTTTCACATGATGCACTACAAGAGATGCACTACAAGATGTATGTTCTGACCAGAAGCCACTCTTCACCTTTTTTCATGAGGCATGACACACAGTTACATTGAAAACAGGTAAAACAAAGTGGCCTGGGACAGCTCTTCAGATGGGGTAAACTCAGAGGAGCTGTGTTAACTTCAGTGGAGTTTTGCCAAGTGGTGAGGAATGGTGATCTGATTTGGTACATTCAAATATGCTTCAGATGTTATGTCTCTCCACTCAAGGTGCAGCTCCAGCCAAGAAGGACTCACATGAGCTCATCCATCCCCCCCCAAATCAAACCTGGCTTCTCATCAGAGTGAAACTGCAACCCTGTGGTTTGGAAGAGCATGGAACGTATTATGTATCACCCTGTATTATGGAAGTTGCATGAGGTGCTCAGCATCATCATCTTCAGTGTGATTCAGAATTTAGAATCCCATTTAGAATACAGGGGTTCACTGATCTGCCTCACACTGATTTCATGGAGTTCAGCTGCCTGACTTCTTACAGCTTTGCCTGGGAGATTCTGAAGCAAGGGGGATTCTGTGAGATTCTGTAGTCAATGGGGCAGAATCTGGTTGGAGGTGTGTGACTAGTGGAGTCCCTCAGGGGTCGGTACTGGGACCGGTGTTGTTCAATATCTTCATCAACGACTTGGATGAGGGTATAGAATGTACCCTCAGCAAGTTTGCTGATGACACTAAGCTGGGAGGAGTGGCTGACACACCAGAAGGCTGTGCTGCCATCCAGAGAGACCTAGACAGGCTGGAGAGTTGGGCAGAGAGAAACAAGATGAAATTCAACAAGGGGAAGTGTAGAGTTTTGCATTTGGGGAAGAACAACACAATGTCCCAGTATAGGTTGGGGGCTGACCTGCTGGAGAGCAGTGTAGGTGAAGAGACCTGGGGGTCCTGGTAGACAAGAAGATGACCATGAGCCAGCAATGTGCCCTTGTGGCCAAGAAGGCCAATGGCATCCTGGGGTGCATTAGAAAGGGTGTGGTCAGTAGGTCAAGAGAGGTTCTCCTCCCCCTCTATTCTGCATTGGTGAGGCCACACCTGGAGTATTGTGTCCAGTTCTGGGCCCCTCAATTCAAGAAGGACAGGGAAGTGCTTGAAAGAGTCCAGCGCAGAGCTACTAAGATGATTAAGGGAGTGGAGCATCTCCCTTATGAGGATAGGCTGAGGGAGCTGGGTCTCTTTAGTTTGGAGAAAAGGAGACTGAGGGGTGACCTCATCAATGTTTTCAAATATGTAAGGGGTGAGTGCCAGGGAGATGGAGTTAGGCTTTTCTCAGTGGTGACCAGTGATAGGACAAGGGATAATGGGTGTAAATTGAAGCATAGGAGGTTCAAGTTGAATATTAGAAAAAATTTTTTTACTGTAAGGATGACAGAGCCCTGGAACAGGCTGCCCAGGGGGGTTGTGGAGTCTCCTTCACTGGAGACTTTCAAAACCCGCCTGGACACATTCCTGGGAGATGTACTCTAGGTGGCCCTGCTCTGGCAGGGGGGGTTGGACTAGATGATCTTTCGAGGTCCCTTCTAACCCCTAGGATTCTATGATTCTATGATTCAAGGGAGGTGGTTATTCCTAGAGTAGAATCACAGAATGGTTTAGGTTGGAAGGGACCTTTCATGTCCAGTTACAAGAAATATTTCCTAGCTTCCATCCTTCCTTTAAGTAAAGCTGGAGGATGGTCCCATTTCATAAAGTCTAAGCCTCATGTCCTAGGAGATTTCCAGCAAGGTGCCAGCAGGATGGCACTTTTCTGGAGGACGTTTTGTCCTGTGTAAAAACTAGTTGATCACAAGAAACCAATAGAAAGTGTCCCTTTTCAGATGTCCTATTCAAAGCCAACCACCCAAGGATGGTTGTGCTTTCCCTGACAGAAGGCAGGATGAGATGCAGCTTGCACTTCACAAATGTAACAACAGAGCAGTGGTCTATCCCTCAGATGATGAGAAAACTCACAGCAGTTGCACATATGTCTTATGAAGAATAATTAGATTTTTTTTTTTTCCTTTTCCCTTGGAGAATAATTAACTTGGGCAAAGTCTCAGGTTAAGGCAACATCTTTCTTCCAGCTCCAGATTTCATAGAATTAGCCGGGTTGAAAGGGACCTCAGAGATCATCAAGTCCAACCCTTAAAATATTTATCTCATTCAGTGTTGGCTTGCAGAGCTGTACCCCATGCCAGCAAGCCCCTGGTCTTAGAATTGGTCCTCAACCCTTTTTCCAAGTGGTTCTCTCATCACAGAGCTGTCAGACAAGACAAAGAGGTCAGCTTTCCTCTTTTTAAATGTCTTGTTTGGGATGATATTCATAAATGTTACTTATCAAGGGCAGGCCCTGGTTTTCTCAGCCAAAAGCAGCAGCTGTGGTGCTATTTGACTGGAACACAACCAGCTTCTGGAGAGATCTCCCAGGTGGTTCAAGAGAAAAAGCATGCCATGAGATCATGTCTTGTCCTTTTCTTAGGTTTTATTTGTTTTCCTCCCCAACTTTTCCTCCCACAAGGCCTCACTTGTTCTTTGAACATCAATGAATGATGCTGCAGCCTCTTGTGCTGTGACCAGGGCACCTTTCACCACAAGGGCAAAGCTGTACAGATACTGAATCTACAGATATTTTGGTGGCTTTTTGTGAAGTAAATGTTCCTGCTTTCTGGCATTCACTGGATGGATTGAGTAGCATTTATTTTAGCTGCTCCTCACTTGAAAGATCAAAGGAAATTAAAGATATCTCATGATGTGGAGAGAAAAAGGGAGAAGGTGATGAATCATCCATTACTTGCAACCAAAAGAAGCTTTAGTGCTCCTGCTAATATTTCTTTAGAGTAAGACAGCATTTTGGGCTTCTGAATGGATATATTATTGAAAAGAAATTTTTCTTGAATTTGTTCTTGCACAATTAATAGCGAAAATTTCTGCTCTTGGAGATGCCAATGGTGACAATGCCAACGACATCCTAAGGATCAGGATTTCATCTTAGAATTGTTTCTCCTGCCAAACTCACTGACAAGTCACAGAGTTCAGCACAGCAAGCATGGACTGAGGTCACCCTTTAGGTATTCTGAAGACTCTAAACCAGATTGCTCTTTCACAGACACTTTGACTGTAATTTCTTCTCAGAGGATAAATAAAGGGAGGGATCAAGAAGTGAGGTGGGACTGGAGAAAGAGTATCACCCTTCAGTAGAAACCTACCTGCTAGAAACCTCGGAGGAAGAGAAAGCCAGACAAGCCAGAGCACAAGTTATTCGTGTATAAACCATGCATAAACTATGACAGTTGGGGTGTAGAGTCTTGGTGTAACCAAAAAAAAGAAAAGTTGTTTTTTTTCACTAATTTTTGCAGTCCTTGTTACTGAGGGACCAGCCATGCTGGGTCTGTGGCACAGGTATTGTGGTATGAAGTTTTAAAACCAGAACTAACCAATTTAGTTCAAACACAACTGAGTAAGTTTCAGCAATAGAAAAGATAAGTTTGAGCAGGTACCCAAACTCCTCATCTCTTGTCCTTCTTATGATCAAGGTCATAGGATTTCTTCTAGACCTCAAAAATCTGTAACTGAGGAAGTCATTGCTTCATTTTTCCAGGTAAAAGGAAGGGAAAAGAAGGGAAGGGATGGAAACAAAGAGAAAAGAAGAAAAAGAAATTAAGTTTTCTCCAGATACAAGTCCAAGTCCAGTTCGGGTTCAGATTTAGTTCAAAAGTGAATGGCTAGGTCTTGTTTTCCCTGAGACACTTTTCTCATCCAGATCCAAACTCCTCTGAAGTTGTCAGTGGGGAGCCTGAGGAAGAAATGGTTCTGTTTGAGTTGAATCAGAGCAGCCTCACCATCTGCCAGAAAAGCTGACCTTTCTCAGTCTGATGCAAAATGTCCTGAATCTGTCCATTTTCCATAAAAGCTTTGCTGGCATTTCTGCTTTTAACCTTTTCCATGAAAAGAAAAAAAAAAAAAAATCAACTTAGGCAAGTTCACAGGAGTTTCTTGTTTAACACTTGAGCAAGACATCTTAAAGACACAACTAGACTAAGATTCCTAAAAAAAAAAAAAAAAAAAAATTACACACCAAGGTTTATGCACTCAAAGTGTTGAGCATTCTCTTACCTGGCCCCTCCCTCAACTAAATCTTCATGGACTGAGATTATTACCTCAGCTGATGCTTGCTTGAACTTAGCAATAGGTGTTATCTTGGTAGCAAGCAAAATCTACAAAATGAATATGTAAATAAAAGTTTAACATCTGTCTTGTATGGAAACTGTTTCCCTTACAAGAGAGGTATGAACCTCCCATACACTGCTGGACTGAAACTGATGCAAGCCTGAGTGACCTGCTGGTTTCCTCTGGGAGTCGCCTGTATATTTATGTAGTATGTACTCCATCAGCTGGAAATAACTTTATGGAACATCTCACTTCATTATTTTCACTCGAACTGCAGCTTTGTGTCCTGATGCTGTGGTGTCAGGTGAAATTAAAAAAAAAAAAAAAAAAAAAAAAAAAGAAAAAAAGAAAGAAAAAGAAAAAGAAAAAAGGAAAAAAAGAAAAAGGAAAAAAAAATAATAAAAAAGAAAACATCTTGCTTAACGTGTCTTCCATACTCATTTCAGAATAAATGAGCTCTCTGTGGAATGTATCACTTATAATTACACCCCCAAAAATACACTTCTGGGTGCCATTGAAAATCTGGATTAAATCCACTTGCAGGAGAACAGTTTGTGAAGTCTTGGTTTTTCATTAATCTTCAGACACCTTTCTCAGGGGACTTAAAAAGGAAGGTGGTTGGATGGCAAAGGAGAATGATTCAGAGAAAAAAGAAATGGTTGGTGAATGGATGACTCAGGAGAAGGATAAATGCTCAAGACAATTTTAATTTCTAAATTTCCAGAAGGGAAATCAATTTAGGCTGATGGATGCAGCAGTAAGCTGGGATTTCACTCATGTGACTCCCATTTCTTCACTCTCCTGCTGCTTCCTTGTGCAGCCTTGGGTAAGTCTCTTGATTCATGCTTTTTGCTTTTCCACTGTAGCTTTGCAGAGCTCAGATTGCTTCTCACTGTAAGTTGGTACAGCATCATGCACTGGGGCAGCACAATTCTGGCTGTACCATGGAAATTTCCATCATTTCCATCCATTTCCAGCAGTTGCATCCCCAGAGGATTTATGTTTTCCATCACAGCTTTCTTGGAAGTGTTGCTTTGGCAGTGAGCCAGAGTCATCCCATTCAATTCTAGAAAAGAAATTCATAAAGATCACTTGATAACCCCAAACTCAACCACCTAAGCTGAATTCCTGAGTTTAATAGAGAACCTCTCTTTCTTTTAATTTAAGCTTTCCACCAGGCTCATTAGAAATCTTGCATCTGGTTGATTGTTGCATTGAAAACTTCTGCAGGTTCTGGAACATCACATTTAGGAGCCCTTCAGCCTTGTTGATAACCTCAGACACCCTGCCAAGATCTTTGTGATAAAGAGTGCTCGACCATTTCCTCTGGTTTACAGGAGACTGAGCTGAACCTCATGGATTTCAAAGAGCTGAACATTTGACAACCATTAAAAAAGTCTCATTTAATTTTGAAGGGAGACAAAAGTATGTATGAGATCAGGTATGAGTACAGCTTTGTGAATATTTCCCAGCCAGATCTTAAATTAAGAACTAAATAAGAGCAATAAAGGAGTTGGTTAGACTGGCCCCTTTCCTTTAGCTCTAAAATTTTTTTTTCCAGTAGTTACATTTCAAAAGGGAAATTGTCAGCAATAGCATTGACAGGTAAAAACTGAATAAGTTTTCTCCTCACCAAAAAAAAAAAAATCTTATAATTGATTTATTGCTTTTCTCACATTAGGTCAAAACTGTGTAGTTCAGAATAAGACACAGAATTTCCAAAAAACTTGTATGGTAAAAAAATTGCTGAAATAAAGTTTTAGTTATTGGTATGGTTTTGTTTTTTTTTTCCTCTTTGTTAACTAAAACAATTCACCTGTAGAGAAGGAATTTCCAGACCACTTCTATTGCCTTGAAATAAGCTTATATTATGTTGAACTAGCTTTCAGTTTTCCTAATTTGACCTTTTTTCTTCTTAGTTCAAAACTCTATCTGTGGTTCACAGACAGCAGGGAGGCTGTGATTTTATTATTCAAATGATAAAAAAGTAGAAGAAAAAAATTTACAGTGAGGAAGAAGGATGGAACTGCAGTCAGTCCAGTAGAGGCCAGTGACATTCACCTGGTTACTTATGTAGGGCTGTAGTTTCTCCATCATGCCACTAGGCAAATAAGACAAAAGAACTCCTCATAGCTCTCCCTTGGCCTCTCTCCAGTAGATCCCAGTCTCTCCTGAACTGGGAAAATACAGAGGCACTTATGCTTCATCATCTACTTTCAGGAGTCAGAACCTGCAAGCTGAATCCCGTTTCTGAAGTTAAGTTGAGATGAATCTTATTGTGGGATTCAGGAAATTTCATCTCCTATCCTTGCTATTCCTGGGCCTATTTATGTTAATTATGACTTAGATACTCCATTTCATGCCTTGTAAAAGGAAGGTTCCTGACAATTAAGGATACCAAAAGATTCAGAAGAAATATAGGCAGTAGGGAGATTTTAAGAAATATAATTTCAATTTTTCTTATATAGTAATAAAAAAGGCAGTTGCTTTTACATGTGTGTACATTATTTGGATATAAACAGATATTTTTAACATCTTTTTGCCAGATTTTGCTCATAACTATACACCTGACACAGCTAAAAGCTGTAAAAATATAGTATATATTGTATATATATTTTTTTAAAAATTAAACAATTTTTCCCAGCAACCAAATTTCAGGTATTTATAAGTGAAGTAAATTCATAGTTTGTTGTAATACAGCTTCATTGATCGCTTTTAAGATGAAACATTCCAGATATTAATCATTTCACCACTGTATTAATCTTATTTCTACTATTTAGTCCTTGTGTCAGGGCATGCTCATGTTTCACCACCTCTGTGCACCACCACCTAGCACAAGGGACTGAGCATCACTGCAACTTCTCAGTGGTATCTGCATCACATCACAAGTGTCACTGGAAGGCATGCTATCAGAAAACTGCAAGAAATGGTCATTTTGAGTGCCTAAATCTGGCTATGTAATATTTTTACTCTATAAATCTAGTCATGTTTTAGATGTCCACTCAGCATGACACTGGAGACTCTTGTGTTGAGGGGGAGAGCCTGTGAAGAGAAGTCAGTGTGATTATCCTTGATACAAATATCTATTTATCGATCATAACTCTCTCTTTCAGTCCTTTATTGCTTCACACCAAGAGAAACTAATTCTTGCTTTATGATTTCACTGTCTTGAGAGCTTATCATACTGCAAGCCATCTTGATAAACCAACATCCACTTCGTACACCGATTTTCAGAGCTTCCTGAGATAAATAGGTGTCTAAAATTATCAGTTTGAGGTGCTTAAAATTAACAATGTGAAGCTTTAGCACTTTTTCCCTCCTCACCCCAAAGTTATCCAAGCTTTTAACTCAGACAATTTCATTCCACTATTTGTCAAGGCTGGCAACAACGACAGTTCTACAGCATGGGATGTTTTAAAATGTCAACAACTCTTGTGAGAGGACGATGCAAAATTATAGTAGTGCTCCAGAACTAGAATCTGATACAAACCCCAGAATGAGGAATCACTTGTCTGCTTTTACCCCCAAGAGTTTGTTCTCACCTTGATCCAACAGCAGAGAGATCTTGCATGAATCAGCCCTAATCAATCAGTGAGTGACTTGTAATTTCCAAAGTATTAAAGATTAGCTGTTGAGTCAAAATTACATTTGGATTTGATTTTCATTATAATGGATCATCTCCCCAAAGCTGATTTGAATCCAATATTTTAAACTTATAAATAACTTGTTTTCAGGATGATTTTTTGGTACAGTTCTAATGATATTTGAGGCACTGCATCTCATTTTATGACTTACATGCTGGAAAAAAAAACATGTTTGTAGAATAAATTTAGAGTGTAGGTGATATTGAAGGGGGTGTAACAATATGGACCACAACCATAGTGCAATCAAGTGAAAAAAAGATGAATGAGCAAATGTTTCCATGGACTGAGAAACAGGCTGGAACAGGGAATTGTCTTGTTGTCAATATAATCCTAGAAATAAGAGCCAGAGTGACCTCCCACTTCAAACTGTAAGTTTGTAGGGCAGCTGTAATTAGGAATTAAGATTCTTTTTCCCCAAACTAGTAGAAGGCTAGTAGAAGACTCCAGAGGCTACTTTTTTGGTTTGTTTTTTTGTTGTTTTGTTGTTTTGTTTTTTGTTGTTTTTTAGAAGAAGATCATTATTGTTTGGGAAATGAATGAGAATAGTATTTTCCCTCTTACAGACATTGTCATCACCCAAAAAAAGTAACGATAATTCTTTTTTTTTAATGACTTCTTATGATTTTAACAATCTATATGGATGGTTGGAAAGTACAATGTTTAGACCCAGCCACTTGGCCTCCTTAGGGCCACAGGACTCCCTGAAGACAGAACTTTGTTGCTCAGCCTTTTGTCTGAAGAGTGAACATCACCAATGTGTCCAAACATATATATCTTCTTATTGCACTTTTTGGATGTGTAGGAATCATGGTCCATTCTCTGACAAAAACCAAGAATGAGTGGACCTTTTCCTCTCTCTCCTGGGTAGCAGATGTTAAATAATAATTTGGGGTTTTTTGTTTGTTTGTTTTGTTTTGCTGCCCCTCAAGCAGCTCTAATTTGATTTATACTACCTCTAGGTTCTACCTACTTTGGGTTCTACCTTCTTTAGGCTCTCAACTTCAAATAAATTACATTGTCCCATGGCTCTATTGAGGTTCTAATCTAGAATATAGGTTAGAAAGCCTCTAGTTAGGGCAGACAAGAAGAAATACAATGGTAGAATTTACTTCAACTCCAGAATGGACATCTCCAGATGGCTTGGTCATCATGGGTACTTTTGGAGTCACTGCTAAAAATTTCTTTAAAAAATCACTACTTATGGGAGAAAGAGAACAATGGCTCGAGTGTGATGGTCCCTGAGAAACCTCTCAAGTGACAAAGCTGGTGTCAGACAACATCAGCCCTGTGCTTTCATCTGAGCAGGAAGGAGCTCAGTAGCATCCCTTTGGTTTGAGTGGAGATGAGCAAACCAACTACTAAGGAGAGAACATCTGTACAGCTCTCCCCTTATTTCTTTTTGGTTTTATTCCAGAGCTGCAGTGTGTGACTTAAGTGAAGAATGGTGCTGATGGATTTAACTATCCCAAACACTATCAGGGCATTTCCCAAAGATGATGTCAACTCTGCTGTCATTATTAAAAGAGAAAGTGTTCCATACAAGCAGCCTAAGGTGAGACTTACAGGTCACAGACTATGAGAGTCCAGAGCATTTCAAGCACAGGGGAAAAAGAACTTTTAAAAATCCATTTTGAATGAACTAATTTTAAGCTCCCAGAGGGCTAAAGTAATTTAGCTGCTGATTCCCATAGCACTTTCATTACAATTTCTTTTCCTAGCTGAAACTGCAGATTGCTGTGAGGTCTCCAAAGCCTAAACTCTATTTTTCAAGGTCAGAATGAGGGTTTGGATAAAGTGAGCTCTTGAGATCGCTTTTGTTCCAGATAATGTTTTCTGAACTTTCAACTGGGTTCCAAACACACCCAAATTAGATGTAGACTTTCAGGTATCAACAGAATTCTGAAGCTGAGAGAACTTCTGCTTCAGCCATAGTTTGGTCAGAAGTCCCCCCTAATAATAACTGACAAAGAATTAGAAGTTCAACCTATTTATTAGATTTTTCCAATAGAGAAGAAAATGAGGAGCACTTCCTGGGGACATTTGTCTGCTTGAGAAAGTCCTCTGAGGTGACATAAATCATCAATTCTCAGTTCCTAAATCTGTTTAGTAAATACAGCAGTGCCTTGAAATATTTTTTTCTGGAACATTTTATTATTACACTCGAGTGAATATGATTTGAGACACTTCTTCCAAAGTCAAATTTGAGCTGAAAATATAATTCAAAGTCAAAAGATACCTTTTTTTCAAGCCAAGTGTTCAGCCTTCTGAGTCTTCCCAAGTCTCACCTTCAACTGTCAGTAGAACTTCCTAGTGATGGTCTCCCAGAATTCTTTCCTGCTAAACCATAGTACCTGCTAGTGAGCCTCCTTCATAAATTGTTAATGAGTTTTAACAAGACAGAAAATGTGATAGGTTGGTCACAAGCTCCTTACAAGCAGTCAGGGAAACGTGCAGCTGAAAGAAGCACCTTGAATGGATAATTGCCAGTGAGTGTTACACAAACCAAAATAATTAAGCTGCTTGAAATGTCTGGAATTACCAAAAAAAAGAAAAAAAAAAAAATAATAGCTTCATTAGCTAACTGCAAATATAAAAATCTATTACAGTTCTTACAGAATATTTTTTGCCTTTGAAAAATAGTCTTAGTGATGTAACCTGTATAATTTTTGTGTAGCTTTGTGCTAGGGTGTTTTACAAAAATAAATTTCATTTTTATTTTCAGTGAAGGTCTTAGATTTGGCATAATTTTGGTTATTTTGAAGCCATCTTGAAGCATAGCTGGCAAGCTCATTTTATGAATAGTTAAAATAAAAAAAAAATATACAAAATTCCAAGGGGCATGCAGGAAACAATTAGAAAATTACAGTGATGGTAAATAAACAGGTTTTTTCTGCCTTTCTCATGTGCAGATTAAAGATGAATAAATATGAAATATGAAAATATATATACTAAGATGGTGGGAAAAGTAGGTTGAGCCATCAGAGAGGGGAAGGTCCCCCCAATTGGGACACATATGAGGTTGTTGGATGCTCTCTAATGGAAAAAGAGACAGAAAGACAAAAAGACATAAGGACAGAAGAACATAGGGGCAGGCCGTGGTCATGGATTTGATCCAAAAATTCTTGATTTCAGTTAAGGAAACACCTATCAGTCAGAGGCAAATTCCCACAGGGAAAAGAAATTCCATGGTGTAGGGCTACAGATGAGAGGGCAAAAAAAAATGAATAAAAAACCCAATCTCTATTGCTTTGTTAGATTTTTAGTCTGCATGTAAGAAAGCAGCAAGAAAAACTGCATCTCTATAGGTAGTGAAAATGTTTTTTGTAATGGTACCTACTATAACAGAGATTTTAAGGCATTTCTGAACATACAAATGCTGTAAATTCAAGTCTGGAAGGGTTGTCAAGATCATCCCTGACACAAATCCCCAGCACTGGGGACTCCACACCATCCCCAGGCAATAAATTTCAGCTAGGAAATATACTTTAGCAAAGAAAAGAAAGTTCTTGTAGCCTCAGCAGGCTTCAATCAAACCAGAACTAATAACTAAGTAAATAAAATATCTAATTTGCCCATGTATTTCTGTATCTGCAGCATCAATTCATCCCGTCAAACCATGGAAATTGATGGAGGTTCTATCTGGAAAGCTAGCAAAGGTCTACAATGATTCTTGTGGACCTGATCTTTACCAAAAAAGAAGAGATTTTGTTAATTGCTGACCTCTTCTTGAATTTATATGTTGAGGAAAATAAAATTAATTGCCCTACAACACCTGCTGCAGCTCTTTCATCGAGGTTTTTAGGAAGCTGCAAAAGTAAGAACAAAGAGGACACTCGGGACAGGCTGTAAATCAGTGCAACATCCCTCTACATGGGATGGGAATGGGCAGAAAAGGCCTTTCATGTCCAGGGTTTCTTTTTTTTTTTTAATTTTTCCTTTGTGCTGAAACTCATCCTTCACTTTTATGAGCCAGCATCATAGAAACTGTCAGGCCAGCCTGACCCAAAAGCGATTTTTTTTCTGAAGTTTAGGATGCAGGAAGGTTCTGGTTTGGGAGGAGTGACACACAGGGCACACTGACAACATTTCTGGAGTTGTACCAGATGCCAGAGCAGATAGCAGGCTGGGTAGGAATGTGAGAAGGAGATTGTTAAATATATAAATTTCATATATATAATTATATAATATAGATATTATATGTTTATATAAAGATTGTTAAAAATATAAAGTTTTGTTTTCTTTTGTTTTGCTGGCATTGTTTTATCGTGTTTTTTGGTTTGGTTTGGTTTTCCCCAAAGTGTTTAAGGGCTTCATTCCTTTTTTCTAACTGCTCTACAGAAAACTAATGGACTGTGTTGAGTACCTGACAATATCAGTAGTGTATTAGAGACTGCAGAAATGACACTGGAAATCCAAAATTTTCCAAGCATAAAGAAAAAAAAAAAAGAGAAAAAAATGTTTTTCTTAAAAAAAAATTAATTATTTTCACAGAAATATTCTCCAGAATTGTTTTTTTTTCTTGCTTTTATGAGTAAAATCACCTGACAAGCTTTCTATTGGAAGATGATTGTCCTTCTCTAACTACTACTTCTCCTCCTCCTCCTCCTCCTCCTTCTTCTTCTTCTTCTTCTTCTTCTTCTTCTTCTTCTTCTTCTTCTTCTTCTTCTTCTTCTTCTTCTTCTTCTTCTTCTTCTTCTTCTTCTTCTTCTTCTTCTTCTTCTTCTTCTTCTTCTTCTTCTTCTTCTCCTTCTTCTTCTCCTTCTTCTCCTTCTTCTCCTTCTTCTCCTCCTTTTCTTTCTCCTTCTCTTTCTCTTTCTCTTTCTCTTTCTCTTTCTCTTTCTCTTTCTCTTTCTCTTTCTCTTTCTCTTTCTCTTTCTCTTTCTCTTTCTCTTTCTCTTTCTCTTTCTCTTTCTCTTTCTCTTTCTCTTTCTCTTTCTCTTTCTCTTTCTCTTTCTCTTTCTCTTTCTCTTTCTCTTTCTCTTTCTCTTTCTTTCTTTCTCTTTCTCTTTCTCTTTCTCTTTCTCCTTCTCCTTCTCCTTCTCCTTCTCCTTCTCCCTCTCCTTCTTCCTCCTTCCTCCTTCCTTCTTCTTTCTTCTTTCTTCTTTCTTCTTTCTTCTTTCTTCTTTCTTCTTTCTTCTTTCTTCTTCTTCTTTTCTGTGTCTAGAGCCCGTGTAATGGGCTAGGATATTATGGTAGGACAGACATCTTACAGTGTCACCTGTCAGGATCACAGGAGTGGTGACCACTAGGTGCTACACAGGACACAACATGGTCACCTCAGCCTCATCTCAACGACAGAAATTAAGGGCAGCAAAAGACAGAATGAGCAGTTATCTTGTAATTTTATAAGCTAGATGCAACAATTTTTTTTTTTTTTTTTTCCCCAGCTTGGATACAAAAGGTAACTCTTTTTAGGGGGTGATCAAAGCATTTCATCTTCCACAGCCAATGGCACTGGGTAGACTGTGTGTCTGGCACTCCAGTTTGAGACTTCAGGAATTAACATTCAGATAAACTGAAGGAATGGAGCAGCAGTAGCCAGAGCCCAGAGTGAAAATCAAGCTTCAGTCTTATTCCATGGTACACTTGATCCAAACCACAACATCCTACTGACAAATATTTCGAAAGGTCCCCAAAGCTCTAAAAATTCAGCAGATGTTGTCACAGGGACAGACACCCAGATTAATTGCTGAGGTTACAAATATCCCTAACTGGGGAGGTGGTGGTGGTGGTGATGGTGTTTAAACAGGATGGAAGTTTCATGAATTATTAATTTTTATGTTGACTTCAACAACTACTCAGGTTGAATAGTTTTGAATAGGTTGAATAGTCAGGCTTGTGGTGTTTCCTACAGCTGAGAAAGGCAGGACTGTACTAGAAGGACTACGCCAAAGTCTTGTCAGTGTGGCTGCTGGCAGGAGCAGAGCTTGTGATTACCAAGCTCTAAAATTTCCACACAGTCTGTGATACATCCTATGACCAGACAGGGACTCCTTGCTTGTCCTGTCTTTGACATTGCAGCTAAGAGGGGTGGGCTGGGGTGTAGCTATGACTTTTGGGTGCCTCCTCTACCTGAGAATGGAGCTATTTTTGTTGCATAGTTGACTCTGCATTAAGATTGTGAACTGTTGTGCTCAATCCACCCAAAAATAATTTCCAACATGAAAAAAAAAAAAAAATAAAAGGCAAAAAAATAAAAAGGCAATAGTGCTGTTTGGCTTTGTAATGTAGTTCATGTGGGTTTTCTGCTCCCTGTGCAGCTGGATGTGGTGGCCAAGAGAAATAGGAACCCAGTGTCACTTTACAAAACTTTCAGGCAGGAATACATTTGGTCTCACACAACAGCCCTACCACAACCACCACAATCCTCGCCCCCCCCAACCCCCAAAAAAATAATTTAAAATAATAATTTTAAAAATAATAATTTAAAAAATAATAATTAAAAATCTCTAATCAACCTGGATCCTGATTGCCTCCAGGTAAACACAGGAGAGGACTGAGGACAATGATCCTGAAATCTGAAGCAAGGCTGACCATCCAATGTCAGCTGAGTGCCTGTGGCTGAGGTCCTGTCTGCCCACCCAAATTTTTGCTTCCTGATTAGCTGAGCAGTGGAAATGTTTCCTGGACCTTTTCCTGAGTTCTGTGTGAGGACAGGAGTGTTAGAACAGGGTTATTTTTATGGATGCAGTGGGCAGTGAGAGGGAGCATCTCTCAGTGGAGAGAATTGGTACCCAGAAAGTGCAACAAGGGCTCTGCTGTTGGCTCACTGTGTGGCCTTGGACAGCTTGTACCTGATGTGAGCTCCAAGCCAAGATTTATCTTTGACTTTATTTTTTTTTCTCTCAAAGCCAACGGGATAATATCTGTTTCTTTTACATGTTCTTAGTGTATTTGTCTTGAGATTTACAGCTTTGCTGCTGCTGTTCAGTCTGTTTCAGCAGTTTGGAGGTTAGTGCAGTTTTTCTCACGTCCAAACTCTCTGGCTGTCCCTGCTGTCTGTGTGTCAGATCTTATTTGGCTTCAGCCTGGTGTGAACCTAGGAAAAAAAGATAATGAAAATTAAACACTGAGTCTTTTTCTATAAACTTCCCAGACATATGCAATTCACTAGAGTCTGCTCTGGGAAATGACAATAATGTTAACCTGAGACTATGGGATAGAAAAAAATGATCCATGAGGCCTGTTGTATGCCCTGATTGGTTGGAAAAAATGCTGCTTAGAGTCTATGAATGGTGTAAAACTCAAGGAAACGACAAAGATACCACCAGGCAAAGAGAATGAGATGTAATGGACTGGTGCAAGAGGCAGTGGTCTCATGTCTTCAGCTTCTGATAAAGATCCTCCTCCAATTTAGACGCTGGACCTAGGACAAGGAGCCAAGAACACAATGCTTCTGAGGAGCTGCTGTGTTGTGATCATGGTAGAAATAAGCAGATCTCTTTTCCATAAATATTTCTTCTCTCAGATGCTGCCCTTTGAGGAGGTCAGCAGGGGGTCATACATGAAAGGGAGTTGGAGATGTTTTGATTGTCTTGTGGAACAGCCTGTATTGAGCTGCAGATCTTCAGGAAGAGCCGTATTGTGAATGTGGGCTAGAAAACAACATGGATTTCCACAATGACTTATGGACAAAATACTTCTCTGTGGTCCAATTGATAGGTGCCTCCTCAAAGTGAACAGCTGAAGTTGCTTTCCACTAGTAGTAGTGATCTAAATGGAAAACCAATGCCAAGGGCATTTATTGTGTCCTCTCTAGGACCTAATTTGCCAGCAAGTGAGGTAAAATCATAAGTTGTTTGCTCCTGAGATAGAATAAAAATCTTAATATTAAGCTTTTTTTATTTCTTCCATAGCATATACCTAGAAACCCAGATTTTTTAGAAAGGTGTGGGTTAAATGGTTCTTGAAGATTATCTAGTTCCAACCTCCTGCCATGGGCAGGGACACCTCCCACCAGCCCAGGTTTCTCCAAGCCCCATCCAATCTGACCTTGAACACTTCCAGGGATGGAGCAGCCACAGTTTCTGTGGGCAACTTGGATAAGTGTCCTACCACCTTCATAGTGAAGAAATTCTTCCTAATATCTCAATTTCTCCTCTTTCAGCTTGAAACCATTCTCTCTCATCCCATCACTCCGGGTCCTTGTAAAAAGTCCCTGTCCAGCTTTCCTTTCACCCCTGCAGGTGATGGAAGGTGCTCTAAGGTCTCCCTGAAAGTCTCCACCTCTTTGCATCAGAAGGCTCTTCAAACCATCAGAGATGATAATACCAGACCACTAGAATCTGAAATCAGGAGCTTTAGAGTAGTAAGAAATCAGTGAGGATAATTTACTGTGGGGGTAGTTTTCCTGGAGCTGTGAATTATCCTTTGTTTTCAACTCTTATTATATAACAGATATTAAAGTTCAACAGCAGATTTGTAGATTATATTCAGAATCTTTCAGGTAAAATTCTATGTTTCAGTTAATAACGAAGATCAAGTCAGCTTAGGAAATCATAATGGTCTTTCCAGGCTTTGAATGCTATTAATCTATGAAAGTGATGAAAAAATTATTCCCCAGAACAGCCTCACACACATGGGATGGCCCTGAACTTTTGCTGCTTCTTGGAAGCAGATGAGTAGATATTTGCTTTGCCTTTCCAATACTGTGTTGTCAGTAATTTCTTGTAGCCTTGAGTAATCTTGGAAAGTCCTAGTGCTTGTGTATAGGAATTAGAGAAAAGGAGCACTCCAAACCTTGTTGAAGTCTCATCCTAAACCTGAGGTTTAGTAAAACTTTGCTACCTGGGGGAAGGTAATCTACAGTGTTAATAGAAGGCTTCTCCATAGCTAAAGTGAACTAAAAGAGAAAGAATTGGAGCAATGTGTTTTAGGTTGTTCTCACAAATTACCCTCAGTTAATTTGCTTGTTCTCTGAAAGAGACTGAGGAACCCACTAGGTTATACTGGGGACTTCATATCAAGGACAGTCTTAACCCTTCAGTTCTGTTCACCCATCTTTATCCACATTCTCCACACACCCTTTCTTTATATTTAGTTTGCTATTTTTTCTTATTTTTTTCTTTTTTAAATCCCAAGTTATTTCAGTTCTTCTCCCTCAACCCACACCAGCATCCCTAACATTTCAAGACAACTTGCTAGTGCTGAATTACAGTAGTATAAAAGCTGCTACTGTTCTCTGGATGGGTTGGAGTTGCAGATTTTCCTTGGCAAGTTCTGAAACAATATTTGGAGGCTGTTGATTCAGAACTGTTAACTGTATTAATCATGTAACAAACATGTGCAGAGACTGCCAGGCCTAATAAATCTTACTAGCATGCAACCTCCCATCATAAACACATTGAGAAACACTTAAGCAATCCCTGAGCCTGGAAGATGATCATCAGTTTCCTATCATATGCTTTAGGTTTCCTGAATCAATCAATGGTAAAACAAGATGAGCATAAATTGAACTCTCCAACCCATTTTCCATCCCAAGAGGCAAGTGAAAGATAAATGTCTGCAGCCAACTGTCTAGTATTGTATCCTCCCAAGAATCTGTTTGCACATTGTAATTATAATTATTGTTGAAGCAATTCTACTACATGCAAGATTAGCATTTTATTATGCTAAATTCTGTGCAAAATCTGTAATTCACAACGGGCCAGCCCTGCCCTGAGCAACTCCTAGTCTCAGTAGCAAAGAAAGTGCTGCCTTGGTCAGTAAGTAGGAACTAAAACCCAGCCAGATTGCATAAAACTAATAAAGAAGGCAATAGTCAACAATTAACACAAGGTTTTTTGTTTCTTTCTAACTTTCAGAACCATCTAGGGCAGTAGAAAATAACTCTTCTGTGTAAAAACAAGCTCAGTGTAAAAATACAAAGACACAAGGAAGCTGCCAAGGCAACTTTCTTAGATTTTCAGGCCTAAGTGAAATCAAGTCATTTAATCAGATCTCCTACTCCTCCCAAAGCATTGTATTTTCCCCAAATGCCCTTTCCATGAACAATGCTTGAGTAAGATACACTGCCTCATTTCTCACCACAATCCTAAAATTAAAATGATGGTGGATGCCAAGACACCTCTCAAACCTGACACTGTGAGTTCCCAAGAAGTCAGATGAGTTATAAATGAATTATAGAAATCCTGTGGACCCTTTCTGGGGAACCTCTCTGCACCAAGTGCCTTCCAGTTCTAACTGGGGAAGCATCTCCCTCCTGGGGAAAGTTTTTCCCTGCTATTAAAGACATTCCTCCCTTACCCCCAAATAATAATGACCAAAATGGTTTGGAACATTGAGACAAGTCACTCTGAGACTGTGTCTTAAGAAATGTCTCAGTTAAGAAGCATCCCTCTGCTCTACAGTGAAGACCAGCATGACCTCCATGCATCTCAGAAAAAATCACAGACACTTGGATTAAGTCTCAGAGTTTTGCTCTTAGAAGCAGACAGAGAACTCTACCCAGGAGACAGCTGGCATTGCTCCTTGCTGACTAAGAGTGAAAAAAAATCAAAGGTGACAACTGTTTCAGTTGGAGGTAGCAGAGGTAGAGCTGGGAAAAAATCTTGTCCAGGACTAGAAATTAAATTAAGCCTTTTGTGACCATCCTGCCAGGTAAAAGTTGTATTGAAGATGCTATACACAGGGTGGCCATGCCAGCAATTGTGTTTCAAAACTTCAAGATAGCAATGTGTCTGCCTTTGAGGAGGGCATCAGGGAGTTGTACATGAAATGAGGATGGAGCTGTTGTTTTGGTTGTTATATGGAACAACAGTGCACCAGGACAAAAATATAAGCTATCAGCTTATATTTTCAGCTATAATCAGCCCAACTGATTATATTTACCTAAATATTTATAGGTAGATTTACTCCCTCCTTGAGTACAGGGTTCATTTAAATGCTGAGCTGATCAGACTCTCAGTACACTGTAAAATTAGGACAAACTTCATACCAGGAATATGGTCAGATATTTCATGAGCTAAACTCTGAAGATGCTCTAGTTTTGTCTGAATAGTCAGGCTTGATTCTTCAGCTGACAGTTTCAGTAGGAAGTCTGCTGAATAAGATAAAAACATGGTACCCACAAAGCATGGAGTCTACTTTTCATTACTATACAGATAAAATATATATTCCCAGGACATTAATTTACATTGATATATTTGAGTAGGGTCAACAGCTGTTGTAACAGCCCTATACCACCCACTGGAAGCATGTGTTGGAAGAAAGAATTCTGTAGCATCTTTAATTCCTTTATTTTTTTTTTTTCCTCATGTACACTGTTTTTTTAATTGGCAGGGAAAGACAACAACAACTCAGAAGAGTTGGAAGAACAAACAGGAAAAGCTGAAAGTCACCCAGCAAATACATGGCAGATCTTGAGAAAAAAACCCAAATCCCTGAATCCACCTAAAAATTTGGCCTTCAACTAATGTGTAGTGTCATATACAGACTTTTTATTGGCAAGGTGGGAGTAAATGGGACACAGGACTGTCAGTTTCTGAGATCACTGTATCTGTGCTCAGTACCTTCCTTCAGTATGCTGGCCTGTTAATCTGAAAAGGTCTTTGGATTCAGCCGCAGTAAAGTGGTACCTTTGCACCAATAAGAAAAAAATAGACTGAATGTAATAAATGAATAAAATGTGTCCTGTGTCCCTGGCAGAGCCTCTTCTTCTACTGCTCAATCCAGTGTTGACTTTTCATGGTTTAAAGACTTTTCCACATGTCTATCTGTCTTCCTTTTTCCTCCCTTTCTCACAGAGCACCTAACAGCTAAAAATAGTGAAAATACCCCTTGGCATTTATTGCAAGTGTTCTCCTAAACATCCAGTTCTCCTCAGTGGCTCACAGAGGTAAGTCAGATCAACCTTCCCAGAAATAACCACTGTATTTAGGCATCTGCATACTGGTAATCAGACAGAACCAGCTTGTGATTTGCTTGCACATCACACCCAGAGTTCTGGTGACATAAAACTTCATTTCAGGAGCAGTCACAGAGGGAAGGTTCCATGCAGTCACATCTCTCTTTTTCTTTTCAGAAACAAGCCCTGCAGTACAGCAGAGCTTGCATAATTGACACGGTCTTTAGGTAAACCTAAGTCACATCAGTTGTAAAATCAAATAGTAGAGGGGTCGCTGGAGCTTTTTGTTTTGTTTTATTTTTTGTACTTAAAATTCTATAAAATCTTGAGCAGTTTATCACTCTCATTTTTTTCCAGGTTCTTTGCTATAGAGCTGTCAGTTTAAATGGGAAAATGTCCCCTGACTTTCTACCTTGGAAAGCTCTGCAAAGTTCTGTTTCCCATAAAGCAAAGAACACACCTTCTTCTCCCACTGCCTTTTATTTTATTTTTTATGTAAACCAGTCCATCCATCCTGCCAAGTCCAGAGACACTTCTTGGCTAAAGGCTAAAACTCTTTTCTACTCTCACATGAAGCGTGTGAGAAAGGAGGTGGTGGGTGAGTTTGGGGTGGACTTGTGAAGAAATAGAGGAAGAGTGAAGTGAACCTCCATAGCAGCTAAGGGGAAGATGGATTAATTCACTGAAACACACTGCAGAACAAAGTCAGCAAAACTTCAAAGGAAATGAACCATAATTCAGGAGGAGTAAAATCAAGCAGCCACTCTTCTCAAATCCCTCATTCTTTTAATTTTTTATTTATTTTTTTTTTTCCCCCTCCCCCCTCCTTTCTAAAATTCCGTTGTAGTCAGAGAAATCACAGTGGCCAAATAGAGGAGGTTTTTAATCTCTTAGTTTTATTTAACCATGCCTTCTGGAAGAAAAAAAGAACATAGTGCTTTTGAAAGATGAACACACTCAGAAGGAGCCTCAGGTGAGGGATTCCCACCTCAGCCCTTCTTCCCCTTCATGAGCCTACATGCCTGGTGCAGTCTTGGAGATTACTACCATAAGGCAGCAGAGATCCTCCAATTCAAGGCATGTACCTCCTGGCAAGGGTTATTCTGGTCTTATTTAGGCATTAAGTGATATCTAAGACTCTGAACCACCTACTCCCAAATCTCCTTCAAAGCCAACAAAGGGGAACAAATCGTAGAACCATCAAATGGTTTGGGTTGGAAGGGACCTTCAAGATCTTCTCAGTCCAACCCACCTGTCATGAGAACACACACAGAATCGTACAGAATGTCTTTGGTTGGAAAAGACCTTCAAGATCAACCTGTCCAACCTTTGACCAACACTGTAAGCTCAGAACAAAAACACCATTAGAACAGAGACACTCAAAGCCCCATCTCACCTGGCCTTGAACACCTCCATCAAGGGGGCAATTTCACCTTAAATTCAACAAATTGCTTTCTGAAAGTGTCTTTTTCCCTTTGGTAATTTTAACAAGGAGCCTAGGATGACTGCTCATCATCTAGGCATCTGTCAGAGATCAAAAATCAAGGTTAGAAATCAATCAAATCTTGCATTCTGGATTGGTCATAAGAAGGTGAGCTGAAGGCTCTCCTGATGGAGCCACAAGATTAAAATGGAAATCCTTCAACCACTGATAGTACAACACAACATCACCCACCTTTTCCCACGTTCCTATAAAATCAGGTTCTTCCAGAAACTCACTCTTGTCCTTCGGAAGCTTTTCCTATCTTGCAGCCTACATTAACTAATGACCAGTTTAAATATATTTATCACTATCTCCTCTTCAATTTTCTAATTTGCTCCTGAACAAACCCCAGACTGCTTCTCAGCAGCACTGGTAAATTACACAGGGAATTCCTCTATCATTCCAAACACTTGTCTTTCCACTTCCAGGGAGTCTTAGTAGTCCTTTCTGTATTCTACTGCCAGGATGAATTCACCTTTCCCTGGAGAAAGCCTTTAGGCTCACAGCACATCCCATCAAGAAAGTTTTTCCTCTACTTTGTGTGCCAGAACTTGAGGGTTCTATTTCTGGCCTCAGATTTGGAACTTGTGAGCTGTATGCCCAGTCTCTCCTAAATGTTGTACTGAATCTATACAAAAAGAGAATCCAAAGTTGCCCTGTCCCACAGAGGAAAACATTCCCATCAATAGCTAAGAGTGGAATAATGATCCCACTGCTCAGGCAGACCTTAGAAATACAATGAATAGAGGTGAAAGGCACAATTTGGAAGTCAAAAAATTTATTTGTCATCAAGGGATTAAAAATGGAAAAGGCTTGGGTTACAAGAACCATCAGAAAATCTGTTTCCTATCATGTGCTGGTGGCAGACACTTCCAAGGCTGTGTTTCACCTTTGCAAGCAGTGCACCAATCCTGCCTGGGTCTGTCCTGGAGTTATCACTGTGTCCCAAATGCTCCCTGACCTGCTCTTTGAACCCATGGAGCAAGGTTTATACTGTAGATTAGGTTTTCTTAACATTAACTCCCTTCCCCACCCAAAAAATCTGACGTCTTCACCTCTGATCCAGGAAATAAGAGGTCAGAGGTCAAAATCCCAGTTGGGCAGGGGAAAAGGAGCCATATCCTGGCAATGAGGGATAACCAGTAGGATGCTGCTGCCAGAGCCCCAACAATAAGAGATGGTGTGGCTTGTTTGGAAGTCTACTGGAGACAGGTGCTGGGCACCTCCAAGAAGTCAACTGACTTGTCATGGTTTTGATATGACTGCAAGACAAGGCTTTACAGGATATTCATGACCTTATCCCTTATCCTGAAGCTTGTCAGCTCTTTCTAATCTCTGTAAATGTCAAAAGGAAACTGGCAAAGACTGAACTGTTCTTCCTCAGATCATGGTGAGTTCTGACTGATCAGTATGTTCTGTCTTGGGATATTTCCTGGAAGAAGTAATCTGATGTTTTATAACTTCATGGCTGCAGTCCATCTTTACTCAGCAAGCTTTCAAGTAGTCCTGGAGTGATACAGACTATCCATATCAGCTGCTTTCTCTGCTGTTATTCACCAAGAATCTCATCACCACCAGACTGAAAAACATCCAGAGAGGGCCTGGCTAGAGTGTGGTCACCCTTAATCAGGTTAGTTGACTGTTATGAGAAATGGAAATTAATTAGTGCTTACTGGGTTTGTGGGTGTCTTTTCAGGTTATTGGAAGATAGGTTGCATATCCAGGAATCCTATATGGACACGGGAATACTTACAAGCTATAGTAAAAATACTCTTTTCTTTATCTCCTGGGCAGGAGGACCAGGAGGATCATCCAATAAACACACCCTCCTTCAGAGAACTCTTCCAGACACAGTCCCTTTGAGAATATTGGGCTCTCACAAGATACCAAGGGATCTTTCTGCTGCTGAAAAGTGGGGAATATTAGAATCAGTTTCCTGGAAAAGATGTGGGGTTTCCATCAGTTGATGTCTTTATGAGAAAGTGAGATAAACATCTACTGATATGAACATGGGCATACTTCAGCCTCTCAGAGGTTCTCTCTGAGCACAGAGGGATTGAACTGCTCTGTGTAGAATTCACTTGAACCTTAGTGCACAAGTTTTTGAGAAGAACTCCTTGATCAACTTAACAGTCAATCATAAATTTGAGCAGAGTAAAGAAGTGAAGAGGAAGGAAGTGTTGTGTATTTTCATCAGTGCAACCAGTGCATGATGATGATTTACATCATCTTCATTTAACGTTCAGGACCGAAAGGAAGGACAGTTTGACTGTATTTGTTAATCATTAGTATTTCCAAAGTCCTAACTCATGCACAGCAATAGAACTGGTGGGGTTTGTCCTCCCTTTGCAGCTACGACTCTAGAAAGACTGAAGAAAAATTATAGAACCATAGAATACCAGATTGGAAGTGACCTCAAGGATCATCTGGTCCAACCTTCCCTGGCAAAAGCCCAGCCTAGACAAATGGCCCAGCACCCTGTCCAGATGAATCTTAGAAATGCCCAGGGTTGGGGAAAGCTAAAATGAAACAAACCCTTTTCCAGTCTTCATCTTCTGATCAGCAACATAATAAACCATCAGTGTTCTTTAAAGGACCCTTTCAGCCCAAGTTATTCTCTGGATCTATGATAAGATGAAACCATCCAAAGTAGAGGGATCTCCTGTCATAAGTCCTTTTATCAGATATTTGTTTGGAAGACAACTCAGTACTCACCATCAGATCAGCAATGTTCTCTCCAGTATCTTCTGCAAAAAACCTCTGTGGAGCTTGTTTGAAATGTTTCCACTCTGCTTGCTGGTAGATTAAGATTTTTGGCAGAAGAACTTTTTCCTCCTTCCAAAACCTGTTTGCTTTCCATGGCATATTTCAGGATTTGCAGTAAAAGGAAATACCTAAAGACCACAAATGTTCCCAAGGACAGAGAACAGTAGGAACTTGTGGGAATTGTATCTCTGGTACTTCAAGTCTCCTTTCCCTGGTCTGGGTCAAACACTTCAGTCAGACTACATCTCCCATGATGCCACATTGCCAAGTGGTTTTCAGGGAAGTAAAACTGGGAGGTATTTGCTGTCCAGGGAAGTGAGGAGGTACAGAAAATATTGGAATTACAATCCAATGAGAAACTGTTGCACATTTTCTATATATGTATTTTCAGGCATTAAAGCTTTAAATTTTCAGCTGAATGCTTAGGGTTTTTTGGTTTTTGGTTTTTGGTTTGTTTTTTTTTTTTTTTTTTTTTTTGGTTGGTTGGTTGGTTTGGTTTTTGTTTGTTTGTTTGTTTGGTATTGTTTTGGTTTTGTTGGGTTATTTTGGTTGGTTGGTTGGTTTGGTCGTTCTTTTTTCTTCTTTTGGTTTTGTTTGGTTTGGTTTTTTTGTGCTGTTTTTTTTTTATATTTTAGGTTGGTTTTGTTTTTGTTTTTTGTGTTTGTTTTTTTGTTTATTTTTACAGAAATCAGTATTTTCTGTGGAAAAACTAACATCACTTTCTGACCTGCTTGGTTTTGAACTCTGAAGGTAAATGAATCTCAGAGGAGCTGTACCCAAAGGATGGAATTTTTCAGCTGGTGCCAATTAACATTACAAGGACTTGATCTGAGGGGAGCAAACCTGACTTAGAGGAGCTAAAGATTAAGCCAAAGTTTAGGAAGGCACTCTGTGTTCTCCAGACAAAAAGTAACACGTATTTTCTCTTTAAAGTCTGGCTCAGGCAAAAAAATTAGAAGAATATACTGTTCTTAAAAGAGTCTTTTAAAACATCTAATTGTTTCCTGTTCCCATTCTCCCTTGCTAAATTTAATACATCTAATATTTTTAGTGGTGTTTTGTATTCATCAATGGCAAGAATAATCAGGGAAGAAACTGGGAGTTTTGCTTTTACATACATATTTTCACAGTCATGGAATTGTGTTTAATCATGAGGCTCCTTCTTGCTCTCTGTACCCATTTCTATCTACTTATTTTTGTGTCTTTAGAGAGTGCACATACAGTTTTTGCCATGCTGTCTGTACTACAGGAGGAACGTCTTGCAAACATCTTTAAAGGTGATGTATTGATTTTTCCTCCTTGACAACACTCCTTGTCTTGAAGTTATACAATTTGATGACGTTCAATTTTCTGATGTAATAGTTATTGAACTCTATACGGTGGGATTTAGCTGATCAAAACCAGACATATGTCTTTATTATGTGTACCTACTTCTTCCTATACCCTCTTTGTAGTTGAAAGAGAGAAATGGGTACTTTTGGCTGTGATCCAGCTGATGTCTTCTGCACGTTGCCTTGAAGATAAGATGTTCTACATCTTAAACTCATTTCCCACTCTTATGAAAGACAAAGAGAGCCAAGGGTGACCAGATCAGGTGGAAGTGTTGGTTGGGGAAGATGAATCCCATCTGCTTTCTCCTGTATATTTTCACAGAGACATGCAGCAGTCCTTCATCCTTGGGTTTGAAGAGCAAGTCCTTTGGGGAGAAGCTGAGGAAATCGGGATTTTTCAGTTTGGAGAAAAGGAGGATGAGAGGATACCATCCTGTTCTCTACAAGTCCCTGAGAGGAGGTGGCAGTGAGGTGGGTGCTGGCCTCTTCTCTCAAGTAAATAATGATAGGACCAGGGGAAATGGCCTGAAGTTGCCCCAGGGGAAGTTTAGCCTGGATATTATGAAGAATTTCTTTACTGAGAGTAGTCAGGCACTGGAATGGGCTGCCCAGGGAGGTGGTGTTTAAAAATGGTGTAGATGGAGCACTTCAGGAGATGCTCTAGTGGGTATGGTGTTACAGATATGTTTTTTTAGTTTTGTGGGGGTTTTGTTTGGTTTTTGTTTGTTTTATTTAGGGGGTGTGTGTGTGGTTATATTGATGGTTGGATGTGGTGATCTTCGAGGTCTATTCCAACCATGAAAATTCTGTGATTATTTGATCCTTGTCCTTCCTCAAGCCTGGAAGGATGTCAAGTGGCATAGAACCAGTCTCCACCTTTGAATGGATCTGGGAGTGTGAAAATTCAGACCCTGGGGTAGATACAATTGCGGACACATGTTGAAGATGTAAAGAGAAGAGCCAGAGATCCCAGAAGAGCTGCAGGAACTGTTCAAATTCAGCCTTCAGGACACAACGCCCACAGGAAAACTCTCTCTGTGTCTTTCAGTGTCTAAGTCCCACTTAGGTAATCCTCATCCACACCCTCTTCAGGCTTCCTAATCAGTGTTAGAGAAACAGTCCACATTATTCTTGGTCACCTCAGGGCCATTTTTGATCAGATATCATGATGAGAACAGACATGACGTTATTATTATTATTATTCCTCTTTGTATATTATACCATTTTGGAGAGTTGATTTAGCTGAAGAGGGAGATGTTTTCAATTAAACAGAATGGGATTTAAAATGGAAAGGCATTGACCTTAAAATCAGAGCAGGGGCTTTCTCAGAGGTCAGTTGTTCCTGGCAGTAGTGGCAATGAATCATAAGGAAATTGGGTTTAAAATTTAAAGCATGTAGAGCAGCCAGGCCAAAGATATTTTTGCACACTTACCTGTTGAATCTGCAGTGCACTTGCTTTTACATGTAGCAATAATGGCTTTCCATAGCAGCTTTATACCGAAGAAAAAACAACAACAACAAAAAAAAGTATTTGAGTGTGTGGGGTAAGCTGTACTCAAACTTCTCTCCATCACCTTTGATTTCAGAGGCAGTTTCTGTTAGCTTGTACCCTGGTGCTATTTACATCTTCCTGGCCATCCTTCCAGAGCCATAACCTGTGCAGTAGTTACCACTGCTATTTCAGAAAACTGTTTAGGAAAGGAACATTTTACATTAAATATTTCAAATTAAAATATTACATTAATTAAAAAAAAAAATTAAATTAAACTGGGTAAAAAGTGGAGATAAAATTAAGTCTATTCTGGATTTATTTTTCTTTTTTTTGCAGTCAGGTTTCCTAAGCAATGGGTTATGCATCCTCACAGGAATCTGCACTAGCTGGGGACCCCTATCCAGGATGAAAAGTTTTATTCCTAACAGTTAGAAATCCATTGCTATTTCTAAGGTGAATAGCAGCTGCAATTGTCCAGAATGGAAGATCAAGTGTGAGAGGCCACAGCCACTGTGGAAAAACAGAGAAAACACTTAAAAAAGTGATTGAATTGAAGTTCAGGGGTGAAACTGCAGAAGCAAAGGGATATTAACAGGTCCCAGATGGTTCCAGCTTTACTCAGACTGGTGGATTATAGGCACTGGAAGATGGATCAACAAGATGGGAGAGAATAAAGTGTTTCTCCTATGGCTAAGGAGTAGAAATGGATCCTCTAGGAACTTATTCCTCTCTGTCATTAACTCCTTTCCTTCCACCTATTTATTTATTTACTTATTTATTAGATTTTTGACAGCTGGTGAATATCCCCCAGTGAAAGGGCTTTACAGGTGTTTAGGCTTAGAGCCTAAATAAAACTATGCAGCTGTCTGCAACAGGTTTAAATCCCACTGCCATCAGTGTGCCAGTGATCTGTACTGCAAAATGTCACTGACCTGGGTCATAAATGTTAACATCTCAGTGCCATGTCCAGGGTTTGAGTAGCTTGAAGCTGCCAAGTTTCCTACGCTGAGAACGAGATTCACAAAATTTAATTCTGATTTTTCTTTCTCTCTTCCTGGAAGAGAAGCAAGGACATCCCAGCTCTGTGTAGCACTTCCAGGCCCTGCTGAAAGATCTTTCCCCAGGAAAAAAACCGCTCTACTAGGAGATGTTTGGCAGCAGTAACCTGCCACCATGAATATTCCCATTATATGTTTTCCCATCATCACTGTGACTCCTTATCCATGGCCCAACATGGCACCGTTTCACGTGCCATGGGCAACAGCATTACCTTTTCCAATAGAATAAACGGCTAAAATCTATTTTACTTCTTAGGCTCTGATTTCTAAATAAAAAGTACATTGATCACAAAGGCCAATTTTCAGTATTTAGTGTACATTTTGGGTTTGCTTTAAGTTTCAGTAACCTCTGTGTATTTGGAGCTTCCATTCCTGATTCCAGCTGGCTGAAAATGTTGGCAAGCAGGTTATCAAACCAAATGCAATTTATTATTATTGCCTTCTCCCTTTGTCCAAACGTTTTTCTAACCTGCTAAGCTTTCTGTGATCAATAGTTTCAGATGATTATTCTTTTGCCAAGTGTTGAGCTAAAAATGTCTTTGCTTAATCAAGAAAATATCCGGAGGGGCTAGACTATAATATGGAGCAGTATAGCTAGGTTTTTTGATTAAAAATGTGGAAAAAACCCACCAAAACTTGGTAAGAAGCCACCAACTGATAGAAAATTCAGTCTCTAGTTACAATAGTTGTACTACATAAAATATTACCCTCTGATGTTACAGTGTATTTCTTCAGAATTATTGTAATCAAACCTTTTTTTCCTTTTCCCTGAAGCCTACAGTCAGATAAATGCCAGATATCTTTTTTGCAAACTGAAGCAGCTGTACAGCTCTTCAAAAAACTGACCAAGCAATCAGCATTAGGAAATCAACTCTTTAAATCTCATTTCATAATACTGAGTGGTGCCAGCCCCATGTCAGGCTGCTTCTGGCATGACCACATTTCTCTTTGCAACAGAACTTGTTGGGAATTGGCACCTGAAAGATAAAAAAATGCTCACCTGGAAGCTTGTTGGGGGAAAAAAAAAAAAAAAAAAAAAGGCAATAAATTAAATTACTCTTGTTTCTCATGGAAAAAGAAATAAAGGAAGATTTCTGAACAAGTCTTCTGGAGAAGAGTCTCATGAGAAGCTTCCTAGAGGATCAAATATGGAAGAGGACTACAAAGAGGGAAGTGAATTAGTTGTCCAGTGTTTTTCTCAGAGCAGCAGTCATATGGTCCTAGTATGGGGCTTTGGGTTGTTCCAGACCTCTGTCATCTCTTTCCCAAAAAGAGGTTGGAAAAAAGGGGTGGAAGTAAGATCACTTTGCTTTTGCTGGAGATCCATGCACAAACCATTCCAAATTATTCTGTGAAAGTGCTGGTGCCAAGAGATGGATGCAGGCACAGGGACAAAGGAGAAGACAAACTGCTAGATCCTAAATAGTCAACTGGAGTAATAAATCAGGCAAATATCTTATTTTTCATGGGCCAAGACACCTGAGCTCCACTGTAGCTACTGGAGAAATCCGTCCCCTATTACTGAGCAGTCCTGAAAAAAAGAAAACAAACATAAATTATTGTAAATATATTCATTGTACCCCAGGTTGCTTGGATTGGATCCCTTGAGTACCCTCCAAATATAAAGATAAATCAGGAACTGAGGTATAGTTTCAAAATATACAGGTTTCAAACAAACAGGTGGAGTTTCAGGTGATGTTTAGTGTGAACTGACCTGTCAGATAAAGATCCCTGTGAGCTGATATGGAAGAGGTCCTGAAAAGCAGGGAGCAGTCTTACCTTGCAAAACAGATCTTTTGATTTCCATTGATCTATTTGACAGGTTTTATAAGCTTCCCTAATAATGCTTATTGTGGTCACACTTCTTTGCTGAAGTTGTGTTACTTGTTAACCAGCTGGCATTGTCTTTGGGTGTTTGTTCATTTGTTTTTTTGATTTTGGAGGGGGGTTTGTTTGTTTGGGGTTTTTTTGTTTTGGTTCGTTTTTTTTGTTTGGTTGGTTTGGGGGGTTCTTTGGTGTTTTTTTTTAATTTAATTAATTCAAAACCCACCTAGATGCATTCCTGTGTGACCTACAGTAGGTGATTCTACTCTGGCAGGGTGGGGGTTGAACTCATTGATCTTTTGAGGTCCCTTCCAAACCTTAACATTCTGTGATTCTATGATCTATTAAAAACAGAGAGATCTAGTTCATAGCTTTCAACTCCCTCAAAATTCCCAGTGTTAGTGCAAGGGAAATGCACTCTGGTTCAGGGTTAAGGAAACAGAATTGCATCAGGATTAGAGTTATATTAAGCAAGTGGATTATGAGACCCTTTTTGGCACACCACCACTAGCAGGTTACTGGTGACCAGTGGGACCAGGAGGCAAAATGCCCTTTTTCACAGTCCTCTGACAAAAATAAGTAAGCATCTCCTTGCCTCCAGATGTTCTGAGAGGAAGAACAGAAATGCTCTGCAGCAGGATTAGGCCACATCACAGGGAAGAAATCCAGCAGAAACTTAAACGTTATTTTCTAAGGAACTCTATAAAGTCAATTGCTGAAAACTGGGAGGGTGTGTCAGGGAGAAGTAAATCCATAGTGCTGGAGTTGTCTCTGCTTTTTGCTTCTGTACTTGCTGTAGGATCTTGTGTTGGAGAGAGGATCCTGTCTCAGGTGGCTCTGACAGAGAATGCCAAAATTTGTGTGCTTGTGCCCTGCTGTCACATCAGGGGAAGGCATTATCTGACAAAATATCTGTGATTCTAAAAGCCATCTGATATGGTTTATAGGAGCCCAAAGAAGATGAAAGTAAAATTAGTAGAGATGCTGACAAGAAGATCTGGATTCTAAGACCTATATATGGAAATACAGTATTAGCTTTTTTTTTTCTTTGAAAACCACAAGCAAACTTATGCTTATGAACAGAGAAAATAAAAACTGGAATATGAAATGATATAGAAAGTGTTAAAGCATGCTTTAAGTTATATTCCATTGTAAATGGAAAACATTGAGTCTGTATTGAAGAAATTAGCACTGGGAAAAGTCAAAAATGGACTAAAATGTTAACTTTCTTCCAACACTAAATAAGATTTATGATTATACATTTCAGGTAAGGATCTTTCCCAGTTTATTTGAAGCCTGTAACGAGAGTCATGTTTCTTGCCTGCTTGCTTCTTCTAGGGTAATTTCATTTTATGGAAGAGGCAGAGGATTAAAAACCATTTTTCTAATAAAGTACTCTACCCTAAAATATTTATTTAAAAAATAATCCTCACAATTATTTCAATGAGATTCTTTTCTGTCTTCTACAAACAAACCTGTAAGGTTAGATCTAGTGTGGTTAAAGAATAATATGTACCATTCTGAATGCTATAAGCACACTTATGAAATAAAACAAAGACCCACAAAGCTATTTTAAAGCATTTCTTAAAATGAGCTGGGAAAGCTAACATCCAGAAAATGAGGGCATTGAAATCCATATTGGGTTTATAACCAGTAAAAATGCTTAGACTATAATTAAAGCAGCAGAACATCCAGGAGATCAGCTGATTTGCCAGGACTCTGTCACAGCATTTATGCATGAACTGACCCAGTACAAATGAACATCTAAAATTAAACTCCAAAGTCCTGAGTTCATATGAGTGGCAAGAAGCATTACACCCATCCAGACACTGGAAGGGATAAGATTTATGATGCTAATTTTCTATTTTCCAACCCATTCTTTCTCTGTTTTCCAGAAAAAAAAAAAAAACAAAACAACAACAACAAAGTGACATTTCTTCTAGTTACAGGAAAACTCAATTACCCAACAGGTGTTTAACAAAATTAGGGTAAGAGCAAAACCAATAGACAAAGCACACAGCAAACCATTCCCCCCCCAGCCTGCCCCTGCTTGGGTTTCTCAAAAAATGTAATGAAAACATCAAAGTATGTTATCCACAATCTCCTTAGTGGTTTAGTAGGGTCTGAGGTCATTCCATGCTTCAGCTAGTAACCCAAGGTGACCTCATAACCAAGTACATGACTGTATTGCTGTTAAATTGATTAATAGTGGTGCAATCAAAAGATTCCAGTGCTCCTGCCAGGAACCAAGGCCTAGGAACCATGGGTTAATTCTCCAAGTCATTTTCTTTACATAAGTTCATCAGCTCCCTGAGTTCCTGGAGATGAATTTAGGGCATGAGGAACAGGAGCTTGATGAATCTGTCCACTTTCAACTGTCTGGAAAGGATCCCTTTTGTTCAAGTTGTAGAATGAGTTCTAAAAGTTGTCCTGGACTGTGTAACTCTGTCTCTCTCTTCAGACAGATTTCCTGATTGTTACAGACAACTGGAAAAAAGAATAGGGCAGTTTTCAACCATTGGGTTTGTTTTTTCCTGCTCTCCTCTTTTTTGTTAAAGTAACAAAGAATGCATCCAAATTTGTACAAACCCCAGATAAATATTACAGGCTAGTTAGGTATTCATTCTAAACAAACTGCAAAGACTTTCCCTGGTAAAAAATCACTTTAAAAGCACACTGACTGTTCCTGCCAGGTTTCTGTGAAAAACAATACCATAACTACTAAAAGTCTTCTTTTGAAGAGACTTCTGGTGTTTAATATTCAGGAAAGTTTTAGTACATGAGACACTAAAGGCATGAAAAGATGGGTTTCTTTTGTCTAGTTTTATAATTCAAATCCTTAGAGGTGAATTTGTCATCTTACATCACTCTGGAACCCCATGGAGAAGAATTCCAGTTTCTATGCTATGATTTGTCAGGTCCTTCACTTGGGTCACACCAACCCCAGGCAACACGACAGCCTTGGGGCAGAGCAGCTGGAAAGTGCCTGGCAAAAAAAGACCTGGGAATGCTGGTCAACAGTGGATGAATAGGAGCCAGCAGTGTGCCCAGGTGGCCAAGAAGGCCACCAGCATCCTGGCTTGGATCAGGAATGGTGTGGCCAGCAGGAGAAGGGCAGGGATGGTGCCCCTGGGCTGTGTTCAGTTCTGGGCCTTTCACTCCAAGAAGGACATTGAGGGGCTGGAGGGAGTTCAGAGAAGGGCAAGCAAGTGGGGAAGGGGCTGGAGAACAAATCCTGTGAGGAGAGGCTGAGGGGATTGGGAATGTTGAGTTTGGAGGAGACCTTCTTGCTCCCTATGACTCCCTGAGAGGAGGTTGTAGGGAGGTGGGTGCTGGGCTCTTCTCCCCAGGGAACAATGAGAGGACCCCAGGGAATGGTCTGAAGTTGCACCAGGGGAGGTTTAGACCAGACCTAAAGAAGAATTTTGTTACTTAGAGAGGTTTCAGGCATTGGAATGGGCTGCCCAGGGAGGTGGTGGTGTCCCCATCCCTGGAAGTATCTAAAAGCAATATAGATATGGTGCTGGGGAAGATTGCTTAGTGTTGGACTTGGCAGTGCTGGATTAAAGGTTGGACCCGGTGATTTGAGAGGTCTTTTCCAACTAAAATAATTCCATGATTCATCTGTCCCATTTTGGACCTCTGCTTTGGAAAAATCATCCATTAAATTCATTAAATCTCCCATCAACCATAAAGTATTATTTGCCCAGTAGATTATCTTGGATGTAGCTTTCTAGGAAGAAATTCTCTAGTATGAGGGTGGTTAGACCCAGGGAAATTGTGGATGCCCTCTCCCTGGAAATGCTCCAGGCAACCTGGTCTAGTGGGAGGTGTCCCTGCCCATGCTGGAGGAGCTGGAATAGGTTTTTTAGGACCCCCTAACATAAAACATTCAACGATTCTATGAAAACTCATCAAGAGGATCCCATCACTAACTACTGTTTGAAACTTAAAACTTCTTTGTGAATTATCACTCCAAAAGAGCATTACAAATAATTTTAGATTGGGTCAGGCCCATTCTTATTAGTTTTCCATTATGATTAACCCTTCAGTTCCCCCCCCTTTTTTTTTTTTTTTGAGATTATTTTAAGCATTATCATGTTTCTTTCTTTATCTGTCTTTTTTACCATGAGGAAACATTTTGGGTTCGATGTGGTTTATTTTAAATAACTAAAATAAAAATGTTTTTATTGAAAACTACTAATTCAATTTCTAGTTCTGTTCAAAATTTCTCTTACTATTATCTTTTCTTTTGTGACTCTCCTTTTCTTTTGTACCATTAGAGAGAGGTATGGAATGGAATGGAATTTAAATACTTTGTATTTAAATTTTGTTCTTTTTATGTTTTTTTTTTTAATTTAAATTTTGTTCTTTTTATATTTTTGTTTTCTCTTTTTTGGTTCAGAGTTCAAAACATTTATTTAAATTTCTGTTGTTTGTATAGTTCAGAAACACTTTCAAACTCATGAAGGTTATGAAAATCAACATGCAATTTTAGTTTTCAGCATCACAGAAAAAAATATGCAGGCACCCAGTCCAAAGAGAACTGGAAAAGGTCATCTAGATTCCTTTGGGAAAGTATATTTTCTACTAAGTTTTCTGCTGTTCTTTCAAGTCCATTTTTACATGCGGATAAAGTTTTCTTTCAGACTAGATTCGTTTAAATAAAAATATAATTTCTAAATAAATACCTTCTTCATAAAAACTTTGCTGTTCTCTTGTGACATTTGATTATTATTTTCCTTTCATAATATTGGAGATGAAATAAGCACAATGATGACATTCTCCAACAACTCAAAATTCACCTTTTTAAAGGTGCACAGAAAATTAAATCCATTAAAATATCGATAAAATATAATGAAAGTATTTTAATTTCTCCATTTTGAAGCTATAAACCTCCTTTTAAATGTTTGAACTTTTAGTGGTGTATGGAAAGACCTTGAGTATCTCTTCCAATTTTTTCTGCCCTGAGTGGCAATGTCTGCTGATAGATTGCACATAATAAAAAGATCTCAATTGCTTACTCTTTTCTCATTTTTTTAACTTGGTCCTTATGGCATTTAACTCTTTACTGTCACTCCTTGCCTTTGTCTGCAAATATTTGTAGACACCTATTCTACCCCTGTGCAAGTAATCCTTTGGCGGGCTTAATTCCTTCACTTTGACAATTAAACTGTTCACAGCAGTCCTGGGAGAAATCTTTGGGAACTGTCCTCTTCATTTAATTTTACAGCTGAGGTAATTCCACCCAGCTGGTTTTCTGGATTCTATTATAAAATACCTCCAGATAGTTCCCCAGTTTCCTAAGTGCATATTGTGCTTTGAAGTCAGACTGTAAAATATCAGCCTGGCTCTCAGAGGGATTTCATATTTCTTATTTCAGTGTTTGCCTGAGTGATTCAGATGACTTTACCTGTGAAACTGGCACCAGGGCAAACTCCTTCTGCTTCTCAACATCTTGATGTCCTGGACCTGGATGTCAGCTTTGGGGCAGACATGGTGCAGCCATAATTCAGCAATGGGGGTTCAGACCTTTTGTAGAAGCACAGGAGGCTGAAAACGAACAGGAGTTTCAAGGACAGGAAAAAAAAAAAAAAAAAAAGAAGTACTAGTGCCTGTATCTAAGGATGTCAACCTCTTTTACAAAGAACATATGGGGTACTGCTTACCATACTACAGGTAGTACTGGCTGGTGCTCTGACCATTAAAAAAATATGTATTCTTTCAGCCTCTATCAGAAAGTCAAGGTATTTCTTCTGTGAACAGGTTGAAAGCCTGGAGATGAGAAAGCTCTGAGGAGAACTTAAAACACCCTTCCAGTACCTGAAGGAGTCCAGGAAAACTGGGAAGAGACTTTGGACATGGGCCTGGAGTGATAGGATGGGGGGCAATGGTTTTAAACTGAAGGAGGGGAGGCTGAAATATTAGGAATTCTTCACTGTGAAGGTGGTGAGACACTGGTCCAGGCTGTGCAGAGGAGTTGTGGCTGCTCCATCCCTGAAAATGCTGAAGGTCAGGTTGGATGGGGCTTGGAACAACCTGGTCTGGTGAGAGGTGTCCCTGCCCATGGCAGAGGGACTGGAATAAGCTGATATTTGAGATCCCTTCCAACCCAAACCATTCTCTTTCTCTGACTGTATGGTTTTAAATGACCCCAGACACCAAATTGTAGACACAGCTGAGCAGACAGAGCTCACACATAGACACCTATGTTGTTGGAAAACCACATGAGACAGTTCCCAAACCATGGGTGTCTGACACAACGTGTCTGAGATATCCACGTGAGCCTATGACAGCACTCAAGAGGTTTGCCCTTGTTGAGTGACTCTTGAAATATTTATGACAACATAAAATAAAATAAAACTGGTCTCTTGCCTCTGACCCATCCAGTTGCAGATTTTCCCAGGTCAGACCTGCAAAATCTGGTCTGATCTTTTCTTGTGGCAGTATTTACCAAGATAGGCACTGTCTGGTCTCTCAGACATGCTGAAATATCCACATATCCAGTTACTAGAAATCTTTCTGTCGGCTTGTCTGGAATTTAAGTAAAGGCTTATTGGAAGGCAGGTTGGGAAATGAAAGAAACAGAGCCTGCTCTTAATTAGGTTTGCTCAGAACTAAAGCCCTCTTGCATGTTGGTTATTTTTGACATGATCCTTGTGTACAGATGCTGTTGTCTGCAGTGTTTAGCACCAGGCCAAGTCTTAGATGCTTTGCAAGGTTTCTTCCAGCACCATGAGAGTGACGAGGTTACTGTTTTTCCTATTTAATTATTAAAAGCTAGTGATGATTCGCTGTCCTGTGTCAGAGCTGGAGCTTGATAAATGGTATTTTTCATCACTTGTCTTGTTTAGCAAATGTGTTGCAACCCAAAGCTGAAGTGTTCAGCATCTGAACACCAAAGTACTTCGCACTTCTAACCTCTTCCCTCTGCCTCTCATCTCCTTCAGGAACAGAAGGAGGTAATTTCCAAGGTCAACATGTCCCCTGTTATTCAGATTCTCTTTTGAAAGAGAAAGAGAGACACATTCATTTTGACCTGTGAATTCCAAGCTTAAAAAGCCTCTGATGAATAACCCTCCCCCTCTTTGAAAGGCCCATTTCTAGCATACCTCAGGAACAGCCAGATCTGATAGGGGATATCATTCAGAGTTCTTTCATGTAGCTCATTTCCTAATCTCTTTGCTCCATCACTGGAAGGTTAATAGGAAAAACAACAACTGGGCATATTGCTGCAATCAAGCAAAAATCCCAACTCTGTTTACATGGTTACACAGCTTTCATGTGGAGACAAAGATCAGACAGTTCCCTGAACAGAAAGACACCTATATCTCTACTTCTTTTGCTTTGGTGGGAAGTAACTGCATCCTCCAGCTTGCATGGTAGTGCCCAGGCAATGAGATGACACTGGGATGAGACACTTGTGCTGCAAGCAAAGGGCTACAGACATTCATTGCAAGAAGAACTGATAATTAAAAGGAAGAATTCTATTTGTCTGAGCCCCAGGAGCTTCTGGCTGGGCTTCCTTTGAGTAAACAGATGCATTTCATATGGGTGTCTCTATCCAAGTTGTCACCTTAAACATCCTTTAGAGACAAAAGAACAAAAAAGGCCCTTTGAAGTGATTTGCCAGAATTGAAGGAATTGAAGCATCTTTCATAAAGGAGACAGTGGGATTTTTAGACTGCAGAAGAGAAAGCTCCTGAGGATCTTATCAGTGTTCATAAATACCTGACAGGGAAAGAGAAAAGAAGATGGAGCCAAGGTCTTGTCAGTCATGCCAGAAACAGGGCAAGAGGCAATGAGAACAAACTGAAATGAGGGTTGTGGACTCTGCATCTCCAGAAATAGTCAAAACCTGACTGGACACAGCCCTGAACATCCTTTTCCAGTTAGGTTGGACAAGATGATCTCCAGAGGCCTCTCCCAACCTCAGCAGTTCTGTAATACAGCATTGATGTACCCAGACACATAAAAAGAAGGGCAGAGCCTACATTAGGCACGGGTGAAAGATGTCATACAAACAAGTTGAAGAAGCAGAACAAGAGGAGAAAAATAGAAAGGTCTTGCCCAGAGTGAAAACCTGTTTTATCTGTTTGGCTGAGAGAGGAAATGAATGTTCATGATGCATGGACCAAGCTTCATAGTGCATCACCTTTCTTCACAGCAGGCAGATGCTTATTTGCGGCACTGAAGAACACCTGTAGACCCAGGAAAACAAATCACTTTAGAAAAAAATAAAATAAAAGGAGGCAAAAGCTAAAGCAGAGAAATGCATCTTATAGCTCACCCTGAAGTTAACAAGATGAATACTTAACAAAAGCCAAAGAGGAAGAAATTCTAGTGTGAGAGGGAGGGGGAAGCCCTTGACAGAGAAAAAACTGAGTTACTGATACTTACCAAGTCTCAGGACAAAGGGGAAGATCTATTTTCTACTCCCTTACACAACTCTGAGTTCCCAGCATTTCAGTTGGTGTTTTGAGTGGGGATGAAGCTGATTTTTTTATGACCCTACAGATATTACCAGGAAGTTTTAAACAAGAGCAAAATACACATCAAATATCCCCCAAACAATGGTGACTGAGCTAGGTATGTGCTTTGCCAAAGGACTGATAACAGCATCAAACTGTGTTCACAAATGGGAAAGAGCTCATCCAAGCCATGTTGAAACCAACAAAGAATATTTTCATGGAATCATAGAATGGTTTGGGGTGGAAGGGACCTTAAGGATCACATAGTTCCAACCCCCCTGCATGGGCAAGGACACCTTCCACTAGACCAGCTTGCTCAAGCCCCATCCAACCTGCTCTGGAACACTTCCAGGGATGGGGCAGCCACAACTTCCTTGGGCAACCTGTTCTCAAATTCAAGAATTTCTTCCCCATTTCCAACCTCAATCTCCCCTCTCCAAGTTTTAACCCATTTCCCTTGTCCTCTCCCTACCCCCCCGTGTCCAAAGCCCTCCCCCAGCTTTCTTGTAGCCCCTTCAGATATTGGAAGGTTGCTCTGAGCTCCCCTGGGAGCCTCCTCTTCTCCAGGCTGAACAACCCCAATCCCTCAGCCTGGCTTCCCAGGGAGGTGCTCAGCCCTCTGAGCATTTCAGTGGCTCTGCTCTGGACATGTTCAAAAAGCTCTACTTTCTTTGGCTTCTTAAGGATTCACTCTGGCCTCAGAGGTGGGGATTAAAACAGATAACAGAAAAATTTCAGTATGACTACCGAAGTGACCAGGGAACAGAATTATAAATCAATTTTTTTTTTTTTTTTTTTTTTTTTTTTACATTTACATGTAAATTGGGGTTCAGATTAGATATTAGGAAAAATTTCTTCATTGAAAGAGTGGGGAAGCATTGGAACAGGGAGGTGGTATCTCCATCCCTGAAGGTATTAAAAAAATAGTTAGATGTGGTGCTTCAGGAGATGATCTAGTAGCTAAGGGGATGTAGGACTGATGGTTGGACTCAATGATCTTGAAGGTCCTTTCCAACCATGATGATCCTATGATTCTACACTGGTGGCATCACCCCCTATGTATAACCAGGAGGCAGCATTGGCTCCTTTAGGTACCAAAGGTAATAAAATATGTTACTTTTTTGTCTCTGTCAGGAATACCTGAAACACCTTTAGTTCTCTTTTTATTTCTGCAATACAAGTCGGGATACTGGAGCTGAAAAGAGTGAGATGTGAGAATTGTGCAAACCACTAGTCAGTGGAAAGGCTTTTGCTTTGACTTTTGAATGGCAATTTGCAAAACAATCCTTTTTTTTTTTTTTTTTTTTTTTTTTTGCAGGTGAGTCTTGAGTAACTCAGAACCATTCAGCCAATTTGTAACATTCACTTTATATCCACATATATGCAGATACACACCCACATGTGCCTGGGTGAAATCTTATACCAGTATGTTTCTCTTACACAAGACAAAATTACTTTTCTTGTCTATTTTCAGTGTGGCTTTCTGTATTTATATCAGTATTAAATGTAATTTATTAAGTTTACAACCCTGACAGTGTGAATACATTGCCATTTATTAGGCACTGGCAAAGCATTAAACATCTGTTTTAATCTGTTTTATAAGAAACACAGTACTTTTCTGGAGCTTTTCTTCCATGAGATGGAATTACTTTGGGAAGCTCTCCAGAGAGAAAGCTCTGGCTTGATGTCTTCTAGCACATTCTTGCCTGAGTCCTTGGTGCAAACTTGGCATCATCTGTAGGGGAAGTTATGGGATTGCTCCTTTCCTGGACCCTACTGAAAGATCCAGATGATCTGGGGGACAATAGGAAAGAAAAGGAAGAGAAGAGAAAGAGAAAGAGAAAGAGAAAGAGAAAGGGAAAGGGAAAGAGGAAGAGGAAGAGGAAGAGAAAGAGAAAGAGGAAGAGAAAAAGAGAAAAGAGAAAAAAGAAAAAAGAGAAATAAAAGGCACAAAAGAGAAATTGGAAGAGGATGGGGCTACATCCCTCTTAATATGCACTTCCTGTGCATGGTTTAAGGCCAGAAGAAACCATCTCATGCCAACATAATCTGAGTTGTGTGGGACATATCAACTGCTCACTCATCCAGGCTGATGCTTTCAAGTGAAAGTAGGGGCCAAGTGTGACTAGAATGTGGCAGCATAACAAATGAAAAATCTACACAGGTGTCAGCCCTCAGTAAAGGTCAAACGTGGAACCAAGGGCTGCCTCCAGTTCTCTTAAAACAGATTTTTAATTGCAGAATCATGGGAAAGTTTATGTTGGAAGGGACCTCTGGTGGTCTCCTGTCCAAATGCCTTTTCAAAGCTGATTGTAAAACTAGAACAAACTCTGTTGCAATTTGATAATGTCCAAGGATGGAGACTGTAGAATGCCTCTAGGGAATTCTAGGAAGGGCACTGAGAAAGGTTAACCCAGCTAAAAAACCTGTACCAGAGGTGATAATGACCCCAGCAGGTTTGGGGTTGCAGCTTCCAAGTGGCAATGTGCCATATGGAAAAAAAAAAAAAAGTAAAAGCAGATTACCATTGAACCAATGTCAAATAAAATGCTTCCGGTGAGATCAGGGAATCCAAGTGAAACATTCCAGTTTCAAGAAATACTGATATATATAATTTTTTTTTTTTTTAAATGTTAAAGGAAAACATTTTGACAGATGCATTTCAATTTAGTTAAAGAAAGAAGAATTAATCTCATTTTAAATTAGAGTGAAAACAAATCTTTCAACCTCAGAAAATCCCCCCAGAATCCAAAATTATAATTATTGTTCATTATAAAGAATATCTAAAGTCTGTGTGAAGTCAAAGATTAGTAGCGTAGGACACACTAGGTCTTCTGGACTTTGAAATCTGATAATCTATTACTTACCCATGCACATTTAAATATATACATGGTTGCATACAAATAACCATCTTAATACTCAAAAGTCTGTGAAAGAATTTATTCCATTTATCAAAAACAAACAAACAAAACCCAAAAAACAACCAAACAAAAAACCCCAACAAAACCACAAAACAAAACAAAAACCCAAGACTAAATGGAATACAGTCCTAAAGCCAATAAGTTAATTTAAAATATTCTTTTTTTCTGGGTTTATGTCCCTTTAGAGCAGAGCAAGCACTGGTCTACAGTTCCCTGGGAATCAATTGCTGGTTTGGAAATCTATGAAGGACTTAAAAGAAAATTTGTCTGAGGGTGACTTGAGGGTACAGCATCTTTTGATGCCTGTTAGAGTCCTTGGTGGCTGGGGACAGAGCTTGGTGACAGAGATACAGAACTCCTGGAGCCTCACCTGAGGAACTGGGGGATCTTGTGCCATTTCTCTTGCCAGTAGCTTGAAATTCACTGTGGACTCTGAGCACCTGCCAAAAAGGAAAACATATCAGAAAAGGCAATGACAGTCTAGAAAAAAAGTTGAAAGCTAATGTGTTGAGCTAGCATGCTCCTCAATGGCTTCATCACCAAAGAGCTGTAGAAAAGTGTCAGGTTTTGAGGGAGAATTGATAAATATCATGGACAGAAGCCAGAGCATCTGGTTTCTTGGTTTTTCATGCTGGATTGGAGTGTGGTTTTTTGTTGCTCTTGCTGCTTGTTTCTTCCCTGGAGAGGGACATCATTCCTCAAGACAAGGTCACCTTCTGCCTTCCCAGTAGGACCAGTTTGGTTACTCTAAGGTGAGGAATTGTCACTGGGCCCCTCGACTTGGCCACCCCCATCTGCTCCCCAATGCAGAGTGGTCTTCTCTGGCTGGGAAATAATTACTGAGGAGGGTGAGTTCCATATTTACAAATATAATATATATATATTTGTAATTCCTGGTACTGTTACTACTCCATTAAACCTTCCCTACCAGTTGAAAGCTGGTATTACATCTTGGTGTGATCAGTCTGCCTCTGCCAGACTAAACCACCTTTAGTTCTGCCATAGTTCATTGAAAAAAAAAAAATTATTAATGATAAGAAGTCCATATTTCCAATTGGCTTCCTGTAGCTGTGTTCAAGAGAGTCTGAAAGAGATGAAGGAAGAGGCAGGACTGGTTCATCTGCCACAGTCTGAGAGCCACCTGGAGAAAGAGAGAGACAAACTGATCACTGGAGAAGCTATGCTATTGGGACTGAAAGGTTTGAGGTTGATATAAATGTCAATAGATGTAGAACACTTTCTTTTTTAAATGAATATTTAGAGGAACTTTCTTATTTTGCTTATTCTGTTCCAGCGTTATCCTAAAAATGGCTCAGAGGTGCATGGAAATTTCTGAATGTGAGGCTTTGTATAGAATATAAGGAGCAATCATTTGATATTATTTAAGCTTAGGCACTGAAAAAAAAAAACAAAACAACATGCAAAAAAAACCCCAAAACAAATTAAAAAAACCCCAAACAACAACAAAAAAACCACAAAAAAAACAACAAAAATAATCCACACAACCCCCCCCCCCAAAAAAAACAACAACAAAAAAAAACCAACCAAACCCAAACCCAAAAGTATTAACCCAAACAGTATTTTTCAACACAGAAAGGAAGGGTTGTGTCTTATGATGGATGAGCAATTACTTGTCAAAGAGCGAAGTTGGAGGACAGCTTTGAAAAATGATGCCTGGTACAGCCTGCCAAAGAGAGTAAAGAAAGGCACAGAAAGATATCAGCTGCCTTGAGAAAAAGATATTTAGGAAACCAAGTGGATCCTAAGACTCAACAGTTTGAAAAAGTGCCTCAAGGTTGAAGTTTTAGGCTGTTCTGTGATCTGCTCTCACCTTAACACTTAAGGTTATTCCTACAAGCAGTCTGGAAGAAAAGGGACTTTTGGAGATATTTGGCAAAAATTCTGAAGTTGAAGTCAAACCTAGAAGCAAAATTCTATGTTCTAGACATGGGATTCACCTATCTTTATGTATCAGAAAGGTATTAAAAATAATTATGTATATATTATTACTTTTTTCAACAAAATTCTTAATAGTAAAAAAATAGAAAATAAATCAAATTAATGTTTCTCCCCATTTATTATTAAATCTACATTAGTGTCCTGGTTTGAGAGGACCAGGACAGAAAAACCCAAACCCAAACCAAACCCCAAACCAAACCAGTTGGGATAGCAACATCATTCCTCAAGAGAAGGTCACCTTCTGCCTTCCCAATAGGACCAGTTTGGTTACTCTAAGGTGAGGAATTGTCACTGGGCCCCTGGACTTGACCACCCCCATCTGCTCCCCAACGCAGGGTGGGTCTTCTCTGGCTGGGAAATAATTACTGAGGAGGGTGAGTTCCATATTTACATATTTTATATATATTTGTAATTCCTGGTACTGTTCCATTAAACCTTCCCTAGGTTTTTCTTCCAACCTGCAAGGTTCTCTCCTTAATTCTCTTCTTCATTTTCCCCTGGGGGGGGTAGAGGTGAATAACAGAATCTGTCACCTATTTACTGCCTAAAACTGTGACAAGTAGACTCCATTTCAAACTAATGAATTAATAACAAGAAAGTAGAGACGTGCTCAGAATATCTCTTTAAGGGTAAATTGTCTTAAAAATTCAAGAAGTTTTTTACAACCTTATCAATAGCTTGGAAAATTTGTATTTCATTTCCACACCATACAGTAGCCAAAACAATTCAGCTCTGGTACTGTGTTTTCTTGGGTTTGGATTTTTTATTGTTTTTTTTTGTTTTTATGCTTCTGTACCATAACATCTTAAACATTGGGTTGGTGGGACTGTTTCTATGTGTCTTTGGTGTGGCAAAGCACCAAAACCAGTCAAAAAAATTAAGAAATCCAACACCAGCAAACCCCAACTGACCCTTGTTCTAACAAGGAGAACATCAAGTAGTTCACACATCTTATTGATTAACATATCAATTATTTTTTGACAGCTGTTCAGATGTACCTAACTTTGTGTGCTGCTTAGGACCCAGAAACATCCTCTCAGTCATTGAGGTTTTAGAAGCAGCCTCCTCCAACAGCTTGTGAAGGAGATAAACACAGTAGCTGTTTCCCTAAACCCATTGCCTGTGATATCAATAATAAAAAAAATCACTGTTAGGCAGGGATGAAACTACATTCCAAATAGTAATAATAAAAAAAAATCACTGTTAGGCAGGGATGGAACTACATTCCAAATAGTAATAATAAAAAAATCACTGTTAGGCAGGGATGGAACTACATTCCAAATAGTAATAATAAAAAAATCACTGTTAGGCAGGGATGGAACTACATTCCAAATTACATCCTTTATTTCCTCTCTGCTTCCCCTCGCCCTTTTGATAAGCTGAATTTAATCTGAATCTTCTGCCCTTTCCTATTTTTCCTTAAGCTGTTTTAATAATAACCTACAGAACAAATTTGCATGGACCCAAGTCCCAGGTCCCACATACTAAGAAGCAAAAGAGCATCCTCTGAGACAAGCACCAAGGTGATCTCTTGTACAATATGATTTGAAAGCCAATATTTTCATCCTGTGAAAACACATATATTGTCATGTGAGCATGGTGGTAGCCACCCAAAGGCATGTAAGGGGGAAAGACAGTTTGTGGATAGCTCTTGTGTCCATAGCAAGATCCCAGAAGGGATCTGTCATAGCATAAACATCACATTGCTCTTAATTCAAGCAATGGCAGGCAGTCTGTTTGCAGCTGGAAAAGCAAGGTGCCATCAACAACACTGACATAGTTCACACACACCCCTGGGCTGATTAGGTGTGAAGTAGGGATAGGAAATTGCTTTTAAGTGTCCAAAATTCTTGGCCCCAGATAGAGACATCCAGGGCATTTCCATCTGCCTGCCATACCCAGCTCCATGGGAGCAGAAGAAAGGTAAAAGAGCAAAGCAGCTCTGGGGGGCTATGGGGTCACCTGCAATCTGGGGTGGCACTCTGGAGTTTTCTTTTTACAGCTAGAAAATGTTGGAGAAATTCTGGAAAAGGGATATTGGAAGCACGTGGACAACAGTTGTGTGAAGTTTTGGTTGGACTAGATGACCTTTCAAGGTCCTTTCCAACCTAAATAATTGCAGGATTTTAGGATTCTATATTCAAACTGTGTTTCACTTTTGTTTTCCTTCTCTCTGTTGCTATCTTACACCTACATTCTTGACCTGTCTGTATATTTGCCTTTTAATGTTAAAAGTGAGTAATGAAGAGGGAAGAGATTGATTCTAGAGCTTTCTGCCACCTGGGAATTAGAATAAAATGGGATATAAATGGAGTCTGGTGGTAATGGCCCCTCCAGGCATGTTAGGAAATATAGGAGCTCCAAGAGGAGCTGTTGTATGGGAGTATCTGAGTGTGAGACTTGGGGAAACAGGTAGGAGATCTCCAGCATCTGTGAAAGCAGATCTTTGATTTTAACATTTTTCACTGATCCTACCAACAAAACTATGGACCTCGTGGCCTGTTTGTACTGTTGTGTAGGAGAATGATTGGCATCCATGCTTGGGAGTTTAATACTATATAGATAGCTTTAAAAACACCCCTCTAATGACTTGTCTGTTATTGTTTCACCAGACCCTCCACATTCTCCTCATCCTGCTCAGGCTGAGTTCCATCTCAGGATGCCTTGGAACAGGCAAAGGATCCATAAATCTTGTCCTTACCAAGAAGTAATACACCAGGCTTCAGCAACTATCCATCCATAGGTTCTACCCATGGAAAAGTCAAAAAGAGGGATGGTTTGTGCCTTGAAAAATGATGCACAGGCAGTTATTGCAGATGGGGTAAGTTTATAGTGGAATCAACTAGGCATGGCCAACATGGACTTCATAAACTCACATCTCTAAGGGTGTGTGCCATGGAGACTTAAGTTCTTGGTCTTTCAGGAAAAAAAAAAACAAAAAAAAAACCCAAACAGAATGTGTATGACAATAGCTGGGAAGGGAAAGGAAGCATTTCCCTCTCTTCTGGCCTTTTTTAAGCAGTGCTGTTCAACAGGTGTCACTAGGAGGGGACAATTCCTTCCAAACAAAGACTTTCTCAGGAACTAATTCAGAGCCTAATGTCAGGCACATAAAATAATGTGCTGCTGAACCCTTCTGCTGCTTCCTATTGAAATGATACCACATGTGAGCCAGTCAAGGAAAACTGAGATCAGAGCTGTTGCTGGTAACACCCCAGAGAACAAAAGTGGGGAGCTTCAAACCTAGAAATTCTTTTCTTGAAAACTTCAAGCTCCAGAGAGCTAACCTTCAGGCAGGGTTATAAAATGAAGGTTACATGCAGGCACACACAGAGAGGATTTCTTTTTTTTTATTTTCAGGGATAAAGAGTAAGTCATTCAGCCATCTATCCAGCCACTGTGGTTCAAGAAGGAAGAGCCAAAAAGGACTGGAAAGTAGATTTATCTTGTGTTACTGATGGCAGGTTGGCCTGCTTGAAGAAAATTCAGTCTCCTATTAACATAAGGGATGACTGCTGGTATGTTACCTCCCTGTGTGCTGGTCTGACTCTTTTCCAAAGCTAATGGCAAGGGGAAGACTGAGGGAAAGGTATTTCAGTCCCATGATGCTCGTTGCTGCTGCTTAGATTAACCACAGCAGGTAGAGGTCTAGATGTGGAAACTCTGGGCAAAGGGTCTACCTCCCATCTAGTTTCTCTCCTTCTGAATACAATTCCTTACAGGCCAGTTTCTAACACACCTTTCAGTTTACTTGCAGTGGTCTGGAGTTGTGAGCAGGTAAACTGCCCCAAACCTCATCACTTACATGGTTTAATGAGTATCCACTGTTGGCTAAGAAATGTGGAGCTTGACATCAGGGCTCGTCCCATTTGAGTATGGTTCTCTTATTAGGAATTTATTTTATTTTATTGAATAGAAAAAAAAAAATCTCAATATTGAAAGCATTGTGGCTTTTGCAAACTGCAATCTTTTGGTAAGCACAGAAAAATGTGCTTCTCATTAAAAGTGGAAATGTTTTCCTGAAAGTGTCTTCTCCAAAGCCATTGGGTTGATTTTTAATTTTTAACAGAAATAAAAACAAGTTAAAAAGGCTCAGTCATGTGAGAGTCAGTGATGGTGTTGTGCTTGAATTCAGCATAGTATGAAGATAAGTTTTTAAAGTCAGTTGGCTCCAACCAAATGTTCAGCAGCACAGTAACCTGTGTTGGATCATGGCCAGGAAGATTCTTCACCAAATAGTAGAAGAAAACTTAAAGCACTGGGTGATCACAGTCCCTGGGCTTCTGACAAGCAATAGCTTTCCAGAAGTGCAAAGCAGTTGGGAAGAATCCTAAAAGGTACTTGGTTTAATATAAAGCTGGCTCCAACCCATCTGGAACAGAAAAAACCAAAGTACATGGGCAAGTGCTTCATGAAGTGCTGTTCAAAGACCTGGTGTTCATGGATACTCTGGAAATGGGAAAGGGTAGAGGGATCAAACACAAACATAGAGCCAAACAACACTTGTCAAGAGAAATGAGGAAAGGAAAAAGCAGAATTAATATTGTTAGCCAGAGTTAAGTTCTGAGTGATGAACCAGACAAAGTTGTTTTTGTTTTTTTTTCCTGTAACATATGATCTCGTGGTTGGAGTCCTCTGTGTTGACTAAAGTGTCAGTTCAGATTAAGAGAATTATCTTGAAATTAGGAATTTCCTATTTTCTCTGTAGGTGTCATAGTGATTAAGAAATATCTTGAAATTTGGAAATTTATCTATTGACTCTGAAGACCCCTTAGTGCCTCATATGGGGCAAGTTCACATTTTATTTTTGTAAGGCACTCACAAATTCTCTTCCCCTTCCCTAAACATGTTTTTTTCATTATAACTACAGGAACTTCTAAGTTCCCTGCCTTCTGTCAGACTTGACAGCAGCTGATCAAAGGATTCAAAAAGTATTGCAAGAAGAGTGCATAAGCATTACAGACTGCATAGACATGAGGCAGTGTTAGTGCCTGGACATTCTTGGTACAAAAAAATAACATGTTTCCTATACTGAAGTCCTGTAGCAGCAACTGTCATCCACCAGCACCCTTCACTGTGTTTTTGATTCCTTCTTTTTTAGCCATCTGTAAACATCTATCAGAAAGACACAAGATCTATTAGATTTGAGTAGTTTGTAACTTTTCTAGTAGATTACTTCCCAAGATTTTTGGCAGATAAATCCAGGTATGGTTCTACCAGACAATGTCAGGGTTATGAAGGCTGAGTGAGATCTGGCATCAGTTGAATCTCATCCTGCACATGCCTTCTCCTGTCTGTGTCCACACCAGTACCTTGCCCAGAGGTCTCTTAGGTTTTTTTTTCTGTGCTCTGCTTGCATTAGGCAAGTGCATCTGACTATACACCATGTCTACAGACCAGAATTATTTTTTTTAAAGACAGACACACATCATCAAAAGTGCTACAGACTTTGTAAAGGAATCTTGAAGCAGGTGGAGGATCTTCATCTGGAACAACTATGCCAGAACAAGTTGTAGGAACATAGGAACTCTTCCCAAAGCCAGATTCCCCTTTCTTAATGCAGCTTGTTTGGTGTGGGAACTGAGAGCTGATCATTATCCTGGTGATTCCCTAACAACAACATGTCCATACTGGGAAAATTTTCTTAGCAGAACTTCTAATAGATTGGACTTCAGCTACCTTGACCATAACCATCTGGCTGGGTCATGGTGCTGAGAAACCCCACTGACTCCAAGGCTGTGACATCTGTACATGAAGTTTTGCAGTTTTATATCTTTATAATGCATGTTCCAGCTACAGGATTACTGTGTTAGAGGAGGAATTCAATGAGGTTTTTGCCTTAGTCTTTAAAAATACTGATAGATCTCAGGCTGCCTGGTCACCTGGATTGAAGGACTATGAGTGTAGGAGCAGGGACATTCCATTTGTGGACCCTGAAATTTTAAGGGACCTCCTGTGTCAGCTGAATGTCCTCACATCTATGGGCCCTGATGGAATTTCATCCCAGAGTACTGAAAAACCCTCCCTGATCATCTGCTGAAAGCTTGGAGAATCTGAAAAGGCCTCTGCTGACTGAAAGTTATCCAAGTTCAGAGTCTGGTCCCGAATCAGCAGTGTTCCTCAGGGCTGAATTCTAGGGTCAGTCCTCTGCAATGTATTTTTCAATCATCTGGATGGAAAAGTTTGAATGCATTCTGTCCTGATTTGGGCCAGGATACAGCTAATTTTCTGTCTTGTAATTTTGCTTTCAGATAAATCTCTTATAAGGAGCTGCACTTGCTGAAATGAACAGCAAGTTTCTCAGTCAGTGGCTGCTCCTAGGACTGATCCCACTCCAGGGTTAGAGTTACAGATGGAGGATGTGCTGCAGAACCAGGGACACTGCTCAGTTCTGAGGAACATCTTGGGCTCTGGAAAGAGAAAAGGAGTAAAGAAGTCACCCCTGCAAACCTCCTTTAGGGAGGAAAGGACAAGATAAATGACCAAAATTGACCAAATAAAGTATTCCATCCCATACACCTCATACTCAGAATAAATTTGAGGGATCACGAGGATCAAATCTCTTGCTGCTTCCCTTTCTTCCCCTGTCCCTGTTTTGCTTCAGCATCCTGGGAGGATTCCATCCATTCCTCTGCCTGTGCTCCTGATCCATCCCAGCCTGAATCTGTGTGTTCTGCCTCCAGCTCCCAACTGCTGCTGACCCCAGGATTCCAGCCTGGACTTTCCCAGGGCTGCCCTGCAGCCTCGGGATGACGGGAGAGTTATTGGGGGAAAAGGGGAAGGAACATGGGATCAATTTTCCTGGATATTTGTATATATTTAGTATTTTTTCCTATTTATCATTCCTGTTTCCTTAAAGTTGTGTAGTTTAGTTTCCAACCCATAAGTCTCTCTCCCTTATTCTCTCTCCTTTCTTTATCAGGGAGGGGAAAGGAATTAATAGAGAGCATCCATCATTCAGTTTAATTGCCAGGCCAGTGTTAAACCCTGACACACTCTTAACAAGTTTGCTTATGATACCAGACTGAAAAGTGCTGCTGAGTCTCTTGAGGAACCAGAAGCCTTGCAGAAGGATCTAGATAGTTGGGAGGATTGGATCCATGCTATTAATGGATGGGGGGATGGTCCTGCTGTATTCAGCACCGATGAGACCTCACCTTGAACACTGTGTGGTTCCTCATTTGAGAAAGATGTGAAGATCTTTGCATCCCGAGGAGGCCAACAAAGCTGGTGAAAGAGAGGGGGAAAAATGTCCTATAAGGAGTGGGTGAGAACTTTTTATTTGTCTAGTATGGAGAAAAGGAAGCTGAGAGGTGACATCCTGGCCCTACAGCTTCCTGAGCAGGGGGAGTGAAGAGGGAGGTGCTGAGCTCTTCAGATCCAGGACATATGGGAATGGCTCAAAGCTGAATCAGGGGAGGTTTAGACTGGCCTTTAGGAGGCATTTCTTTACCAAGAGGGTTGTCAAACACTAGAACAGGCTTCCTAGTGCAGTTTGTCTCTCTTTTTCTCCAGGTGGCTCTCAGACTGTGGCAGATGGGCCAGTCCTGCTTCTCTTCCTTCTCCACCTCTTTCAGACTCCCTCTTGGACTCAGTTACAGGAAGCCAATTGGAAATATGGACTTCTTATCACTAAAAACATTTTTTTTGTGTGTGTGTGAACTATGGCAGAACTAAATCTAGTTTAGCCTGGCAGAGGCAGACTGACCACACCAAGATGTAATACCAGCTTTCAACTATTTAAATGCACAGTATGCTCTGCCTTTTCTGTTTTATGGATCTTTCAAAGTTCTTGTGGAGATAAATTTACTAAAGGATGGAGGAACTTAAACATCTTCTTGAGGATTTTGCTATGAGTTGTTAGTTGACCAACAATTACATGTTACTCATGGCCTTGAAAGCCACAGCTTGAAAAATCTACCTTTGGAAATCTCGAAGCAGCCTTCTTGAGTTTGATCAAAAGCTCTCTGACCTCAGTCATGAGAACCAGTAACTCAGGGTGAGCTTTGGATCAGACTTTGAATGCTCAGTAGCTTTTTACCAACAGCTTGTCTTTGTGTCCTGGTTCTCCCTCCTCTCCTGTGTTTGTTGTTCCTTCTTTCCATCCCAGCAGATGTTTTCCAGACAACAGACCAGGATCTTGCTTCATAGGGAACCAGGGCCAAGTTCTAATGGTCTTGTAGTGATTAATACCAATGGGAGTGGCACCTCTGAACAATCAGAAGCAGAGAGCTGGGGCAGTGCCCTTCCTTCCCCTGTGCTCACTTCTCCCTGGGTTACCATAAGCCATAAATAACAAAAGAGAAAATAAAGCCCAGGCAAACTACTAAAGCAGGAAGAGAGAGATTGCCTCAGTTTTGTTCACATCAGCTTCCAGACTATCTTGATGAGCCTTCATGGGAATGAAATGTAGGACTTGCATTTTTTCCAGGTGAGCCTTTCAGGGTGGGCATCTCCTTTGGGTCCCCCATTGCTCACTCTTTCTGCTTACTAATACCCTGGTCAGAACCCTTTTTTTTTAATTTTTTTTCCCCTGTCACATCTTTATTTCAGATATTAATACTCAGCTTCTGGGTGGGATTTCTCTGCCTCATAGCAAGGACCTGGGTTCCAGCAGAAGAAGGCCTCATCCACCTCTTTTGGGACCATTAAATCTGCTGTAAAAGAACAATACTGTATATGCCAATAGAAGCATATGTTTTTATTACTCAAGCTATTTCAGAATGTTTCCATCAACATTTTATTTCTTTTTACTTCTTACCCAGCTCCCCACCAAGACAATGGCTTTTTGCAACAAACCTGAATGTTCTTTGGAAATCTTTCCAGCTGAAATTAAATTCTCCTTTGTTTCAGCTGAATAACTTTTTTTTTTTTTCCTTTTATTTGCATATTTTCTTGCAGAAACTGCAAATAGCTTTTACAATAACACTTTCTCTATCTGGTTCTATTGAAAGAGAACCTGGAAAAATTGCAAAATGAAAGATTAATCTTTGAAAAATAAAGATTTGTTTCTTGAAACATCCAACTGCATTTTTTCTCTGAAGACTGGTGTTTGTTTTGCACATTTCTTTGTGTTGTAAATGAAAAACCTCCTAACTCATCTAGTGGAGTGGATTTATTCTTCCAGCAGCAGAACTATGAGCTTCTTTTCCTTTAGCTAAAGAGTCAACATATTCCCTCAGACTGGAAAAGAGATGAATACACCCAGCCCTCCAGATCTCAATTTTTCTACCAATCCACTGGGGCTACATCCCAAAAGCAAAGTGATCTCCAAGACCTTCTCCTTCAGGTCACATCTAGTGACTGAAGCCAAAGACATAAAAATCTGTTAAAATGTGTGCAGTTACCCATGGGGGGGAATTATGACTTTTAAAGCCAACAGCACAAACCAGAGCTGTCTGCTCATGGTTCTGTGCACAGGAGCTGAGAGTCTGGAGGGCCAGGAACCCATTTCTCCTGACACAGATGCACCCATCTTGCAGCATAGTAAAAATTAAACTCATTTCTAGAGACCAGGGTTAAATTTCATACCCAGTCACTGCTTATCCCTTTCAGCTGTTAAGCAGAAACTAGAATTTAAATTCTATGAACACAAAAATTTTTTTTTTTTTTTGAGTTTCAAGGGAAGCTTGAAAATCCTGTCTATATTTTCTTGAAGGGATGAAAAAAACCTTACGTCTCTATTTCAAAAAGCTTTGAAATAGCATATTGACAAACTTGAAAAACATTGTCAATTTTAATTTTTATTGTTGTATCAAAAGTCAAACTCCTTTGCCCAAATGTGAGAACATTTCATTTGGTAATTTTGTCATCTCAAAAGACACAGTCCTTATGTGCCCCCAGGATTTTTCCAACAGAAACATTTTCCACCTTTTTAAAGAAATGTCAATTACACTTACAATCCTTGATATGTGCTTCTCTACTATCTTTTGTACTATTGCATCTAAGTAAATGATCAGGTAAAGAGAGTAACTGAGGAAAGGCAAGACAGATTTAAAATGGCATCAATAGAGCTTTGTCTCTCAGTTTACCATTTGAGAATGACCTCTGATGCCTAAACTATAAATCATAATTTTCTTTTACTTTCTATACCCTTGAAAATTTTCCTTTTCCTCTCTTACTGAAATTAGGTTTGAATTAAGTGAGGAACTATGGAATAGAGTATTTTGGTTCAGGGGTTTATTTTGTTTTGTTCTATGAACTAAAAGATATAGTATTTCACACTTTTCTACCTTCTTCCCTCTTTTTATATGATAAAAAATGATAATGAAATTTTAAACCTACAACTTCACAACAGAACAATATCTTTATATCTCAGTTTTCATACAGTTCAAAATTTGTCTTTTAGAATACCATTTCCCATTAAATTGAATGCTTTGTTTTGGGAGAAGCCTTTCTGAGAAAGTCTCCACTGCTTGGCTAGTGGGGCAGAAAGTAAAGAGTTTTAGCTACCTTTTCTTAAGGTCATTAAGATCTTTTTGTGATTTCACTGAGATTTAACTCAAACCCCACCAAGTTTATCCCAAGCCTGTTAGAATCAGTAGACAGATTCCTATTTATTTTGATGGACATTGCATCACATCTTACATGAATGACTGAAAAACTCTTCCAGATGAGAATTTCAGCTCAGCACTGCCTGAGAATCCAAACTGGAAAAACTATGTTTGCTGGAACATTGCTTTGGGGAAATCAAAAAAAAAAAAAAAAAAAAAAAAAGAAAGAAATCACTAAGCTTCAATCAAAATTAAAATTGCCCTTTAGAAAACAAAAAAATAAACCTTGCCATCTGTGTGACTCTCTCACTTTACACAACATTTTTATTAAAAGCAGCCGGGTACTTCCTCTCCCTTTGACTAGTTTAAGAAAGAAAGAGAAGTTTATTTAACATTCATAATTTGTTTAGGGCTAGCAAATGAAATACCTTGTTGTGCATGAGTTATTAGCTCATTGCAGAATTGCTCTGTTTAAAGTGAGCCTTTGATTTTGACATTCATCTAAGTATGTGTCTCCTAAATGAGAATCATATGCATGGTGAAACCAGAGCTTGGCATTTCGTCAGGGTGTGATTGGGGAACACAGGCTTGAAACTCTCCATATTATTAAAAGAAAAGGGGGGTTGAGAGGCTGGGAGGGGGGAGACATTTTTGCACTATTTCTGAAGAAACTGCTCACTTGGTAATGTATGAGTGTTGCAAGAAAGTGCCATAAGAAAGTCACTGATTCACTGACATTTGAATTAGTCACTTGGTGCTAATCATTTTTATCCACTTGACTTGAAGAATCAGTACAGGAAACTGACTGCTAATATTGTGTATGAGAGGCCAAGGAAAGCATGTAAAACGGAGTGTGTGAATTGGCCAGATTTGGCTAATGTCATTTCTACTTCTATATAAAAGCAGGACAAATTGTTTGGCTTTCCATCCAAATAGCTGCAGGCATCAGGCTTCAGCTGTGAGCGAGTTTCTGAAATTTCCCTACATCATATCTGCTGGCTTCTACACTCAATGAAGATGATTGACATTTCCATGGCTCATTTTGCTCTGTGGGATTTCAAAAGCATTTGAGAGAGCCAGGTGCACTGGGGGGCTACATCACCCTTGCCTTAATCTGGAAAGCAAAGCAGCCTTGATCCTGAATAACCTTCCACTCCACCCAGGTGAAGTGCTCCACTGGAGTGACTAAAGTTAACAAGCATGTAGTGAGAAACCTGATCCTTGAAACACAGTCATAATCAGCAGCTAAATGTGCAGAACTCTCTGGGGTGGAAGAGCACTCGTCTAAGTTTCATCTTCCAGCTCCAAGATGATCCCTTCATCAGCTTCTCTGCTCAGCGTTTCTTTCTTCATCTGATCAGACTCATGACTTCAACTGCTCTTAAAAATTTTCTTCTTTGAGGTCTTGGCATTGCCCTAAATCAGCATTTCCACAGGGATTTTCTGTCATCCTTACTTGCCAAGGAAAGAGCAGGTCTCTTACAAGGGATGCCTGTCCAGTGCTCTGGTAGGAATAAACTTCTGCTCATGGCTTTTTTTTTAGTTAAGCACCTCCCTTCCCCATTCAGAGATTATTGTTTATCTTTCTGGATTGCAACCTGCAACTAATTTGAATCCTTCCTGAGTTTTCCAAGGTTTCTCTAGATTCCTGAGGGAAAACATAATCAATTCTGGTCTCATTTACACAAGGGTAAAATTCAACTGTTGTGCCAGGAACATTAGTGGAGTTATGCTTGGCTTTGCCCTGAATGCACAGTTATTTGGTGACACAAGGGTCAGTTCTTAAATTTATTGCTCCTTTTTAGAGTCAACATATTATGAAGCAGGTGAATTCTCTTCTACCCTCTTTTATTCCATTCTGTTTCATAGTATTTCCTTGTAATTAAGCCATTAAACCTCATCAGACCCATTTAGGAATAAAACAAGAGCCCTGTCTCTGTTCTGAGGGCTGAACGAAAATGAACTTGTTCCATTTTTCCAATATGTGGGTAAAAGATTTTTATCCACTTGTTCTCTTCCCATTTTGTTGCTCCCATTTGCTTTCAGATCCCCTGAAATGGTACAGGTTATCATGTTAGAAATGTTACAAGATTTTTTTCACCTGGTTCAGGCACAAGTAGAGGCTGGGGGGGAATGGATAGAGAGCAACCCTGAGGAAAAGGACTTGGGAGTGATGGAATATCAAAAGGGTGACATGAGCCACCAATGTGGCCTTGCAGTCCAGAAGGCCAACCACATCCTGGGCTCCATCAGAAGTATGGGAAGCAGGGGGGGAAGGGATTCTGCTCCTCTGCTCTTGGGAGACCACTGCTGGAGTATTGCGTAGAGCATTGAAGACCCAACACAGGAAAGATATTGACCTGTTGGAGAGGGTCAAGAGAAGGGCCATGACAATGATCAGAGAGATGGAGCATCTCTGCTCTGGACACAGACTGAGAGAATTGGGGTCATTCAGCCCAAAGAGAAGGCTTTAGGGAGACCTTAGAGCAGCCTTCCAGGACCTGAAGGGGATACAAGAAAGTTGAAGTGGGGTTTTCACCCAAAAGATAGTGATAGGATTAAACTGAAGGAGGGTAAATTTAGTTTAGGTGTTAGGAAAAACTTCTTCACCATGATGGTAGGGAGATATTGGAATAGGTTGCCTAGGAAGGTTGTCGATGGCCCCTCCCTGGCAAAGTTTAAAGCCAGGTTGGATGAGGCCTTGTGCAGCCTGGTCTGGTGGGAGGTGTCCCTGCCAATGGAAGGAGGGTTGGATCTTGATGATTTTCAAGGTTCCTTCCAAACCTAACTATTCTATTATTCTATTCTAAGATAGGTTGCTTTTTTAATTTTTTATTTATTTATTTTTTTAATATTCTGTCACTCATGTCCCTGAATTTCCCCGCTCTGTCAACAAGATCTCTGACATAATGAGCAAACACCAGGCAGAAATAAAGATTTATTGCAGCAGTATATCTTACAAAATCCCATTTCCTAAAACATTCTCAAGAGCTCGATGCTTCCTACACTCCTCCAACCTCGATGTACATAACAAATTTCTTTTGTTTGTTGTTTTTGTCACTTTCAGATAACTAACTGCAAATGGTGGTTTGTTTTCTGCCACAGCTCTGTTATTTATTTCCTGTCTGGGTCTTTAACTTTCATCCCCTGCTCTTTTGCTTCAAGAAGGGACTCTGATGGCCATTAGTTGAATGATGTATCTGGAAGAAACGTGCCAGCACTTGTATCCCAATGGATTGTAACAGACTGGAATGGGCTTGGGCCATTTCCAGATTGCTGAGTTTGTGGGTTTATTTATTATTTATTGTGTCTTATTCTGACAGAAGAGCTGCATTCTACATCTGTATAAAAAAAAAGATTATTAAATAAGAAAGAAAATCATAATGAAAATAACTACTCACCTTTTCCCAAGAAAATTTTTTAAAAATCTACTTCCCTCAATGAATAATCATCTGAGTCCAGGCTTTATACTGGTATTTGACAGGTCCCATCAGGACAGGTTGGTGACACTGAAGGTAGGGACTGAAAGGGTACAAAATGTAACTAAGTGAAAAATAAAAAAACCAGAATACAGAGAAGTGAAGGGCTCAGTAGGCACTCCCACACATGAACACCAAAATCTTTCTTGCTTTACAGATTGCATGTAGCTGTGTAATTCAAACCCTATTGCCTGCAGCACCACCTGTGGTACATTTTTTAATTTCTTTCTCTTATAGCACCTCAGATATCATTAAAGGGGTCTTCAGATAGAGGTCTCCATGTGACAGCAATGACCATACTCTTGTGGTCAGACAGTTGTCATGTAGCTAGATGAGTCCAGAGAATCCTTCATCTGACCACATATGGACATCTTCTGAAGAGGGAGTTTAATGTCTCTTCAGACTTCCTTAATTAGATCACAATTTACTCCTTTTGTTATCATAAGAGAAATGCAGACATTATCCTGAAGGTGATTTCATCTCACCTGACTTCAATATGTAGGAAAGAATTATACTCCACGTACATCTGCTTCTTTTTATTTGATGGGGAGGAATTCTAGCAAAATAAGGCATGATTCTAGTACCTTTTATTTGGTTCATTTCTACAGGTTGGAAAAAAAAATGAAATTACCTTTCAGGTGCAGAAGTTCTTCCAAAGACAAAGAGAAGATGAGCAGGAGCACAGTGTGACCCAGTGGATTGTGAGTAGGGGGCCAAGAAAATAAGCCAACACATGCCTTAAGTTAAGTGTCTACAGCAAATATTTGGGCTAGGATGGTTTCTGTAATGCAAGAGATTGCAGGCTCAGGTCTTAGAGTCATGGAGAAGTTCCCCCCAATAAAAAAAGGGGAAAAATGCTTCAGAATATGGAGACAACACTTAATTGGCTCTTGATGGGGTTAGTAACATGTTCCCATCTGCAAGAGTCTCAAGGCCTAAGGAGGTCTCTCCCAGTTTTTTCTGCCTTTACAAGGTGAAAAAGTTAGCTGTGCTACTGTACTGTTTGGGTGAAGGAGCATTCTATAGGATATGGTTATGAGTATCATCAACTTCATTTATCAGATGATTAATGGACCATTATGATTTCATACACTTGTCTCCAAGTATAATGTAAAATCTCTTAAATATTAAGAACTTTCTCCAGATCCTTTTGAAATGTTTCCATAAAATACAGAAGGGTTCAGTCCAGCTCCTTCTTCCTCCGTCCTATTCCTCATACATATATACTTGAGGCAGGAATCAAATGTCCATCCTGGTGTCTCAATGCTGTCTCAGCAGTAAGCACAAACCCAAAAGCAGGAACCACCCAAAAGCAGGAAAAAAATTAAAAAAAAAAAAATTAATCCACACATGTACCCAAGAGACTGAACGATTTACCATGTACACAAGAGACTGAAATAATTTAAAATGTTTAAAGACACACAATTCTATTTTAATGCACCAAAAATAATAAAAAAGAAATGAAAAAGAAAAAAAAATTGTGATAATGTTGAACACAGGTTGCCCAGGGAGGTTGTTGAGTTTCTGTCTTTGAACACACTCAAAACTCTACTGGAATCTGTTCTGGGCAACTCACTGAAGCTGATGCTGCTTTGAACAGTGAGATTGGACTACGTGATCTCAGGCAGTCCCTGCCAAACTTAAAGACACTCTGATATTGTGATCCTCTTTGAAGATTTAAAATTCTTTTCAGAAATTTTTGTTGTGTCAACAGACCCAGGAGAGACTTCTTGTTAATAAATTATAAGTGGAATCTGGGGCAATGAGTTTCAGTAGGCAGAATTAGACTAAAACCAACAGTTGCAGTTGTATTTACTGCTTAGATGCTGCCATGTACAAGCCAATTCTTTTTTTCACTTGTGAAATGTGATTTCTACTAGTCATGAAAGGAATAAATCCTTTCCTATGAGAATGGTGAGGCACTGGAACAGGTTGCCCACGGAAGCTGTTGAAGGCCGAGTTGGATGGGGCCTTGAGCAACCTGGTTTAATGGAAGGTGTCTCTGTCCATGCAAGGGATTGGAACTGGATGATTTCTAAGGTCCCTTCCAACCCAAACCACTCTATGATTTCCCCTCAAATTAATGTGAGGTTAAACTAATGAACTTTTCACATTTTTTAAATGAGATTTTTTTTCAGCTGCAGTTTTCATCGGAGGACTGTTAAAAACATTTAATCATTTTTATTTTTTTTTCCTAGAGAACTTGTATTTTTTTGTTTGTTTTGTTTTTTGTTTGTTTTGTTTTTTTTTTTAAGTATAACAGCACTTCTTACAATGATGTTGTATTATTAATTAAAATTTGTGCAGAGGGTGAGATATGTCAACTAGTGGCAATGCTGGGAGAGGTCCCAGCGAGCAGTATACCAAGACAGGATGGATTGTGGTCTGATTCCCAAAAGCTCTTTCCAGAAGATTTTGTGCCCTGGTGTGGTAGATATTGCTTGTGGGTACAAAGTCTGGAAGTGCTCATCATCCCTCCTCAACTGACCTTGGTTCAGCTGGGTTCAGCTCCTCCTTCTCTCTCCCCCAGTTTGCCTGGGGTGCTGGGGCTGAGGAAAGAGAAGATCATCTCCTTTTAAATACGGATCCTGCTTGTGCCATGAGCAAAGCCTGATTTCACCTAGAGCCTTGCTATAAGAGGAGCAGTAATAACAGGGTTATGTCATTCCTAGGCTGGTTAACCTCAGGAACAGGCCACACATCTGCAACTGAGGCCAAGATATTTAACAGATCATTTTGCCCAAGGCTTTCACCCTCCTTCCAGCCACTGTCATGATGACATTTCTATCTTCTCTCCCCCACATATGCAATCTGGGTTTGATTTGTACCACCGAGGCACTGTGACCTGAGAGAAGTTGGGTAAACACAATACTCTGGAGCTCCATGGAACCCCCATGATCCATGGAGTTGAGGGAGGGTGGGGGTGAAGATGTGACCAAGAATAGAAGCATGATGAAACAGAAAGGTTGCCAGCACTGTGTTTGCTTGATGGTCTTGCTCTGCTGTTTGAGAGAGGCTCTTAGAATTGTAGAATTTTCAGGGTTGGAAGGGACCTTTAAGATCATCTCCTTCCAACATGGCAGGGACCCTTCCCACCAGCTCAGGTTGCTCCAAGTTCCATCCAACCTGGCTTTGAACATTTCCAGGGATGGATGGGGCTTCCACCACCTCTCTGGGCAACCTGTGCCAGGGTCTCACCACCCTCATGGGGAAGATCTTCCTAATATCCAACCTAAATCTCCCCCCCTTCAGTTTTAATCCATTCCCCCATGTCCTAACACTCCCTGACATCCTAAAAAGTCCCTCCCCATCTTTCCTGTAGCCCCTTCAGATCCTGGAAGGCCACACTAAGGTCTCCTTGGAGCCTTCTCCTCTCCAGACTGAACAACCCCAACTCTCTCAGTCTGTCTGCAGAGCAGAGCTGCTCCAGCCCTCTGAGCATCCTCCTGGCCCTTCTCTGGATGCTCTCCAGCACCTCCTTTCTTGGAATAGGAGCTCCAGAACTGGATGCAGAACTCCAGGTGGGGTCTCAGGGGAGTGGATTAAAGGAGGAGAATCTCTTCCCTCGACCTTCTGGCCACATTTCTCTTGATGCAGCCAAGAACCTGGTTACCTTTCCATCCATCTACCCCATGCTTTACCAGCCTCTTGACCTCTGGGCAGGGATGTGCTCAGAGTCACTGAGGGCAAAGCCATGCTCCTTGGCTTGGTGTTGCCCATGTCCCTGGGGGGAGCTCTGGGGGTGATCCTGCCCATGCTGAGCAGCTCAGGAGGGGCTGGGACAACGTGCTCTGAGGAGCCTGGCCACAAGCAGCCCACAGGCAGAAAGACTCAGTATAGACCACTGCAACCATAATGAGGGGCCTGACTCAAAACCACAATGGGTCCTCTGCCAAGCTCTCAGCAGCATCACTGCTTTTCCTTTTTTTCTTTTTTTTTCTTTTTCTTTTTCTTTTTCTTTTTCTTTTTCTTTTTCTTTTTCTTTTTCTTTTTCTTTTTCTTTTTCTTTTTCTTTTTCTTTTTCTTTTTCTTTTTCTTTTTCTTTTTCTTTTTCTTTTTCTTTTTCTTTTTCTTTTTCTTTTTCTTTTTCTTTTTCCTTTTTGTCATCATTGTCATCTTCTTCTTCTTCTTCTTCTTCTTCTTCTTCTTCTTCTTCTTCTTCTTCTTCTTCTTCTTCTTCTTCTTCTTCTTCTTCTTCTTCTTCTTCTTCTTCTTCTTCTTCTTCTTCTTCTTCTTCTTTTTTTCCTTTTCCTTTTCCTTTTCCTTTTCCTTTTCCTTTTTCTTTTCCTTTTCCTTTTCCCTTTCCTTTTACTTTTCCTTTTTCCTTCCTCTTTATTTTGTGGTATTTTTGTAAAAGCAGACTACTTCCATCTATTTCAAGGCATGAGACTCCCTTATGGGGAGAAGCTGGAAGTTTATATTCAAGACCTGGTTACATCATTTCACCATGTTCTCAGTCAAATCCTTAAAGATCAGGTTTTCTACAAGCAGACATTTAAACACCCTCTCTTAACTGGACAGAGACTGAAATGGCTAAGATATATTAGTAGCAAAGAGACACAAAATGCTGTTTAATTCAAAAATAATTTCACTAACGTCTTCATCTTTGACTGGCCTCCCACAACAGTTTAATGATATTTAAGAATATGAATACAGCAGAAAATCCAAGATTCAGGTTAACCTCTGTTAAAAAAAGGAATCCCATTTTTTCCCCTAGCTTTCATGTTGTTTGTTAAGATGGCTCTGATATTAAATTCTGAAGTGAGTAACATGATCTAAAAATACCTCCATAGCCCTTTGCATCTCAAGAAACTATTTGATAGACAGTTCTTAGAAGCTTCCCTTTCCACTGACACCAATGCAGCATGGCAAAACAATGTTAGCTTTGCAAAACAATTCACTAAGCATCCAGGAGGGAGTTTGAAGGTTGTGGCAGGTTTAAGACTTGCCTGTCAATGGGCAGGAACATTTCCCACAGCATGTGCAATACCTTGGTTGGGTGCAAGAAGTTCACACACTTGTTATGACAGATGTTTAGCTCAAGAGCCAGGGCTGATAGAAATTACATCAGCATTTCAACCACACCCACTGGCAGGGGACTGGAAAGTCAGATAAATCTTGCTGGACACGGCTCCTTAGGAAACAAACCCATCTGCCCTTTCCTGGGGTTTCTGATCCTGTTATCTTGGACGTTCTCTTTCCTGGCTGGATAGCGACAGGAAGCGTTTAGTAAGTGGGTAATAATAGTTTCATGTTAATAGGAAATAGCAGGCTTGGAAGTGGCCATATGTCTGAGAACTGAAAAAAGACCCCACAGCTTTCTGAGCATGTGTGGGAATCCCAGAAGCCTTTGAAGCTCATCCAAAACACACAGCCCATTTAATTCTTCTATAATTGCCAGCGTCAATAGTCAGCGGGTATCATTTTGTCATCTATTGTTTTAATCTGGGAGCAATAGTGTCTTGACAGAGAAGCACTGTGCTAAGTGGCAGGGAGAAAGAAGAGAGCAGAGCACTTGGAGGATGCTGCTTTGTGTGCTGTGGGGCAGAGAAGACAGCAGTGGGACTGAAAGGAAAGAGGAGGGGAAAGAGAAAGACACACAGGACACAGTCAAACAGCAAGAAAGCAAACCCTCAGCTCATTTTTGAGTCAGTTTGCAGAGCAGCTCATCCTGCTCCTCTGCTGGGGAATTGCCAAAGTGGTGGTGGTGGTGGTGGAGCCAGAGGGGAAGGATTTCTTGGCATGCAGAGGAGACAGTGTCTCCTTTTGTATGATTCCTCTTTGCTTCAGTGAAAGTCCCACTGAGTTTCCACCATGGCTGCTTCCAAGACTGCTATTTCCTATTAGCATGACACTGTTATTATCCTTGTACTAATGCTGGCCAGGGAAGGTCAGTAGGACTCCAAGGAACCTCTGAGTAAGATTATCAGAAGAGCTATAAAAACAGTGTAGAATAGATAGCACAGAGGGAAGATACTTACATGCTATCCTTCAAGGAATTTACTACTTATTTACACACATGAGTAAATATTTCAGTGACAATTTCCTATCTCCTAAATTAAGGCTTTTCAAAGAGCAAGACCTCATTCCCTACACCAAACAAAACAAAAGCTGAAGCATTCTTCAAAAGAAGTGGAAAGTCTCCATGGGCTGGGAGCACTGCATCAAAAGAGGTTTCAGTAACTGAAGGACAAAGGTTGGGAAGATGGTCAGCCTTTCTTGTTGAAAACACTGGACTTTATGTAATTCATTTTAAATTTGTCTAGTAGAAAGGCCGTGTTTTGTGTTGCAAATATGACACGAAGATGATGGATGTGGGTTTCATATCCCCACAGCCAAAGAAAGGAAGAAACCCTACATGCTCATGTTGCTCATTGCCCTGACCATAGTGCTACAGAAGGACAGGAGGGTAAGGTGTGCAAGGAAGAACATCAGCATCCTTTCCCTGGCAACCATTTTTAAAGCAATCAATCTGTGGTATAGACATCTGAAGAACTATGGCTGAGATAAGGGACACCACTATTCCAAATTCAGGGGAACTTTTAAATGAGAAGGTCACTGAGTTAACTGCTGCTGCCAGGACATAGTCTGTGTGGTACCTACATCCCATAGTGGAAATGTAACCACCACGTGGATCATTCCACAGAGAAACTTTTGCAGTAGGGGATTTGAACCATCTCCAAATATTGGTACCACCTGAAATGCATTTTAGTGAGGTAAGCATTTCTGAGTCTTGTTTTAAACCATTTGCCTTTGTTTCCCAACAGCTCGCAGAGTTGGGATATTTAATTCATATTCTGAGTCCTCTGTCATGATTTTAATCACACAATATACAAAATTCTTTCTATTTAATAGGTGCAAGTAAGCACATCTGGCCCAGGGTGCTCATTTGCTCATATTTTCACCCTTTTGCTAGGAATTTAAGCCTGGCTTTGATACAGAAGCCATGTAAACTGAAGATCTCCTTCCACTGAACTAAAGGTAAGTTCCCGGGGGAAATCTTTTACAATTTTTGGCAGTTTTTATATTATTCAGCCCAAAGTATTGCTGAGACATATTTATTTCTGTTTTGGAAGCCATTTTATCTTGGTTAGCTGCCATCTTCCAATCAAACTCTCTTGGATATCTCTCTGATTGCCATCTCAGTGCTCTTTCACATATCTTGGGCTCTTTTTTTATTGTGATCTGCAAGGCAGGACAGCACTGTCATCATTCTTCATTCAGAATGTAGGCATAGACAGTTTGTGTGATTTGACTACAATGACCCAAACCCAAACTCCTGGAGCAGGTTGTTCTTTGAAGTCCCAGGTTAACAACCAGACCACTACAGCAACCAGCATCTTTCTCCTGTACTTGTAAACCTAAAGCACAGATATAAAAACAAAGAAAGAATTTTTCAGAGACTTATCTGGGGCCTTCTAATACATGAAAAATCTTCAGACTTCTGTTTATTTGTTTCTTTTCCACGTGAATCAAACAAAAACTACAATTCTTGCAGCCAGAACAAAATTTCTGCCACTGTTTCCCATGGAGAATGGAGTCTCCTTCTCACTCTGGTTCTACATTAAAGGATATTCATGCTCCAGGGAGTTTTGGGAGATGGTATTTCATGCTTTCACCTCCAAATCCTGAAACCAATTTGACAATTCTCTTGATATTCCTGACACTGTGATCAAATAACTGTACTGTCCCTGTTTCTTTTTCTTCACCATTTCTCTAGAAACTGCATTTGTATGCTCAAAAGAGCTCAAATTTCCTGGATTCTCCAGATGATGTGGTGAAATAATTGTTGATATCCTAATAGGTAGCTCCTCCAGACATTATGATTAAATAATTGCTAGTGTCTTTTTTTCACTAACTCCTCCAGATTCTGTGGTTAAGTAATTGTCAGCATTTTGCTTATTGAATATGTATTAGTTCTCCTAAAGTAATTATATGTTTCCCCTCCCCCTTTGGAAATTGTTATACCATGTCTCTGAAGTGAATCTCAGGGGTCTCATCATCTCATCATTTCCTTGTGAATTCAATGTGTGTTAAGCAAAGGATACAAAATGAAGTTACAGAGCAAACTGAAGGTGAACATGAGTTTGGCTGCTCTCTGGTGGCTTTCTCTGAGCAGGCTTAACCCCCTGTGACACCAGACAGGGATCTCCTATATGTTGGCCACATATATTTCATGATAAAATTGTACAAATTACTTTGAAGCTGAAGATGGCAAGGCCACACATTATTCACTCTGGAATATATAGATATATAAATTTATAATGGTGTAAGTGACTAGCTTGTCAAGACTTGATGCCTCTTTGATTTAGATAAAAAAGTACATGAGGGAATTGTGTTCTCGCCTCTTCTGCCTCCCACCACCCTCTGTCTGCTGCTTCTAAACAAATTCCAAATTGGGGGATGCATGGAATTGCTGCTGCTTAGCACAAGCAGAAAAAGCTCTGGCCAAGCCCCCCACAAGGTTACATAAACACAAAGGACCATGGGGACTGTAGCCCTGCTCCAGAATGAATACACCCAGTGGAAGGGGGGCAGGAGAAGTTATTTTTGGTCCACACATTCTTTACACCATTGCCTATAAAGAAAGAATAGAGTTTGTCAACCCTGGATAGTCTGAGTTCCATATTGTCCCTTACTTTTTTGACTCGAAACACTATTGTCACTACAACTCACCCATTTGCCTGTAGTTTGAATACAGCTCCTAAGTTTCTACCTCACCACTTCTTTCCATCATAAAAGAATGGGGGGACACTGGAATAGGTTGGCCCAAGGAAATTGTGGAAATGTTCCAGCCCAGGTTGGATGGGACCTTGAGCAACCTGGACTGGTGGGAAGTGTCCCTGCTTCTGCAGGGGAGTTGGAACTGGGTGGTCTTGAAGGTCCCTTCCAACCCAAACCATAATAAGGAATGGCTGATGACAGCTTCCTTGACCTGCACTGTGTGGCAAAATAAATTTATGAAAGATTTGATTGCGAGATGCTATGGCAATATGTGACCCTTTCTTGTACGTGGTGGAAAACTTCCCAGGCAGCTTTTTTTCTCCTTCATAATGTCAGCTTTCCCTGCCTCATTAACTCTGCATTTTTATTTATCTGTTTATTTTGGCCTAGGTACTTTTCCCTCTGGTTCTTGTGTGTGTAATGATGGCTTAGACTTCCATGTGGCCATGCTATGATTATTCTCATTATTGTTCATCTGTGGATAGTGACACAGATGTTTTTACAATGGGTGCCTTATACAGAGCATAAAAAAGGTACATGAGTGTTTCTGGCATATTGAGAAAATTAATTTGCATATTTTGGGAGGAGACAGGGAAAAAAAACATATATTGGGAGACTTGGTTGCCTTATGGTCCGAGGAGTTTTGGGGTTTTTTGGGAAAGACAGGGAAAGGAGGATCATAGAAACAGAGAATGGTTTTGGTGGGAAGGGACCTTAGAGATCATCTCCTCCAACCTCCTTGCCATGGGCAGAGACACCTCTCATCCAGACAAGGTTGCTCTGGATGTAATCTGTTCCAGGCTCTCACCACCCTCATACTTTTTCCTAAGATCCAGTCTGAACCTCTTCTTCTTCATTTTAAAACCATTTCCCCTTGTCCCCTGGCTGGACACTCTGAGGAAAAGTCCCTCTGCAGCCTTCCTGGAGGTTCCCTTCAGGGATTGGGGGGCAGCTCTAAGGTCCCCCTGGAGTCTTCTCTTCTCCAGGCTGAACAATCCCAGCTCCTCAGCCTCTCCATTCCCTGGATCATTTTTGTGGCCTCCTCTGGACTCATTCCAAGGGATCTGTGTCCTTCCTATGGTGGGAACACCAGACCTGGATGCAGTACTCAATAAGATCCTGAAAGATTTAGTAACTGAGCAATGATTTGCCATGAGCATTGAAAGTGCCTGACCCCAAGAACTGAATCTGTGACATTCAAGAACCCAAAAGCGAAGCCTGAAGTTCAAAGGACTACAGCTCAGTTCAGCCGTAGGTCCAGTGCAAGAGCCATGGCTACCAGGCTTGAGTTTGCTAAGACTTGACTTTCTTAGGAGGGGGAATAAATAAGAAGCAATGATGAGCTTTTTAAAGTGTTGATCCTATCCTTTCTTTCTCTATCAACAACGATAAAACAGAAAATGTGCTGCAGCAGATGGAAAAATATAATTTACCTAAAAAATTCAAGGTAAACATGGACTCTCATGGAAGAAACACACTTATGGGGTTGGGCAGGGGATAATCAGAGTAATCAAATGAAAAAAGTTCTCCTGGGGTCAGTCCTAAGCCTGAGCACTCATCACATAGAATCTAAGAATGTGTTAGATTGGATGGAGTCTTTAAAAGGTCATCTCGGATACTTTGCATTCAGTTATCAAGGTGGGTTTCTTCTCACAGACCTAAACACCTGCATTTAGTGCTATCTAGGTTTTTGCTTGAGAGATTTAGGGAATTTAGGACCTGATCCTGCTGCCTTAACATAAGCATCTAAAGCCATTTCATATGAAATAGAATGTAGAGAAGGCCCATTCCCTTCTGGATCAGGATATTCATGTCATGATGAAGCCATGGTTATAAAATAAATAAGTCCTCAGCACAGTTTGTGGAATCAGAAGGCTTGTTCTTATTTTATTGTCTGGATCTTCACTGGTCTTAGAATCTTCTGGTCTCAGACACAGAAAACTGAACACTGAATTTTAGTGAACCAAATTGTACCCTCAGTTTCATTCATAAGTAGAGAAAAAAGGTCACTTTTCTTCTAATGTACCAAACATTCCTGTGTTTTCAGAATTAAATGAGAGGGAACAACTATCAATTCTCAATAACTGGTTGTATTCCCTGAAAATTATTTCCTCCTGTGTTGAAGAGCTTCAGAAACACAAAAGAATATTTTGGGGCAAGCTGAAAGAGGGAACAGAGTATTTTTCTTGGGGTTGGGGGAGAGAAGGACACAACATCTTCGAACTTAGGACATTCCTCCTGATTCAGTCAGGCTCATAATCATTTAAATAATTAAAGACATCTGTATCTGATGTTTTAAAAAGCAGCTGCTCACACACAGGCATCTTTATGCCTGTTTGAGATGCTCTACAGTGTCCAAGACACGCAAAAGGAGTTGGATAGGAGAGAGGACCCTTTTAAGACCCTGAGAATGACAAGAGAAGGAATGATGCTCAAGGGCATGGCAAAGGGCCATGTGTAGACAATTGAATCATAAATTGAAACTTAGGCTCACATTTCCTCTTCCTAATGTAGGTCTCTCGTGTTAAATAGGCCCAAAGATGACCATGTCTCTCATTACCTCTCATAAGAACATGTCATTACTGGGTCAGCTGGTGACATCTATCTCCCAGGAGTCTAAAATGAGGTGAGATGGATCTCAGCCTCTTTATTTTCACATGGTGGAGAGGATGAGCTCTGAAAAAATACCCCAAAACCCCACAGACTAACACTCTGTGCCTAGAAGAGCAGAAACTCATAAAGCACCTTTCCAGGAGATGAAAGACCAGAGCTGAGTGAAGAGAAGTTGATGCATTATGGATCTGGTGAAACATGAACATTTTTTGGGACAAAGGATTTCTAGGAGTCAAATCTTGCCCTCCCATAGAATAGACCAACATAAACAGAGGGAGTGGGACAGGTTTCTTGTACTGAAATCACTTCACCCTGGTCTAAAGTTCCTTCAGAGGTGTCACAGTAACAGCTCAGGAGCTAAACAGGATGTTTTGGTCACCAGGGACAGAGCAAAATGTGCTGTGATGGTCATGATTGCCAGGAATTTCCCATTAGCAGGAAAATCCAGGCAAATAGGAAAGCTCTTCAGAAGAACAAGGCCTTCTGAGGAGCATAAATCACTATTCTTGGGCCTAAAATATGAATTAAATCCTTGAATACATTAAACATGGTCAATTCACTGTATTCACTGGAGTTGAGGACCTGTCTGAAAGCTCAGAGAAGTCCCTGGAGTTAGATATTTATCTCAACTAACCTCAGGTGTCTACATTACAGACTTTTTAAATATTTTCCTCAGACTTCCCTTTTTATTTTTATTTTTATTTTTATTTTTATTTTAATTTTTATTTTTATTTTTATTTTATTTTTTATTTTTATTTTTATTTTTGACAGAAAAAACGTCACTGTTAGGAAGTAATCTGGATACATTCTGAACATGAAGTTTACAATGCAATCAGCTGCCCACACAGTCCACTAACTAAATCTCCACTGACCATAATGCTGCCTGATTTCAGGAATAGGAGACTCTTTATTATTTTTTCTTATGGCAATTTTTTTGTTTAACACCATTTCACCTAGTACTGAACCCTAAGTATTGATAAAATTAAAGTTTGTAGTACATAAGTTCATCCTTTACGGCAGAAGTTGAGATTCTGGTTTCTTTGTCCAGGATGGAGTTTTGGTGTGCAATTTATTTTTCTTCTATGTGGATATTGAAGTAAGTAAAAGGGTTTCAAGAGTATTTACATGATCAGCAAACTATTTTAAATCACATTTAACGCTGCAAAATACTCTGAGATCAATGAATAGAGGGAAATTTGTAAATGAAAAACTTTTTGGTATCACCTAATTTGTGTTAGTGTGTCTGCAGTTCCCAAGAACTCCTCATTATAATATAATATGCATAAAAAGTGTTCCTATTCATTAGCTGTTCTCTGTTCTCTCCTTAATTTAGGACCTAGTTTTGCGATCAGGCTTGTCCCAAGGCTGGGCTGCTCAAAATATAATATAAATATAATAAATTATAAATACAAATAAATTATAAATACAAATAGATAAATATAAATGAATAAAATATAAATAAAGACAAAAGAAAGTATCCAAGGGGAGGGTTGACAGCACTTACAGGAGGCAGTATCACAATGAAAAGTTCAGACAGGACTTCCAAGAAAAAATGTAGGCTGGGCTGCCACCATTTCTTCCCCCACCACCAAATATGAAGGGAAGGGCAAGGAGCTTAAGTGTCCCCAGGAGCACCTTGTGCCCATTGCCCCTTGTCTTGCCCATGGGACTCCTTGTCAAGAGGGAGTCTCCATCTTCTTTCCATCCCCCTTTAAGTCCTGAACATGGTCAGAAGGTCTCCCCTGAGCCTTCTCTTCTCCAGGCTGAACAATCCTCAGTTTTCTCAGCCTCTCCTCATGTCTCAGGTGCTCCACACCTCTGATCATCCTCTCTGGACCTTCTCCAGCCTGTCCACATCATTTCTGTACAGCAAGGACCAAACCTGAACACAATATCCCAGGTGTAGGATCTGACAAGCACTGAGTAGAGTGGGATGAGGACTTATTTCTCTCTTCTTATTTCTCCCTTGGTGATGCAGCCCAGCATCTTGTTGTCTTTCTTTCCTGCTGCAGCACACTGTTTGGTCATGTTGCTGTCCACCAAGACCCCCAGGTCCACAAGGTTGCTCTCCAGCCAAGTGGATAATATATTCTTTGTATATATTCTTCAACATTGTGAAGCAAAAACCTACCAGTCATCTCTTTGCAGGGTAAGTACTGGGGGAAAAAAAAAAAAAATCAGTCAGTCCCATTCTTTACACCTCTCTTCCTCTTGTTCTTTTTCATATTTAGGGGGTAGAGACTTTATGGAAAAGAAAGCCTGTGAAATAACTCAGGAAAACCCCTCTGGAAAAGCCACTGTGGCCAGGGAAATCCTGTTGGTGGTAGAACCTCTTCAGTCTAACACTTGCTTTGACTTTATTTGGGTAATCCTTAAGAAAACTTAACCTGTGGAAGACACATCTCCCCCCAGTTTTTCTGCTTGTTTCAAGGGATATTTAATCATGTTATGCAAAGCCAACTGGCTCCACAAAGAATCTTTTGGAATAACTTCTTTTTTCCTGTCTTTTTCGGGGGGGAGGGTTGTTTGTTTCTGGTTTTCAGTTCAACATCTGGGCTGAACAACTTAGATTACTGTAGTCCTGATGTTACTGGTTTTCACTGGGACTTAGGATTGCATCTTTTAGGTCTTTTGGAAAAGGTCCCAAGAACCTCACCAACGACAGCAGCTTTCAATCACCCCCAATTTAGGTTCTGGGAATCTGCTTACCTCCTAAGTAGACCTTTCAGTTCATTCTTCCTCCTCCCTTTGGCTGCAAGGAAAAGAATTTCATTCAGATCCCTGCCAAAATGGGTGTTGGTGGTTTCTCCTGTCCTGTTTCATAAGGTGTACCAGAGAAACCACTTTTGGCTGGTGAACAGCACATCTCTGCTCACCTCTGAGCAAGGTGAGGATGTGGTGCCCCTGAAGGTAGTTGGTGTTTGCTACTGGAATGTTTTTTTGGTCACCAAAGCCCTACTCAAGTGGAAAGGTTGGATACCTGCTTACAAACACATGTACCAAAAAAAAAACCCAAACCACAGGTACATCCAGAAAATGGGGTCAATCCCTGGATTCTACCAGATGTCCAAATGCTCCAGCCCTGTGTCTGTTAAGATCCATTCCCATCAGCAGTATTCCCAGTTAGGCTGCGGTTTCAAAAGTCTCTTATTCCATTTGGGTTGTGATATGGTAGCAAGGTTCTTGGGAGATAGCGAGTCATCCATTCCCAAATTAAAGTTCACAGTCAGACGAGGGTATTCTGGGATGTCATTCCCTCGTGCATTTTTGTTTTGTGGTTTTTATTGTGCTTTGATATGTGGTATAGATGTGTTTTGGTTTGGGTTTGGTGGGATTGTGATGCTTTATATGTTCACATAGAGTCTGCATGTGTGCACATATCAGTGCATTTTTTCCTAGCTCAAAAAATCCCAGATATTTATGATTTTTATTAAGTTATATGCTATGAGGTGCAGGAAATCAGGCTTGAAATTGGATGAGAAGAAGAACAAGGAAACTTAGTGGAGAATTTACTTAGGTTTTGTGGGAAAACTATACTCCAACTCATAAAGAAGATACTCATGATTTTTCAACAGTAAAAAAGTTGGGAACCCTGTACTGTAATATTGGTGATATAGAAAGGCAACCAGATACCTCAAATACCCAGTGACATTTGAGATCTTCAGGAGTGTTAAGGAGATAGATGTGAAAATGGCAGATGGGACAGAGGACCTATGGGAGACTCGTGCCCAGCAGCTGGAGGTCAGTCCAGATACTCCAAAAATGGAATATTTTAAATCAGTGATCTTAGGTGAAAAAAAAAAAAAAAATAAAAATTGCCTTTTTCAAAGTTCTTAATGCTCACTTTGAGTGTGAGTTTGGCAAGCCCTGTGTACAAGTCACAAATCAGCCCAGCTAAATGCAGCTGGGATATTTTACTTCTGTACATGAACAGAAAAAACCAGAGTTCATTAAATCAAATACTTTTCACAAGAAAAGTTGTTTTCTGAAGAGGAAAATAAACTTTTTCATTCAGAAAACTGAAATAATTTCCATTTTTCATCTCTTTCTAAAAACGGTTTATTTTGACCTCTCATTAAAATATTAAATAAAATCACACTTTATAAGAGGTGCTGAGTTGAAGAAAAACATGTACTTCACTGGAATTTAGATTTTTCTTCATGTAAACTTTAGAAATGCCAAATGCTTTGGAACTTAAGCTTACACTAAATGCATATCTTCTATTCTAAACACACATCATAATGGGAATTTTCCTGAAGCTTTTGGGTTGTTTTTTTGGTTGTGGGTTTTTGGGTCTTTTTTACTAAGTCCAGCCTTTCCCCAAAGATTACATTTGAGAAAACAACCTTTTTGTGTGGAAATCACAAAGTGTGTTGCCTCTGTGTTGATGTAGCTTGGCTCTGGGGCAATTAAATCCTTGGGTCTTTCAGAGTGCCATTCCTTGAATTGCATCAGGAGATGGAAATGAAGAACAAGACCTGGAAGGCCCAAAGAGGAAGATTTCTGGGTCCACCCAAGAGTTAAGGGGAGGTTGTTTGCTGTCTTGAACTGAGAAAGGCTCAGATATAAGAAATGGGAAGATGATCCAAGGGATCTATTACCAACACAGATGTTGAAGTGGAAGCTTTGCCTGTTTGTTAGTTTTGCTTCACTTTTATTGCTTCGTAGAGCGTGTGCACATTTGTAGTTCTAAACTTCTGAACTCTGAAATGTTTTATGGCCTGGGCTGCTGGGGTCCACCCATCACAGTTAGATTTGTTCAATTTTGCCAGAGCACATATGTTTTATTTTCTAAGTTTAGATTTGCAGAGACCCTGCTTTATAGAGAAGTTATTAAAAGAAAAAAAAATAATAAATTAGAAGAATTAAAACTAAGAACACCATGAGCTGTGACTGTTCTTCTGTATGTTAGGATCACATCCCCAGGGCTGAAGAGAGCTCTGGAGCCCATGGTATTACACAAAGCACAAATACTCAGTAAGAAATAGCTTTAAACATTAGGCACAAAAGAATTCAGATGGGAGTCACTGAAAATGTCCCAACCACAGGAAAAGCATCAGCCAAAGCTTACATCTTCTGAGACAACAAAGTCTCATATTAAACAGACATAATGTGGTAGGAAAGCTGCTTTCTTTGCTTCCACTGCTAGGAAAACCATCCCAGGTTGTATCAAGTGATGGATAAGCATTTTTAAAAATACTGGAAATGCCATCAGGAGAAAGCATTTTACATTTCAAGACATGGAAATGTGTCATTTAGCAGAAACCCTGGCACTGAACACCTGGGGCTTTCAGAACTCAGTGAACTGAAAAGAATCATACAAATGTGCTCAAGTGACCCAAAATATGTTGGGGTTTGTTGTTTTTTGGGTTTTTTTTTCATTAATAAAACAGTTTTGAATGGTAAAATGCCAATCTGCTACAATTCTCACTGCTTTTTTTGCCTTCTCTTAAATTGTCTGAGGTTGAATTTTAAGATGGGAGGACACAGAGTCACAGTGCATCCAAAGGAGCTTTGTTCTTTTGAGAAAGAGGAAAAAAAATTCTGGGGCATAAAACAGTGATTGAACACTGAATTATGCTAAACGTGCATTTTTATTTGAAGAGTCATAAAAATAACTAACAAAATATTTATTATTATTTAGGTTTGTTTGTTTGTTTTGTTTTTTTTTTTAATTTCCAATTAACTGACAAAATGTCTCTGCCTTAATCACACAGATTAGGGACCCAGTATGGTTCTCTATCCACACCAGCACCTTAACTAAATCTAAAATTAGGTTTCCACACAATGAAGAACTGAAGCATCCACCACCTTCAGGCTCATTCAGAGGACACTGGAGAATATGGGAAATGCTCCTGTTGATTTAACAGAGCCCCTGGCTGACATTTAAGTGGAGATACTTACACCAAGCATTGTAAAAACTCTCATCCACAATGAATCTCAGGTGGCTGAGCAGATTTCCAGCTGCCCAACAGAAGGATTTGGTTTCCCTGTGTAGGAGCATCACATGGAAGGCAACTTATTTTTAACAAGGGAGCCTTGAGAGTTAGCTAGATTATCCTCAGCTGAAATAGTTCAGGAGTCCCACCATCTCAAAGGGCCATGTCAAGATGGGAAGAATCACATGAATGGGAATGTCTATGTTCACTCTTGTCAGCTGATGAAGTAATGGGGAAAAAAAAAAAAAAAGAGAAAAGGCAAAAGGGAAAGGGAAAGGAAAAGGGAAAGGGATAGGGAAAGAGAGAAGAAAGAGAAAGAGGAAGAGGAAGAGGAAGAGGAAGAGGAAGAGGAAGAGGAAGAGGAAGAGAAAGAGAAAGAGAAAGAGAAAGAGAAAGAGAAAGAGAAAGAGAAAGAGAAAGAGAAAGAGAAAGAGAAAGAGAAAGAGAAAGAGAAAGAGAAAGAGAAAGAGAAAGAGAAAGAGAAAGAGAAAGAGAAAGAGAAGGAGAAAGAGAAAGAAAGAAGGAGAAAGAGAAAGAGAAAGAGAGAAAGAGAGAGAGAAAGAAAAAGAGAGAAAGAGAGAGAGAAAGAAAAAGAGAGAAAGAGGAAGAGAAAGAGAGAAAGAGAAAGAAAAAGAGAAAAAAAAAAAAAAAAAAGAGAAAGAGAAGTAGTTAGGCTGGATGAATGTGGCTGTCTCCCTCTGCTCCCATTGCACACTCTGTCCTTTGGTTCCATGGAGCTATCCCTTTTTGGATATTCCCTTTTGGTGCATACATCATCACACGTCCCATACACATTATATATTTCTAAAGGCACTTTTCAAGGCTTTGCATAGAGTCCCAAAAAACTTTCAGTGTTTGAGTCCAGGAGGGAGTGTAGCTGCTCTAGCACCTAACATTGGATGAGCTATTACATGGAACATCTTCTTCAGCAGAACTTCTATAAAACAATCAGCTGTGCAAGGCTGGAGAGGGTGATCAGGCAATGGAATGGAGTGCCCAGGGAAGTGGTGGAGTCACCATCCCTGGAGGGGTTTAAAGAAAGTCTGAATGTGTTAGTGTCAGGTCATAGGCTGGACTTGATTTGATGATCTCAGAGGTCTTTTCCTTGTACCATTGTCTTTTTATGGTGATTTTGTGGCATGAATAAAACTCTCAATGCTGTACCACAAGCAGAAAGTCTTCCTTATAATGTTCCCATCCCCATAGCTTGAAGTCAAGTTGAATAGTATTTGGTTTTCTTTTTAGGGGAAATTTTTCTAGAGGGAGCAATACAAAAATAAATAAATAAAAAGAAGAATGTTTGCATTGGTACTAAGAAGCATCTGTCCTTATTACCCTAAATGTAAAATAAAATTATTTGACTTTTTAAAAAACTAGGTGGCCATGTTACAACATCTATTTGTAATCACACGCATGACACTTGAGGCAACATGAACCAATATAAATTAATATAAAAAGATTAAACAGATAGAATAAACAAGATGTTTTGAGATGACAAAATATTTTTTCCAAAATATGGTGTTGAACTTTAGGATCCATCATAGGATTTGCTTTTTCCCCAAATATTTGCTTTTCACCCCTGATAAAAGATACAGAAATAGATCTTTGAGGACAAACCAGTTTCCATGAGAAGAATGATGTGGGGTTCAGTGAATCTCCTTGATTCCCAAGAACTCTTAGAAGGTTATTCCCAAGCAACCACTTCTGGGATTCACATCTCCCACATCTGATACTTCTCTCATTTGCAGCCCATGGAGCAACATCGTAGGAGCACTTGCCACAGACCTCTTTTTCTGCTTCCTCCTTCCACCACATGCAAGTTTCAAGTTTTATTATTGCAATAAAAAAGCTTTATGTTGGCTTTTCCCAAGGACATTAAGAGCTTACGTGCTGCTGCAAAATAGTCCTTTTCTCAGCTATACCCTTCACATCATTCCCTGCAAATTGTTGGTGGTCCTTTTCCTGACACAGAGCTCTCAGAAAACCAGAGTCAAGCCAGTTTATGGATTTGTTCAGTGGTTGAGGAGAAGAGAGACCTGTCCTGGTTTTTGTAGCTGACCTAAGCACAAGTGAACACCTTGACATGGGGAAGGGACTTTACAGAGACCACCCAGAGGAATCCCCACCACTTTAACAATACACCAGTGCTTTTTTGGGTTGTCACCTATAGCAAAAGGAGAGGGTCTGGCCAGTCCAGAGAGGAGATAAGAGAATGCAAGCTTGGAATATCTACCAGGAGTGATGTCTCTGGTGAAAACACAGGGGGTTGTGTTCAGTATGCAACAAGTTTTCTACTGGTTACATATGGCTGCAGAGGACTCCTGGACAAAGATTAGTTTAGTTTGCAATGTGAATGTCATCTCCCATAAAAACAAGTAGTCAGGCCCTTACCTTCTTCAAATTCTTTGTTGGAGAGAGCAAAAAAGTCTGAAGTTTCTTTTGTTGGTCCAAAAGCATAATTGGAAACAGCTTGAAGTTGAAAGAAGGTGAATCTGTAGACAAAGGTCCTGGTGAGACCTTTGGGAAAGCTGTGGGTTCAGTGTTTTTAGGCTAGATCCCAAAAGAGTCTCTGCTTGAAAGATGGTAATTGAGGTGACCATCTAATTGGTATGCAATTATTTTATTCATCTCCAGACTGTATTCTTAGGATCCATTCTGCTTGACCTTCAAGAGAACCAATGAGCTCATGGAGAAGTGGATGTATCCTGCCCCTGTATCCTTTTCCTTTCCAGAACATGTGCACCTCTCCAGACATTTTAACTGCTGGCCAGACAAAGGTGCTGAGACACCTTCTGTGTGCAGGGTGAAAATTTTATACATTGGACTGGGATTCAAGAGATGACATTATGGGCTGATATTAGCTCCCCCATTTTCCCACCCCTTAAAAAAAAAAAAAAATAATAAAAAAAAAATAAAAAAATGAAACAGCAGCTTGTGACTCTTAAACGTTGTCCAATCCTTCTTCTCTCCTTGACCTTTGTCCAGTTGTGCAGATTTTGGTGTCCTTGTAGGCTGGAAGGTTTCATATCACCCCCTTCCCACAGACTGCAGAAAAAATTATCTCCAAATGCTTTTGTCAAGCCAAGAGAAGGGGAGGTGAAGGGAGGCAGAGGACAGATTCCTCATTTATTGACAAGTGACTTGGGTTATGAGCTCTGTGGTGGCCCCCCAGGTTAGTCAGAGCCTGGAAACAGAGCAGACCATGGCTTTTTTGAATAGAGCCTGTCAAAAGACAAGAGATCCAATCTAGGAGTCTAATAGATGTCACCAATGTAACTCATTAAACACTGAAAGTCACATCGGCGTGAGACGTGAAATGAAAAGATTTCCAAACGAGTCCTCCCCACTGTGCCTTTCAGAGATTTGTGGGAGGTCCTTTTGCCTCATTCTTGCTTTCCCACCACCTCCTGTCACTTCCTGCATGAACTCCATCCCCTCTCGATCCCAAAGAAAAATCACTTTTTTTCTCCCATCACTTCTGAAGCTTCACTGTGGCTCCGCTCCCTCCTCCAGAGGGAAGCCCCCAGCTCCCATCAGGAAATATCTCAGCCTATCCTATGCCCTGGGCTCCTTTCCAGATGCCTCTCTCCCTCTCTGTTTGCTCCCCATCCTACAGAGCCAGCTCAGGTGTTTTCAGGAAAAACATCATTTCTTCCTGTTCCCATGAGACTGTCTGACCCAGCAGCCAGGAAAAGACAGATTTCTTCTTTCTGACCATCCCTGCTCTTCTTGTGAAATGTGCAATAAATTATGTTAAACTATGTCATCATCTGACCCAGAAATGCAACTAACCTCTTCCTCCCTCCTCAGAAAAAACACTTCTCCCTCTCTCCTTAGCTCCTGTTACACAGGCAGCTGCCATGTCCCTGGATGACTTTTTATAGGACCTATTTCATAACATGGTTTGGGTTGGAAGGGACCTTAAAGATCATCTCATTCCAACCCCTCTGCCATGGGCAGGGACACCTCCCACCAGCCCAGGTTGCTCCAAGCCCCATCCAACCTGTCCTGGAACACTTCCAGGGATGGGGCAGCCACAGCTTCTCTGGGCCAGGGTCTCACCACCTTCACCATAAAAAATTTCTTCCTTATATCCAGTCTAAACCTATTTTCTCATTGTAAAACTCTTGTGTCAATCAAGTCTTTGCAAAAAATTCTCTTCCCATCTTATAAACCTCCTTTATATGTTAAAAGGCCACTCTAAGGTCCCCCGGGAGCCTTCTCTTCTCCAAGCTGAACATCCCCAGTTCTCACCATTACCATCCAGAGGAATGTTGTATTGACAAATGAGGTGTCCTGGTGGCAGGATGAATGTGACCAGAGGGATTCCACAGGCTGAAAATAGGAAGCAAGTAAAAGAAAATGCCAGGTTCATTATCAAGGGGAAATCTGCCCTCTTTCAGCCTCACTTTCTCCTCCCATTTTCATCTGAGGAGACAAGTGGAAGTCTTACCAGAAGGATTTCAGATTCTTTTGGAGTAAACCCTGGCAGCTCAACAGTAAGTAATAATCCGTAAGTGGTATCTACAACATACACAGAGCATGATTCAAGGCTGTTTGTGTCTATTGGCTTGGTTATGCTCCTCTTGATGCCAAATCTCTGCCACCAACTAACTCAGGCACTTGCGTGGGGCTTGAACTGCTTCTTTTTTTTTCTAGCACAGGTTTTCTATTTGCCAATGCACCTTTTGAGGTGTTTCTAGGGTGATTTTCAAGCATTCTTCCTATCCACATCCAGTTGCTAGAGAAAATTCACTCTGCAGAGCCTATAAGCATCTTGCCATCTCCAACATGCTCCTTGCAAAACAGGGATATTCTGTGATAAGCAGCCCTGAAGTCCTGGGGTCATCTCTCTTCCCATGTTGAGCACCTAGAAGGGTAGGAAAATGGAGTCTAAAATGTGATGATTGCATCTGACATCCAACCTTGAGGAGCAGGAAGGGCTGTTGAATGTGTATGAAGTACAGACCTGGGTGTACAAAAGACACTGGAGCTAACAGAGCTTTATGAGAGCCTCACCTTTTGGACTTTGATTTCTTTAGGTCAACTGAAGTCCAACTTGCTCTGAAATAACCTCCAAGGAGCTCATTCCATCAATGTACCTGCTGCTCATATTACCTCTTGTGCAGACCTGCCATGGGGAAGCAGGGCCCTCCATCTAGCTGAAAATTACCTTCTTCTTTCTTGACAGAGTTATAACTCCTTTGGATTACTTCCCTGCTCTGACTCAGTCTCAATACAACAATCTCAGCCCGAAATAAAGGAAGTAGCAGGACTGTGAAGGGAAAGATAGGAGGGAGAAAGTCTGTCTGTCTGTGTGTGAACAGTGTGGCAATGTGTCACAGTTTGACACTGGCCCGGCAGATAAACCAAATATATATTTATATATATATATAACTTATATATATATAATTTTTATATATGTAGATTTATATATTAATCTTTCTCTCTCACTGAGAAAGAGAATAAGGAAGAGAGACTTATGGGTTGGAAACTAAACTACACAGCTTTAATGAAACAGGAATGATAAATAGGAAAAAATTACTAAATATATACAAATATCCAGGAAAATTGATCCCACGTTCCTCCCCCTTTCCCCCAATAACTCTCACGTCACCCCCGAGGCTGCAGGGCAGCCCTGGGAAAGTCCAGGCTGGAATCCTGGGGTCAGCAGCAGTTGGGAGCTGGAGGCAGAACACACAGATTCAGGCTGGGATGGATCAGGAGCACAGGCAGAGGAATGGATGGAATCCTCCCAGGATGCTGAAGGAAGCAGGGAGGAAGAAGGAAGCAGGAAGGAAGGAAGTGTTTGACCCTTGTGATCCCTCCAATTTATCCTGAGTCTGAGGTGTATGGGATGGAATCCTCTGTTTGGTCAATTCTGACATCCCTCTTGTCTGCTCCTCCCCAAAGGAGGGGTTCAGGTGGGACCTCTTTACTCCTTCTGGAGGGTAAAATGTTCCTCAGAGCTGAGCAGTGGCCTTGGCCCTGCATCCCAGTCTCTGGCAGGAACTCTAACCATGGAGTGGGATCAGTCCCAGGAGCAGACACTGTCTGAGAAACTTGCTGTTCATTTCAGCAAGTGCAACTACTGACAAGAGACTGAGCTGAAAGCAAAAGTCCAAACCAGAAAATCACCTTTAGCCTGGCCCAAAGCAGGACAGTAGGACAAAGACTTGGGCAAGGTGAGGAAAGAACTGCTGTCCAAAGACAGGTCAGGTTTATCAATAGTGATAAATGTGATAAATAGACTGAACCTTCCTGGCTGGCAGCATTCACTCTGTCTGTGGGTACTGATGGGTCCTCCTCTTATATTTTGCCCCTCTGGTGGTTTTCCCAGAGTCAGTCATTGGGTTCCCTAAACTAAAAGCCTCTCCTCTTCCAAAACTTGGGTATTTCTTCCTGGCAAGGCCACAGGAGTGCTCAGTGCCAATGACTCAGTGCTGGCAGGAGGAGAAGGCACTTCCTGAAAAACAGATTGCACGTGTGCTGAGCTATTCAAGTTGCCCACAAAAACCTTTGCTGCCTGGCATCCCAGCCAAGGTTAAGAGTCCAGAAAGAGAGCAGGGAGGAAAATTTCAGCTATTAGTGGACATGTTCTTGGAGCTGGCCTTGGTGGAGAAAAAGAAAAGCAAACTAAAAAAAGACATCTGTCCTTACACCATCCAAAGGTGTATGTGTGGGATAAGGAAAGAGATGACATGGGAAGGAGTGAGGTCAGAGGGAAGGAAAAGATGAGGAATGTGATTGTATCAGGAAAAAGAGACCAAGGAGGATGGTTGCCATCATGTCTGGATATGAGGTTAGGAAGTGACAGGGATATGCATGATTTTTAGATAGGGCTGTGAGAGAAGGTATATGTTGAGCTCAGTTCTCCATCATCTCAGCCAACTGCATAATACTAAATAATACCAAATGTAATACCATATAATACCAAAACACAACAGCTCTGATTGGAAAAAATAACTAGGATCAGCTGAATATCTCCTTAAAAATACCACACATATTCCCTTAACATACACAGAACTCATCTCTACACTCTTTGGGAATCTCTTGTTTTGTATATGTGGATGTCATTGTCACCTCTCATCCACAAAGCTGATTTTTTGGTAAAATTGCTGCAAAATTTAAACTGTCTGCAAACAGCATTCTGGTGACTTCCCAACAGAGAACTTAATTGCTGAACAAGCAGAAGGTTCCTGACATCACATTTCTGAAAAGCAAGCTGGGGATGTATAGATAAGAGGTTAACATCACTAAAATGCTCAAAGGGCTCAGTGCCATTAAATGCTCAGAGGGCTGAGCACCTCCCTGGGAAGCCAGGCTGAGGGATTGGGGTTGTTCAGCCTGGAGAAGAGGAGGCTCCCAGGGGAGCTCAGAGCAACCTTCCAATATCTGAAGGGGCTACAAGAAAGCTGGGGGAGGGCTTTGGACATGGGGGGGTAGGGAGAGGACAAGGGAAATGGGTTAAAACTTGGAGAGGGGAGATTGAGGTTGGAGATGGGGGAGAAATTATTGAATTTGAGGGTGGTGAGACCCTGGCAAAGGTTGCCCAAGGAAGTTGTGACTGCCCCATCCCTGGAAGAGCTGAAGGCCAGGCTGGATGGGGCTTGGATCACCCTGATCTAGTGAAAGGATCCCCTGTCCATGCAGGGGGGTTGGAATTAGATGATCTTTAATCCCAACCATTCTATGATTCTGTGATCTGGCAGCTTTAACTCTTCAAGACACTCACTTCAGTTTGTCCCATGCCAACATTTCTCCTTTACTTGGCTGCTCCTTGGTGTGCAGCTGCCTTCAGAGTCTTGCTCTCTGAGTATATCTGGGCCCTACACAAAGATATCACCATGGAGCAATCACACAGGTGTCAAAAGGAACAGTTCTTCACCCAAGTGACCTCTGAACCTGGGCTCACACACTGAGAAATACCCAAGAGCTTTCAGAAAAAAGCCTCTGGGTTTCCTTTCTTGCCTTATTCAGCTCCCAGTCTTGGCATTGACTGCTGAGTGAGACAGCCTTGAGCAAACCATTCAACCACCTCCCTCCAAGCTATACAGCAAGGATAATCCCCCAGCTCACACAGAGTAATGTGAAACTCCAGTAATTAATGCTCAGAAAGCATTTTGGCATCCTCACCCTCCACAAGCATGGAATGTTATAGATTACCATGATTAACATCGTCCCTTGCCTTCAATGTGTTCATACAAATCTATTTTAGGGAAGCATTTTAAGAAGGAATTAATCACTTGATTTATTAGGTTTACATTGGGTGGACAATAGAAGCAAAACCACACATTTTGCCCATTTTTAAGTTGCTAGGGGATTTTTGTGGTTGGAGTTGGGTTTTTTGTTTGGTTTGTTGGAGATTTGGGGTTGATTTTTTGTTTGTTTGTTTTTTTATTCTCTTACAGGCTTTTTATTTTGGGAGGAGGGCAGCGTGTTTGACTTCTTTTATTTGGTTTGGGGATTTTTTTAATGGTACTGCCCTGTCAGAAAGTGACACAAGTTCTGTAAAAATGGTATGAAAAAGTTCAGCAGCAGCTGAGAAAAGACAATGGCTTGAGCTACAGCCCATATCCCCTCTCCTTTGCCACTGCAGTCCTTACCTATTGGTCTGAGAAGTGTGAATTCATGAGGAGTGACACTTGAATTATTATTATATTTGCTTGGCAGAAGGAGATTTGACATGGAAAAACACAACAAGCCCAAAATATCTTGCCATGATGAGTATTGAGTTTCTTCTGCAAACACAGGGAAGGAAGGAGGAAACCTACTCGTAACACAATAATTATTTCAGACAAAATCAAATGCAGTTTTAGGGTGGATGACTTTCTAGTTCATTTTTATACTTGCTAATTCCAATTTAAAAGCCAGTTGACCAGCTGGGTGTTCTGAACTGGATCCTCAGGGAACATTAATCTTTGGGGGTCCTCTGCTGTAAAAATAATGAATCAATTTATGCTTCTGTCAGGTCTGGTTCTATCCATTAATTTCTGCCTGGGTCAGTCCAGAGACAAAGAAGATATAGGAGATTGCTACAAGGAAGATATCTGCAAAGGTTTGTGGGCCCAGGATAGAATTTGGGGTTTCAAATTAGTTTCACTGGGGAACAATTAGAGTGCTTTACTTCTTTGTCATCCAGCTTTCCTGCAGCATTGTAATTTTATTAATATTCTGAATTGCTTGTGGAAATACAAAATATTACATATCAAAGCTTGACATTTCTCCACTGATGATCAGTTTCATGGCTCAGTGCTTCAGGACCTTTCATCATATTCTTTTCCAGTGAGTTGAGACACCAATTTAAAATTTCTGTATCCAGGCAAGTTATTTCAATGATAGTCCTAACAACAGAAGAAAAAAAAAGAAAAAAAAACACATCATATTCATATTTCAGGTGATCTAACCAAGCCAGACTTGGAAGCTCTATCTCTGTGAGGAAAACAGGGGAAAGTAGGGCTCAAAGCATTAACAGTCAGATTCAAGATGATGAGACCATTCAGAAGATAGAGGTGAATTTCTACTAGTGCTAAAAAAATATCTTTTTCTATGATCTTGGCCTTTCTTCCTGAAATACAGGTTTTCAGGCAGCAAAAATATCCATCATTTCCATGCTGTGCACACCACATGGACAGACCTTAGCCTTGGAGTTACCCAGCAGTTGACAAGTCCATGCAGAAAAAAAACATTCTACAGCATGCTGAGAACTCCAGCTTGCACAGAGGAGAGTCAAATTGCTAAGAAATCCCCGTGCTTCTCAAAATAGGAGGAAGCAAGGAGGGAACTGGATCTCAGGAAGATGTTTCTGAATTGCAACATCTCCCAGGACTCCTCATGGAGTGGTACTTTCTGTCCTCATCCTCTCTCCCTCAGGCATAATCTAACTGGAAGGGGAAAATCAGAAGGGAAGGGGAGATCATCAGAAAAGGAGGAAATTAAAAAAGCATCTAATTTCCTTCTCCACTAGGAATAAAGAAAAAAAAAAAAGAAAAAAAAAAAAAAGAAAAAAAAAAAAAAAAAAGGACTCCAGCTGTGAGAGACTGAAACCAATAGGGGAAACCAATAGGGAGAATGGCCTGGAATTTCCTTGGAAAAAGTTTCCAGCTGCTGTTGAATAGGTTTCAGTCATTTCAAATGACCAAACTGAGCTGCTAAACAGAAATGAAAAAAATACCAAGGTGAAAAAGAACTGATCTCCATGGCTTGTGCTAAGAACCTGGGTCTTGTATGGAGAAATGACATAGCTGGGACCCTACCAAGATGAATCCAAGATGAGTCCTCTTAGCTCTGAGCTTTCCTCCTTCTATGGGCTGCACCAGTCCACCTGTAGCTCAAATTCAATGATTACACTGATATTGATAAATAAATCAGGCAAGAGACAAGGTTTTAACTCCAAAGAGAAGTGGAATATTCTGCTGCATGTCCATAAGGCTGAACTCCCATCTAAAAGCAGTATGGTCTAATCTGAATTACTAATATGAATGGTAATAATTACTAATAATATATGAATGGTAATAATGGATGAATGGTAACATGAATGGTAATAATTACTTATATGAATGGCAAACTACCTGTCTCTGCCTTCCAACCCAAAACCACACCCAACCAACAGAAAAAAAAAAAAACAAAAAACAACAAAACACCAAAGTTCTATAGCTCTAGGTCCTGTTTTCTTCCTCCTACCCAAGTAACAAGAGCTGGGATCAAATTTGTTCTGTTTCTTGTCTATTCCTAAGTACATACATCTTATTTTAGAGTCTAAAATTAACAGGAGTAGATGTGCAAAACTGTTTTACTGAAACAGAAGTGCATTACTTACATTTAAATTAATTCTTAGTATATTTCACATACTGGGGTTGAAGTGATATCTACAAATATTCCAGAGATACATTCTCTCTCTTTTTTCTTTTTCTTTCTCTTTTTCTTTCCCTTTTTCTTTTTCTTTTCTTTTTCCTTTTCTTCTTTTCTTTTTCTTTTTTCTTTCCCTTTTTCTTTTTCTTTTTCTTTTTCTTTTTCTTTTTCTCTTCCTCTTTATTTTATTAAAAAATAAAATTTGGATTGGTTTATAAGTTTCATTGGGTTGGAGTCAGACAGCCAAGCTCCTATTGCCTGTGAATCCAATAGGATTCTGTCCCTGGATTTCCATGCTAACAGTAGAACACAAAGAGAGAGGGAAAAGGATCTTATCTAAAGCACTCAGCAGTTGTCAATGATTTTTCACCTTCCCTGGACTTCAGACTTTACATTAAGAGTAAGAGACAAAAATAAAGACAAAGGAAATCTGACTGCAAGAGATAAAAATCAGTTTGAGATTGAAGATGCCTTTTAATATTGAAATATAGAGACTTACATACATTGTAGGTGTCTAAGGTGCAGTTGGAGTCACTTGAGATGAAAGCTCAGTTCATACAAATTTTCCTGGGAGTCCAGGAGTGGGTCTGGAGACCAGACCAGAACATTCCTTAGGTTTTTCCTGTAACCTTCTATGATCCTCAGAGGAAGCCTTTTACCTCAAATCAACCTAGATAGGGGTTGAAATCTAAAGGATTCAGAAATATATCTAAAGTGGATCAGGTGCCTCAGGATGAGCTATCTGCCTTTTAAAATATTGATCCTTAATGACTGTCTTGAGTATGTACCTTAGGCTCTGCCAAAACCATTTTTATTCCTTCTCTATTTTTTATTTTGGAAGTAAAGGACTTTTTCATTTTTCTCTCACTGTAATCATATCCTTCAAAACTTGCTTGCTCTTTAAAAGAAAAGGATGCTTTTAGGGCTGGGATGAACAGGTGCAGGCTCAAGAAATCAGAATCCAGGCTGTATTTGGACATCAATTTCCTGTCTCACCATGAACAAATCACCAAAGACTCAGCCTGGTTTCCTAAACATAGGTGTCCTCTGATGATACCTGAGAAGTCACAGGATGCCCCTGCTGGTCTCCACTTTTTCAGAAGAGCATGGTTCTCCTCCATCCCCTGTGTATTGTCTCCAACCCCATGTGTGACCTGACCAGCCTAGGAAGCCTGAAATGTCATTAAACATCTCTGCTTAGCAAACTGATCCATCCCTCCAAAATCTTCAGGCCTTGGGTCAGCATCTGCAGAGTTGCTTTCTATGGAGACCTCTGGTCTTAAAAGGTAATTTCTGAGGTTGATCTCCTATGGGGCTCCAGATGCTGTGTTTGTGCCATAGATTCAACAGGTTTACCACAGAAGAATGGTGTAAATGTTCCATATGTAAATGCCATTTCCACAAACCAAAACTAGAGACCAAGCCTCTGAGGTACACACATAGAATAATCCACCTTATACAGATGACCTTTTCCTAATAGTAACAGTACTAAATATCAACAATATTGGATAGACATATAAAATTCCCTATTAATAATATATTATATTATGACTTGCTTTCAAACAACATTTTTACTTTTTTTTTACTTTAGTTCTCAAGGATTAAAGACTTACATACATAATTAATGTATTTGTGATGCAGTATTTTGTTTGTTCCAAATGAAAATAACTGTTCACCTCATAACATTGGCCAACACATATTATTTCCATTTGTATTTTCAGGGTCTGTAGCTTTACTAATTATCCAACAGCCCTATATAGGTATCTCTCTTGTCTTCAAGACTTCATAAAAACAGAGAGTGACTTTCATGGAAAGAAAATAGTGAGTGTTAAATAACAATTTAGCTCCAAGATCCTACCCCTTCCAAAAGAAGAATAAAGTTGCAGCCACGAAATTTTAATTAAAAACAAAACACAACAAAGCAAAACAACTTCTTCAGCTTGGTTAATCTGGGCCTGCTTGGAGCAGGTGGTTGAATTAGATGAGTTCCAGAGGTCACTTCCAACTTAAATTATTCTGCATTCTGTGGTTCTACAAAGTTTTCTTGTTTGATTGGGTTTTTCCTTTTTTGTTTTCATTAGGGTCATTAGTTACAACCACAATCTTCCAAGAGAAAAGCCAAAGCATCAGTTTCCTGATGCTTTCATCTCAAGATGGTTTTCTTCTCTTGAAAAAAAAAAAAAAATTATTTAAGCAAACAAATCATATTTAGAGTGGAGTAGATGATATATTTCCCCTCCCCTGCCCCAACCCCATCCTGTGTTATGGATGAGGTCAGACTAGAGAATCCAAGGCCAGTCTTGACTAAAATGTATGAATCCTTAAAGCTTTCTGGGAAGTCTAATGTTAGTATCATAGTTTGTTTGGTTACTTTTATGACATCTGTTAGCTGTTTCCTACATGTGATGTCATGACTTGTAGTTGTATTTTGAGCTTCAGTTGGGAACACATGTCCACCTACACAGTGTGCTCAGTTTGATATACAGTCAGCACTAAACCATAAGTAGATGATTAGTGAGCACTCAGCAGAATGTTGGGAATTATTTTTTTTTTGCTTTGTTGTTTTTTTAAATGTTTTCATAGGAAGGTTCAGTTCTTGGCCCACAGCTCCATAAATGGAGGCATGTGGATGTCAGTAGGCATCCAAGCTCTTGTTATAAATCAGTGGAAATCAATCAGTCAAGCCAGGATGATCCAAAGAGATATTCAGCTGACCACATGTAGGAATGTCCTCCATTATTTTAACCAGAGGTAACTATTGCCAATACTGAGATGATTAAAGATACCCACAACATCTGCATCAGTCTGGTGAGACAGGCTCTAAAGGAGATTATTCCTTTCTAGAAAGGTGTCTGAGGGCCAACCAAGAGGCTCTAGAGCAAATCAAAGGGAACAAATTAGTTAAATCAAAGCAATCAGTACCTCACCTATAGACATCTACATAACAAATTAATAAATTCACACATCTGTGCTCAAATCTCACCCTTTGGGTTTGTGTATGTCATTTTTATTTCATCTTAGACAACCCCTTGAAAAAAAAATCTGCATCTGTGCCATTCATCTTTTTTAAAAATAGCACTGCAAAGAATAAGAAGCAAATTCTTCAAAATTTAGATGAAAAAAATACCTGAGTGATCAGTAACTGTAAGAGATAAATAAAATAAAAAAAAAACCCCAAAACTTTGTGATTTCTGTCATTTTCCTATCAGGTAATATAGCTTTGTAAAGTGGAATCATACAGATGGAAAAATGGAGACCTCATGTAAAACTCCTAGCTCCCCCAAATTGATGTCTCATAGAGACCCCACAAAATCATCACTCACAAAGGGAACACGAACTTCAGAAAACAACATTTCAAAGCCACTACGTGGGTGACTTTCTGGCAGGATCAAGCCCTGGTCCTTGAAGTTTGACAGAGAGTGAAGGAGAAAAAATTGTGGATAAACTGAAATTAACCTCTTTGCTTCACATCTGGGAGTCAGTGTGGCTCCTGCCCTGCCCCACAGTATGAATCTCAGGATTCCCCTGAAGAAATGAGCAGTGATTTTCTATCTGTCCTTTCTAGACACTACAGAACCCAAGATCTCAATCAAATCAGTGCTGGGGCTTGCTCTTTACTTGAATTCTCCAAATAATGTGGTGCTTCCAACTGAACAAGCTTTTCACTTCTCTCTGAACTGGTCTTATATGATGCTTTTGGGCAGTCCTTATGACTGTCTGCTTCATTACACTCAGCAAGGCTGTAGGGAAAGCTGTAGTTAAAAAGATCCTAAATCCTCCTGGTGACAACATTCAACATTAAAGAAATTAAATATAGACCTGGATGCATCCATCTGTTTCCTGGTAAAGCCAGTTCTCTGGGTGGAAATGTTTAGTTTATCATCTAGGACATTCATAGGGAAACTGAATATTTGTTTCAGTCCCCTTGGAGTCAAAGGAAAAAAAGACAACTGCAGATAAATTACTAATCCAGGGTCTGAGATGCATGACCATTTCAGTGGGGGTCTCTAGAGCCTTATCTCCAAGGAAAGGTTGTCTTCAGCACTTCTAAAACTGTGTCTACATTAGATGATCCATCTGGAAGACAAGACACATGGTGACAAAGAAGTCATAGTCTCTCAACATAAATTTCAGTTTATATCTGAGCTATTCTTGGTTTTTCTCCTTGCCTGTAGTCTAATGAGAGAAAATGTGTTTGAAAGCAAATCAGACCATCACTGTATCTCTTTTTCTTTGTGGCAGATTGTATCAAAAAAAGCTCTCCAAGGTCCATCTAGGTCCAACAGCACCATATCTACAGGACTGTGAACTCTAATCTCTCCTGTGTTACCTCATCTAGTAGTTTCAGAACTGTTAATTTCTCCAAGAATATCCCTATCTCTTCATAATATTTTTTTTTTGCCATATCAAAAGAAAATAATCTCATACAGGGGAGAAGTAATTTTCCATTTTTCCACTAGACCTGGAAATATCAGTTCAAATTCTGAAGATTTCTTAGAGGGATGCAAAACCAGTTGTATCAGAAAACACATATAGCTCTTCCCACATCAAATGCTTCTGATACCCATCTTTTCCTTACCAGGCTTTTAAACTGAAGCCTCTGAAGAACACAACCTGTGCTGACCTTCTGCTATTACTCAAACTGCTTTTGCAGAGAAGCAAACACAAACACAGCCTAAAACTCCAGCTAAGAATCCAGAACAAAACCTAATCTTAAAAAAGGAACCACACGTATAAATTTCAGCCTATCATGCACATCTTTGAAGGCTGGAACATCTGGTTGCATCCTTGCCTAATTTTTTTTAATATTTATGGAGACATTCAGAGTAGTTTATTTTTCCTTTCGGTGATGACCACAGTCAGCACATTTTCTCTCTTTAAGAGAGAGAGATCATGTCTGAATATATTGAAGGCTGAAGAAGACCTTTGCCTGCTGCATCTGTGAGCCATCCCCTGAAGTTTTACATGTCAGAAAATCACAGACTGTCAGGTTTGTCATGGTTGGAAAAGACCTCCAAGATCACTGCATCCAGCTGTCAGCATCTCTCCCTGCTCCCAATAAAATAAATAAAATATCTTTATCTATATGCCTATCACCATGAACACATTCCAAAGTGCTTCATCTACACAGTTCTTAAAAACTTCCAGGGATGGTGACTCCACCACCTCCCTGGCCAGCCCATTCCAATCTCTAACTGCTCCTCAGTAAAGAAATCCTTCCTTAGATTTGGTCTAAACCTCCCCTGGTGCAACTTCAGACCATTCCCTGGATCCTATCATTGCTCCCTGGGAAGAAGAGGCCAACAGCCACATCCTTGTGCTCCACCTCTAGCTATCTCATTTCAGTTTCTATGATTTTCTCTTGCAATTTCTATGATTTTTTTCCTGCAGTTTCCTCTGAGAGAATGACAGTGGAGTAGAACTGGTAGTTAATAGTCTTTCAAATCAAGGGATAAATGCCCTGTAGCTCTTAATCTGAAATTCAGTGCACCATTGAAAAAAACTATTGGTTGGTTGTCAGCTTTGAAGCAGGACTTTGAAGCAGGACTTGTTATCTGCTCTAAAGAATTATCCTTTCCTTGTTTTACCAGCACTAGGGCACTGATTTTTATCACTCCCATCTTGTTATAGTTTGTTTTGAGCCACCAAAAAGAAACAAAAAAAAAAAAAAAAAAAAAAAAAAAAAGTATTTGACTGCTGATGCTCACCTGGTGGCATCTGGACCAGCTTTCTGATACTTTTTTGTTGATTAATCATGTTCACCTCTCCTCATTCTGAAGAATATGACAATTTTCAGCAAATACTCATATATAGGCCCTATCCATGGGTATTTTCAATCAGCTTTAATTCTGCTCAGAAATATCTTCTTTTTTTTTGTTTTTGTTTTTTTGGACCTTCCTGAATTAAACAACAAGGACTGAAAAACAGAGAAACCCAGGTCTGTGTGTAGGAGGAGGGTGAGAATGTAGGGGAGATCTTGAGCAGGGCTAGGAGCAAAACCCTCATAAAATCTAAGAGAAGATTTTGGGATGAGCGTAAAAATGTCTTGTGGCTACTATTGAAGACATTCTGGCATCTAGTGATGGCTTGAGGTAGAAAGAGCGCTTTGCCCATTTTTCTAGAGCAAAAACAGTTTCCCCAAAGAAAACACCTGCCTCCAGAAAACAGTTTCATCTCCTACCTGGCTTAAACTGCAAAATTCTCCATTTTTTCTCTCATCATTTCTCTCCCGTGGGGCAACCCCTGGGAATGAATTGCCACTACTCCCAGGTTACTTCTCCTCAATCACTGTCTCTGGAGTTATTTCCCAGTGACTGCCTGTCTGTGTCATTTAACACTGATGCTATCATGCTGTAATTACCAGCAGCTGAAAGCAGGAGGGAGAAAGGCAGTTTCAACAGAGGTCTGTAACTCCTTAAAAGACAAAAAAAGGAAAAAAAAAGTCAACCAGAATTTCTAGGTCTTACTACCTATGGTTAATGAATCAATTGCTAACGGCACCACACCACATGCAGAGTAAAATCTTGACTCATCCTCATGGAAAATGAACAGGAAAAATTGATGAAAAGGTAAAAAAAGAGGAATGGTGCTTAAGGTCACACAAGATATTTGCAGCAAGATGGAGGACTGAACTTAAAGAGGGAGTCTGGCCCTTTGTATTTTTTTTTATTACTTAAAGCCCTCACTTAGTAGTTGTCATTGCTGTTTGTGGGGTTTTTGTGTGATTTTGGTTTTGTTTGGGTTTTTTTGTTTGTTTGGCATTTTTTTCCAGACCTTCAAGCATTTTCCACTAGAAATGAAGATTATTGAATGTGGGCTTGAGTTATATCACATAAACCTCTTCTATTTCCATCAGGAATCTTCATTCCTCAGGCTGAAAAGCCCTGAAGTTGGGTTTCCTCTCCATCTGCTGGGGCTAGGGACTCCAGGGAAACCTTAGGATATCATTCCATTTCAGTAATGCCTTTTAAAATAACCATTGTAGGAAGCATGAAAGTATTTGTGGAGGTAAGGCTCAGCTTTGGAAGCAGCAGCAGTGTTTGGAACCCAGGCAGAGATGACCAAGGCAAGTCCAGCAGGAAGTCTTAGCTAAGCAAGCACCAATTCCCACCTGTTGCCTGCAGTCTATTCACAGCAGCTAATAATAAAAAGTTTGTTTTTAAAGGGAGCCCTTCATCCCTTGTGATCTCCAAGCACTCAGCAAATTACACATCCAAAGGTCGTATCAACTGGTGTTAAAATCCAGCCTGGCTTGGCCGTAACAATAGGAAGGAGGCAAAAAAAATATGTCCAAGGACAACAGGGTAAAATTCCCACTTATATGAAATGCCCATCCAGAGCAATTGGAAATCAGCATTGTAAAGCAGTCCAAGAAATCATAGTATGCTGATACTCCTTTGGGTTAACACTCAGGAAGGGGAAAAAAAAAAAAAAAAAAAAAAAAAAAAAAAGAAAAAAAAAATAGAAGAAAAAAATACTGGGGAAAAAAAAAGTTAAATAGAACTGACACTACTTGAATTCAATGCTATGGTTCCAGAGAGTCTACACATTTTAAATTGGTTGCTTAGCCTGTTAAGCCATCCCCTCTAACATGCCCTTTCTGTGGATTAGACGTGCTGTTTATTCATTGTTTCAAGGCACTGAAATGACTCAGACTGAGTCTGTTCCCAGGAAATCTTGCCAGGTGAGGGAGGCTGACATTTACTAGGGGACCTGTTAATTGGAATCTCCTGCAATAATGCAAACAAACCAGAGAACTCAAATTCTTCTGTGGTCTAAGCCTTATCATTCCATCTCTGGGCAGTGCTGCATATCTCTGAGCAAGGCACAATGAATCTGTTCCACTGTGCAAGCCCAAACAATCCTTCTTCACAGGTCTTGCACCTTAAATCAAGACAATGAAAGGCCAAAGGAATTCTGAAGTGGCATAATTCAATGGCCCTGGGAGGGGCAGGGGGAAGACATAGTCTCCCACGTTCTCCCACTATACAAAGCCAAGCACCTGCATTTTATGAAGTCAGATCACACCTTTGCTGACTGGGAACAACTCCATCAAGAGGCCAAAGTACCTTCCTGTAGCTCCTGCTCTTGTCAGCCCACTTAAGTGATGCATGAATCCTACTTTGGCTTTGTAGATGGGTTTCCTCCCTCATCTGACCCAAGACAGATCCAAAGAGTGACATCAGGTATCTAGTTTTCTCTGATAAAATTATAGTCTGATAAAATATAGATATGAGATATAGATAGATAAAATTTTAGTCTGATATGACACCAACATAGAGAGGTGGTCCTAGGTCTGCCAGCTCCATGAGGGTTTATTACCTAAAGTGAGCATCTGAAAATAGTGAAAAAAACATCAATCAGTAAGCTATATGCCTGAATAGTCTTTAAAATTAAAGCAGATCCAGTGAACAGTCTTCAATTGAGGGTTTTATTGCTATAGAGAACGACAAAATTGTTCTGGTTGGAAAAAACCTTTAAGAGCATCCAGTCCAACCATTGCATCCATCCATGAGCTTTAGATGATCCTGCTTAGTTTCTGTTTATCATTTCAGAGAGGAAAGCATCTTCCACAAGTTCTGTCAGCATCACCTACATGATGCTGCCCTAGGATGTCTCAAATGGACCAGAACCCTGCCCTCAGGAACCTGCACCATATCTCAGGTGTCAAGGTGAACAGAATCAGCTTTGGACTGGGGAAAAAATTCAATTTCCCTGACATTGGAGCCTTGTGCTATTAAACAGTGCTCATGGTTGTCCCATTTAGCCTACAGCTGCTGCTCCGAGACACAGATTTATTCCCATAAATCCTATTTCCTATCTGCTACCCACAGATGGATGGCTTGAACACATCAGGGTGTTTCATGTAACTTTAGGTGCCTACCTGTGGGCAGATGAATTGAGTCTCTTGTTGACAAGATTGATTGCGTCTTTATTGACTATGGTGGGAGGTTAGACACCAGTAATCTATTTACACTCCTACTAGTGGATGTCTAAATTTAAACACATTATATTTCATCCAAATCCCATCCCTATTTGACTCGAGAATTTGCAGTTCTAATTATTCTTCCTGTCTTATTTTCCCCTCTTCACATATACTGGTGAGCTCTGTCCAGATTCTAGGTTTAGTTCTGCACCAGGAACAGCTGCAACTTCATTATTATGTGTTAATTGACTTGCTTGCTAACAAAATTGCAGTTCAGCAGGGAACCTCCATATTTAAAAATAAGGACCATCATCATTTGAGTTCATCTTTGTAACTCTGGGCTAGAATAGCTCATAGGACCATAGATTGTCATGGAGGAATCTGGAAACACATTCATTTGGTGGGCTCAGTAGAAAGGTCCTATAAAATGTATGGCTTCCCATTATGGATTCTAAATCAGGACTCTGAACCTTGGTTTGGGTGGATCCTGGAGGCTTTATCTCACTGGTAAATGATGCTCAGGTGTAGGCAGATATGAACCATATGAACGTCACTTTCTGGTTCACTCCTGGCTCTGGGATTTCCATGTTGGCAGGCAGCTACTTTGCCAGAATTTCTAGAATTAGGCCACCTGGGGCCCAAATGTTGGGTCAATGTCTCTAAATCATAGCCATGTGAAGCTCTCCCCTCTGGTTGAAGCCAGCTGTATAAGAAAGAGGTTTGTATGAGCACCTGCATGGGTCAGGTCTTCCTGTTACAAGGCTGGAGTCACAAGCCACATTTTGACATTTTCTTTCTGTTTTGCTACAGATAAAAGATAGAAAAAGAGTCTAGGATTATATAACTAACTCATAGTAAATTGAAGTTTTCTGTTCTTAAAAGGAAATGTACTTTTTCTGTCTGCAGAGGAAGAAAAAACTGCAGAAGAGATCAGTGTGCTAAGATCAGTGTACCAGGCCTCACGACTTGTCTGCTCCAGAATTCATTAAAAGCATACATTTTGTATCCTGAATGAAAGTTCATTATACAAAATAAAAAAAACCCATAAAAATTAAAAAAAACATAAATGCTTTTAAAGATTTCTGGGCCCAGAAGTAAGTTTCAATGCTTATAATCTTATGCTTTGTATAACAGAATCTTTAGTATTACACTTATCTTGTTTTATACCTAATAACTGAAATAAATCATACATATTCTAAACAATAGGTTTAGTCTTGGTTCAAAAGAAAGAAGAAAAGGAAAACGTGAACTTCTGGTCACAGCTTCTTCCAGTGATTAATCTATGCCTAATTTCTATCTTCCTCCAAGAAAGAAATACTTCAGAGAGAGGTTCTTTAGAGAGCAAATTACAAACCCTAGTAATTAGTAACCAGCAATTTCTTACATGATGCTTCATGTAAATATTTTTCCAAGATAAACTGGTTATTAGAAATATTTGCAATTTCATCCAGTGAAGACCCAGAACTCCAAGCTATCATCATCACCCTTCGACCAGCCCCACTGAAAAGTTTCTACAGATGCTAATGTTGAAGATCAAACAGAGAATGATAACTAAGAAAAAAAAATCAGCATGCCAGAAGATCCAGTCTTTCCAATGCAAACAGTTCGTATCAATTTTGCATATTTGGGTTGTCACAGATGCCACAAAAATGCATGAATGGAAGCAAAGAAAATGTGTAGCACAGCTGAAAATTACTGTGGTTGTAAATGAGTATGCAGAGCATGATAGAAAGGGTGAGAAAGGAAATCAATGCAGGGGAGGAACTCCCAGGGCTTTGCATAAGGCTTAAACCAATGCCATTCACTCTTGTAGAAAAAAAAAAAGAAAAAAAAAAAGAGGGGAGAAAAAAAGTCTCCTCTACATCTGGTAAGGAATTACAGAGCATACCAATGCTAAAAGCCAACTTCCAGCTCCACTTCACTTCACAGCCAAAACCACAGGGGAAAAAATAAAATCCTGCTCACAGAGCTAAAGGTTTTTTTTTACTTATCCATCAGATCTTTGGGTAATATCTCTATCCTTACCTAATTTAACTTGCTTGTGCCCCTGCTCCAGCCCTTTATCCTCACCTGTGGATGCACCTTAGGAGAACCAGACAAGTGAAAGTGAGTGAATTTATTCCAGCCAGAACTGAGCAGAGAATAACAAGATTTCCAGAATGAAAGTGAAAGTCTCTGGGGAGACCTTCTGACCATGTTCAGGACTTAGAGGGGGCTACAAAGCAAATGGAGATTCCCTGTGGACAAGGAGTCCCAGGGACAAGGGGCAATGGACACAAGGTGCTCCTGGGGAGATTCCCACTGGACACCAGAGGAAAATTTTTCCCCCTGAGGACAGTCAGACCTTGGAATGGTCTCCCAGGGGAAGGGGGGGATTCCCCCACTTGGGAAAGTTTGAAATCTTGGCTCCATGGGTGCTGGGACACCTCACATAAACAATAATATAAGAAGGGTTGGAGCAAATGGGCCTTGAGGTCCCTTCCCACCTCACATTCTGGGATTCAATGATTCTGTGGTCAGCAAACTTTCTGCCATCTAATGTCACTGCTCTGAATCAATCACAGCCCAGAACAAGGAAAAAAAAAAAAGAAAAAGAAGGCAGCTCCTTCAGCACAGGGCAGTTTGAGCCATCAGTCTGGTCTCAGCCATACCCTGCAGAGAAATGAAGCCTTCACATTTCCTCTGCTCTCCAGAGAAAACTTCAATCTGCTTTATCAATTAAGGTGCAATGTTCCTTTCAAGCAATGGGTCCCAAGGTGTCAGAGAGATTCCCCAAAGCTTCCTGAAGGACTAGCCCAGGAACCAAGGAGGACACGTGCTTGTTCTAGAAGTCATGTGGGTCTTTGCAGTCAGCCAGCTGGAGAAAAGGGGATGTGTGAAATCTGCTGAATCCCCCAGGAGACCAGGAAGAACTCATCTCCTGGAAGCTGGAGAAAGCATGGGTGTGATTCACCTGAATTTGAGTGGATCAGCATTGGAGCAGATCACCCAAGGTTCTCTTTCTGTCCTTTTTAAGGGTGGGATTCAGTTGTGCAAACACAGACGTCTGCTGTGCTTTGGGAACCTCCCTGCCTCAGCCTTGGATGTCCTCTCTGGAAAAGGAGCAGAACTCCCATATATTTTGTGTCATATTAACCAGCACTGTGCAAGTGTCTGAAAGTCCCAGGTGGCCTTCAATTCTACCAGATGCCAATGCTATGAAGGTCAATCATGCCTTTGGACACCATTTCTTCTTTCTCCCTCACAGGTACCAAAGGGCTAATTCATCTGTCTGAGCATACGTGTCTAACAGAATTTGAGTCCTCTGAAATAATCTTGTTCTGCCTCCAGAACAAGATAAAATTATTATCTCCAACAAGATAAAATTCTCTTCCAGTCGTTATGGCACATCTGGCAGCCCTGTGCAGATGTGTCTTGTGCCCCCAAGCATCTCAGCTGGCTCAAGATGCCCATAGGTGTGCAACCAAACTGAGCTTCCCAGAAAAATCCCTCTCAGCAAATGTCAACACTTATTAGCCCAAAGCCTGGGAGGTTGAGCCTCACTTGCTTTTTTGGGTTTTGCCAAAAGACATTCCCAGTTTGTGGAGAAAAACCCAGCCGTTCAGCTGCTCTGTGCCATGGGTAATGGGGGCAGTAAGAGGAGCTGAGGACTTGGCATCCCACTCCCACATCACAGAGATTCCTTTGGCTGCTGCCAGGCAAGAAAGTGGTGTGTACCTACACAGCCAGGAAAGCTTTGAACTGCTTGCTCTCTGCCAGGCACCAAAGTAGAAAACACACAGGGTATATTAGGGAAGAAGTCTCTGCACTGGTGATGTCCCTTTCAGGAAGGCTAAGAGGACAGCCAAAGAAGCTCTGGTGTTTTATTTTCAGATTTTGTCTGAAGGGGCTGAGCTGGGGGAAGGTCTAACACAGATGCATAGAAACACAGACTGGTTTGGGTGGGAAGGGACCTTAAGGATCATCTAATTCCCCCCCTTGCCATGGGCAGGGACACCTCCTGTTAGACCAGGTTGCTCCAAGCCCCATCCAACCTGACCCTCAACACTTCCAGGGATGGGGCAGCCACAGCTTCTTGGGGAAACCTGGGCCAGGGGCTCAGCACCCTCACAAGAAAGAATTTATTTCTAATTTTAGATGTCATCTAAATCTCCTCTCTTCCACACTGAGACTGTGTCCCCTAATCCTATCACTCCATGCCCTTGTCAAAAGTCCCTCTCAAGCTTTCCTGGACTGGGAAGTGTTATAAGATATCCCTGCAGCCTTCTCCAGGCTGAACAAAGCCAACTCTTGCAAATTGCTTTCATAGGAGAGATGCTCTATTGTCAGGGACAGAGTGGTGTAAAGTATATTCAATCACTTTATTTTTTCCAAGAGTAAAATGAAGATTTTAGATGTGTTCTGGGTTGTATTTAAGCACTGACATGGCCTCTAGCTCAGGATGTTAAATCGGACAGACAGGTAGTCTTTTTTTTTTTTTTTTTCACAGAAAATCCTCTGCACATACAGGAGCTCTGTGTGTGGAAAAATTTTTATGTTAAGAAGGGGGGCAGATGATTAGAACACAGGAGAAGAGAAAATGAAAGGGGGAGACAGAACCAGTGTGACCCACAGAAAGTCTAAAGCATCACCTACCCAGCATTCTACAGCATTCCTCCCCAAAATGCTGGTCAAGCAGCCCAGGAGGATAATTGAAAAGGATAATTGAAAAGCAATAGTGGGATGGTATTTAGACGAGTTTTTAATCTTTCCACAAAAGCTAATAAAATCTGAATGGCCCTCCTATGGCCACATTTTATTGCCACGAATTCTTGTTACATCCCTGGGAGAAGTAGAGTCATAGAGTCAAGTTAATTGTGAGTTCTCTGAAAGAACAAATTCCTTCAGCTACCTCCTCCCAGCTGCCAGGAACATCCATTTCTCCAGCTATTGCCCACTTTTAGTCTCTGTGCCAGTGCACAGAAGCCACACGCAGCAAGAGAGCCCCACAGCTCCAACAAAATGCAAGAGTGGTATTTGTGGCCTCCTTCCTGCAGCCTTTATGGTTAATCAAGATATATGATATGTTGTTTCTTTCCTAGGTAAATTTCTGTATTGTGAAGTCTTGTCGAGTTTTTCTCACACAAATGTTCATAAAATTATCTGTTTTCCCCTAGGACTGTAATGAAGAGATTTCAGCACCCTACCTGCTCCTCCTTCCTCTAGTGTAAAAAAAAATGCTGATATCTCAAGCCTTGGGAATTAATTTTCTATTTCTTCCTCTCCTTCAATTTTTTTCATGACTGGAGTTAATGATTTGACTAATGTGACCCATAATTAAGGTGGACATCTATCAAAAAATCTCACAAATATGAAAAGGAATTAAGAAATGAGGAAATACTTCCCCTCAGTCCATTTGTGTCAGTTTAGATAATCTTGTAGTATAATAATAACAACAACAATAATAATCATCATACTCATAGTAATAATAATAGTAATAATAGTAGTAAATAATAATAGTAAATAATAATAGTAAATAATAGTAAATAATAAATAATAATAATAATAATGTGTGGGTACAAAAGTGTGACTTGAATATGAAAACTCACATTTAAAAGGGTGCTGGTAAGGCACTGGGTAGCTTGGTTGGTTTCTCACTGTCAAATCCATAAGTGGCTTATGAACAAATATCAGACACCATTTTTGTTCTCCTCTGTTTCTCTTTTCTGTGCAGATGATGCAGAACATAGATGCTAAAGGTTGTAGCCAGGTGTGCCACTTGTGGTTGCAGGATTGCTCCTGACCTGTAGGTCCCAGGAAAAACTGCTTTTTTATGTCCCACAGGCATCATTGAAGATGTTCTTCATTCTCACCTGCTTTGTATTGGTAAGAATATCCATAAATAATCATAACAGAGGTGACTTGTACCAGCAGAAAGTTTGGGTGACTAGAACAAGTGGTAGAAATGTCATTGGTCTCATTAGTAGGTCAGACCATAGTGCTAGTGTTAGTGCTATTGTAAATGGGCTCATTTATTTCTAATAATCAGAATGGTATTGACCTCCCAGAGTGTGTGGGGAATAAAATCTTAATGTGGTATTTCTGGGAAAATTCAGAACTGGACACCTCAGAGTTGAGGTGTCCTCAGAGTTGAGTATTTAATTAAACATCTAATTAATTCATGTGTTATCCTATGCTACAAGGATTAAAGCCATTACAAATTTTTGTAAACCACTGTTTACTATTAAATCCATATATTGTTATCTGCTCATGAAGTAAAAAAGAACCAGTTATGCACAAATGCTGTTGGATCATCAGCCAAGTCGTTAGGGTTAAATATTGCTTCATGAACATTAGAGATGTGATTTGCTAAGGATCAATATTTATCTTAAAACCTGCAAAAACATCTTCTTGTTATCAACCCAAAAGGGTTGTAACCTCTTGTTTCTTCCCATTATTTCTCAAGGAGTGGGAAAGATGTAAATGAACTCCACTTCCCAGGCATTCTGTAGCTGAGATAGCAGGAACAGAAATGCAGCCTACCTCTATTTATCTCAGCATTGAGAATGGAAAATAAATCATTTCTTCAAAATGAGCAGGTTAGAGACAGTAAAACCAAAAATATTTTTAAAAAATAAAATTAAAAGAGAGTTATTAAAGTTTGTGACCATTAGCTTTCTCCATAGTTTAGGGCCCTTTTTAAATCACTGTTGCCAATCCTATATACTCCTGAGGTCAGTTCATCAATTACTGCACCACTAATGCTGCTCTCTACCCCCCACAATATCTGTGCCAACACAGTGCCAAGAGTAGAAAGTGTTTCTGATAAGCTTTGGTCTGAAAGATCAGTCAGATACTCTGTTCCCAGCTTTGGGATGATGAGTCAAATCTAAAACACATTAATACAGGCAACATTGCCTGCAGTCTTGAGGAACACATCTCTTGCTTCCAAGAGGACCAATTACTACCAGATGGTAGACTGGCAGAGCTCAGTCAGAGCAATCTAGAAAAATATTTGGTAGGCAAAACACTATTTTTTATTTCAGGATGAAACCTGGGCCTGTATGAAGCAGTATCTGAAGACCTGACAGGAAACATTTTGCATTTCTGATGGTACCAGACAACTATGTTTGGGGTATCGATAGATCTCTGTTGCTGGTTGAAAAGCCTGAGCATATCAGAGATGTCCATATGACTGACATGACAATGGAGTTAAGGGACAACTGTGCCAGCTGGAGCAGCAGCTGAAGGCCAGGTGAAATCCCCAAGGGTATCAACATGCAAATACCAAAATTCACCTTTCTTTATCTATGAGCTGAACTCCTGGGCTTAGGCAAAGCTAATCCTACCCCATGTGAAGAATAAAAAAATCAAATCCTTTTAACTATTTTTGATCAAATCAGACTCAGAATCTATTCTTACTCTGACCTTTATGCAAACTGGAATGTTCTTATTAAGGTTTAATAAACTTTACCATGCCATGCTGTTGATTTATATGCTCTACAAGCGGAACAAATTTGATTCCCAAAGAACCCTTCAAATTCAAAAGGTCATCTCTAGTCTAGACTTGAGAAATATGTATTTTGGAGTAAGCACATTCCTAATATTACTAATGGAAGAAGGAGAAAATGGGAAAAGACAGCAGAATAGCCCAATACATTTTGTTAAACAAGAGGAGGGAGGCCAAATCCATTTGCATGGGAATGTCAAGTAAAAGGTCCAAGGACAGAAGGGCAATGATGAGACAATCCTTTGCACAAGTGAAGGTATGATACATGGTGCATGGACAACAAACTCCTCAGGTGCAAGAAAATGTTTCCTAATATCCTAACATCCTAACTTAGGCACAAGAATGTGGGCAAAAGACTTTAAAAGCTGCTAACTTTGACCAAGAAAAACAGAAAGAAGAGAACAGTCATGTAAAGGTTCAGTAATACTGGGGACCTTTGAGATAAAAGAGATATTTTTCAGAGTTCTTGCATCAAACTATTTCCTGGTTGAAAAAATGGATCTGGATTGGCCAAATCAAGTGTTCTCTACATATAAATAATTACAAAAACCTAACATGGATTCTAACTCTGAGTCATCTCAGTACAGTCTTTTAATACACTTCTGATTAATACACTTTTAGACAGTTTAAAATGGTCAAATATTTCCAAGATCACTTCCACTCTGTTTGTTTTTTGTCTGAGAAATACAAATTCCACATGCAGTCATTTTGAAATAGTTTTTCAATATTCATGTTTCAACAGAAGCATGTTGATTATTTCCTTATTAAATGTTGCATCTATGTGTACTGAAGCAGAGTTGAAAACAAACTCATGCTAAATCCTAGAACCCATGAAACTTACTTTTGCCATTGGGACTTTTTTAGCAGTGGAGAAGATGGAAACATAAGTAGCTTGTGGGAAAACAGTGTAGTATCAGCTCCAGGAAAATAAAGGTACCACTGATAAAACTCTTAAAATAAAAAGAAATTAAAGGGAAGAATGTGTCTGGTATTGGTGAATACGATTTTGCATATATAAACCCAGAACAACACAAAATGAGTTTAATTCATCGAGGAAACTTCAGGTTTGATGGAAAAAACTTGACTTACTACTTCATAATCTCTTTTAGAAATTATTTTTCAGTAGGAGGAAAAGTGCAAGTGTTTTCTCTCTGTGATTGATACCTTTCCTTTCTGGTGACCAGATTATTTTTTTATTTAAAAAGTCCAGGGAAAAATAAACAGAAGGGAAACATGATACCACTTTTCTAGTCTGGAGACAGTAATGTATAAAGAAAACAAACCAACTCCCTGCCCATTAAGGACAGGATAAGAGACTTTGGTCTAAAACTTCAGCCAGGGAGAGTCAATTTAGAAATTGGGTGGCTGGGAGTGGACTGTGCTAATGGAACTATTTAGTCATAAAAATAATGAAGGAGTGGAGCAGGTAGTCAGGAGTAAGTCTGTGGAAAGTTATTGATTGGCAGTGCTAACTTAACTGTTCCTTTCTCAGGGGACACAGTAAATGGGTTCTTGAGATTCCCTCAAGCTCTACCTTGTAGGATATTTTTATTTCCATTTTAACCCACAGAAATACCAGAAAACCAAACTCTGGGCAGAGTACATAACATACTGGAGGACACACTTCAAAAAGTGACTGCCAAAGAGGAACCATCACCAAATGAAGGGTGTTGCAGCTGAAGTTCCTGAGATCCTTTCACAAGCTTGTGAACTTAGAGGCTTCTCAGAAGGGCTTTAAAATAAATTGAAATGAAAGCTACAATTAAATACATGTTGATGCCATAGCTAATGGCAGAATGTATAAGAGGCAGGAGGAGGCACTTACAAAGTCTTCTACCCTTAAACAGAGCAGATACATCTATCCAGGCCTGAATTATCTCTCCTCCAGAGAAACCAGAAGCAGGCAGAGATTTTTCTTTCGTACTTTTCATTTTTTCACTTCACATCTCAGGCAAAGCAATTTTTTTGCCCCTGTCCTCCTGTAACCATAGTCATCATTACCTCAGGGCATCTGCTTATAAATTTCAACTCAGAGAAGAAACATCATTACCTCAGATAACATCATATCCTCTAAAACTAGAGAGGTCGACAGAATAACAGGAGGTGAAGGGAAAAAAAGAAAGGGTGTGGAAAAATAAGAAGAAGAAAAAAAAAAAACTGGGAAGGGCAGTCTTCAAGAGGATGCTGGGGCATAATAAGAGGAACCTGAAAACTGCAGAGGTAAGCCTGAGATGAGTGTGAAGAAAGCAGCAAGGAGGTGGGAGGAGGAACAGGCTGAGCCTGCAGTGCATGGGGAAAAGTTTGAGGACAGGAGATTTTGTGGTTGAGAAGGGACAAGGCATGACTTTCTTGCTGACACTACATTGGGTGGGAGTGGTGATGTGCTCAAGAGGAAAAAGGCTGTGCAGAGGGACCTGGATAGGCTGAAGCAATAGGTTGAGGCCAATGGTATGAGGCTAACAGGGCCATGTGTTGGGTCCTGCACTTGGGTCCTGCACATCAAGCCCAGGCAATGTTATGGGCTTGGTAAGAGCAGCTGGAAAGAGCCTTGGTGGAAAGGACCTGAGGGTGCTGGTTCATGACCAGCTCAATATGAGCCATTGTGTGCCCAGATATCCAAGAAGGCAAAGAGCATTCTGGTCTACATCAGAAATAGTGTGGGCAGAAGGAGTAAGGAAGTGCTTGTGTCCTTGTATATTCTGGGGTCAGGATTCAAGGGTAAAAGATTCAGGATAAAGTCACCCTGATGACAAGAAGGATGTTGAGTTGTCAGAGCATGTCCAGAGAAGAGCAACCAAGCTGGTGAAGAGTCTAGAGAAGAAGTCCAATAAGGAGAAATTGAGGGAACTGGCCTGCCCAGGAAAGTGGTAGAGTCACCATCCCTGGAAGTATTTAAAATATATGCAGATGAGGCAATTCAGGCCATGCTTTAGTGGGCATGGTGGTTTTTTGTTGGGTTGATGTTGGACTCACTGATCTTAGAGGTCTTTCCCAACCATGGCAATTCTTTGATTATGTGGCAGTGATTCTGTGTGATGTGAATGTGGCTCAGGTCCCTGGCAGCACTTATTGAGCTGCTCAGACTTTTTCCTGCCCATGGGATCTTTCTGTGGTTCTGACCACAGAGCTGATGCTAGTTAATCCTACACCAGACATACATCTCCTCCCACATACCTTGGGCAGAGAGGGGGGTCCCAAATACCAGTAGCTCAAATCCTCTAAAAGATGACCAGTAAAGCTGTGAGTCACTCTGTGGTCCCTGTAAACATAGTGGAGAGAAATAAGCACTTCCAAAGTGTACTTCATCCTCTCCTGAGAGGTATCAAAACAAGTCAGTTGTCATGATGTCAACCAAAGCCTGTCCAGCTATTGATGGAGATACATCTGATGGGACCATGGACTTGAGTGTCTTTATTAAGTGAGCTGAGTCTGGGCTCATGCTTTTGTGATAGGGAGATGGATTTCTACATTTATTTGGGAAAAAGAAAACAAAAAAAAACCCAGAAAAATTATGTCAAAGAAACAAATCTCTACTTGCATAGGCTACCTGCTCCATGCCTTGAGATGCTTTGAGGTTCTTCAGCATAGATTAGCTGCATCTTGGTAAGCACGTGGCTGTTGCTTATCTAAGGCACAGCCCTGAGCTAAATAAAACCTTGTGGCTTATCTCAGGTTCTGACTGCAAGCCAGGGAATTTTGGCTTTTGGAAAAGGCTGGATAGTCCTGTACCTTTACTTTTTTTCCTATTCCCACAAAACTCTGAACTGTGTTTACCATGTGGGACTCCCAAGGGATTATGGTAACTTCAGGCCTTACCATTTCTCTTTGAAACTGGAGAAGGCAAAGATAGAGGGGGAAATCTCCTCGAGGTCATCTAGACCTGGTTTTCTCCCCATCCTTGTAGTGGAGGGTTCAGCAGTGGGAAAGGATTTCAGTTAGCTCTGAAGAATCTCATATTTATCCAATTATAAAACTTCTGGGAACTCAGGTAACTGATTTGCTGCCACTTTTAGATATTTCTGTCCAGTGTCATGCTATGCTGCCAAGGTGAACCTTCTACAGGTAAAAGATCCCACACAGCAATACTTGCAGGCATTTCATATGCAGGGAAACAATTGATCTTGTGGAGGACTGCAAGGCAAAAGTGTTAAAATGAGAATCCTGAAAATTAGGTTTTGAGTTACGATGATAAGAATCTCAAGTGAGTCCAGAACTGAAGAACCTGGTTTAGCAAGCCCATCAGTATTAATCATATATCATATTAATCAGTATTAATCATGTGAAGTGGAGACAGTACTGTAAAGAAGATGTGAAGAAGATTGTCCACAACTTACTCCTATTTAATGATTTAATGATAAAATGATAAAGGGGAGGAAAGGATGAAACGGACCTCTGGGGATCATCAAATATTTTTTTTTTAGCCCAAGACATTTATGAGGAGTCAATTGTATACACAGTCCTACCAGCCTCAGAGAGTGTTTCCAGTGATAAACAGCAAGAAGAATAGAGATTTAACATAACATGGTGTCTGTATGCTCCAGGTAAGCAGTGAGTAGAAGGTCACTACACAGCTAGGTTGCCACAAGTCTTGATGCTGGATCCTAGAAATTGTGACATGAAAATCATAGAATCACAGAATGTGAGGTTTGAAGGGACTTCAAGGATCACCTGGCCCAACACATCTAATATTACTGTCCATATGAGATGTCTCAGCACCCCATGGAGCTGAGACTTCCAACTTTCCCAAGTGGGGGAATCCCCCCCTTCCCCTGGGAGACCATTCCAAGGTCTGACTGTCCTCAGGGGGAAAAATTTTCCTCTGGTGTCCAATGGGAATCTCCCCAGGAGCACCTTGTGCCCATTGCCCCTTGTCTTGTCCCTGGGACTCCTTGGACCCAGGGAGTCTCCATCTGCTTTGTAGCCCCCTCTAAGTCCTGAACATGGTCAGAAGGTCTCCCCTGAGCCTTCTCTTCTCAGGGCTGAACAAATCTCAGTTTTCTCAGCCTCTCCTCATGTCTCAGGTGCTCCAGTCCTCTGATCATCCTCGTGGCTCTTCTTTGGCCCCTCTCCAGCCTGTCCACATCCTTTAGCTTCTAGCTAACTAGCCTCTAACTAGCTTAGGAATATTACTGGGATTTAGTTTTAATTTTCCTTTCGATTTCTTATATTTCACAGGAAGTACTTTCAAGCCTTTCTCACAATGAATGAAATGAAAACGTACATTTTTTTTTTTAAATCACACGATTCTAGGAACAAATACATAATAAAATATAGCAAATATCATGGTAATAGGAGATCAGGCTGGGAAAATACCATATACACACATACTAGATAGGCATAGAAAAAAAAAAAAAAAAAAAAGGAATAGTGTTCGAAGCAGAACTAGGTGTGGGGAGATGAAAAATGACAGAAGGAAAAATAAGGCTGATGATTAGGATATATTTCCCGAAAATCACAACTACCAGATGACTGAGAGTTTCCCAAGGGAAAGGGTGGGAAATCTCTTCCTTTTGGCTTTTAATAGGGATAAAGCCCTGAGGGACAATATCACAGAATCCACTATCGTGGGTGCCAGCTCAGGTTATCACTTTCTGCCTGGAAATAATTTGTCCAAACGACACACTGTGTGTTGAATTTTGCCCTCTAAGCAATGACTTTCCCAGCTTGCATAACAGCATCTAAGCAGCTCCAGGCACCTAATCCTCTAAAGACATTTTTCCAAATGTTCAGCTATTAAAATCCATCCAATAAAATTCTTGATGGAAGAAATAAAGGTTTCGGTCAAACAAATGATTTGCTGGGGCACAGTATTTTGACACGCTGTAAACTGTTTTGGAGTACCACTTTCCATTATTTTTATAATTATAAATATAACCACTTTAATATGACACTTTTCAATTGTATTATCTCCTTGAGATAAAGTTTAATTACAAGCTGCCAGGTTGCTAAAGATACCAAACCTGATGTAAAAGTTCAGCTTCTTAGAGACTTTATTTTGCAGTATGCTTTTTATTAATATTATTATCTGCTTCCAAACCCCTGTTTTCCCTTCTCTGGGAAATGCCATCTTTTTAAAAAGGTCAGCTGGAGAGAATGAATAGCTTTTTATTAAATGCAAACCTTATGGATTTTCACTTCTGCTACACAATGGTTTGCATGTCACTATGAAGTGGAATTAAATATTTTACAAGGGAGAAGATATTAATACTTTTTGCATGGCAAAAACCAAATGTTTTCTACAGCAGATACAGGGGCAGTGAGTGCTCTTAAAAAGCTCTTTTGAGTTTAACTGAAGCTGCTGGCATTGGGATTCTTTTCTGAGCTGCTTTTTTCATTATTATGTGAGACTCAGTAGCTGGTGGGAATCCCACCAAGGTGGCATCCATGGTGTCTTTGGTGTGACACATATGCAGAATTAGAAATGTTCTCTGTCTCTGGGACTTTACAGAGGGAGTCATATCTTCTAAGAGATACCTACAAATTAAGTGTTTTGCTTTATATAATCTTCTGGGTTTCCTTCAGTAATTTATAAAGAAGTAGGGAAATTTGGAGGGCATTTCATTCATATTTAGGCCTGTGATTCTTTACATATGCTGTTGGGGCTTCTGGGCAGGTCAGTTTGGTCCAAACCTTTCTTCACAAAAATGGTGTAAGAAGCCCATGGAATGAGGTCTGGAGCCTCCCTCTTGTGAGGGGGACCTGAAAAGATTGTGCTGCTGGGTTATGCTTTCCATTCAACTCCTTCTCCATCCTGACCCATTTTCAAATGTCAGTTTGACCTGACCTTCCAGGCTGAAACCAGAAGCATTGACATGATTTTTCACTAGCTGCTACAGCCTGTATTTTGGTGGTTAGGGCACACTGGGCCATGTGAACTAGAAGAACCAGAACCTTGGTTCAAGCTTGTCCAATGTCACCCATACTGTAATTCTGATAGTCAGGATAACCCACCCCCTCCAGGGAGGAGAAACTTCAGCTGCATAAATATAGACCACTTTGTGCTTCTCACCCCATGGCCTACAGAACATGGTGAAGAACATGGTTTGTTTTAGTTAAATAGAGCCAAAGGGTTGATGGTACTTTTCAGGCAAAGGAAAGATGTTGGTCCTGAAATGCAACATCTCAGATTGAATATTATGAAGATGAAGCCTCACATAGATCAGTTCCTGGGTCAGAGCAGATCAAGATATTTAAAACCTTGTAACAGGGCATCATACAAGTGACAAATAAGTGACATATTGTCTACTCAGACCTGTCGCTGAAGAACTTGCATCCAATGTCCTATTTAACATCTCCATGCAAGCAATTAGCCCTGCCTAATAATTATCCATTTAATCTTAGCCATCAGGAAATTTCCTGTTTAAACTCACCAGCTGGATTGGCTCAAGGGCTAAAGAGAGAAAGATCAGAATGTCCAGAATTTCCTGCCATCAAAAAAAAGGTGGGATGTGTCATCATCTGAAAGTGTCCACCCCATGTCCCAACAGCCCTAGCTTATGGTTAAACTGGTCACCTAATTTTCAGATGCCTAAAAGTAGATGCAATCAACATCTCCTGAATGCTGTAGAACTCCATAGGTCATTAAGTATCTCTATTCTTCTTGCTGTTTATCACTGGAAACACTCTCTGAGGTTGGTAGGACTGTGCGTACAATACACTCCTCTTGGGCTAAAAAAAAATTATTTGATGATCCCCAGAGGTCCCTTTCAGCCTTTCCTCCCCCTTATCATTTTATCATTAAATCATTAAAAACCATTAAAATCCTTAAAAAAAACCCCAGTTTTCTCCTGGGTTTTCTCCAGTTTTTTCAAGTTCTCATTGAATTTTATCCTGTCCTCCAACATTCTCATAACTCCTGTCAACACATGGCTGATTTCAGAAGTTTTGAGTGCTGAATTTCATTCCTCAGGGCAATCATTATGTCCAACCTGCTAAAGGGAGGAGGTGTCAGCTTTGGAGGTACCAAAGAAAAAGTTCTCCTGCAACTGCTATTCCCAGAAGTTTTTGCTTTAACTCAGGCTGTAAGGATTCTGTTATTCAGCTTGAAATATCTCCACTGGCTTCAGCAATTCCATGCTCTTACCTGGGCCTCCCTGTAAATTTCTAGGGGATTCATAAAACTCAGTTGAGTGTACACCCTACCTAGACCACAAGGGATGGGAGGATTTAGGCCACATTTTAACTCAGTTACTCTATTTTCTCTCTATTAATGTTTGCATTCACCTGTAACTTTGGGCAATTTTGTGACTTTCATGAGGTCCTGTTCATAGCATCATTTTTCCCATCTATTGGTGCATCTTTGGTCCTGCCTTGCAAAGAAATTTTTGCTCCAGCTGAAGTTTGGTTCATAGATTAATAAGGAAAATAAGAGGATATTTCACAATGGCAGCTTCCTGCATGTTTGGGAAGTTTCAAGGACAAGGCAAAGATGAGAGCCAGACATTTTGGTGACAGAGGAAGGACAGTACAACACTCCCAAATCTTTAAAGGCAGAGAAGGACATAGGTGGTAAATATTTACTCCTGTGTGGACAGGAATTAAGTTTAATGACCAAGACTCTTCCACTAGTTAAAAGAAAACTCTTGTTCAAAGGTCTGGGTCTGCTTGCTGTGTTTTAAAAATTTGAGATTTTTCCTGCTAAAATATCAGAAATAAGACCTTCTGCTTCACAAAAGCCATTTTATTCCCTGGTAGATCCATGATTTGCTTTTTTTGTTCTGTTTTGGTTTGGTTTTTTTAACACCTCTGAAAGAATGGTAAGATGTTGCTCTTTAAATATCACTGAATTTCACTTTCCCACTAACAAGAACTCTGTGGTAACTAGTGTTTCTGTCATCCTTTGAATTTTCCTCTTTACAAGTAAAGGCATCCAAATCCAACACTATGCCAGTCACAAAATGTTGAGCATGAAAATTAATAGTTGTTGGAGCCTATGTGTTACCTCCCCCTCTTCCTAAATATCATTATCTTTTATTTATGGCCCCTCAGAATCTGTAAGACCTGAGGGATAAGTTTTCCTTGTTTATTCTACATGCTCTATGTGTTTTTTTTTTTAAATTCTGTCATGTCCCATATAATTGTAAGCTGTCTCTTGAGAATCTGTGGTCGGTTTTCATACAATTTCTCATTATTTTTGGTTAGTGTATGTATTTATACCCTTTTTTTTTTTCCCCTCTGCAAAACTAGCAGCATAAACAAAATAAACTCTGCCATGTGAAGCACTTAGTTGGCATCTTCTCTGAAATTCACACTCGGTATAAAATTCCTTTTTGAGCCAGAATAAAGCATCTAAAAATTTGCTCATAAAAAAAGGTGTTAACACTTCATATTTTTTCCTTCGTGCATGTCTTTCTCTTGAAATGGAGAATAGTCCTGACCAGAGGACAGCCTTACTTCATTTATTTTATTTTTTTTTTTTCAGAAATGTAAGGCTGTGATTCAGTATCTCAGACTAAGGTATCTGCTGCCATTTGAGGTGGCTGAGGGCATCCTGTCTCATGCCACTGCAGATGGGTGTCCTCTCCATTCTGTGCCATGTTTTCCTTTCTCCTGGGAATGTCAGGTAGCCTGCTATGCCTCAGGTTATACTAAATGTTGAGTAAAATGTCTCTCACTTTTGCCAAATTACAAAGGATTGCTCATTTTGCCCTGCATTTGCCTACATCTGTTCAACTGGATCACTTTTCAGCCTCACCAACCAGACCTCATGAATTCCACTAATTATCACAGGAGCTTGGGTGTACATGTACAGAATCTTGGCATCTTCATCTGCAAAACAAATCCCACCAATGTGTTCTACCTACACTGTTAAGCTCTTACATAGGAGTGTACAAGCAGGAGTAGCATGGGAGAAATTTTACACCCACTGAATAGGTTTATAGTCAGATTGAATAAGTAACCACTTAACTATGTATTTGATTTGGGGAGCTGTGTGGCTATTTTGGCTTCCAGTGGTTCCTCATAGACATGTGGGCCAGCTCCTCTTCTGGTAGAAATGAGTAATGTTGTGTTGGTTGTAACTAGCCTGAATAGTTTAAGGGAGCTGAAGTTCAGGCTCACTTTTCTTCTAAATAACCATAGAACCACAGAATAATTTGGGTTGGAAGGGACCTCCTAAGGTCACCCAGTCCAAGCCCTGCAGTCAGCAGGGACACCCTCACCCAGATCAGGGGGTTCAGAGGCCTCCTAAAGCCTCACCAGAGGTCTCAAACACCTCCCTGAGCAATTTGTTCCATTTTTCCACTTTTCTCCTGGTAAAGAACTTTTTCCTAACATCCAATATAAATCTACTCTTCTCCAATTTAAAACCATTGCCCCTGTAAATAAAAACATTTCCGTTTCACTCTAGGTGACAGAATGAGAAGATCCCATGCTTGGTTTTCTTTCTGAAGTGTTCTGAAGTAGAGGCTCTCATTCTCTTTCAGACTCTTCCATTAGGTGGTTTTGTCCAACACTTAGCACAATGGGAGAGTCTGTGAGACTGGAAACCAAAAACTGTCAGAAAGACTTAAAGACAACAGGCAGAAAGCATCTCCTCCTTGATATGAGAAATTTCCTTTCTAAAATTCCTCTTTTCTTGACTGGGTTACATACTTAAAAGCACATTTAAAGCTGGGAAATTATTCGGGAAGGGCAATGGTGTCCAAAAATCTTAACTAGTAAGAAAGCAGCACCAATCTCCTAAAAGCTGGTTGGGACAAGCATAGTGAAAAACAAATAAAACAATAAGAAAATAAGAAAAAAAACAAACCGACCAACAAAAAAAGAAACCCAAGAAAAAAAAATAAAGAAAAAGAAAAAGCCAACACCTCAAAATTATATTCAAATAGAAACACAGTTTCATTTGTTGTCTCAATGCTCCTCAACTTCATTGGAAACTTCATCTTCTCAGCCTTTTGGAGAAGACTGAAAAAATCCTTGGAGCTCTCAAAGACAGGTTAGATGCCTTGCTCAAAGTTGCCCAGGAAACCTGTGGCATAGCTGGAATCTGAGCAAGTCCAATCCCTCCCAGGCCAGCCCCTTAACCACAGGGCTCTCAGCAGTCTTAGGCACAACAGCTGTTGGACTTGGCTCTGCAATTATGGGAACTTGCCTATACGAGAAGGGAGGGAGGAGGAAGCAGTAAGGGAGAGAAAAACAGAAAGAAAATATAGGTACATGATTATTTTCTTTTTTTAGCTGAGGGAGAGATCCATAGCTTGCAGAACAATACATGCTGGGTCATTAAAATGCAGTCAAGGTTGCTGTTGTCAGGCGCTGTGGTCATTTACGGAGTCAGAGCCAGAATACAATGCTGGCAAAGGGTTTTATTGCTTCCTGGACTTGCTGGGTTTGCTCTCGTAAACATGCCATTTGAGTCAGCATGGTAGTTACGTGGTATTAAGTGGCAGGTCTGTGTTTACAAGCATGGTCAGGATCCCAGGCTCCGAGCAAACTTCCAGCTTAGAGGGATTCGTGATTTCACCGTCTTGTTGAGCATCTGGGGATGGAGTCTCCTTCAGATGGCTTGGCAAATCCTGCTCCCTCCTCCTCAGCCTCTTGCTGATGAGTCTAATCTTTTTTTTTTTTTTTGGAGGAGGAACTTGGACTGGAGGGCAGATACCTGTTTCCTGAGGAGTGATAATTCACTGACGTCACTAGGATAGGAGCCAGAGTTCCCTTAGTGAAGACACAAAAAAGATTCTGCCTTGGAAGATGGAAAGATCTCATCCCTTCTACCATCTTCTCTCCAACTGGGACAAATTTACTGCTCATCAGAGAGCATGCATGATACAACACTCAGAAACAGTTTGTGGTAAGGTTTCCCCTCCCCTCTTCCCTCCTCAGTGTATTAATTCAAGTCTAGAAGCAAATAATTAATGACTGTCAAAATTCATTGGGGAAAGTAGATCCCAGAAGATAATGAGAACATGATTGATATGTGGATTATGAGGATTGGATGCCTGTCAAAAAAAAAAAAAAAACCCAAACCAACCAACCAACCAGCCAAGCAAAAATATTTAGATGTCTAGGGAAGAATAGACCTCATCTAATTTTAAATTTAAATCTTAAAGCCTGGACAACACCTTATGCTGTCCTGATCACTTGAAGACTCAGTACAATAATTCATTTCATTCCAAGGTAGGATTTTAAAAAAAACCTCACCTTAATTTTCTTTTTCAGGTGTATTTTTCCTCAGTGGTTGTAAACTTAGTCTATGATGAACACCTTGTGCTTTTTAACCTTCCTCTCATCATTCTAAAGACAGGTGAGCTTCATCTCACCTGTTCTCATCATTGATTTCAGCACAGTTCAGACCTCTACATGGCTTGGAGTCTGGGGCTTTTAAGCCATGTGTTTTTATTCCCTCTGTATGCCATCCACAGGCACAGAAGGTAGGATAAACTTACAAGGTGTGACAACAAGGCTGGTGGCAGAAAGTGCCCCTGGAAATATTTTTTTGGCCTTGATGGAGCTGCAAAATTATATAGTGTCACTGAAATACCATTGGAAGAGCAAAGGTATGGAACTGCATTGCTTTCCAAAACAACTATGTCATCCTGTTATCTTCAACATGCTTGTTTGCAACTGAGTTGAAATCCAGGTGATCAAAAATTCTTCTCCAAGACCATAAATGTCTCATCCCTTTGTGGGCTGAAGCACCAGACAAGAAAGAAACAAGATTCAATGGTCTCTCTCAGAAAAATGAGTCTACTGAATTAAAGTGGCTGAAATACCCACTGCTTTTTACAACTAACCTCACACAAGGAATGATTTCTCCAGTCTGTCTATTTTTTCTATGGGGTTAAGTAAGAAAACCATTGTGTGTTTCTACCTTAAAGTTCTTCTCTAATCCGCACACTTTTTTTTTTAATTAAAGATTGCTGCTGAGGTAATACTGTACATGAACCATATGAACCATAGAGCTGATCATCTCATCTGTAGAGGAAGCAAGTTTGCTCCTCATGAAAAACATCATCCATTCTTGGAAAAATCTGCTTGTGATTCTGAAAACTGTTTTAAAAAAAATATTAAAAAACCTTTTCTTTTTTTCTTCTTTTTGGCCAGAGTAAGAAGCAGAAGTGCCAAGATACGAAATCTCCAGCCTGAGCAGAAGTATAAGGTCCAGGGAATGCTATCTGAGCTCTTGTCCTTATGAGATCCCCAGCTCTGCTTCAGTGTCATGAGATCTGGAGACTTTATCTTGGGTTTTGTTCATTTTGTCCCATTTTGTTCATTCATGACAATGAATAAATCACATGAAGGTACAGGGAAAGAATCAGTATGTAAGAGGTGACAAATGGCCCTATTTGCCCATGCTGAAGGGGAAGAAAAGATGAATTCTAGCTGGGACACCTGATTTTATCCAGAAGGCCTCTATTGCTCCTACTGAAAGATAGATGGGAGCATGGTCCTCTCTAATTTATTTCCATTCCAGCTGAAATCTTCCCCCAGACCACTGCCACCATCCAAAATCCCTGAGAGCTCCCTGCCTCCTTCTTTGCCTCCTCCAGATACCTACAGCCCTGCCCTTGGACAACTTTTTCTCTCAACCCCCCTCAGCCCCTGTTGAGATTTGCTGAGAAAGTGGAGAAGGCATGAGAGGGCTCTGACTTCTCATGAGGTCATGAGCAGAGACTGTGCAAAAAGAGCATCCTGAGAGCAGCCCAGCCCAATCACTTTTAAAGTGCAATGACTTTTAGTCAGGGGACATGTTAGGTATCTTCCAAAGGCCATCGATGTCAGCAGGAAAAGACCTTTGGATTTCCATGTGCTTTGGAGAAAATCCAGAAAGAGCAATGAGTTAAGGCAGGGACACTCAGCTTCTCACACAGCTGAAGCTGCAAACTCAAAATTGTCTGTATTTGTTGAGCAGGAGTGAGAGCAGGTCAGGAAGGCAGCTGAGCTTTCCTTTCCTCTGCAATTGTTTGCCTTGTTTTGGAGCCTAAAGCAATACAGTGATTCCATGACAAATTTCAGGGCCAGAGAAGCTGACAAAGCAAAAAATTGGTGACCAAGGGAAGATTTTCAATCAGTTCATCCAGACTTAAGGATTTCATTTCTGTTGTTTGTTGTGATTCTCAGTGCCTGCTGTTGATTTATTTGAAATACTGCATTGAGGTTTTTCTGCTGGGGGGGGGGGGGGGCTTTATTGTTTGTGGGTTTTTTTTAATTGTTTGTTTGGTTATTTGGGGTTTTATGTTTGTTTCTTTCTTTTTATCAGCAGATATAACATGATGCCCCCTCCCTGGGAGTGTTGAAGGCCAGGTGGGATGGGGCTTTGAGCAATCTGATCAAGTGGCAGCAGTCCCTGTCCGTGGCAGGAGGATTGGATCTAGCTTTAAAGAGCTTTAAATGAGCTTTAAAGTCCCTTCCAACCCTCTCCACTCCATGATTCTATTAGGTAAGACCTCCAGAATTCTACAGCTTGAACCCTGCTTTAAATCCAGAGAAAACCTTCACTGCTGAGTTTGCAACGAATGCAGAGAAACCTCTGTGATGAACACAGAGCTCAGAAACCTCAGAGCAGGATCTGAGCTTTATTACTCTGAATTCCTGAGAGTGAGATAACCAGGAAGATGGTTACAGGGACCCATCTAGCACCACGGCAACTTGGGCTGGCATTTTTTCTGCTACGGTGTTTGCTAATGTCCTGAACTCTCATACTCCCTACAAGCCTTTGGCTCCCAATGTCTACCTCAGCCCTGGACTGAACTTCTCAAGAGATGTGCTCAACCAACCCCTTCTTGGTTTCAGAGGTGTTGGTTTGTAGCAAACATCCTTACTCTTCCATTAAGCACCCAAATACAGTTTTGAGATAGTACACGAAGAACTACATTGGCTGAACCCAGACTCCTGTCTTCTGCTTTTGTTTCACAAAGTAGGGTTCCTTTTCTTAATGCTGGCTGGAGTGATGCCTGAAGAAGCTGCAGTCCTTTCCATTCTTACCCTCTGGAGTGCTGGAAGGAGCCATTGGACCACTCTGGACATGGAAGAGACGATAACTGCAAAAGCAAGAAGCTGGGTTGATCACCCATGGTGATGACCACCACCAACCATCTTCAGCAGGATGTTTGGAGTTTCAGTGTGCTCACATGGAAAGACAGGACCCTGCCTTGTGATTTTGAACCTCTACACCCCAGTGCCTGGTTAAAACCAGTGTCCTGTTTGCAACACAGAGAAGGTGCAGCCCATCTTTAGCCTAACATGGAAGTTCAACCTCTCCCAAGGGAGATGAGATGCATCTGCCCCAGCTGGATCCAGAACAGAGTCAAGGCAGGGATTTGAACATCATCCTGCTTTTTTTTTTTTATTTTATTTTACCCTCTAAGTGTATCATTAAAGTACAGCCCTTATACTGAGAACAGAAGAAATAAAGATGAGTGTGGCTCTGCTGACCCAACAGGATTTGCCAAAATATGGACAGGGAGTGGAAAGAAGCTCTCAAAAGCTGAAAGATGGTGTCACATCTAAAGTGGTGTGGCATAAGGGATGCTTAAAGGTGTACAGGACACTTGAAGCATTGCAACAGCAATCACATCACTAGTTAAGATTTCCAATTTCCCTGCATATATAGTTTGTCAGACACTCCAAGTGGCTTTCCCCAAGGCTGGATTTTCTCTTCCATCACTTAGCAGCAGCAAAGCCTCAACAGAGTAAACCAGGAGACCTCATCTCTATGCAGAGCAGTAGCTTCTCTGCCTAATATTGCAAGGAAGACAAGAAATATTACAAGGTCTTGTCCAGGTGGTATTTCTGTGCCACACACAAGAAGTGCAAGAAGCTGAGGAAGCCTGACCTTCTGAGGTTTCCTTCCCATGGAAGGCCCTCCACAGCATTTGGAGATAAGGATGAGGAATTGAGCAAGGAAAAATATTCTAAGACACACAGAACCTCTTGAGCAGCAAGATTCTGCTAGCCCTGATGCTGCCCTGCTTCATAATCCAATACTTATAAACCAGGCAGATCAGGAGCTGCTACAAAGGACCATTTGTTTTTTTTTTCTTCAAAATAGAGATGTTTTCCAAAGATACAGCATATAACACAATTTTTCTGGGCAAGGCTTGCTTGGGAAATAATAGGAGATTAATCAGTTATTTGTTTCAGACACAGATGTGCAGGTTGGTAGCTAGGAAACAGAGTTTCTAAGAAAATCAGTATATTTGTACACACACACAGAGATATGTACACACACCCATATGTGCATGTGTATTTTTATATATGCTCTTAAAAAAAAAAAAAAAACAAAAAAAAAAAAATGACTGCCCATCCTTGCTATGATCAATGAATTTGTACCCTGTGCTGGTTTGCAAATAAAGTTTCTCTCAGACTTTGCCTGGCTGACAGTGGCATCACTGGCATCTTCCTTTCAGAAGAAAACACATTTACTTACTGATGTTTTCCAAAGCAGAGAAACAGCTGCCTGGGGCTAGGTGGAAACAAGAAGCAAGAGTTTAAATATCTTTATCACAGTGCTGGAAAAGGTGAAAACTGATGTAACAAATCCCAGGGTTGCAAATAGTGACATTTTTGTTGCAACTGTCCCTTTTATCTCCTGGTTACAGGACCTTTAGTGACACTGATTTCAATGGCATGATGCTTGTTTACACCAGTGGAAAGTCCTGTCTGGAATCCTGTTTGGTTTCCTAATTTTATTAGAATTTTTTGATGGTTATTGGTGATAGAGGGAGCAAATTCAGCTCGAAGCCAGCAACAATAACTTGCCATTGTGGACATGGAAAGGAGGAAGGAGGAATAGCTGGGTGGAGAGGGAGCCTAGCCCTTTATAAACTTGTAAATTTAAAATAAACAGCTGAATCACAGGGAGAAAGAGGAGGGGAAAAAAAAAAAAAAAAAAAAAGTACACAAGCTCAGCAAAGTTCCAGTGTATTCTGAAGACTGCTGATGCTTAAAAGATTGAGAGACCCCAGATTTCATTTCTTGGCAGCTCAGGGAAGAAGGATGGTCTCCAAGGAGCTGCTGTCTCAGGCTGCAGAGGTGAGTAGCCAGAGGTTTATCCTGAAGGCTACTGGGCCTCTTAGAAGCTGGCATTCTTTCAGCATGAAAGATGGTAAAATATTAGCACTTTTAAAAACCCATAGCTTGCACAACAATAAATCTAAATGCTATCAGATTGCAGCATGTCTATCAATAATCAAGACAGATGTGTGAGAAGCTCTTTTCTGCACACACAAGCACATGCAACCCAGGGGCGAGAGGGTGATGGGAAAGTGGGAGGGGGCCAAAAAGGAAGGAATATTTCCAGGCTCAGACATTTGAAGCTTACATCTCCTATAAATCTTCCAAGCAGAGGGCTCAGGCCAGATCTTCACTGCTGAATTTTTGTTGCTTCCCTTACCATAAAGCAATTAACAGCTGGCCAAAGAAAATTTTAAAGAAGAGGAGAAAATAAGAAGGGGAAAAAAAAAGAAAAAAAGACTGTGTTGTGTTTAAATACAGGTGCCAGTATGAATCAGCATCTGACCCAAATAGGAGGTGGACCTTTCTTTCCTTTCCTTTCCCTCCAGATTTTACAGAAAGCATGTCAGGAGAGAGGTTTCTGGCCTGCTTTCCTAAGGAAATGAAGCTTATGCAATCAAGGAATGTGCCTACATTTAGGCCTTTTTTTAATCCATAAGCCAATTTGAACAAAATTTGACAGACACGTGAGATCTGTGGATTTGGAAAATTAAGATCCTGGAGTTCAGATGGAAAGAACTGTTTGGCTAGTAGATTGCTATTAGAGGGAAAGTTGCACCTCTTTACAGGTACAGAAAAAATGTCTTTCTCCAGAAAAGAACTCCAAAAGAGCTGCCTTCCTAAGAACCAAAGCACTGGGACGTGGCTCTGGAGGCTGTCAGGCTTTTGTCTACTCTTGACCCACAGCAATGTGCCAGGAGGAGACTGCTTCTTGCATCAAGATCTTTACCTAAGTCATGGGCAAAGATGAAAAAATTTTCTTGAGTCCAGGTCTGGTCTATGGGGAGAACCCTGTGCATCTTCAACTAGATCAGGTTGCCCCAAGTTCCATCCAACCTGACTGTGAATGTTTCCAGGGATCTACCACACCTTTGGGAAACCTGTGCCAGTGTTTCATCATTGTCAAAAATCTCTTCCTAATATTTAGTCTAACTCTTCCCTCTTTCAGTTTAAAGCCATCACCCCTTGTCCTCTCACAACTGGACCTGCTAAAACTCTGTCTCCATCTTCCTTTTAAATCCCCTTTAAGTACTGAAGAGCCAAAAGAAGGTCTCCCCAGAGCCTTCCCTTCTCCAGGCTGACCAACACTAACTCTCTCAGCCTCTTCTTACAGGAGATGTATTCCATCCTTCTGACCATTTTTGTCACCCTCTTCTGGACACAGTCTTTTCTGTGCTGAGGACTCCAGAGCTGGACTCTACCAGAGTAGAAAGAAAGAATTACCTCCCTATCTTGCTTGAGAAAAATCTTTCTTAACTGCTGGCAATCCAGTAGAAAATGGGCAATTACGCTCAGCTGCCACAGCAGGTAGCAATCTCAGCTCTCAGCTCAGCCTCAGATCTGTTTCCATCTACAGTTTGTGTGGCAGTCACAATCTACAGGCAATGCAACATTAACCCTGAGGGTTAATTAAGGGATTCCATGTTCCTTGCTTCACTTGGGGGTCAACATGGAGAGAGCCACATCTGACATCAACAGCGATGAAGAGGATGCCACAGAATTAGGAAGCTCTGACATGTGCATCCTCAACCTCTGACTCATTCTTCTAACCAAGGGCAACAGGACAGGGTGATACACATGGTTTCATCATTATCTGGATGAATTCTGGCTGGTAGCATTAGTCATGCATGAAGACATGCCAAGAAACAATGTATGCCTTCTTAGAGCAGCTCTGAGTTTTGGACTGCACAATTTCACCTCAAAAAATCCCACTGGAGAAATGTTTAGAAAGATGTGGAGGTGTTTATTGACTCACTTCATTTGCATGGCCTTCAGCTCATAAAATAGAACATCAGTCTTGTATCTTCTCTGCTCCAAGAGAAAATCAATAGTAGAGTGGGGCAGAGATAAAAATGTGTAGTGAAAGGCTACAATGTGCTGGTTCAACTGATTAGTTGAAATATAGAGGGTATTGTTAATGAGATGTTAACTCTGAACCCTAATGATGGTGAAGAATGAGGGAGACACAGATATTGAATCATAAAATCAGAGAATGTCAGGTTGGAAGGGACCTCAAGGATCATCTAGTCCAACCCTTCTAATATTGTTTGCATGAGATGTCTCAGCACATCATCAATCTGAGACTTCAAACGTTGCAAAGTGGGGAAGAATCCTCTACTTCCCCTGAGAGACCATTCCAATGTCTTGAAGATTGTCCACAACTTACTCGTATTTATGGACTCATAAAATAAGGGGAGGAAAGGCTGAGAGAGATTTCTGGGGATCATCAAATCTATTTTTTTTTAACCCAAGACAGTTATGAGGAGTGGATTGTACACATGGTCCTACCAACTTCAGAGAGTGTTTCTGGTGATAAACAGCAAGAAGAATAGAGATTTAACATAACATGGTGTCTGTATGCTCCAGGTAAGCAGTGAGTAGAAAAGTCACTACACAATTAAGTTGCCACAAGTCTTGATGCTGGATCCTAGAAATCACGACATGAAAATCTTGGAATCACAGAATATCAGGTTTTAATATTACTGTTCATATAAGATGTCTCAGCACCCCATGGAACTGAGACTTCCAACTTTCCAAAGTGGGGGAATCCCCCCCATTCCAAGGTCTGACTGTCCTCAGGGGGAAAAATTTTCCTCTGGTGTCCAATGGGAATCTCCCCAGGAGCACCTTGTGCCCATTGCCCCTTGTCTTGTCCCTGGGACTCCTTGTCCCCAGGGAGTCTCCATCTGCTTTGTAGCCCCCCTCCAAGCATTGAAGTTACTTAACAGCTCACTGTGACCATTTAAATCCTTCCTGCCATTCCTTTCTCCCTGATTCCTACTGTTGTTCCACTCTGGCCATTTGGACTCATCTGTCATTTATGCTGATTTAAGTGATGCTGATTTAACCCCTCAGCAAGCAGATTAAGTTTAGTGACTGGGCCAACATTTGACTCAGCAAAGGGAAAAAAAAAAAAAGGAAAAAAAAAAGATTAAAAAGATTAAAAGGAAAAAAGAGAAAGTTTTCAAATATTAAAGTGAAGACTATTAACTTGCAGTGGGGTCAAGTGAATGTCAGAGCCAATGAAAAAGAGGAACGAAGAGTGTATGGCTGAAAATGCAAAAGGTATTTGCAGAGAAAGGAACAGAAGAGATAAGTGGTGATGAGCTATTAGCTTTTCCCAGCCATTTCATTTAACAGAACCCTATATATAAACATAGCTAATTTTTAAAAGCTGACCTGAGCTACATAAAAAAATACAAACCCCAGCAGGCCTGACAAAATCATAATCAGGGTGCAATGAGATGTCTTGGGAAATGACACCATTCTCCTGTCAAGAGAGGGCTGTGCTGCCCAAGGATCCCTCTGCTCACAAATTTCTGCTCCCACCAGACCCATCCTGGTGTTTCTGCACAGCTGGCAACTGAGGAAGGAAGTCTGGTTCAACACAGAAATTTCTCACAGTACAATGAATAGCAAAAGTCCCTAGAATTAGATTTATTTTAGACCACTGAGCCTTGCAAAGGAGAAAACATCAAAACTCAACCTCAAAAGTTAAAAAAATTAATTTTCTTCTGAAAATATCATGGAATCCTAGAATGGTTTGGGGTGGAAGGGACCTTAAAGACCATCTAGTTCCAACCCCCCTGCATGGGTAGGGACACCTCCCACTGGAAAATGGAGAGATATGAAAGTGAACAGCTATGAAATATCTCCTTTTCTTGGTTGAAACATTTTGCCAAATTTGAAATTGTTTTCAGAAATACATTTTGTCCCCTCCTACACATCTCAGATGCTGAGTCTTAACAGATCTATTGCTCATCAAAAATGTCACACAGCTCCCATCCAAGATATACTTCTGTGGTGCCAGAACATCTTGGGAGCTGAGTAACAGCAGTGAACTAATTAGATATGTTTGCAACATGATGTATCAGCAGAGGAGGTATGAATTTGGGAAGAAAAATCACATCTAATTGTAACACCATTGATCATGTCTTGCAGTCCAGCACCAGTCTTTTTGGTGCAAGTTACTGATTTCTCTGCAGTAAATTTTGCTCTCCCACAAAATTTTCTGTTGGTCCTGAACACGAAGTCAGACCAAAACACTCCTGATTCTTCTGCTCTGGGACCAAATGTCACAGAATCACAGAACTGTCATGGTGGAAAAGACCTCTAGGAAAACTGCATCCAACCATCATCATCTCCCCCCAGCAGATAATAAAATAAAATAAAATAAAATATATTTATCAATATCACCACACCCAATAGAGCATGTCCTGGATTGCCTCATCTACAAATTTCTTAACAACTCCAGGGATGGGGAAATATTTCATCTCTGGAAATATTTTTAAAAAATGTAGATGTCACTATTAGTATTAACCTCCCCACCTGAAGGTAGCCACCACCTCCTCACCAGGTAACTTAACTGAAGCTATGAATATTTTCAGATCCTCATTACTCACAGTGATCCACACTATCTGAACTATTTAAGAACATTTTGACTGAAATGGTTTAGGAACTGGTCAGAAGGATGAAGTTTGTTGCCACAAAGGCAACATGAGACTGGTTTGAAAGTATCAATAATGTTTCCAGGGGTTTGCTGTGTTGCCTATATATGCAATGCACAGATTTTTTTTTTTTTTTTTTTAATTAAGTGTCACTTGCAAACCAAGAAAAACTTCCTCTGTGCTCAAATTTGCAATGTGTCCAGACATAAAAATCTGATGGAGCTGAATGTGACTGAATATGAATGCTAATACAGCTGGTTTAACATTTTGTAGATCAGATACTATATACACTTGTATAAACCTATATATATATACCTATAATATATATATATATATAAACCTATATATACCCTTGTTGTGTAAACCTATCTCACACACAGGAGAATGGACCCTATTTCCCCTAGAAAAGCTGCCCAGTATGCTGAATATTCAAACTGATGCTCCCAACTTTTGTTCCATGACTCATGCATTAAGGAAATATGTATGCTTAAATATAAAAAAATGAATAACTGAAAAAAAAAAATTTCTTTTTAATCAGAACACTTCATTTTTTATTTCCTTCTCTGTGATTTCTGTTTTTTTCCAGGATCAAAGAGCAGTGGCTATTACTAGGAGCAAGAAACAGCTGTTTGGATGGTATTTACAGAACAATCAAAACCAACTCTGTAAAAAAAAACCAACAAACAAAAAAAAACCAACAATGAAGAGGCTGAACTCTTTCACATTATCATGGAATGCTTGAGGTAAAAGGGACCTCTGGAGGTCATCTGGTCAAAGACCCCTTCTCAAGCAGGACATTTATCTGTGAAAAGTTCTTTAACTCCATCCTACTGAGGCCCTAAGGCAAATTTAATCTTTCCAAAAGTTCCCATTAATCTCCAAGTTAAAAGGGACATCTCTTTAGGTACATGTGAAGAGTCAGCTGGTTAATGTTTTAAACCCATTTAATCACAGCCTGTTTTGTTTTGGCTTTTTTTTTTTTTTTGAAGCTGAGTGGGATCAACCTGTTTGGGATAGTATCTCTAATATTGCTTGACTACATGGCCTTTGGAAAATTATGTTTCTTCTGCCTGATCCTTTGTTGTTCTATATATCTATACTAGAAAACAAGATTTGCCAGACATAAAATTTACAGCTACACAGAACCAAGCAGAGCACTGCAAATTTATAATGAATCTCCAAAGAATGAATGCAAGCCTGCTCATTTTTTTCTAAAATAAGAATATGCTAGAGATAGACAAAACCAGTTTTTTGTTCACTGGAGATTTATTGGTTTTTTACTATTATTTGTTTGCTTTATGCTTTCTTTCCTGGCAGATTTCACAGACTGACATTTTCCAGCTAAACTTGGTTCCACCAGAATAATTCCAACTCATGTTCACATAGAATCATAGGATAGAGCAGGTTGGAATGGATCTCAGGAGCTATCTAGTCCTATATCCTGCTCAGCTTGATCTGGAATACTGTCAGGCCAAATTTTTCAGGGCTTTATTTCATGAGGTATTTGATACCTCCAAAGATGGACACTGTATAACCTGTCTGGGCAACCTATTCCAAGGTTTGACTGTTGTCACTGGGAAGTTTCTTCTCTTTATCTGTAGATGTTGCTCCAGTTTGAGAGCTCTTCTTTCAACTTATCCTGCTGTCTCTCATCTTCTAATCAAGCACCTCTGTGAAGAGCTTGGATCTAGTGTCAGAGCCTTGGTAAAACCAAAATAAATGTAATCCCTTGCTCTCCCATTTTCCTAATCACCTAATCTTAGAAGACAAAGAGGTTGGTCATGATTTACCTTTGGTAAACCTATTACAACTGTTTCCAGTCCTTTTCTCCTCCATGTGCCTAGAAAACTTACAAGAAGATTTGATCCATGACTTTTCCTGAAAACAAAGTGAGCTTTCCTGGCCTGGAGTTCCCCAAATCATTTTGAGGCATTTGCATCTCTCAAGGTGTCAGGAACCTCACTTCCAAGAGGTTCTCCATGGCTTTTCAGAGATGACAACATGGTTTTACTGACCTAAACTCCCTCAGTACATTGTGATGCAGCCCATGGACTCATACAGGAATTTCTTTCAAGTATTCCTTGACTTTACCCTGATCCTGTGTTGTTATTTCTTGTCATTGAATCCAGTTACCAGGCAAAGAGGCCTGGAGGACATTGTAGAAGAATAAAGCAAGGAAGGCTTTATCTAGTCTAGTTTGTTGTCACTAGATCACCCATCCCTCACAGAAACAGGCTTAAATTTTTAGCCTTACTAAACTAAGCTCTGCTGACCTTTAACATCCCTCAAAAGTCTCAAATCTACTTCAGCTGAGTTTTCCCAGTGTCATCTCCCCATGTTCAGTCCCTCTTACTCTGCAGCAAGGAGCTAAACTCTACTGCTGAGACTGCTCCCATGCCCTCTTTGGTAATTTTGTTCCTTATCCCAGCTATCCAAACTAACTCATTAGCCATGCTTTTGTGGCTTCAGGTCTTGACAAAAATAACCCTCTTCAACAAAAAGTAATTTTCTGTCCTTGTTCTCTGTCTTTTTTTATTTGCCTGTTTTTATTTGCTTTCTCTCTTGAATAAACTATTTACTTCAAAAAACATTCCTGGAACAATTAATTTTGATTACATGAAAGCAATCTGACTGGCTGATTAAGGGATGTTTTTCCTTTTAGGAACAGATGAAAAAATTTCAAATTCTACTATCAGAAGTCAGAATGTTTGAACTATATGGAAGAATATTCACAAGCCTGGATTCCAAGAGCAATGTTGTTACCAGATGTGGATGGGAATAAAGCCATGCAGGAGAAAAAGGCAAAAGCATAACACAGTGAATGAAAAAGCCTCACCAATGTCTGCCTGGAGGGTTTCAAAGCTTTAATCCCAACCATTAAAACATATATATTTGTGTATATAATCCATGATACCTTCCAGAAAGAGATCTGAACTTCATTTTACTTGTGCAAAAACCCCTGTTCTTATAGAAACCACACTGTCTACTCCCCTCTGTCCTTCATTACTACCCTGTGTGAATATAGAAAGAAAAATCCTTCATGTCATCAGAAACCAGGAGCATCATCATTCTGCAAGGCCACTAATTTGGAAGGAATGTCACTCAGCTTTAGTCCACAAGTGACTTTATGCTTTACATATTTAGGCTTCTCTCCATTCCATGGCTGAAACCTTTTACAACAGGAGCAGAAAGAGCCAGATTAGCAAAGGCAGTTGTTTACCCTGAAAAAACCAAAAGAGCTTCAGATCCCAGCACATTTCTTCTGCAAGGAATGTTGTGTATATTCCTTGGTTCTGTAGTTCTGGGGAAAACCCTCACCAACAGAAATTTATAAATCTATGTGAACGTACAACCAAATGTAGGTTACACAAGAACTGAGCTCTTGGATGTCCACCATGGCCTATTCTCTTCAGTCTTTTCAACAATCTTTGGTCAGTGATGGTAATAATGCTTCCTCAGCACGGGAAACACATGGAGATGTTGGAGAAGGTCAAGAGGAAGCCACCAAAATGATCAGAGGGATGGAACACCTGAGCTGAGAGAAAAAAAAGGTTGAGGGAGTTGGGGTGGTTCAGCCTGGAGAAGAGAAGGCTTCAGAGAGACATTAATGCAACATTTCAGTACTTAAAGGAGGCCTACAAGAAATATGAGGACAGATTTTTAGTGGGACTGTTGTGACAGGACAAGGTTTAATGGTTTTAAATTAAAAGAAGGGTAATTAAAACTAGGTGAAAGGAAGGAAATAAGGATTGTAAAACACTGGCCCAGGTTCTCTAAAAAGGTAGTAGATACTCCATCCCTGGAAATATTCCTGGTCAGGTTGAATGAGGCCCTGAGAAACCTGATCTAGTTGAAGATATCCCTTCTCATTGCAGGCAGGTTGGACAAGGTGATCTTTGAAGGTCACTTCCAACCCAAGCTCTTTTATTAATCAATATGAAGCACCACCATGCATCTATCAGAAAGTCATTCCCTACATGAAAAAAAAAAAAAAAAAAAAAAAAAGAAAGGAAAAATTTCAGAGAAGTTTAGTGGTTCTGGGGAAATGCTGCATGTTTTGTGGAAATATGTTCTGAAAAGATACAAACTACACAAATAAATCCTTGGTAAGTCAGTAAGGAAAAACATCTTGATTTTACTATGTATTCTGTGGTTTAGGATTTAAAATAGAATAAGAAGGTTTGTACAATGGTCATATGAGGATTTCCAGACATACTGAGTGTCTGCAGGTCATCCAGGCTTTGACTGAGAAAAGGCAGCATCATGATTATGGTATTGAGCAGGCCTTTGATGATAGATCTTGGCTCTGTTCATGGGTCATGTAACATCAGAGACACCTGTAAGTATGCAGCTCTTTTCACCTGATTTCAGCAATTTAGACTTCAATCATTCAGCTTGACTTGGGAGTCAAAGAGAGAGACATTATTTCCCATCCTGAGAGGAAGAATTATCTGTTTCTGGATAGATTTGTTTCTCTGGAATGGTTTTAGGGGTTAGTCCCATAGATAAATTTGCTCCTCACCTTGAAACTGAGCTTATCCCACTTTTTCTGGAGCTTGTCCATTCGGGCTCCAAGGTTTTTGGGTCAAGGACCCCTTTTAATGAATATTTATTGTCAAGTTTGGAGTTAGGTGACATTTTCACATAGCAGTGTAATGCCCAAGGACTCTAGAAAAGAAGGGCAGCACTTCTGAAAAGCCAGGCTGTGATCTAAAAGAAGTTTGTCTCTTTGCTGATGTTAGGCCTCTGATCTATCCAATGGCCCTTTTTTCAAAATGCACATTTCTTCAACATCAAATTTCCTTCCCTCTTTTAACGACACAGGAGGGATTGATTCCATACAGGAGTGACACACATTTCTTGTGTCTTTTTTCATTAGGGCTGACTGAGGATATGGTACAAGTTAAGGGCAGCTCTGTAATGGCTTTCACATGATTGCTGTAAGAAAGCATGTTGTGTTCTTACAGTCTTGCCTTCATCCAGCTTCAAGAAAGGGGTGGAAAAAGGAAAAAAAGGGAGAAGGAAAAAAATATTAATCATTTATTTCTGCTTTGAAGATGTGTAAATTCCATATCAGGGGAGTGTCTGGAAAAAAATAATAATAAAAGGGGTAAAAAACCAACAGTCCCTGCCCAAGAAAAGAACAAAGAACATAGTCCCCAGGAAAGGTATGTTTAAACAAAATAGTAGCAGCAAACCCAAATCAAAACACAGAAGAAATAAGCCTGTTTCAAGCCTTGAGGACTTCAAAAGCATCTGCACATGCATGCATGTGTGTGTTTGGAGAACATTGTGTTATTGTGTGACAATCGAAACCACTCTGAGCCCAGATCATTTTCAGATGTGTGGACAGAAGGGCCAATGGTCACTTGGTTGACCAGCAGCAAATAGGGGTGGAAGGAGGACACGTCTTCATACTTACTAACTCCTCATCTGTGGGTGAGGGCAAAGGCAGAGCAGGGCAATCCCTACCCAGAATGGAGTGATAAAACTTTGGGTTTAAAAGCTCAGCTGTTTATGGCAAGGGGCAGCCCCCCAGACCTCAGCTGAAGTCTCTGGGAAATCCAAAGTAGTCATCTAAACATTGATCCTCAAGTGGTGTCAGTCCAAAAAAAAAAACAGCTAAGAATTTGGCCACAAACTTCATCATCAGCTTCTGAAGATCTTTGGATTTATTCAGATGGAAGCAGATTGCTTCATGAATCTTCAAATGTGTGGCTGTGTGCTTACATGATCATTTTATAAGAGGAATTTACTAAGTTCTTACTATCAGCACTCTGAAAAGGGCCTGGTTAAGTTCCTTTTGGACAAGGAGAAATCTAATTTCCACTTCAGACCTGAAGTTTCATGGAACTTTTGTTCTCTGGATTCAGAAGACTGACTGCACAGGGATCTGAAGGATGAGAGGACCTCTGTTTTCTGCTATTTCCACTACCCACACCAATGCATCCATACCCAGAAGCAGCCATAAACTTCTCAGTCAGCTCATACTTAAGAGTTTCACTTCTGAAATCTGCCTTTGCTTTGTTTATGTGTATCACAATGATTTCACAGCTGATGGAGATGTAAAGCACTTTTCTGTGCTCCAGTGAATACTGATTTATAGAATATAATTGATTCACAGAATATGAGGCTTGGTCCCAGGGAACCATAACCTACTAAATGAGGAGGCACAATACCTAGAGCAAAACAAGAAAGATAATAGGACACTTTTTGAGCCAAAAATTGAATGGATTTGCAGTCTGATCACTACTACAAGTTGCAGATTACATCCTTAGCTATGTCTGCTCATGATATTCTCCTTTAGACTTAACCCCAGTTTGAATCACATAAGTATGGAGAGGAAAAATCAGGGTTGGTTTTTTTAAGATGCTGTGCCTGACCTTCCCTCAAAAAGTGTAGACTCACCACAGCCTGACAGACAAAACCATCCAAATCATGGGGTTGTCCATGCCTGTATTCTGTTCCCCTGCCACACAATCTGCCTTAGCCCGATCTGCTTTGAATGCCAAATTAACCACACTGAACTATCTCAGATTTGAGAAGATGGTGCAGAGACAGAAAGTTACAAAATCTCAACTGACAGCCTCAGATTCAATTGTCTAAACACAGACATGATAATGGGAGATGCCCATGGATATCTCAGACATCCAGATGGGATAGGCAGACACCCTAGGAATCTATGGGAAATCTCTGCCTTTCTGGAGCAGTCAAGCAGTTGACCTTGTGCCAACACCTTATTAACCAACCAAGTCTGTTGGGTAGGAATCAATTAGCAGTTAGATTTTGAGCCTTAGAAAGATCTAAGCAATTGTCCCTTTGAGTAACAACAGAGGAAGGCAAGTAAACAATTAAACTATGTTTTCAAGCTTTTGATTGTAGCTGGGATGATGTTAAAGAGTTTCTTTGATTTAACAGCCAAGTTGTTGACTCTTGTTGACCTCTAGTGCAAAAGGAGACTGCTGCTGACAGTTCTTTTTTTCCTTTTGTCTGTAAATGCAATAATTTGCTGTCTGATAGATAAGGGAAGGAAGGAAGGAAGGAAGGAAGGAAGGAAGGAAGGAAGGAAGGAAGGAAGGAAGGAAGGAAGGAAGGAAGGAAGGAAGGAAGGAAGGAAGGAAGGAAGGAAGGAAGGAAGGAAGGAAGGAAGGAAGGAAGGAAGGAAGGAAGGAAGGAAGGAAGGAAGGAAGGAAGGAAGGAAGGAAGGAAGGAAGGAAGGAAGGAAGGAAGGAAGGAAGGAAGGAAGGAAGGAAGGAAGGAAGGAAGGAAGGAAGGAAGGAAGGAAGGAAGGAAGGAAGGAAGGAAGGAAGGAAGGAAGGAAGGAAGGAAGGAAGGAAGGAAGGAAGGAAGGAAGGAAGGAAGGAAGGAAGGAAGGAAGGAAGGAAGGAAGGAAGGAAGGAAGGAAGGAAGGAAGGAAAATTCCAAATACAAGTGTAAGGAAAAAAATATGTTTTGGTCCATGAAGTATACCAGAACCCTCCTAAATGACTCTCAGACTGGACATGTCAATGTACCTGTATATGCACTTGGATCTCAGAAGCTCCAAAGGGTGGTCTCTGACCTTGCTGTGGCCAAGCTTACTCAATCCACAGACAAAACATGATTTTTAGGGCAGGTTTACTGTAATCTTCATGATACAATCCAAACTTCACTGCTTGGAAACACAGGGGAAACTACAGAGAAGGAGACCCTTCACAGTCCTGCTTGAGGACTGATGTGTCCAACCCAGCTGTATAGATGCATTCTGGGTCAGCCCATCTCTGACAGAGTTCCAGGGCTTCATTTCAAAGCAGAGGTAGAAAGGTAGAAATATCTTTCCCTACCTCTTTTCTAGGCTAGTGTAGAATTACCAGGTGAATTTCTCCTGGCTTTTTAGTGGTAGAAACCATACAGGAGGACTCCATTAATCTCAGTTTTGAGTTAATGTATTTCCTAGAGTCATAGAATGATTAGGGGTGGAAGGGACCTCCAAAGGACATCTAGTCCAACCCCCTGCAGAAAGCAGGGACACCCTCACCCAGATCAGGGTGCTCAGAGCATCCTCAAGCCTCACTTTGAACATCTCCAAGGATGAGGCCTCAACCACCTCCCTAGGCAACCTCTGCCATTTTACCACTGCCCTCAATGGGAAAGAACTTTTTCCTAACATCCAATCTAAATCTTCTCTAATTTCAAACCATTACCCCCCATCCCATCACTCCTTGCACACAGTCCCTCTCCAGCCTTCCTGTAGCCCCTTCAGATACTGAAAGGTCACTCTTAGGTCTCCCTGGAGCCTTCTTTTCTCAGCCTGGCTTCATAGGAGAGGTCTCCCAGCCCCCTGCTCACTTTCTTGGCCCCTATTTCTTGTGCTGCAGTTCAGTATTTCACCAGGAGATGAGCCATCCAAAAAGTGATTTGAGGCAAATCTCCTCCATGGTGTGTTGACAGAGAGCAGGGAGGTTAAGAGGTTCAAAGCAGGTTAATAACCACCAATAATTCAGATAGGAGAATAAGGTGGTGTTTTTCACAGCTGGATCTACCAGCCAAAATGATCTTAGCTGATTAAATGTCAGCTCCTTGTGCTGTACAGAAATGGAGCAGAACTGATCCTGAGTGGCATCCAGCCACCACTTTGTCTGTCACAGGTGAAACAGAAAAGAAATCATTTCCCCCAAGCTATCAGGAGTCCCTCCATGCTTCTTGGATGTATTCCTGGGTGATCCTGCTTTGGAAGTGTGGTTGGACTACATCTCTAGAGGTATCTTCCAACCCCAAACATTTTACGATCCTGAGAACAAATGCCGAAGAGAGGAATTGTGGTGTGACCCTGTGGAGATGATGGGAGGTCCATGGAAAATTTGCAATTAGGATTAATCCGACCTCACCTTAGCCCTCAGCAACAGAGTATTGTGGGGATAGGAATTTTTGAAGTGTCACCTTTGGGCTAAAGGAAGTATTTTAAAACTTCTTATTAAATTTGACCTAAAAAAGCCTTATTCTAGTAATTTTCCTTCTCTAAGTGAAAACAGACCATGTAGGCTTTGGATGATATGTTATTCAAAAGTCTTGCCTGTCATCTGCTCATAGTTAAACAAATAATTTGTGCAAAATAATACCCTTTTTTCTCTCCATACTTTCAGAATCATGCCCAAATATTATCTCACATTGGTAGGATATTAGATTGTATTTACTGTCAGGAATTCTGCCTTCCAATGAAAAGTCCTGACAAAGAAATTTCTTTTCAAACCTCTTCATGATATGTTTTTTGCCCCAAGCTGCAGGCCCCTTGGTGATTGACATTCATGACTTGAAAAAATGAGCTTGGTAATTCCTGCTCTCAAATAATAATAAAAATATCACAATTAAAATGGGGATATAATAACAATAATAAAGTGATATACAGGAATTACAAATCTGTGAAGCTTTGTTGTGCAGACAGTTGTTTTCAGGTTGGCATTTTTTCATATAGGATTTTTGAAGGATACTTTTTGGTTGTTGATTCTGTTGTGGATTGGCTTTTTTTTTTTTATTGAGATTTTTTTTTGTTGTTTTGGTTTGGGTTTTATGCCTTTTTTTTTTTTTTCCCTCTCCCTGTTCTAATAAGTCTGATCTGGAATCTTTGTCTTTCCTTATTGCCCGCAAAACCCTTTCCTCCCTCTCCTCACCCCCTTGAGTTGATTAAGTGTTACAAAGCATTCCTGTGATTCTTACTAAATAACAATGCAAACATGTTTATGTAACAGTTTAACGTGCTAATTATGTTTTTCTGCTGGAGTTGAAGGCAGGCTGTGCTGGAGTCTGGGAGTCTTCAAGTCTTGGCTCTTTGATGTGAAGGGCTCCCTGGGAAACACATTCGGTTTTCATTTTGCAGGGATGGAGGAGGTTGCTGTTTACACTTTGTGTCACTTCTCCACAAGTCAGACCCATACCCCACACCCCCCCCTCAGACCCAAGAGGTGGACTTTATCCAAGTGCATTTAGTGATAGGATGAGGGGGAAGAGTTTCGAACTGCAAGAGGGGAGATTTGAGCTGAGACATTAGAAAGTTTCTTCTCAATGTGCTGAGCCCCTGGCCCAGGTCACCCCAAGAAGCTGTGGCTGCCCCATCCCTGGAAGTGTTGAGGGTCAGGTTGGATGGGGCTTGGAGCAACCTGGTCTAACAGGAGGTGTCCCTGCCCATGGCAAGGGGGGGAATTAGATGATCCTTAAGGTCCCTTCCCACCCAAACCAGTCTGTGATTCTATGCATCTGTGTTAGACCTTCCCCCAGCTCAGCCCCTTCAGACAAAATCTGAAAATAAAACACCAGAGCTTCTTTGGCTGTCCTCTTAGCCTTCCTGAAAGGGACATCACCAGTGCAGAGACTTCTTCCCTAATATACCCTGTGTGTTTTCTACTTCAGTGCCTGGCAGAGAGCAAGCAGTTCAAAGCTTTCCTGGCTGTGTAGGTACACACCACTTTCTTGCCTGGCAGCAGCCAAAGGAATCTCTGTGATGTGGGAGTGGGATGCCAAGTCCTCAGCTCCTCTTACTGCCCCCATTACCCATGGCACAGAGCAGCTGAACTGCTGGGTTTTTCTCCACAAACTGGGAATGTCTTTTGGCAAAACCCAAAAAAGCAAGTGAGGTTCAACCTCCCAGGCTTTGGGCTAATAAGTGTTGACATTTGCTGAGAGGGATTTTTCTGGGGAGCTCAGTTTGGTTGCACACCTATGGGCATCTTGAGCCAGCTGAGATGCTTGGGGGCACAAGACACATCTGCACAGGGCTGCCAGATGTGCCATAACGACTGGAAGAGAATTTTATCTTGTTGGAGATAATAATTTTATCTTGTTCTGGAGGCAGAACAAGATTATTTCAGAGGGCTCAAATTCTGTTAGACACGTATGCTCAGACAGATGAATTATCCCCTTGGTACCTGTGAGGGAGAAAGAAGAAATGATGTCCAAAGGCATGATTGACCTTCATAGCATTGGCACCTGGAAGCATTGAAGGCCACCTGGGACTTCTCCACAGAGAATCTGTGGCTGCCCCATCCCTGGAAGTGTCCAAGGCAAGGTTGGATGGGGCTTGGAGCAATCTGGTCTAGCAGGAAGTGTCCCTCTCATAGGCAGGGGAGGTAGAACTAGGTGGTTTTTAAGGTCCCTTCCAATCCAAACCATTCTGTGATGGTGTGATTCTATGTTAAAAGGATAACATCCCTGGGGAGGGAACCAGTTCTTCATTGGAGCCATGTAATCATCTGTGCCTGCAGTGGCTGTGGCCACAAACAGTTACTCTATGGAAGGATGGACATTTTTTGGAGTCCCCAAATATGAGACCAGCCTGAAACATCCTCTAGGAGAAAGCTCCTGATCCAAACTCAGTAAAACCATTTGAAAATACAAATTGGAGCCAGCTTCTGTAAGTCCTTAGGATAACAGATTTTCATGGAGTTAATGAATGGGTTCATTTTTGCCTGTCCCTCCTGTGCTTGTCATCTCTATCCCTACCATCTCCACTTCACAGCAGCCATCTTAGCAAATTCCACATATATTCACTGAAAAAGTTTCTTAGAAAGAAGGAATTACTACAACCTGACCTAAAATCAAAAAACTAAAAGGTGTTCTGTCAAATCAGTATTTTTTATAAACTAGTTATACAAGAGAGGTCAAATACAGAGTATTTTGTCTTAAACTTTCTTTTTAATCCAGTAGCATCCATGTTGGAGACTGGTATTGGCCAATCAGACAGGGTCTTGCTCAGTCTAACAATTCATGGGACACTGAGAAGCCAATTTAAGGCAGTAAATTCTACATAAATCTGTCTCCTACTGATGGGACCTATGTTAAAAGTTCATGCTGAATTCTTTCTAATTTTAATGTGAATGAAGTGGAAATTACATGGAGAGCACTATGGAAGGAATGAAGCTGATGTGACCTTTTATCTTGTCAGTCCCATCAATGTGAACTTTCTTTCCTCTTAACTTCTGTGAAAACATGGCAAATGTTGAAGATGGCATAGGTAGGAGACAGGTAATTGAATGTAATATATTTGTGACATGTTAAAATCAGTTTCCCACTTGGCTGCTGAATTTCACTCTTTTCAGAGCAGGGAGAACAATTTTCTCCTTGTTTTGCTTTCCTAGTTTTCTCCTAGTGTATTAAAATAAGCAAAATTATGATATGCAACTCTGTTTTAATTTAAAAGCAGGTGGAGCTCCTCTCCTGTTGGAGAGATCAGATGTTACAGGTTTTGTGAGACTTCTGTTTGAGGGACAGAGGAAATCTTGGTTTCCCCAGTGCTCACCAACCAAACTTCACCCCTAACTTAAGTAGTTCTGACCTAATTTTCCTCTGGTACAAGAAAAGCCAACACCACCCCTCCTCCTCAAAAACAGACAAAAAAAAAATAAAAAAAAAAACCCAAAACCAACCAACCAGACAAGAAATCAAAAACCCAACCAAATAAAAATCCATCAAAAAAGAAGGAAAAAAAGTAGCTACTTTTGCTACTTTAGATGCAGTAGATTGGGGTCCTTGGCCTTCACTCTCAAATTTATAGATGGGCTCTGGACTGCACAAGAGATAGAAATGTGTGACCATGGAACCATGGGAAAGGCATCTGTTGCTACAAGAACACTCTTCAATGAGCAGAACAGCTCAGGGGACAAATGAGGGCCAAGAGTTAAAGCTTCTTTATTTCACTACTAATTGTTAGGAGTTATGACAAACCTTGGCATCTGTAACAAAACTTTGATATCTCATTGTTAAGGAAAAACTCTTCCTTCTTTCTTTCAAGAACCATCAGTTTTACTTGTAAAGCAAACTCCAGGGCTGATAATTCTACAGATCATGGTCCTTGTAGAATTGGTCACACAGATAGGCAGTGACAAAAAGCCAGTCCACCTCTAAATTTTCTGAATCTGTTTTCTGTTTCTCTAAATGGGAATACTCCACAGACATCATCTAAGAGAAATCTTCTCCTTGTTAAGTGAGAATTATTTCACTGAAATATCAGAACTTAGGCCTCAGTTGCCATAGACCCCCCCACACACACACCTCACCCAGGTCCATGGAGCCAAGGAAGCTCTCCTGGTTTACATCAATTTTATTTCTGTTGGCTAAGACCTCAGAACATGCATGTATGGATGTAAAAGGTGTTTTAGATCTACTGGTCTAGTGTGTGTATATCTTTTTTCCAGTTTCTGATCTTCAGACTCCTGTAAGGTTGGGGGAGGTCTATGGCATGCTGCTGAGGCACTTATGATATGTAGCCAGAAGAAGAGGCCAAACCTGCTGTCATTTAGAGTAAATGTGTTATACAGGGATCAGCATCTCCACAGTAAAATCTTAGAATGTCTGTAAGCTCATAAAGACTGTAAATCTCTTTTATAACTTACAGCAACATCCCCTGAAGAGAATGTGGTTGGCTCTTAGCAGTGAACATATCCTCAGAACCACACAGAGCAAGGTGAGAGGAAAAAGTCATTCTACCTCTGACATACAGGGAGGAAAGTGAGGCCATGTGCTTTCTCCTTGGTGTGCATCTCCTTGGCACTTATCTCACCTTGATTTACCTATTCATCACTCCTCCAGCACTTCCCCAATGCTCTCAGCTTGTCTCCAAAATCTCATTCTTGTGCTGGGTTCCTGCACACATCAGCTGATAACACTTTCCAGATGTTTTATTGTCCTCCAGGTGATGGGAAAAATATTTAGTCTAAAATTCCTTTCTTCTGTGGAAGATTCCTTGTCTTCCCCATTTTTTCCTGAGTGTGACTAAGTGAACAACCCCACCAGCATCTCTTCTTTTTTACAAACCTAGAGTTTTCCCCTTAAGGTCAGCCCTCATCTTTTTTCTTGCTCCCTGATGCTGGCCCCTAAAACACCCTTGGAGTCTGGTTCATAACCAAACCAAGCAGAATTTCTGTCTGCCAAAGTGAATTATCTTACAGTTCCTGCAAGACTAGAGACATCATGTGGTGCCATGTTTGGATGCCAGTGTTGGGCAATTTCCCTGCAAGTATCTGTTTCTTTCCCAGTTTCAGGTACACAGCAAAATGATTTGGAGTATTCTCAGGAGAGTGGGACAGCCTAGTAGTCTTTCTGAAGAGTGGTTGACTAGACTCTGGAAGACATCCTTAATCCACTACTCAGCAGTTAATATTACAAGACTGTAGGAGGTAAAGCTAGATATGAAAAAATTGACTGACCCAGGGAAGTCTAAAAAACAAAAAACAAAAACAAAGAAACAAAAAAAACCAAACCCCCCCAAAAAAAAATCCCAAACCCAAACAAAACAAAAAGACATAAAATGCTGAGGAACAGCAACAGCGAATGAATAGTGGTATGAGTAGTGGTATGAGGTGTTTGCTACTCCAGTGAGGTGATTGGATAACTATAAAAATGACCAGCAAAGCACTGGATCTTACATGACTTCAGATGATATTCCACCTTTTTTTCTTTTCCCTGTTGTTTTTCTGCATTAGTTTCATTTTGATTCACATTTCCAACATCAACAATGGGTTTTCTCAAACTGGCTAATCAACTGTAGAAGACTCTAGAAGGCTCAGGACAGGTGGCATGAAGATAGCTCTGTATCATGAGATACAAATCATTTTTTTGAGCGAAAAAAAGATCATTTTTGAGTGAAAATACTGGACATTATCCACCCAAAGGCATTCAGCTGTGACATTTCTAGCAGCAACCATATGAGTAGGGACACGGGGATGCTACCAGTAGAGGTAGGTCAGTATTTGGTAGGGAGCAGAGGATGACATATGCTGAACTTTAGAACTTTCTCCTCCACCTCAAGAAGACTCTTTCTGTTACAGCATTTCAATTTTTGTGGCTTTCTGCTGGTGAATAGGAGGTTATTTTACACATACCCTCAGAAGAATGCCAATCTAAGTCTTTGGAGGGCTATTGGCAGCTCAGCAAACACTATCAGATTTAGGAAATGAGCTAGCACTGGGAGGTAAAATAGATATTATGCAACAGTAGTGTTTTTATAGCTTTGATAGATTAAGGTCATAAGCAAGGAAAGATTTTTAGTGGTAAATATGTCTTATTACACTATCCAAATATTATCCCTCCCTAGAAATGTTATATTTCAGACAGTACCTTCTGCCTAGAAAGAAGGCTTCACAAAAAAAAAAAAACTTTCCCATATAATTATGAAGTTCCAGATTGTCATTATTCCCCAGCTGTGTCACTGATCCAGCAATTACTCTTTTTGTGTAAGGAGAGATAATCAAAAAGATAACTTTAATTCAGCATCTTTACCGAGTAAAGTGATTTAATTCTTCCTTGAGGCTTTGATTCAGTCAGGGACAGAAGAAGATGAATTTATTTTCAGTGTAAACACACTGACTTCATCAGAGCATCAGATGAAGCATACAACACTTTTGGCACAGAGACAGAGAAGGTCAGATTGGAAGGGACCTCAAGACCCATCTGCTCCAACCCTTCTCATACTAGTGTTGATCTGAGATGTCTCAGCACTCCATGGAGCTGTGACTTCCAACTTTTCAAAGTGGGGGAATCCACCATTTCCCCTGGGAGACCATTCTAATCTCTTCCTGTCCTCAGGGGGAAGTTTTTTTCTCTTGTGTTCAATTGGAATCATCTGATTGTCACTTCACCCTGGTATGGGATAGCAAATCAGTTTAATTCTGACCCCTGGGGAACACATTTACACAGTGAAAAGCTACCTCAGTACTTCAGACTGAGCTTATCTCAGGTGTGGGTATTGATGGTAAGTTATTTGATTTGGGCTAGGTTTTTTTAACCTGTTTCAAGAAGAAACATAAAGCTCAGCGAAAGCAATCTGCTAAGGTTGGGTAATCGAGCCCCTGCTTGCATATTTAAGTTGTTTTTTCTATAATGCTGTATGTGATATTCTAACTCTGGACAACCTGACATTAATTTACCCTCAAAAGATAAGTATGACATACAGTCTTTGTCCATTTAATATTTTGTACAAGCATATAGTTGAGATTTTGTGCTCCACCAACCCCATTTCAATACGCAGAAATCTTGCCCAAGCAAACATTGGGCAAATCTCATACTTATTTCTAAAGTATTTTTTTAAAGATATAAACACAGTTTCAGTTTTAGACAGTAACCAGGTGACACGTACTCTCTGTTATTCCCCCGCTATCCTCCCAGGGGAAGATTAAGAAAGCAACAGGGAAGAGTTGGAAGACAAAACTAGGACAGGTTTAATAAAGTGATAGTAAATTACAAATATACATAAAATACATAAACATGGAACTCACTCACCTCAGCTAAAAATTACTTCCCAACTAGAAAAGTCCCACATAGGACAGGGCAACAGATAGGGGTGGCCAAATCCAGGGTCTCAGGGACAGTTCACAACAAAATACCCAAAGTGGTCCTACCTGGGAAGGCAGAAGATGACATGTCCTGGAGAATGACCTCCTGGAGAATGATGTCCTGGGGAAAAAGAAGTAGACTCCCACCCAACAAGCCATTTTATACTGAGCACCATGGGAAGAAGCACTGTGATTGGTCCATTTTTGTCACCTGACCCATCCTCTCTTCCCCATAGGCTCAGCTTCTCCCCACTCTAAGTGCTCCATTAACATCCTAGCAGTTGTTGCTGGTGTCCTGGGGTTTTTTTTTTTGGGGGTTTTTTTTTGGGGGGGGTTTTTTTTGGGGGGGGGGGTTTTTTTTGGGGGGGGGGGGGGTTTTTGGGGGGTTTTTTTTGGGGGTTTTTTTGTTTTTTTTAGGGTTTTGGGGTTTTTTTTTTTTGGGGGGGGGGGGGTTTGGGTTGGTTTTTTTTTTTCTCTATCCTTGTCCTCTCAGACCAGGACACATACCTAGGTGTATCTTGCTTCAGGTCATCCTTCTGTGAATTGGGTTTTCAATCCAGGCTTAATGACTGCTAGCAGGTTCCCTGTCTTAACAATATTTGGGGGTTTTTTGGTTTGGTTTGGTTTGTGTTTTTTAAATAAATGGCACAACCAGGCTTAATAATAATAACAATAAAAAATAAGAAAAAGAAAATGTTGTCAAGTATCCAAACATATGAACTTTATGTCATGAAAAGCTTTTATTCTGGTTCCTATTCTCACTCGTGCACAGATTTATTGAAAAAACTTGACATTTATTCATTTTCCACTTAGATTATTGTGGTTAAATCAAAAAGAAGTGTCAGGGCTTAGGGAGCTGAAAGCAGCTACACTTTTTCCATTGTGATGGGTCACATGGTTTGCATTTATTCCATGAAAAACCTCATGGTTTTGGTTATTTTCACTTTCTGGAATGAGATCTAATTCCACTCCTACTGCCAAATCTCTTGTATCACATAGGAAATTCCTGCATTTTGGGCCATCTCCCTTGGTTCAGCTGGAAGGCCTGTTTCACAAGGAGCTTTTTTTTATTATTATTATTATTTATTATTTCCAGTGGCCTGAAGAGACTCTTCTAATGATTTTTTGAAATGCTTCTTCAGACAATAGGAGAGGAAGGAAGGTTTTGGGTAAGGTATTGCGTGGTGACAGAAGAGACCTGTGTTCAACCCCTGTTCCCATCACATGGGTGCCATTTCAGGCTGGGTCAAAAGCCTGTTGAAATCCATAGAAGGATTTCAGTGCATGTGAAACTTGACTATATTATGCTGATTGCAATGGGGAAGGTCGAGGAAGAAAATGAATCTTACAACTTTCCCTGAGCATGGGTTCATTTATGTAGAAAAATTGTGCTATGGGCACAAAACCAAATGTAGTTAAATTTTGGTAGCTCCTGGATTTACAACTGGTCAATAGTTGCTTTCAGTCCACACCAATCACGTGGAGTTAAAGTTCTGGGAAAGGAAAACTAGATTTATCCCAGACAGAAATACCCTCTTAAGCACCATGTTTGCAAGTGAGTTCCTCAAAACTGAGTTCCTGCAACATGGTTTCAGAAAAGCCTGTAGTCAGCAATAATGCACTATTAGCATTTCACTATTAGTCATTTAGCACTTCAGAAGATATTCCAAATAAAAGACAACGTTATGGCTACCATGACAAAGCCAAACAAACCAATAAAATTGACAAACCAATAAAAATAGAAAAGAATGGAGGTTTAACCAAAGTACATCGACCATATGGGACACATCTGTTTTCAACATCTATCAATACTAAAGATTACAGATGGAAAGAAATAGATACTTTTAGATTAGATTTACTTGACCTATTAGAATTATTTTCATTAGGAGTAGTTGAATTCAGCTGAGAAATTGATATTTATTGGCTACCTAGACCAGAGAGGAGATGTCCTTATCAGGTGGGATAAGTCTCACCTAAGCCACAGGACCTGTTAAGCCAGGAATGAACTTGACATTTCCAAGCTGTCATATGAAAACAGTTTTACTTTAGAGAAAATATTGTTCAGGACCTGAGAAATATTTAATTTTATTAATGTGGCACTGTCACATTTTGACACTGCCAGCACAAAATATTTGTGAAAAGAGAAATATGGTTTATTTCTACTTTCCCTGTTTGACCGATTAAAGCATAATGTTACTGTTACATATCTGTGATGCTAAGTGTTAAATGAATAATGAAATTACAAAGTCAAAGATTTGAAAGGATTTATTTCAAGGGATTTTTTTTAACTTAAAGTTTTCTAGCAACAAATACTTTAAAACATTGTATGAAATCTCACCTGGCTTTAATTCAAATCTTGTGTTCCTCAAATTTCATACTCTATCAAAATTTGTAGTATAAGATCTTACCTTGTTTTCTTACCTACAAACTGTTCCCCACTTATACTCTTACATGGCAATAACAAAATAAATGAAAAATTACAACTTTTGCTATTTTAAATGACTGCTATGCAATATAAGGAAATTTTAAAAAAGCTCTTCTAAACACTGACTCCTGAAGAAGACCTTGGTTAGCAGAAAACTTTATATTTTCATTTTTATTACTTTGAAAATACCTTTAATATTTCTTAAGAATAGAATTGCCCTTACAATGTAAAATTCAACAGTAATTTTCTTAGCAAAGAGCAGGTCTGAAACAGATAAGGTGACCTCATTTCTAAAGAAGTTTTTAAGGTCCTTTTTTTTAGTGGTCCTTTTATAGGGGTTGTGAAGGTATAAGAGCAAACATAAGCTTCCTCCCTTAACTGAGAAATTTTGATATTTTAAAGAGTGTTTTTATGGAAGACAGAGTATGAATACTCCTACTCAACTTCACTCTCAGATACTGGTGCTAAATCTCATCTGGAAAGTGAGACTCTTCTCTAGGCCTTTGAAGAGGCACAGACATCTCCATAAAGTGATTCATCCCACCCACGGTGGACAACCCTCATCTTTTGAGGTCCTCACTCCCTCCCCACAGCCAGAGGAGGCCAGAAGGAACTTGTTTGGTTGAACTGGTGGGTTTCCAGTTTTCAGCCTCACATAGCAGCTCTGTACATGGTTAATTTTACCCTTTCAGTTGGCAATCGCTTTAAATTTAAATATTTAGAAGAATACATTGGACCTCAGCTCCAGTGGGTTTCATCTCCACTGGTAATTAAATATCACTAAGATGTAGTTGTGATACTGTTCAATTGCTCAAATGTTCCCTTGCATGATTTTGGGGCTGCAGGAACTGGGAGGATCCCAAAGCACTCCTGTGTATTTCTGCATTAATACTGCTCTCCAAAGACCATTTTCTGCCATCAGCAGAGATAGTGACAGGCCAAGGGCTAATGGTTTCAAAATGAAAGAGAGTAGATTTAGGTTAGATATTAGGTAAAAATTCTTCACCATGAGGGTAGTAAGGCATTGGAATAGGTTGTGGGAGGTTGTGAATGCTCAGCCTTGGAAGTTTTGGGCCAAGTTGGATGAAGCTTTGTGCAACCTGGTCTAGTGGGAAGTGTCCCTGCCCGTGGTAGGGGGGTTGTATCTTGATCTTTAAGTCCCCTTCCAACACAAACTATTCTATAATTCCATGATGACCCAGCCAACCAGATTAAAAAATGATATTTTGCCATAATGCCAGAACACGTTAGATGAAACTGTGCCAGAACCCAACAGAACCTCTGAACATAGCAAATATTGCTCAGGAGCACAACCCTGGGAACTGCTGAGCAAAGCAACCCTTTTACCTCAGAAAAGCATTTGAGGTTTCCAAATGCACTTTCATTCTGATGAAACAACACCTAGCAAAAATTTTCCATTAAAACCAAACAAAGTTGGTCAGAATAATCTGTAGCATCCCAGTTGATGGCATTCATCACAAATATGAGAAACTCATAGGCACGCCATGAGTGAACTGAAAATTGAACTGAAATTTTTAGTTCTTCAGTGACTACGTGAACCTATTTTTCTTCATTCCTTACTACCACCACCCCTTTGTGTTGAGGTAAACCATAATTTTCTCAAAAGCACTTCTGTTTCAGCATAACAACATATTTTAACATGGCTTTTTTTTTTCATTGTAATTCCTCAATCAGCTCCAGCACTAGATAGAATCTTGTATCACGTGTAATCCATCCTTAGGAACAACTTTTTCATGGAACTTTAGACTTGTTTACACATGTTCATCTATTTACTTGTTTCCATGTTCTTGATTTACTTCAAATCAGAGAGAGAATTCTGTAACGCCAGAAGCTCTATTACTGGAAGCCAGGTTTTCATTCCATTTCATTTTCTCTTCTTTTAAACTCTTAATAAGACTGTTAATTTAGAAAGGGAGATTTGTTTTGTTTTGGTTTTGTTTGGATTTGGTTTCTTCCCTTTCAATAAAACACTCAGACAACAGGAAGAAGTACTCATGAAACTTAAAAAATTCCAACTAAAAATCAAAGGAAAATAATATATTTTTAAAAATTTTTTCCAGGGCTTACATATTGATGAAAATAATCTGTTATTTTGTACTGAAAAAAAAGGAAAAAAGGGGTGGGTTTTTTCTGCTCCCCCAACCCTTCCCAACAGTTTCATCTGCATTTATAGCAGCTCTCCTAACATTTGTAAATTTGAAGGTAGTACCTTTGCTCCTGACTTGGGAAATGTAGGAGGCATGTCTATTTTCATGAAATCCATAAGCATTAGATTCATTTGAGTGGATTGCACTCTGTTCTTTCCAGCATTTCAGACCTGTCCTGAGACTTTACTCATTCATCCCACTCTATCCCCTTCCCACAATTCTATTGCATATGATCTGGAGCAAAGGGTGTTAATAAACTCTGTTTAATTTGAACTTTAAAAATTATTTGCTGTGTTGACAGTGAGCAACATCAAGCAGAATTTCCTTCCTCAAGGAGTTCTTGCTGCATTTTTATTTTGTTTTCTCTCGGTGGTTTGCTCTTGAAACCTACTGCTGCCAGCTTCTTACCCACATCCCAAATCAGAAGGAGCTGGAAGAGCAGGTCTTATGAACTGGTGATGAGTGCTACTTGGCAATCACCCTTGTTAGATTCCAGGCTCTGTGGCTTCCTATGGCTATCACACATCCATGCACAGTCACATACTGCCCTGCCACATCTTCATGCAAGGGTGATGATAAGCAGGAACATGTTCCCAGACTGCTTGATAGTCCAGACCCATCCATGTTCCAATACACCTTTCAACCTGTGAATAACCTTACCTCAAGCTCTGACAATGACATCTCTCTCTTTTTCTTCATCTTTTTTTTTCTTTCTTTATTCTTATCATTTTCCTCCCATGGAAAGCATCTTAGATACGTATTATCTATTATTTATTATTATTAATCTATTATCTATTACCATTATTAGAGCTGCAAAAGCATTTCATTTCTCTGCCCATGGCTTGATGGGCTCAGCTGCAGTAAGGCTCAGAACATCACAGCCAGAGGTTGACTTGAGCAGTGTGAAATGGAAGAGCTGTGGCAGTCAATGCAATGGGAGTATTTTCCAGTGTACTACCAGCTCCTCTTTATCAGGTTTTATTCCTCTCACAACAGAGCCTGTACCATCAGCAGTGTCAATAAAAGAGTGGCAGCAAAGGAATAGAAATGAAGAGTGAGGCCATCTTCAATCACCCAGGTATCTCCTGAGGAGGACACTTGGGTGTTCTTTGTGCATTAGTATTAGGTTTATGAACCCCAGAGGTGATAGTGTTCCTTAACTTCCAAGAACACAAAATAGCTATTTCTTGTGTTTCTAATCTTTGCTAAGTAATGGTGACACAGCACCTAAATTCTACTATGTCCACCATTCCCACCAACAGCCTCCTCCAGCACTGAGTGGCTGTTGCTGCAGCAATTTGGCTTTAATCGTTTCCCTGTCCAAATATCAGCCCCTTGCTCCACGCTAAGTTATCTCTGCTTTCTGGTAACCTCTCCTCAGATGTTTGTAGGCTGTTACTAGGTTCCCCACACTCTGGTTTCAGAGCCAAGCCATTCATTTTTTCACATGACACATGGGTTGTTTTCTTCAGCCAATTAATCACAAAGTTGGGTTTCCCCCAACATACCTTCTCTGGTTCATCTGTATCTTTCTGGTAATGAGGTGCCCAGAAGTGAGTGCAACATCCCAGATGCAGTCTCCCCAGGCCTATCAAGTGAACAAAATTCACCTTTCTGCTCCCTGACATCACTCCTCTGGGTCTCCAGCCCAACCTCCCAATGACGTCTACGTTTCCGCAGCGCCCTGAACTATCACAGCTCTGCTGGCTGTCCATGCTTATAACTGCTTCTACCTGCTGGTGAGAAGGTTTATTTCAGGCTATTTTCATGCCCAGAGGAGCTGTATAAACTGCCTTTTCCAACTTTGCTCTCATGTGGTTTCTCCCCTGTGTGCCCAACTTGTCTTCACCGCTCCATGTTAACCTCTCATGCTCACAGTTTTTTGCTAATCCTGTTGGCTCCCCTGCCCTGAGGATGACCGTATCTTTCCAGATCACAGAAATCTTAGTCTGTTCTCTTTAATACCATCACACACTCTCCTTGCAGACACCAGGAAAAAGCAGAGCAAAGCCCATGCAAAGCTTTTTACAACAGTGAATCCCAAATGTGACTTTCTGTGGTTCTGATCTCCCACGGTGAATTATGGCAGCAGTCACTCCCTCGAAGGCTGATGCACCTTCTTTGATCAGAGCTGCTCTGCTAGAGGAACCTCTGTCTCTTTCTACACAGGAGAGTTCACCCTGTGTGACAGCAGCACCACGATCCAACCTCAAGGCTGGACCTACTGAATTAAGCAGAATCCCAGTCGCTAAAACACAACCGCATTAGGATTGCAAAGCTCCTGGCATGGTTTTGATCCAGAATTATAAGAATTCTCCCAAATGAGGTAAGTGCAGGCCAGGGACAGGTTCAGATGACAGGAACTATCCTGTCCTGAGCATATAGGGACAGGCATGGGCCAACTCAGCCACTGTGCTTGATGAATTTCCACCAAGAGATATAATCAAAGTCTTCCCTTCGGCTGTCATCAAGGAGGTTGTTACCCCTTCCACCTGCAGTCACACAACCATCTGATGTGATCCATTATCTGAGTAACTGTGGAGGTGTAACATCAAATTCTGCCCTAAATTATTTAATCTGTTTTTTTTTCCAGATGAAACTACCACAGCCAGGACAAAAAGGGGAAAGCATCTCTTGCATGCTTCCTCTGTGCCATGTAGGATAACTTCTAAGAGAGCAGAGACAAGGCAGAGGCCTGGGAAAGGTAGCAGAAGAAAACCAGGACAAGGCCATGCCCTCACCAAGTTTTCCTGTTTTTAATAAAATTATCCAATAAAATGCCACACCTCTCTCCCAAACTACTTTTTTTTTTACTTTTTTTTTTTTTTTTTCTGTAGCGTTTTAACTTATTTTCTTTCCATCCTATTAATTTTCCAGAAGATCCAAAAACCTTAGCAGACATCCAAATCCCTGGAAAGCCTTTAACCAGCTATAATCACTTCTTGCAGGTCATATGATGTAAATCAGCTGATGGGTTTTTGTTCTTCCCCTCGGCCATCTTCCTCTGAAACACACCGTGATCTGTCTGTAACAGGAGTGTTTATAGAGGATAATACCATTCCAGGCACTTCCTGCAGCCATGTGTTCTTCATTTGGAAGTATCCCACAGAAACCCTGCTTCATGTGGCATTTCCAAATAAAAACCTCATGGTCCTGACTCTAAGATGCTGCATAAAGTTCTACCCTTGTGGTATTTCAGGGGAAAGATCTGATTTTTTTTTTTTTTTTTTTTTTTTTTTTGATTCTTTTTTCTAGTAAGACCAGCAGAAAGATTTTTTTGGCACAAGAACTAAATTGTGCTCTGGATTATATTATCTGAACCCCTTAAGGAAAGTCTTCCAGCAGTTGCCTCTACCTGATCCTAATGTATCAAATCTGGGTCTATTTGTAGTTTAGGTTAGAGGACTGCTCTGTGTTCTCCTCTCCAGCTTCATTTCACTTCCCTCTTTCCTTTCCAGGTGACACTGGTTAGTTGTTTATCAATATGATCAAAATAAATGGGAAATCAAACTCAGGGGTATTTTCATCTCCCAGCTAAACCACACGGTACCACATGGAAACACCATCCTGGACTCTCACCACATCCAGTGCACTTTGTCCTTTCACAGCCAATGGGAATAGAAGAACCTCAAATTAAACAAGAAGTGAGGTTTTTTGAATCATACAACTAGTAAACATCACAAAATCATAAATAATGCAGCAAGAAAAGACATAATTGCACTTTTATCTCCCTCTTTGTACAATGGTTGGACTCGATGATCATGAAAGTCCTTTCCAACCATGATGTTTCTATGATTCTGTTTCTACTTATACAATTTCTGAGTAATCTTAGTTTGCAGCCAATTTCATTCAGCTGACTGATGCCCAGGAATTCTGTAAGATACATTAATTCTTTTTTTTCCTTCTAATTTTTCTTTTCTTCCCTTTTGGAGACTCTGTCCCTCTAATCTCTGTAACATTTCTTTATGATTACATCCATTTAAATGTTCTATGGAAATAACTCAAATAGCAGTTATATTAATGGAAAAACCTAAGAACAATGAGAAGGTTTCATTTTTTATTTATTATGCTGGGGTTTTTTAATTTTTTTTAATTTTGGGGTTTATTTCTTCCCTTTTATCCCTAGAATTAAGATGCTTGGAAACTTAAAAATATTTTTGTTAATGCATTTTTGGGGCCTGAAAGTGCAGTCAAATACCTTCCAGAAATGAGGCACATTTAGAAAAGAAAAAAAAAAGAGAACAAATTAGAAAATATACCTAATTTACTCTCTTTGTCCTATGGGCACAAAACCTCACGAGTTCATTTGAGTCCTGTTGCATTGCCACAAGTTTCTATGCCACAGGTGAGTGGGAGAACCTTAAGCAATTAAAACCACAATGGTTTCAGTCAGTGAAAGGAAACTCTTTCCCAAACATGTTCTTTTCATTCCTGAAAATTTGGTCACTTTTAATAAGATTTTACATGAATTTGAAATTGCCTGTCTGCAGTCTGCAACCAGGACTCTGGGACTTTTATCTCTCCCAGAACTTTCTCCATGCAGAGAGGTGGCACTGCTAAGCAACCAAGCATCCCCAGCCCTCAAAAGTCATGGGTCAAAGATTGCTGAAAATGAAAGCATTGATCGAGAAATCAAGCAGATTTTCCTTTTAGAAGTAATACAAATGAGATCGGGTTTTGTCTGTCAACTTGACCTTTTTGCCCACAATGACAAAGAATAAGAACACAGCACCACATCCCCAGGGCTCTGAAACCCCTCCAGGGATGATGGGGACTCATCCCTGGGGTCCCCGAGAACTCTTTCCAGGGAGAAATTGTTCCCCAGCTCCAACCTAAACCTCTCCTGGCACAGCTTGAGGAAATTCCTCTTGTGCCATCACTTCTTCCTTGGGAGAAGAAGAGACCAAACCCCCCCTGGCTCCAACCTCCTCTCAGGGGGTGTCAGAGAGCCAGAAGGTCTCCCCTCAGCCTCCTCTGCTCCAGGATCAACACCCCCAGCTCCCTCAGCTGCTCCTGATTTCTGCTCCAGCCCCTTCCCCAGCTCCAATCCCTTCTCTGGACACTCTCCATCCATCCCCTCAATGTCCTTCTGCTCCTGAGGGACCCAGAACTGAAATCAGGTTCCAAGGTGTAGCCTCAACAGTGCTGAATGCAGGGAGACAGTCACTGCCTTGGTCCCAGTGGCCACACTAGTACTGATAAAAGCCAGGATGCTGTTGGCCTTCTTGGCTACCTGGGCACACTGCCAGATGTTGAGCAATGTCCCCTTTTCCACTGGGCCACTTTCCAGCCACATGTTTTGATTTGGTTGTAGTTTGTAATCAAAATTTTAGAAGCTCACTCTATTTCAGCAGCTAAAACCTTAAATAAATAAATCAATGGGGTAGATTTTTTTTTTTTTTTCCAGTCAGCATCATCTTTTAGTACACAGAATTTGATTCATGACACAGAGAATTGAAAACACCTTCAAACACCCATGGAAAATCTCTGGTGGAAAAGCTGCCCTCAAGCAGTCACTGACTTCTCCCACAAAGGCTCTGGGGAACTCCTGGTTTAGAGGAGATGCAGTGAAGGTGAGCATAGAGAAAATAAAAAAAAAAAAAAAAGATGTAAAATTCATAACTTTGTCCTTTACAATGAACTGCCCCTGGGTGATACGATTTTCCCATTTTTTCCTCTATGATAATATCACCCTGCTTTCCTGGAGCTTTGAGGTGGCTTTGTGTTTTAATTATTTCTTTAACTTCCTCTTCAACTACATGAAGATAGGGAGGCAATAAATTCCTCAGTGCTGTGTGTTACCTCCCTCTCCTTCTATGCTTGAATCTAGGAGCCTTTTGGTCTCTGCAACAAAGATCATGACAGTCTGCAGGGAAATATTTTGTGGCTTGTGATATGTACTGGGCATAACATGGATTTTCTACTGATCCCTTTGGAACCTTGGGATGACAGAAGACTGGACTTAGAGGACCTGAAGGAGTCCTACTTGTCCTATGTTCTGAATTTGATTTTTGTCCAGAACATTTAAAAGGGAGAAGCTGCTCATTCTCTATATTTGGAAATAAGGACTATTTACAGTTTCTCTGGAGTCTACAGCCAGTCCAAAGTCTTTTAGCAGATGCTTTGTGTGGTCTTTGAACTCTTGCGAGCCACAAGGGAAGGAAAAAAGAGGAGGATTTCAGCATTTTAAAGCTTACAGCTTTTCAGCTTATTTAGAATAATCTCCAATGTAAACCAATTGCATGATTTCCATCCAGTTCCTTCTGTCCTGAGCTCAGCTGCTCATGTCAAAGATGCCAAGCACTTGGAGATGATGACAGGTAAGGGAAAGAGCTACATATGGTTAAAACAGAGTTGGTAGCATCCGGATGCTGCCTATGAATCAGGATATGGGATGTTGTAATGGAAGAGTGGCATCCATTCCCTGGATGCAGAGCATTGGTGGTCTTTCCAGCTGTTCCCTGGAAGACTTGTCTGGCATTTTTAATCTCAGATTTGATAGCAAGAGTCCCTGGTGACCTTGGAGAAGCATGGAAGGATTTCAGCTTTCTGTTAGCCACGGAAGATTGGGAATCACAGACTTTGTCCAAGAATCAGATCTGCAGCAGAGTCACATTCCCCAGGGGTCACTGATGACAGCACAGCTAAACTGGAGCTTCATGTTTTCCAACTTGCCTGTGGTCTACCACACAATTTGTTTGTTATGCTGAGCCCAAGGAAGTTGGGCACTCAGAGCCAGCAGCAGCTTTGGCTGGAGCTAGAAAGTTGGTCACTCACTTGGGCTGCAAGGGACACCAAGAGAGCCATGACCCCATGAGAAAGCAGCTGAGTTGGGCTGAGGGATGGCTGTCCTTGAAGCAAATTCCTTCATCCCTTCAGCAAGGGCAGTAACTCTGGCTCTCAGAGGCAATTCTCTCAGAATTACCTTTCCCTTCCTGGAGCAGAGGATCCTGGAGCTGATCCCTCATCCTTACTCCTATTGGACACTTCCTTGCTTAGACCAGCACCTTCTTGTGTGAAAACTCTTCCTTTGCTCCTGTCCAGTCAAAAATCCAGTAAACTTGAAAGTCTTTCAGGAGAAGCAGAATCCAAGATCAGTCCTTGATCCAGCTGCAAATACATGATCACTGCTTTTTGGCAAGCCAATTGCCTGCAGCAGGTCTGCTGGACAGACCCAGCTGGGACACAACAGTCTCAGGAGACCTCTCAACATCTGGTCAAGCCTGGTCAATATGTTTTTATTAGTCAAAGTTCAGGGAAATCCAATGGATGGTGGTGAATCACCTTAGCTGGCTGGATGTGACCCAGTCACACTTGGATCCCCACATTCTCAACAGAGAAAAATAAACTGTTCCAGTACAGATTGTATGAACTGTTTTACTGTATATTTTAGGAAGTGAGGATGATGTCTACTGTGTGGGTTCACTGGACTTCCACTCATTATGAAAGGAGAAGCCAACTCTGAAAAAGATGCTACAGAGTCTAAAGCTATGTGACATAAACCCCAGCCCTGGTCTTCATCTGGAGACCATTAAGTAGTGCATAACCCAAGTTTTTCCCATTTTCTTCAGTTCAGTTGCTCCTCTGCTATTAGTAAGTCTCCAAATTTGGTTACTCAATAGAGTAGGAGCCACTTGATGAATGAAGTTCTGCAGTTCCAGTGGTCCATCTTAGCAAATTTAAGTCGAGTTGTTGAAAGGTGAGAAAGTACTTGTGCTGTAAACATGGGAACATACTACTACATGACATGCCCACCCACTTCTTGGTCTCAATCCACTGCCAAAGCAGTAAAAAGCGACCTTAGTGTAAGTGTGAATCTAACTCCTGGAATGTTTTTCCATCTCCTCTTATTTTACTTAATGAACACTGACACTACAGACTCACATTCCCAGCTCAGTACTTCACCAGACTGACCAGCAACAAAACCAAGGAGATGAGACTAAACAGATGATTTGGTGAGGTTTTTATTATTATTATTATTTTATTCCTCTAGGATATGGAAAGAAGAGAGAGGTCACACCTCTGATTTCAAGAAGATAACAGCTAAATTCAGGGACAGGTTTAAGGAGGGGGGAAAAAATCAAGAAATTAAAGGAAAATGATTGTCTGCACACTAGTTTAATACTATGAATTGGCAATGTTTTCCACTTGGTAAAATGTTCCTCCCAAAAAAGGTCAGCTTGTCTGGATAAAGTCCTAATGCCTGTGAGCAGATTGCTTTGCCCTAAGTTTAACCAGGAATAAAAAGATGGTGTAAAATCCTCTCTTCTCATAAAGGGTGACTTTTCAGGAGTCTTTTGCACACATGCAGACATCTACATAAGATCGACAATAAATGAAAAGCAATTTCTTGTGGTCCATGCAGTGTGTTCATCTCAATCCCCAGTGCCTCCCACCACTACATTCCAAAACCATAACACTGGTGACAGAAAAAGGTTGTGAATTTTCTGTAGGTTTCTAAATATGCTTATGAATATATCCATGGGCTGAATCAGGCATGATTACTGAAGGAGGAAGTTGTCATGGGAGAAATATTAGAAGGACTGAATTTGTCCCTGGGTTAGGTCTGGCTCTGGACAGAACTGGCACATCTCCTTCAAAGTCTAAGACTACTGTGGATATTTAGATCTGATAGAATCACAGAATGGTTTAGGTTGGAAGGGACCTTAAATATCACATAGTTCCAACAGGATAGGGACACCTTCCATCAGACCAGGTTGCTCCAAGCCCCATCCAACCTGGCCTTCAACATTTCAGGGATGGGGCAGCCACAACTTCTCTGGGCAACCTGTGCCAGCTTCTCACCACCCCCAGACTTTGGAATATTCTCCCTCACCTGACAACAGTTTTTACTTCCACCTTGGTCTCTCGTGAAATTGATTTCTATGAGGCTCAAGAAGCTCAGTTTGCTGCAGCTCCACAAATGCAGAGTGTTCATTTTTAACCCTAGGTCAATTCAAAAGCTTTGTCCCAGTTCTGACTTTCAAGGGGAGCTACCACAGATGTGTGAATGGTGACTGAAAGTATGACAGAGGAGCAAGAGAGATTTGACTTGAAACCTTGGCTGAGCACCTTCTGACCTAAAAATATCCTTTCTTTCAGAACATGCCAAATATTTAAATAAAGGAATATAACAGTGGTGGAATGTATTCCAAGAGTTAGCACCAACTCTCTCCTTCTGGATGCTTAACACATAAATGCATTTATTTATTTATATATATATGTACACACACATCCCATTTTACATTCCCACACTCAATTTGCAGAACAAAAAGCTCTTAACTAAAAAAAAAAAAAAAAGAGTTCATAATACCCCTGTGCTGCAACAGGAAGCTTTGGTTATGTCCATACTAATAGACTGAAGAGGGTTTGGGCTTGATACTGAGCCCTGATTATCTTCCTGGACCTAATAATGGAGCAGGTGAATCCTTCACTTTCTAAACTGTCCACAGTTACATGAAAACTGGAATCAACCTCATCCAGGCTTTTTCTGGCTCTCCCACAGATATATCTGTAATTCTTCAGCATGTTTTTTAAAGCAGAGTGAATAGTAAAAAGATCTTAAATAATAAATCATGAAATAATTCAAATAATAAAAATATCATTGAGCACATACTTGCAGCAAATGAGGGTGGTTGCTGGAATCAGAACTGACTTCACTGAGGCTCCAAAGGGCCAACAGGCAGGACCAGGTCATGATTAATATTTCTGAAAATGGAAAATGCATTTTAATCAGCTGAAGTACCAAAAAAAGTACCCAAGCAGGAGAGAAATTTTGTTACTGAAACTTCATTCTGAGAATCTCCAGGGCTTTTTAGTGGTTGTACAATACAGCAGCAGTAAACACTCTAAAGCATAGAGCTTTAGAGAATGTGCCCCTTAGGGACCCTTAGAGCATAAAACCCTGCAAGGTGCTTTGGGGAATTGTATTTTTACATTTGGATGGAGAAATATGTTTTGATAATGTGGAATGCTGCAGGATTTTGGTTTGTGGGTTTTTTGCTTGCTTGCTTGCTTGCTCTTTCTTTCTTTCTTTTTCTCTTTCTTTCTTTCTTTCTTTCTTTCTTTCTTTCTTTCTTTCTTTTTCTTTCTTTCACTCTTTCTTTCTTTCTTTCTTTTTCTTTCTTTCACTCTTTCTTTCTTTCTCTCTCTCTTTCTCTCTTTTCTCTTTTTTCTCTCTCTCTTTCTCTTTTTTCTCTTTCTTTTTCTTTCTCTTTCACTCTTTCTTTCTTTCTCTCTCTTTTCTCTCTCTCTCTCGCTTTCTCTTTTTCTTTTTCTTTCTCTCTTTCTCTTTTTTCTCTTTCTCTTTCTTTCTCTCTCTTTCTCTCTCTTTCTTTTTCTTTCTCTTTTTTCTCTTTTTCTTTCTCTCTTTCTCTCTTTCTCTCTCTTTCTTTTTCTTTCTCTCTTTCACTCTCTTTCTCTCTTTCTTTCTTTCTCTCTTTCTTCCTCTCTTTCTCGCTTTCTTCTCTTTTTTCCTTTTTAACTCTTTTTTTCTTTTTAACTCTTTTTTTTTCTCAGTCCAGATGAACCTACAGCAAGTTTAATCTAGTTCTGGAAATTATCTGCTGTGTATCCTCTGTGTTCCATGCAGATTTTGCCTTTATTTTGGACAGGTCTACACAGCTCCTCTTCATGAAAAACAGCTCACCTAAGCTACTTCAGTTCTCTTTTAGAATGACATAGTTAGACTGGACACTTAAGGGACAATCATGGACAACACATAAATTACAGCCTTTGCATCATCTATAGAGCTTAGGGAAGGCTGTCTTGCATTCTTGCATCCTTATTTAAAAGTGCTCATTTTTATAAAGAGGGTTTATGATAACCATAGCAAGTTAACATATTTGTACTCCACGTGTCCAAAATATGAAACATCCCATGTGTCACTTCTGTCACTGGCTGTGCCATGAGGGCTGGACACAACCTGCTGCCTTTCCACTTCCTTCCAATAGGAAAATCATTTCAAATGCCCATATGGGGTGGACACTTGATAAAACTTTCGGAAGAGACAGACAGCTGATTGGGATTGGGAGGAACCATGACAGTGCATGAATATTTAGAAAGAGAGGCTTCCTCAGCCTAAATATTTACAAGCATCATCTGCCCCAAATTCACTGACTTATCAGAGTCTGAACTAAGTGCCTTTATAATCAATGTAGGGAAACTGGCTCTGAGGAAGCATGAGGCTGATGTTCAGGGTAAATAGGATAACCTGGATCACTGTGAACTTGCAGATTGTTGGGCTCTGCTCCCTACTCAAGGCAGGCTTTCCCACTATGTCCTCAGCTATGTCAGTGGAATAAAAACCAAGAGCTGCATTCATAGAGTCTTGCACCTTGGGTGTGTTATTCTCTGGGTGCAGCCCTTTAAGAAACCCTTTAAGAAGTGCAACCGCAAGCTTAGTTTTAATTCATTTTTGAAGCCCTTTTCCACCCCAGGATATACAAGCATTTCATAAAGTGGCTTATTATGGTTGTGCTGCTTAGGTGATTCAACAGGAATCATGGTTTCCAACACAGAGGTAACCTACAGCCAGGAGTAAGGCAGTGGGACAAGCTCTGTTAGGTTCTGTTAGGTGTAGAAGTGAGGACAGAGTCCTGACATCCTTCATGCCACGCTCCTACCTTAACCACACATGCTTTTCCCTTTCCATACATCATCCTGGTACTCCTAGGAAGATTAATCACTTTCTATCTCATTTTTCCACCGGAGCTGAGTCAAGCACAGATGACTAAAGTGACTTAGACACGTTCTTAGGACAGTGCCAAGAGGAGAAAGCATCTTTCAGAGGACTTAGAAGCAGGAGTGAGGCACCAGCTTGTGCAAACCAGATATTCACCAACTGAGGCCCATGAGGCAATGGAAAGCATTCTGCTATTATAGAAAATAAGGAAGATCAGAAATATTTTATTTACTGGGGAGGAATTTTTCCATCAAACATTCCCTCTAGCTCTGTCCCAGTCCTTGAAAAATATCTACCTGGATATTCAGTGTCCAGCCTGCTAAGTATAATTAAATGCTCCACTGCATATTAAAAATCCTAGATCCTGATTTTCCAGCACAGCACCATTTTCCTCACTCTTGACCCTGTACTAACCTTTCACTGTTTCACAAGGGATAGCTGTCCATATCACTCCTTCCACCTCCCTAAGGGACAAATGACCTTATCACCTCTTCCTTGCTAACACACTCTCCCACTCCTCAAATACCCACTCTGCAAGTGATTACCATAATTAAGTTAATCTCAGAGCAATCATTCCCACCCTGTTCTTGCCTTGAAGATCCCTGCTTCTGTTTCAGACCTGCAGAAGGGTTTCCCTACCTCTGGGCTTCTCTCTTCTTGCTCTGTCCTGGCTCAGTACAAGATTACTGATAAGCTGTATCTATATCCATGCCAGGCTAACTTTATCAGCTTCCACCTGAAGAAGGATGGAGTTTAAGCCCTTCTTAAGCCTCTAGCAACTGCCTGTTGAACACAGTAAGTTTTGATGGTCTTGGTTCACTGGATGGTCTGGAGTGGTGTGCTCAGCTGTTATAAAGAGGGAATACTTTGGTCTCAGTTTCATGGTAAGGTGGAAGGAATCTCTGACTTCTTTCTCTTTTTATATATATTTTTTTTTTTTTTTTTTTTAGGAAATGTGACTGTTAATTTTTTCTTGAACAAGGCATGTCTTTGGAACAGGTCCTGGAATTATCCATCAAGGTAGGGCAGCACATATGTGAAGAGCAGAACTTTTTAGGAAATTCAACAACGTTTTCTGAGGATACTGCTTATTGGCCTGGTCCCTAGAAGTCATGTCTTCTTCATCCAGCAAACCAGCAAGTTGTGTAAGATGTGAAATGGCTTTGAGATGCCTCCCTTGGAAGTAAACAAGTTTATGCTGCTTGAGAGCTGATGATTTGATTTAAAACCAATGAATTACAAATATTGGCTGGGTCCATACCCTGTACAGAACTGCTTTTTTCCTTCAAGGTGGGGCACGACAGCATCACTTCTGCAATCTTTACATCAGAATATGTGCAGCTGACAACTATCACCAGACAGCCCAGAATGGGGAAGGGAGAATGGGCTTCCCAGGGAGGTGTTGGAATCATCATCCCTGGAGGTATTGAAAAACCATGGAGATGACATGCTCTAGTGGGCTTGGTGAGGTATACTTATTTTATTTTGTTTTATTTTAATTTACTTATTTTATTTTATTCTACTCTATTGTATTTTAATGTAATTCGGGGAGGGGGAATATTGATGGTGATCTTTGAGGTCTTTTCCAACCATGCCAATTTTGTGGTTCTGTGAGATGCCCAAGGCTTGCATCAGGCCAGGGGAGCCAATTTCTGACAGTACTGTACAAAAAAAACCAAAGTAGGCAGGTTGCTCCAAGGTCTGCAAATTGTGTGTGGATTAGTAATGTCCAACTTCCATTGCATTTGGTAAAGAAAAATCAGCAGCTCCAGGGACTGGTTCATCATTAAGATTGAATGGCAAAAAAATCCTTTGGGACTCCCAATGGTTTTTGTCTCCACTGGTGGCACAGCACAAGACCTATAGAACATGAGGTTTCCACAGGTTTCCAGGAAAACAAAAGAGTGTGGTCTACTCACCTTCCCAGTTAGTTTGACTGTCCCTTCTGGACCTGACCTTGAAAAGGTTTTGGGGTCTGTATTCCTCATCTCCATGTGTGGACTCACCTACGTTTTGCACCTACAGCAAAGAAGGGTCACCCAGTTTGGTAACCATGAGCCACTGGGTCATCCCTGTCCATTTGATTTATCTGAACCTTCAACAGGCAACAAAATTACCCCTTTGCCTTCCTCATGCAGATCTCACCTCCAGGGTAGAAAATCAGCATCTGATAAGTTGAATCATTTCTAGCTCCACTGATACGAGTCTAAGATTATAATCTTTCTAATTTAAGGAGCATCCTGCCTTATTTCCTGTGAGAATCACAGAAACACAGAATGGTTTGGGTTGAAATGGACATTTAAGACCTTCCAGTATCTGAAGGGGCTATAGGAAGGCTGGAAAGGGACTGTGTGCAAGGGCCTGGTGTGATGGGATGGGGGGCAATGGTTTGAAATTAGAGAAGATTTAGATTGGATGTTAGGAAAAAGTTCTTTCCCATGAGGGCAGTGGGAAAATGGCAGAGGTTGCCCAGGGAGGTGGTTGAGGCCTCATCCCTGGAGATGTTCAAGGTGAGGCTTGAGGAGGCTCTGAGCACCCTGATCTGGGTGAGGGTGTCCCTGCTGACTGCAGGGCTTGGACTGGGTGACCTTTGGAGGTCCCTTCCAACCTAAATTATTCTATTTTTCTATGATCTTTAAGGTGAAGATCTTTAAGGATCATAAGGGATCTTAAAGAACATAAAATATGGGCTGGGATAGGTCTGTGTTCCACCTCTCTTGCAGAAAGATCTGAACCCATCTGTGCTGTCACAATGTATAGACATGGATCCAGGACTTCTGGGGCCAGAAAGAGAGCAATTGAAAAGGAGATTGGTGTTGCAGTGCATGACAGAGGACACCTGGGATCCAGACCTTGCTCCCAGTGCTGTTCTGTACATGATGCTATGCCTCTGTGATGCAAAAAACCTTAGCAGACATCTAAACTCAGATGTTTGTCATCTGTCCCCTTCCCCCTGTGGGTGGACAAGAGGTAGGAGTGTATGGCACCTCTCTCAAAACCTTGATTTTTCAGACAGAAATTTGTTTCTTTGAAAAGAAATGAAAAGCAGAAGAGGGAGAAATTGCTCATATGCCATGGGGTAAGGGAAGAAGAAAGCATAAGGAATGCCAAAAAAAAAAAAAAAAATAGACTTAGAGAAATAACAGATTCTATATCTTTCCCTTCCTGAAGGCTCAAATCACTGCCTCTCCTCCCTGCATGGGGACTCATGTCACTTCCATCCCAGGTGCTTTTCCCTCCCTTTTCCATGCACCACAGCCACGTCACCCATAGCCAGAGCAAGCTCCTGATTCCTCCTTCATTCCTCTGCCTCCCTGGTGGGTCAAGGATGTGCTTTCAGGAGACAAGGGCTGCAGACAGACACGCAGGCACTGGGCTGCCCTTCTGCTCTGACAGACACTTTCCACTGTCCTGTGGAAATCTGACCTGCCCGCCAAGAACAATAACAAGACAGACATGAGAAGGGCCTGGCCAGCTACAGCACGAGAAAAAAAAACTCTCTGTATTCAGGGAGCAAACATCCAGCCTCTTTTTCCTCCTTTAATTCGTGTGCTTTCCTCTCTTGGGAACATTCATATCATGCAAATGTTATATCTGAGGATGTTCTCGTGTTGCTTTCTCCCAGGGGTTTATTGGAGCTGCCACCAAATCATATAGAAAAAGAAACCTTGGATGTCACTGAGCATGAGGTTCAGATTTCTTGTGAACTACAGCATGCAGAAAAATATTCATCCAATGAAGGGGTGCTGAAAATGACAGAAAAAAGTCTCCTGGACCCCTGGACACTGTTCAAGTATCTTTGTAAAACACCTCTATACAACCTCTCAACTTAGAATAAAACTCAACCTGTCCCATCACACTGTACTCACTGAGCAATTTTAACTTCTTCAAGACTCGTTCAAAATCAAATTATGCTTTTCTGTACAAATCTTGTTTCCAGGAGTGGCTGGGATCTTCTGTTGGGTCTAGTTGGTTAATCCCTAGCTGCTTAATCCCTACACCTCTGCCAGCTTCCCATCACAACTGGTCTGTGGGTGACTTTTGCCACTGGAGCCTGGTTTTGTCTGCCACATCACAAGGGAAAACAGGTCTCAGCTCCTTGGACACAGGGTAAGGCAGCTGGGAATGAGATTTCTGTTGAGGGACTGGGAAAAGGAGTGAGTGAGTTATGTATTTATTTATTTATTTATTTAAGTTTATTTCATTTTTTTTATTTAGGTTATGCAAATGATACATACAAACATGTGAAGCACTCAAGCTGCCCCACAAATCCTGTAGTGTTCATAACAGAGAATCATAGAATGGTTTGGGTTGGAATGGACCATAAAGATCATTTAATTCCAAACCCCTGCCTGTAAGTTGGTCTTTTACACAGAAGACAAATCTGGATGAAAGAAATGCAGTGGTCCCTCGTGCTAATTGTGGATGGCATATTCTTCTTTATGGCAGAGGAAAGCTTGTGCACTCACATGTCTTTGTATGTGGGTGAGCAATTCAATGAGTAAATTCAAAGGAAAAAAAATCTTCCTGAAAGATTTTGAGAAAGCCCCGTGCACTGTATCAAAAAAACCCACTTGTGTAGAATGTGTAAGGACATAAATCTTTTTTTATTATTTTTTATTATTATTATTCTAACCAGTCATCATTAAATCAGTCAATAAGGTTAGACCACAAGAAAATTAATTAGACCATTTACCAACATTTAAAGCAGAAAACTGGAAAATTCAAGAACACTGAATGGTCTGAGGCTCCTTTCTTCCTTCTGCTCCACTGCTGAGTCCCACAGAGGGGATCCCCAGAGCCTGCTTTGGGGTGGGAGAGGCAAAGTCTTGTATGGACAAACAGGAGGTCTAGTGGGGAAAGAGCATCTGTTGGTCAGACCTATGTGTTTTGCCATGAAGCTATCTTCATATTTTTGTATTTTCTTGGGATTTTCCAGATTTCAGCAGTAGTGACCCACCAGACTCACCTGTGAAAGAGAGCTTTAAATCTGCTCTGCCACAGTCATAGAACCATAGAGGGGTTTGAGCTGGAAAGGACCTTAAAGATCACCAAGATCCAACACCCCTGCCATAGGCAGGGACATCTCCTACTAGACCAGGTTTCTCCAAGCCCCATCCAGCCTGGCCTTCAACACTTCCAGGGATGGGACATCCACAGCTTCTCTGGGCAACCTGGGCCAGGGTCTCACCACCCTCACAGCAAAGAATTTCCTTTATGTGAAATTGCTGCTGTAAAATCAGGAGGTCTGAAGGGCATGGCTGTCAGGGGAACCACAGCTGCAAATCTTGGGATTTTGATTAAAAACTGTGTGTAGTTAACATGTTCTTCATCCCTGTCAGCTCAGGATTAGTGTACTCCATTTTCAAAGAGTTGCAGACACGGTGGTGTAGCAAATGAGAAGGAAAAAGTCAAGTGAAAATCAACCACGTGAGCTGCAACTAAACAGAGAGAGAAACCACTGCTTGGCAGATGAGAAAGGAGGAGCAGATCAGGGAAAGAAAGGAAGAGTCCCCTTTCCATCCATCTTTTCTCTCCTTCATCACACAAATTGACTTGATTTATAGCTCTGTGAGGCACTTATTCTACAGTGTTGACACCCGAGGCACTGTGAGAAGAATGACTTCCACCAGAGAAATATTTAGTTCCATTTTCTCTGGCACAGCTGAGGAACACTCCCAGGGCAGTGTAGCTGCTTGGGAGCCTTAGTCATTTTGGGTTGGACACACATTTGCACCAGATCCCCAAGTGGATGTGCTTCTTGTTTATATCCACCACTCTGGTGAATTAAACTTTCATAGAATCACAGAATGATTTGGGTTGGAAGGGACCTTAAAGATCATCAAGTTCAACCCCTCCTGCCATGGGCAGGGACACCTCCCCCTAGACCATGTTGCTCCAAGCCCCATCCAACCTGGCCTTGGACACTTCCAGGAATGGGGCAGCCACAGCTTCCCTGGGCAACCTGGGCCAGGGTCTCACCACCTTCCCAGGAAATAATTTCTCCTAAGATCTCATCTCAACCTCCTTTCTTTCAGTTTGATATCTTTCCTCCTTATCCTATCACTCCAGGTCCTTTTCCAAAGTCCCTCCCCAGCTTTCCTGTAGTCCTTTCAGGTACTGGAAGGTACTCTAAGGTCTTCCCAGAGAATTATTCTCTAAGTTGAGCAACCTCAACTCTCCCAGCCTGTCTTCAGAGGTGAGATGCTCCTGTACTGATCATCTGTGTGGTTTCCTCTGGACTCACTCCAACAGACCCATGTCCTTATATTGGGGTCCCCACAAACTGGACAGAGTATTCTAGCTAGGGTCACATGAGAGTTGAGTAGAGGAGAACCATGTCCTTCCACCTGCTGGTCACCCTGCTTTTGATGGATCCTAGGATTTGGTTGGCTTTTTGGCTGAGAGCACACAGATTAAGACTTCTGCACTTAGTTGTCTGGGTGAACAAGAGGCTCTCAGGTCTCAGTGTACTCAGTGGAGATCTAAGGCTCAGCTCAGCTGCCTACCCAGAGTCATCCAGTGCTGTTTGAAAGACCTTAGAGCAATTGGCAATATCTGCACCAAGCAAATGGAGATGACCAAGGACCTTCAGGAGGCTCATGTTTTTGTGAAACACCAGCAAGAGGCAAGGTGCTCAAAGATATTTCAGGTTCTCAATGTCTGTATTTAAGCAACTGTATACCATCCCACCCTCATATCTCTGTAAATAGGTGCCCCAATGCATACGTGGTGTTTAGAGACGAAAACTCAATACAGTCAACTGAAACAAGGAAGTCTTTTCATTTAACTTCAAGAAGGAATTTGAATTTGGTCAGTAGACATTTTACTCATAGGTCATTCTTCATTTTAGGTGTCTTATTTTTCTTAACTGGACCCCACTGATTGAATGTCACTCTTCTGTTTATATCTCAAGAAAGAAAAAAAAAAAAAAAAAAAAAAAGAGAGAAGGGAAATATGGGAATAAAAGTGGATCACAAATGCAACCTAAGTTATTAATAATCAGAAAATACGATAAAAATAATTGACAAAAGGGTTGAATTTCTGAAAAAAAAAAAGGTTGAATTTCTGAAAATTTCACCTATGACTGTCTTAAGACAGAGCAGCTGTTAGCTGATTTCATAGCAGGCACAGCAATGTTTCACTGGAGTTAGTGCAATGAGTTGGATATTCAGGAGCTGAGGCATGAACCTCTAAGGTGTCTCAGACCACACCACACTCCCAACTAGAGCTGGTAGTCTATGTCAAAGACTGATCCTCCAAACAGAGCGTCTGAAACCACTAAGCCCTCCTACATATTGATATTTACACTCAGTGTTATGATGTCTCCCATGGTCTTTTGGTTTATGTAGATCAAAATCCCATCATCATCTGAAGTTTGCTGCTCCCATGGGATGCTGTTAAGCGTTTGAAGTCCCATGGAGTGATGATGAACTAGCAGAGAAATCACTCATGTGTGTGAGTTTAAGAGCTAATGTTTAAGGGAAAGTTAATACTAAAGAGTATCTTGGGACTCAGCACTTGCTATAAGGTTACAACACACCATTGCTAACAAGCCAGATGCTTGGTGTAGGACCTGAGGCTGTTCAGCCAGGGCAAGAGGAGGTTGAGGGGAGACCTTATTGCTCTCTATATTTACCTGAAAGGAGATTGGAGTGAGGTGGATGTTGGCCTCTTCTCCCCAGTGATTAGTGATAGGAAAAAAGAAAATGAGTTCAAGTTGCATCCGGGGAGGTTCAGATTAGATATTAGGAAAAAATTCTTCACTGAAAGAGTGGTGAAGCACTGGAACATGTTGCCCAAGGAGGTGGTCGAGTCACCATCCCTGGAGGTATTAAACAAATGGGTAGATGTGGTGCTTCAGGAGATGATTTAGTAGTTCTGGTGGTGTTGGACTGAGAGTTGGACTCAATAATCTTGAAGGTCCTTTCAAACCATGATCATTCAATGATTCTATGATTTGGGAGTCTCGTAGCAAATTTGGAGCACACAATGCAAAGGGCTCTTAAAGGAAGATTTGTGGGAAAATTGCAGCTGTAGGGAAGTTGGGATGCCCCGTTGTATTGGAAGTAGCACAAGGTATCTCTATTGAAGAGTAGAACTTCATTTGAGAGGCATAAATTTCCTCAGCTCCTAAACTGAGAAATCTGTTAGAAATAGTAACATCTTGTTCAGCCTCTAGATGCTCTTTGAGAACAGCTCTCCTTAGTCCTGTCTCTTATCTGTCAGCCCTGTGCAGATGTTGCACACACCCAAAAGTGTCTCAGATTGCTCTCTATACCTGAGATTTGGCAACTGCATCCAACCTTAAGTTTCTAATTAAATTGTCTAATTTTCTTTTGCACAGTAAAGTCATCCGTCACCCTTGTCTAAAACACTGAGAACTTTATTCATCAGCCTCTGGAGGTACCAGTTTCTCTCCCTTTACATTAACAGCAGCCTAGGTAATTAGGATGCAATCCAGTTGCCTCAACACAGACACCTCATGCCATATGAGATGTCTTGGGGGTGGCTGAGAATATTGGCAGCTAAAACTCAGGCCCCATGGGAGATCTAAATCCTTCTGCAATGGTAGATGGAGACCAGATGAGTTTGCTAAGGATAGGAAGGGGACAAGGCACCTAAAGCTGAACCCCTAGGTTAGGCAAATCCATGGGTTTTAAGCCACAATAATGAGGTGGAATGAACCCATCCTACTGAGCAGTTTTCCTGATCCACGTATTGCTTCCCCTTCCCTTCCAAAGCACAGCAGTCAGGACACTTCACTCTGTGCTCAGGCTGCTGCCAGTGATTCATTGCACTCACCACCACACCCAACACACAGGGTGCATTGTGTTTCATGGGATTTTCTGAGAGTTTCACCACTCAGACAACAAAGTCCTTCACCACCATGGCACCAGTGTTTTCCTTTTGCACAGGAGTTAGATGATGCAGGCAGCAAGGCTACAGGCTGCTCACTTCAAATGCAAATACACAGCCCTGAGAGGGACAAAAATAGAAAGGTTGTGGTAGTAGTTTGATTTTTTCCTCTCTTTTTTTTCCTTTTTTTTTTTTTTTAAATTTTCCTCCATTTCTAGCCTAAAATTTAGCACTGTTTTTCATATTAAGCCTGTTTGGGGGTTTTGTTTTTCTGTGTATTCAGTCATGCAGCAGGTTATGTGCTTACAAGAAGTTCATGTTAAAAGGCCATAAAAATGAAAAATCAGCGTTGTCTTCGCAGCCTCAATGCAAAGAGCAAAAAATGTTACAAAAAAACAATAAAGAATGATTTAGTCGCCTGTGCCCTAGCAGAGGATAATTTGGCTGCTTGTTAATGCCTAAGTTATGCATTGATTTGTATCTGAATTTTGCACAGAAGTTATGCAACTCCCTGGACAGTGCTTAAAGCTTAAAGCATGAGGTGGTGACAAATGCTGGAAATGACATAGGAGGAAAAAATGGACTTTGGTACGTGAGCCATCAGGTTGTCCTGAGAGCAATAGATTTTGGAAAGAAATGACGCAGACAGGAATGACCATCTTACATTCTGGTTTAGCTCCCTGTGGAAGTATGTCCCACATATTGCATATAAAAAAGAAGAGGGAAAAATACAAATTATTGCTGACGTCTACTCAAAATACGTGAGATCCCAAACTAATTGTGCCCAGATGTTGTAATATGGAATACGAAGGAAAATCTACTTTATTCTCACTGAAGGTAGCAAAGTGTGTAAGAGTTTCACATCAGCTGCAGCTGAGTGGGAAAACTATGGGTTTTTTTCCAGAAACTATGGAATAATTTGAATGAACGCAGACTTTTGAAGTCTAGTCCTGCTAAAGGACTCAGAATCTTGACATGAATAAATTAAATATTCGTTAACTTAACTTTCTGGGAATCCTGAGGTGAAAGTTGAGTATTATAGGCTGGAGGTTTGAGGTTTTGTTATTTTTCCTTTTCTTTTTCAAATTGGTAGACACGTTTTCATGGGAAACAAGTTTTGTTTGTCTGTTTATTAAAGAAAAGAAATATCTCCATTTCAGTGACTTTTCCTTAGGTAAGTGAGGCATACTCATCACTTTTGAAACTCTCCAGCTTACAGGGGCACAAAATATGGCATTACAACACAGCTGTGAACAAATTTGTTCTCAAAAAGCTTGTGCACAACATCATCTAGGTTTGGTTATGTTGTTTCTCCTTGTTTCTCAAGCACAATTTTAAAGGTTCCTTGATATGCTGCTTTGATTGCAAACCTGGTATCAGAACCCAGGCAGCTTATTGAGAGTTTGTTTGTATTGATGCAGCTGCTAAAATAGAGATATAACCTCTCATCAGTGCAAAGAAATATAGACTTGTCTAAGCTCATGGCAATTTCAATGACCAATATCAAGTCATTTAGGCTCCCATATCACTTACATTTAATCAACTACAACAACAAAAAAAAAAAAAAAAACAAAAAAAAAACAAAAAAACAAAAAAATCACCCCAACAGCACTCTTTTTAATGGTAGCAGATTCCTAAACCTCCCACACAGACCGCCCACTTGGGAAGGTCAACATCTCACTCCTGGTCTAAGTCACCATGCTCTCTTAGCCCTCCAAAACCACCTTCATAAGAACATCCTTCCATAAATTCAGTCAGCAGTGCTCCCTACTCCAATTAATCCTCCCAATGCCTGATTTATGTCTCAGCAGCAGATGTTGGCAGCTGTACTTTGGTACAGACTCCTTTGAGACATACCTATAATTTCATTAGTATCTATTTCTGTATGGAGATCCAGAGGAAGTTGTTTCTACCTCTGTATCTGTTCACCCATCCAACTACAGCACCCAAGAGCTGGGCCTAACTAAAATCCCAATTCTACAGAGCTTGAATGGTCCTCCAGTGTTAGGACACAAGTCAAAGTGTGTATGGGAGAAGCCTTTCTAGGATCAAGGCCAAGGGTTTGCAGACACCAAGATCAATAAGAGCTTCTGGCTGTCTGGAAACAAAACCACTTTAAAATCGTTTTATTCCAGTACCCTTTCTACTCTTATCTTGTTTTGATTATTAAGGGAAAGGTTATCAAGAGAAAGAGAGATAAGAATGACTCAAAAAGACATCTGAGATAAGAGAGTTCAGAAGATCACAAACATCAAACTGATTTAGCGCTTGATTCCATCTTGTCCTTACTTTCTGACAAAATATCATAAACCAATAATATTTAGGGCTGTAACCCCGGCAAAACAAAGCAGACAGTTCTATAAAATGCTGCAGACAGACTAACAAAACAAACTTCTGGAGGCAATATCCAACAGCTTCCAGGTTCCAGGTTAAAGGTTGATACGTTCGTAGCCTCTGCAGCTCCAAGACCAACCTCTCATCACAGCAAAAGCACCCACACACTTTAGGTGGAATCAGTCATGCCTAACTGGTGGGAATTGGCTCCAATTCCGAGATAAATGAAACAAGGCCAAAATGAAACAAGGCCCACCTTCAAGACTTAAAGACAGATGGCAGACACCACCTCTACTTCTCAGAGATGGTCACTGCAACCAGGTTATCAGTTGAGGATGATCACCAGCCCTACCTCTGGAGCTGGCTCCAGAAGTTGTAACAAAAATTAATCTCACAAAATATTCCCTGGAAATACTGGGTGTATAATAGCTTAGGCATAGCCTGGGTAAAGAGCCTTTGTGGTGTGTTCTTCACATACCAGACTGGAAATTCAGCTTGGTCTGTAAGCAGGTAGAGCATCTCAAGCAGGTGCTTAAGTCTACAGGATATTTATAACCTCCCACCCATGATGCCAGATATGGCACATGCACACCCACAGAATCAGAGAATTATCAGAGTTGGAAGGGGCTTCTAGAGATCATCTAGCCTAACTCTCCCATTAAAGTAGAATCACCTAGAACACATTATCCAGGACTGCATCCAGCTGGGTTTTGAGCATCTCCAGAGACAGGAACCCTAAAACCTCCCACTGAAACAGTGCAGTCTTTTGTAAATATGTGAAGCAAGGGCTAATTTTCTCTTTGCCAGGCATCAGAACTCCATTTTCTATGTTTTCTAATCTGCCTTTCAGAGGAAATTTTATAGGGCTTTTGACTACGCACCATTTACTGTCAGTTCAGAAAACACTGATACATAAATCAGGTGGACCATTTCTTTTAGGTACTGAATGCTCTTGTTTGACTTCAATAAGCATTTACTTTCTAGGAGCACAAGAGGAACTCTGATCTTGAAAAAACTTCTTTGACTTTGACTTCTTTGTACAATTTTTTTTCAGATCTGAACAATAACATTTTGATAAAGTTGTGACTTAAGATAAAGCAAAGCTCCACACTATTTCAAGCCCATCTGCTAAAAGGGTTGAAGCTCATATATGATGAAGCAGGTTAAGAGTGAGACAAGTCAAAAACTGATAGAATAAAATGGGACACATACATAATGTGGGAAAATCAATGTTTTATCACTTACTTGTGTTACAAAAAAATCTATTTCAGTGATTAGCAGTACCCTAAACACTTCAAAACATAATCTAGAATTCCCTGCATTCAGCAAAGGCATCAGATCTGATGCTCTGTTCACACTGATGATCCAGGGTAGTTCTGGATGCTACTCTCAGAGATTTCCCAAAATTTCACAGAAGACTTTTAATTTTTCATTTTGCTTCCTGAGTCTGTCTTACCTGTTTGCAAAATCATGCCAGCAGTCTGTTGTCAGAAGATATCATGAAAGTAAAAATTACTGAAGGCAACACTCAGAAACTTAGAGTTGCAGAATTATAGAATCATAGAATCATTAAATTTTGAAAAGATGTCTCAGATCATCCAGTCCAGCCTTCAACCCAACAGCACTTGTGTTCAGCAATGTCGTTCTTGATCGAGAATTTGCAAGAATAGGCCTCCATATCTTAAGAAAGAAAATAGAAAAGAACTGTCTTTTAAATATGTTACATCTGCCACCTTGGTTCGTGAGATCATGCCTCTTTCCTGAAAGTCTCCAGCCTTCAAGAGGGAGAAAAGGCAACTCAAAGATCTTAGGTGCCCCACTCTACAAATAGAAATGTGTGTAGACATCCGGAAGAAACAGGATTTTCAGCTACATTACTCACTTTAAAGAGGTGCCATACCTATCACCCCTGCCATGAAGATGTCCTCCAGCAGGGAACTGGGAAGAAAAGCTTGAGCAGCCTGGTACTTACCTAAGAGGAATGCTAACAAGGATTTAAGATAAAGGTTGGTGATATTTCTCGAGAAAAAAGTCACATCTTCCTGTCTGAACATATCTTTATTACCAGAATATCAGTTTGTGATGTGGCTTGGACACTTTGTAGCTCCTGCCGGGAGCTTTTGTAAGTAATAGAAAAAAATACCCAATGACTTGTCAGCCCTAATTTTGCACCAAGGTAAAAGTTCCCTCTTGCTGTGTATCAATAAATAGATTAATTACCATTAGATATGCAATATAAATGATAAGCATTCTAGCTCACTCAGTGTTTAAGATTTTTTTTTTTTTTTTAACATTACACCCCTGGAAAGAAAAAGGTAACATTCAAATAACTGTGGAAGAAGCATGTTAAAACTCTTTCCCAAAACAGAATGTTCTTTTCTTTGCCTCCTATACTGTTTCCACCTTTACCACCTGCATTCAGTGGATGGGATGTACAAATAACAGGAGAGCAAACTCAGATAGCTGGGAAGTTGTTTGAAAATGCCATAAAATGTATAATGTACAGCATTTTACAGCAGGTCACAATATTTTCCTAAGAACTCTCATCTCCAGATTGGCTTTATGACTCTCTGCAGCTTCTTACAAGGGACATAATTGTAGTGATAGGCACTCCACAGTCACATTGGATTAGACAAGTCAGAGCATGTTAAAAAGCTCTATGGTACTTTGCCCATTTCATTTAAAGCCAATTAATAACCTGGCTGGCCACGTTCCCAGCTTTGCCTTAATAAATCAGGAGGGAGTAATTTGCATGCTTTCTTTCTTTCCTGGTAAATCTTTCATTAGGATGCTCCTCCATATTAAAAAATATTCCTTTTGTTCCCATTCACAAGACTTTTTTTTTTTCTTGAAAAAGTTTTAAAATTAACTCAGTGCCTATTTTTCTCCATTAACACTGAGGAGAGGTGGCTGAGGTTTGGCTGACAAACTCAGCTTGTAGACCTCTCCACCTGAGTTTGTAAAAGTTGTTTCCTGCTAAACCAGCCTTGAGTGGCTTTTTTCTACTGAAAACAAAAAAATATGTGGGTTCATGTTGCCCATAGACATTGAAAATGCCACAATTTAGTGCAAGGTAATAAAGGAGAAGATCCTTGAAGAGATTTTTTTATTCCATGGTCCATTCCTAGCAGTCTGAAAGCAGGAAAATGGGTTTGAACTTAAAAAAGTAGAACACCTAAAAAATTTTCCCAAACCCAAAGAATTAGATCTCTAAGACTTAGTGACCATAAAAATGTATCTTCAAGTTCTTGACAAAGCTTTTTTCTTTGAAAAGAAGTTTTTAAAAATGATTCATTGAAAATGTTGGGGGTTTTTTTAGCCTACATTTGATCCTTCTTCAGGCCATGTTATACTATAAAATTATAATTAATTATAAGCATGTCCAATTTGGATTTTTCTGCAATAGTTCCCCAGTTCCTGAGTACTTAAGCATAATATCAATTCCCTCAAAATCCCACAGGAAAAAGAGACAACTGATTTCTTTCCATTTTTTCCTGTGAACTGAAAAGACAATCCAATTTTTTGGTATAGCCTTAAAATGATACACTGAATTTCAGCTATTTTTTTGCTTCTAGATTTTACTGTGTGTGGCCACTTCTATACTCATATGCTTGCACTGCAAAAAAATAAGATTTACAAGGTGAAATGGATGCTGTACAATAAATGGTCTAAATGACTGTAAAGCTCTGAAAAAAGGTCCCCCACAAAGTCATAAAAATGATACATCTGTCTCTGACATTCCTGGGCCTTTTCCACCCAGGCAAGTGGTTCATTTACTGGAGTTTTTGTTCAGCAATAATTCATGCAAACCTCAATCATAAATATGCACTAATCAGCGTCGATCGTTGCTCAACTGGATCATAATTTTCAAGCTTCATTTCCTTCTGTCAGTATTTTAGTTTGAATCCCGGACACTGAATTATTTCTAAGGATATGAAAAAACTGCCTCCTAGGGAAAGGTTGTTCTGATCATCAAACAACCTGGGAGAAGACACAGTACAGTTAATCTGGCACCTTCATGCAGATTCAGTAGATTTCTATAAAATTCTCTGGGGAAACTGATGAGAGAAATCAAGTAAAACATGAATTTACCCCATGCCAAGCCCATCCGATGGATCCAGCTGAAAAATAACTAACTTAGAGAAGAAAGGATGCCACAAGATAATTAAGTAGGAAGGCACTATTTTGACTAATAATTCTGCTTATAAGTTCACACAGAAAAAAAAAATTAAAAAAAAATGCTCTGGTAGTGGCAATATTTTCCAATCTGACACTAATGCTGCAAGTTCTGAGGTTGAGGTTGAAATACAAGAAGTGAAAGATTATCTTGCCTAATTTTATTGAAATGTGTACAATGTTCTGGAGGGTGCTGGTTTATAATCCACCTCTAAACACTCAAAATAGGTTCCGTAGAGGGCAACGAAGAAAGAGCAAGGATGAAAGGAAATATTAAAAATTAATTTAGCAGAAGAAAGAGAAAGGTTTCAGGGTTATGCCTTTCAGTCCTTTTGTGGCCATGGCATTTCCTATTGGTTATTTTTTTCATAGTTTTAAATTATTTTCTTCTCTCACAGCAGTGGTCTAATTCTTTAGTGGAAATGAGAAGGTCATGTGCTGTGTCTTCTGCAATCAAACTCATTACTCAAGCAATTTGGCTACAAAAAGATAACCAGGAAAACTGAGACCTCATTTTGGAATATATTTCACCAGTTTAGAATAGAAGGCTAAGAGAAAATTGAAGCAAAAAAAAAAAACCAAGTCATTTTTAAAATTGATTAAAATAGGTTTTTCTCTTTGAAATTGCTATTTAGACCCAGAAATTGGTGTTTCAGAAGAATATGCTGATTTTATAGAATGGAAGAGGACAGAACAGAGTTGATTACATCTAGCTGAAGAGCTCTTACAAATATAAATATGAATCTGCACTGCTACATTCAAAGGATAATCATATTTTGAAGGAAAACATCTACAGTGGATCAGATAAATCACACCCTAAAGAATCCTTACACCTCTCTACTATTTATAAAGGAATGTTAGGATGATGCATGCCAGCAGCATGTATCTATACTAGAGATATCTAAAATTAAATTAGATAAATCCTAACTAGTACCTGTTTGACCTTTCATCCTTCTTAGAGCAGCAGCAGTAGTGTGACCCATCCAACTCAGTATACACATTCATGAAAAATTAATTGTACAGTGATGGGACTCAGAAACTGGGGGTTTGCTCCAAGATGTCAATGGTTCCTTTCAAAAAACCCATTCCCTTCTTTGCTCCTCCTCCTTCACAGACTGGGATGAGTGAGACATTTGGCTGTGTTCCTGGCCACTTAAAAAATTCTGTATTTTACATGATTTTATCTTATTAAAGATAAAGATAAGATATTATCTTATTAAGAGATAAATCCTAGCTCCTTTAAATACCTATCTTGAAATAGGAGGATTCTATTTCCTCCTATTCTGGTGGTATTCATCTTTACTCATTGGCTTAGAGAAAATATGAACTGAATACCTTCCTTAACTTTTAGAGGCATGAATTAAATGAGATGAACCCAGGAGCACAGTGTATAAAGGGTTTAGGTTTGGGTTTTTTTAGTGTAATAACGTGTCAGACATAGCTGAGAGCCTTAAAATATAATTAAAACACCCTCACTATTAAATCACTGACCTAATTTAAAGAACTGCACAGGGACCATATGTGTTTTGTTCCACACTTACTCCGAGTCTGAGATTTGCTGTGCCCAAGGGTGCCACAAGAAATGTGAAAGGCGTGAAAAGAGCCACTAAATATGAATCCAGACTGCAGTGACACAAGAAATCAAAATGTCAAGAAACAGACATGATGGAAATTGGGAAAAAAAAACAAAACAAAACAGGATGAGTCAGTCCCCAAGGTGAAAGAATTCAGCCAGATTAATCAATTAAGTAAAAAAAAAACAAAAAACCAACAAACAAAAAGAACCCCAAACTGGAATAGTCAGATTATTCCTATAACATAAAACCAGACATGAAAAAAAATGCAGTAACATTTATTGTGACTGAAAGAAAAGGTTAAAAATGAGCCATAAGGAAATTATGACACTGTCTGCATTGCCAAACCTGAAAGTTTTATTGCAAGTCTTAAGTCTTGATATCTGTTTTTTATATGCCTTATATCTTGGTGGTTACATGGAACTTTCTGAATAATTCTGGAAAGAAAAAACAAAACAAAACAAAGCAAAACAAAACAAAACAAAAAAAAAAACCGCTACAAAATTTCACAAAGGAGATGACCAAAAACAAACAAACAAAAGGAGTAACCATGTTGCTAAACCAAACTAAAAACTTCCACCCAGCAGGAAATTCTAATATTTCAAATATGTGTTTTTGTGTTGAAATAGGTCAGTACCAAAGTCTAGAGACTTCTCCTGTGGAATAAGAAGTTTGGGCCATAAAATTGTCTTCAGAACAAGAAAATGACAAACTGGGAAGATCAGCCAGGTCCCTGTTAGAGCTGTAGTCCTACACAGCCCTACTCATAGGTGTAAAAGGAAAAGCAAGACACCACATCACAGTTATGAGGCATACACTACTAAAGTCCATGGCCTTTAACTATCAGAAAGTTAAAAATTCCCTGAAATATTTAGGCTGGTGAAAACTGGTTTGCCATCTCATCTACTCAGACTACAATAAAATTTTTTTCAGTAGCTTTGATATTTCCCCATAGAAAAGTGAAATTTCACATAACTTGTATTAAACCTGAAAAAACATCTGGAACTTACCTTGGAAATAATCATATGCTTCTTTTAAATACACTAACATTCATTAGGCTCTTCAGATATTAGTGACTGAGATGTTTTTCAGTGCTCTAAATTGAAAAAAATTCATCCATGAATCCATGCAAAAGAGAACACTGTGAGTAAATAAATGATCCTGTAGTCAAGCAAGGAAAAAGAACTGTTGAATAGTTAAAAATTTTACTACACAGAAATACTGAAATATATATATATATATATAAAAAATGGAATGGCAAGGCAGTAGAAATACTGAAATAAAATGATCAATTAGCATTAATTGGCACAAACTGGAAATCTGCAGCATTACCCCAATTTACACCATCTGAAGAGTGGCATTATTTTCATTTAGGGTAATCTGGCACACAAGCCTCACATATTACACTAAATTCTCCCTCCCAGAAAGGATCCCAACCTGTAGAACTGACAGCTCCAACAATCCCTGAATTTTCAGGTTAGATTTCTGTTTTTAGCAGGAATTCAGTGTAGGGGTTTCTATTGGTATTTGGTATAAACCTTACTCTGACCCTTGGTGATGGCTACAAGTGGAAGATCTGAGTCACTTTTGGGCTTGCTCCATTCTGAGGTCAGGAACAAAAGCATCGTTGCCCTGGGAGAAAGGTAATCTCAGACATATCATGATAAAATATGTCCTCATGATTCTAACTTAGAGGGCTTTGAGAGTTTAAGGGCTTTGTGTAGTCCTCCTGGCCTTAACATCTCACTGGATAATGTGGATGGAGAGCTCAGCTCCTCTACATTTTCTCCACAGCCAGGTTTTAGTGAGCTGAACGACATCATGACCCCAGGGATCAGTGTTGGGCCCAGTTCTGTTTAATATCTTCACTGATGATTTAGATGAGGGGATTGAGTCCATCATCAGCAAATTCACAGCTGACACTAAGCTGGGGGGGTGTGGATCAGCTGGAAGGCAGGAGGGCTCTGCAGAGGGACCTGGACAGACTGGAGAGTTGGGCTGATTCCAATGGGATGAGGTTCAACACAACAACCCCATGGGGAGCTCCAGGCTGGGCACAGAGGGGCTGAGAGCAGCCAGGCAGAGAGGGACCTGGGAGTCTGGATTGACAGGAAGGTGACCATGAGCCAGCAGTGTGCCCAGGTGGCCAAGAAGGCCAATGGCATCCTGGCCTGGATGAGGAACAGCGTGGCCAGCAGGTCCAGGGAAGGGATTCTGCCCCTGTACTCAGCCCTGGGGAGGCCACAGCTCGAGTCCTGTGTCCAGTTCTGGGCCCCTCAGTTCAGGAAGGAGATTGAGGTGCTGGAGCAGGTCCAGAGAAGAGCAAGGAGGCTGTGAAGGGATCCAGCACAAGTCCTGTGAGGAGAGGCTGAGGGAGCTGGGGGTGTTCAGCCTGGAGAAGAGGAGGCTCAGGGGAGACCTCATCACTCTCTACAACTCCCTGAAAGGAGGCTGGAGCCAGGGGGGGGGTTGGTCTTTTTTCTCAGGCAACTATCAGCAAGACAAGAGGGAATGGTCTCAAGTTGTGCCAGGGGAGGTTTAGGTTGGAGATTAGAAAGAATTTCTTTACGGAGAGGGTGATCAGACATTGGAATGGGCTGCCCAGGGAAGCAGTGGATTCTCCGTCCCTGGAGATATTTCAAAAGAGCCTGGATGTGGCACTCAGTGCCATGGGCTGGGAACCACAGCAGCAGTCAATCAAGGGTTGGACTTGATGATCTCTGAGGTCCCTTCCAACCCAGCTGATTCTATGATTCTATGATTCTATGACATTATGGGAATTCTTCTTTGAGTTGTTTAGAAAGAACACTTGGGGTGCTTGTTCTCCTTTATAAATGGCTTTTAAGGATTGGATAATGAAATAAATTTATTGAATTACTCACTACAGTTGGAGACCATCCATCCCTGGGCTGTGCCCTCTCTGATAATTCATGCAGTGTTCTCAGATTCATTGTGTGTCCCAAATGGCTGAAAAAACCCACATTTTAACACTGAAATGAGTGCCAGATTCAAGCGGCTGAACCCTACCATAAATTGCACGTCCAGAGGAGGCCAGAAAAATGATCATTGGGCTGAAGCACCTCCTCTGGGAAGACAGACTGAGGAAGTTGGGGCTGTTCAGCCTGGAGAAGAGAAGGATGCAATGGGAAGACCTTAGAGCATCTTCCAGTGCCTGAAGGGGCTCCAGGAAAGCTGGGAAGGGACTTTTGACAAAGGTCTAGAGTGACAGGATGAGGGAGAAGTGTTTCAAACTGGAGGAGAAGGGATTTAGGTTGGACATTAGGAAGAAACTCTTTGGTATGAGGGTGCTGAGCCCCTGGCCCAGGTTGTCCAGGGAAGTTGTGGCTTCCCCATCCCTGGCAGTGTCTCAGCCCAGGTTGGATGGGGCTTGGAGCAACTTGGGCTGGTGGGAGGTGTCCCTGCCCATCCATGGGAGTTGGATCTAGTTGGTCTTTAAGATCCCTTCCAAACCAAACCATTCTACGAGCAGCTGTTAAAACTTCTATCCCATACTGTCAGTAGAGTCTAGAAATGCTTTAGTCCACAAGAGCACAAAGCCACTGGAAGCCCTGTGTCATAACTCCCACTTTACATATGTCTTGGATGTCACCTGACAGAACACTGGATACTTCTCTTTAGACCAATCTCATTTAAAGTGTCCAAATTCAGGGTACAGCCCATGAATATACAGCCAGTGGAGTCTAGGGAGATGTAAGTAAGGTCAAGTAAGCAGCCTCAATTGCTTTTTCCTATAGTAGAAGCACCTATGGCCATTTGAGATGCCCTAGTATAGCAGAAATACCTGAATCCTATTGTTAAAATTATCACATGACTTGTAGCAAACCTGAATTCATGCCAGGCTCCAGAATCCAAGGGCAGAAGATACCTGTGAGTGGACAACTGAAAGAACACCTAGATAACTAATACAAAATGTACTGAAGAATTCTCGAGGCTTTAGAAGTACCATTTTTTTTTTTTTTTTTGTCTTCAACCTGAATGTCAGCTCAGGCAGGGAGCCCTAAGATTCCTTCTCACAAGCTTCCCCATGAAGAGCACCCAGCACCCTCCAGCTACACCTGCACACTTTTTTTTCAAGACCTTCTGTGCATTCCTTGGGGAAATCAGCCCAGCCTGATCCTTGGGGTGAAGAATTGGACTTTTCAAACCTCTTTCTCCCTCAGACCACAGGAAGGAAGATAGATTCTGGGTCCCATGATAGAGACTTGGTTGTGTTCACATCATGAGGAAGGGCCTTTTGTGAAGCTTTGCAGCTGGGGAAGGCACTTTCCAAATAAAACAGCTCCCTGTCTGCTTCCTTCCCATAGCCTCACTCCAAACGCCCAGGCACAGCTGGCTGGCAAAGCTCAGAGCTCTCTGACCAGCTGTGACCAACACCAAGTCCTGGAAGGTCTTGGCAAATGTGAATAAAGTGGATGCAGGTGGAACTGAGGGGGCATTTGAAACAAGAACTTGTTGAATGAGGCTTACACGACTTATTGTGAACATGTAAAAATGCTTCAAGGAGATCCTTCTTTATAATTTTTTTTTTTTTTTTTTAATTTGAGCAAAAGCAGTTTGCTCTCTGCCCCCTCCTCATGTGCACAGCCTGATGTCAGCCTGATTAATAATGTCAGCAGAGGATATGAACTCAGAAAAAAGGTTTTTCTCTTGGCCTGGGATAAGGCCGAGGTTCTTCTGCTGCAGTCTGCATGAAGGTTTTGGCTGTCTCTGCCAGCACCCAGCTGGCTGTGCTTGGTGATGTTACTTTCCTTCTTAGTGGGTGGCTCCAAATGTCAGACCAGGGTGGAATCAAGGCCTTGGAATAAATGCCAAAGATTTGTTTGAGCTGGGATGAGCTCAGAGCAGTTTGATTTGAAATGGTGGAGGATCAGAAGGGTGACTGTGATGTAACACAACCTCTCTTTATCAACCTGGAGCACCCAAATGATTTTATGCAGTGTTGGTGCCTCACCATTGCAATTAAAATTGTCCTCCCTGCAACCTGTAGAACCACCTTTGCCCAGTTCTCTTCCCATCTCTCTCTCCAGCAAATTGTTTCTCCATCTTCCTCGCCCTCCCCCATCATTTCAGCATCGTGTCGCATCATTGGGTTATTTTCAAGATTCTTCACCAGACAAGGATGAGGATGTGGCCTTGATTCAGTCATTCATGCATGGGTGTTTGGAGTCCTTTGAGACACATCAGGTGTTTTGAGAACTTACTTGCACCTGGCAGATCTGACACCAGCCAGAGGATACTCTGAGCCATTTTAAATGTCATTAGATCTCTGTCATGGACAGTTGGATTGGGTGCCCTTCACATATTCAGTACCCTGAAGCTTAATCTATGTTCCTGGGAGAAACTGCTGGCTAACTAGCTAGATGTCACAGCAATAGAGATCTCCAACCAGTAATTCACTCTGAGAGGAAAATGAGTCTTAACCAATGGAATTTTCCATCTGTCCATCTGTCAGTCTGAAGGAAAATATCAAATAACAAAATGACATGCCAAGGCTTTCCATATAATTGGTAGCAACCTACTAAAACTCTGTTCAAACTGTCTTTTTTTGTTTGTTTTTACTTCTAATTGCCTGTGCATTGGCTTTGCAGAAAATTCCATTTGTTCCCCCTTGTCTCTTTCATGATATCTCAGGCATCAACCCCTCAAACCCTCTTTTCCTTGGTTTCCCATTCTCCTATCCTTACAAATTTAAGACTAACCCTACTTTCAGCTCTGATCCACCAAACCACTTAAGAAAGCCCTAAATCCTCATAAAGTTCTTGTGTCTGCATACGGTGTTTAACAGGGATGGTTTAAGGCATATTACATACAGGAAAATTCATGCTTGAAAAATTACATTTAATTGATGATGGAGAAAGGAAATTCCTCAGGGTCAAGTCTGTCTTTTACTCTGTGAGGACAGCACCATCATTATAATGTCTGCAGCCTCACAACAACATGAACAGCAAAACATTCTTCTTACATTTCAGAAACTGGAAAATGTCATGCAGAAGGATATATATCTGTTAGCCACTGATGTGCAGCATGTTCTCTGCTATGTGGTTTAGGGGTAGTTTTACATTTCTTACTTTCGTGGGTCAATTTTTCTAGCAATTCAGTTCCATAAATCTTGCTGTTCATAGGGTTTATCCCAGGCTGAGTGCAAGCCATATTCATCTTGGTGAATTCCACCCTTGTGTGATCCCATCTCTCTGGGCAGTTTTCAATGCTCCTAGCAAGGACACAAATTTATGCATTTCTTTAGGAAGGTGAATCCAGTTCACAGGTGTTGGCTGTTCACTGGAAATAAATGAATGTGACAACGAAAATTCTGCCAGGCAGTGAAATTTGGGGTAAATGTAGTATTTTTTTTGTACCATGAATGAGTAGACAGGTGGTAGTATTGTTGACTTTTTTCCTTCAATTTTTTAGACCCTCCAATAACTTTTTTTTTTTTTTTTTTTTTTTTTTTTGGCATCCATCTTGATCAAAAACACCAAAGTCAGTTTGGTTGAAACCCCCTCCAGGAATGCCTGGATCCCCATATTAATTTAACTTTGCTTATTAGTTCATACCTTTGCACCGTAAGGGCTCAGGCTTTCATCTCAGCTGTTCTACTTCCTCATTAGAGGGGGATTAGTCAAATCACATCAGCAAATGGATCTGTGTTGCTGGCCCTCACCTTCATAAGGAAGAATTTGAGGATGTGACTCTGAGTCAGAACACTTGCTCCTTGAACAAGAATTAACTAAAGCTGTGGGAAAGGAAAGGAAAGGAAAGGAAAGGAAAGGAAAGGAAAGGAAAGGAAAGGAAAGGAAAGGAAAGGAAAGGAAAGGAAAGGAAAGGAAAGGAAAGGAAAGGAAAGGAAAGGAAAGGAAAGGAAAGGAAAGGAAAGGAAAGGGAGAAAGGAAAGGGAGAAAGGAAGAGAGAAAGGAAGGAAGAGAGAAAGGAAGAGAGAAAGGAAGAGAGGAAGAGAGGAAGAGAGGAAGAGAGGAAGAGAGGAAGAGAGGAAGGAAGGAAGGAAGGAAGGAAGGAAGGAAGGAAGGAAGGAAGGAAGGAAGGAAGGAAGGAAGGAAGGAAGGAAGGAAGGAAGGAAGGAAGGAAGGAAGGAAAAGAAAGAAAGAAAGAAAGAAAGAAAGAAAGAAAGAAAGAAAGAAAGAAAGAAAGAAAGAAAGAAAGAAAGAAAGAAAGAAAGAAAGAAAGAAAGAAAGAAAGAAAGAAAGAAAGAAAGAAAGAAAGAAAGAAAGAAAGTTAGTTTCTTCTTTATAAAGCCTCATGAGGCTCCTTGTTCAAGAAAGAAAGAAAGAAAGAGAGAGAGAGAGAGAGAAAAGTGTGTTTCTTTTTTCATTTCTGCAGTTTCTCAGAGATTCTGTCTTTGGTGAACACACAAGAAAGGGTCGCCTGCCTTTGAATTGTGCTTCACAAATCACAGATATCTTTTTAGAGGAAGGAAACTTCATTACCAGCCTAATGGTTCTGTAGAGGTCAGCAACATTCTGGATGTGCCACAGATTCTTGGACAAATGCATTCATGTTTGTCTGTTGTACCTGTGAAATGAGGGACAATTATTATTTCTCATTTCCTTTGGTTGCAAGGCCCTTCAAGCTTTAAGTCCTAATTCTTATTTTGAATGATTTTACTATTGAAGACTGAGAAATCTGTGTATCTCAAACATGTCATTGAAAGGTCCCTATTGCACAGCTAAAAAAGAAAATTAACTTTGACCCAGACACAATCTCAGTTTGCTCCATTTGCAAATCCTCTGACTTTTTGTTGTCAAATTACTGTCAAATTTTTATTGTCTTGTGAAACCCACACAGAGTATTGTGTCCAGTTCTGGAGTCCCCAAGCTCAGAAGGACACAGAGCTCCTGGAAGGTGTCCAGAGCAGAGCCACTGAAATGCTCAGAGGGCTGAGCACCTCCCTGGGAAGCCAGGCTGAGGGATTGGGGTTGTTCAGCCTGGAGAAGAGGAGGCTCCCAGGGGAGCTCAGAGCAACCTTCCAATATCTGAAGGGGCTACAAGAAAGCTGGGGGAGGGCTTTGGACACAGGGGGGGGGGGGGGGGGGGGTAGGGAGAGGACAAGGGAAATGGGTTAAAATTTGGAGAGGGGAGATTTACGACATCAGGAAGAATTTTTTTATTTCTTGCCATGATGCTCTGGCCCAGTTTACCCAGAGAAATTGTGGCTGCCCTATCCCTGGAAGTGTTCCAGGCCAGGTTGGATGGGGCTAGGAGCAACCTGGGCTGGAGGGAGGTGTCCCTGCCCATGCAGGGTTGTTGGAATGAGATGATCTTTAAGGTCTCTTCCAACCTAAACCATTCTATCATTCTATGAAATTAGGCCAGGTTTGACTTTGGTGGCAATGTTTCTATGCAGGTGAATTTCTATGTGAAGACCGAGACCAAGGTAATATTAACCCTTGAAATTCTGTGCCTGCTTGGAAAGGAAATGACTGTGGAACAAAGACAAGGAAAATCTGTTCTGATAAAATCAACACTGCCTTAGTAGTCACACTGAACTTTCCATTTCTCCTGAAAGTTAAAAAATGGTACACAAGTAACTAGCTGTAACCTGAACCTCGTCTTTTGCCTATCATTTCTTAGCCTTATGAGCAAGGAAAAAAAAATAATAAGGAAGAAAAACAGGGATTAGGAAGAAGTAGTTTTATTACTTTTATAAAGCCTCATGAGGCTCCTTCAGCTTGGAGAGCTTTCAAATGCTTTTCTGCAGCTCTCACATACTGTAGCAACCAGTTGGAGATGCAGAAGGCTGGTAAATGGTGAGATGCTGGGATTTTTCCTACCTATTGGCTCAGGATGAGGTAACTCACCCCACTAAGAACAACATTGGCTTTTCTAGGTGGCCTCTGTCAAGCACGACTGCAACTCTCCCTCCTACCTCACGCTGAGTTTTATGTCCAAAGAATTCAAACGGTGAACTTGACTCATTCCTCCAAGCTGGCATCCACCACCAGGGCTGGGGAGAACAAAACCCCATCAGTCTCAGGCCTGGGTGCTGATAGCAAAGTAGCACTGACCACCTCAGCCCTGCTTGTGAAACCTCACGTTTTCTCACTGCTGTTGTGTTTCTCTTACCACCAGCCCCACGTTCCCGTTTCCCCTCCACAGCTCTTGTTTTTAAATGACTCTTTTTGAGCAAGAGAGAGAGAGACTCCTGTTCACTGCCTTGACAGGCCCCATGAGTTTTACTAAGTCATTCACCAGTGTCACCCCATGTGGGTGGCCTTGAGACAGGCAACCAGCAACAGCAGGCAATGTGCATCAGGCAATGTGCATCAGGCAATGGGCTTCATAATCCCCTTTTTTTCCTCCATCTCCATCCCTCTCTGCCACTCTGGGCCCCTTCTGCTGGCCCAGACCCTAGCAAAATTACTCTGTGTCTTTGGACCATACCCCTCGGCACAGTACCAGCATTCTCTTGCTCTCTCATTTCATCTGCATCTCTCTTCTGGCTGCAGTTATAATCCAGAGGGTAGGAATGGGAGACTGTGGCTTTGAATTCTTTGGCTCATTTACCCTCCTGCCTGGAAACCTCTTGATAGTGCATCTTGTGTCTTGTCTCTCACGTTGTAAAATGACAGAAGCAAAAGCTGGAGCTCTGCTGGGCCAAAGGAGGAAAAGAGCAAAGGAATCAGCATCTCTGAAATATCTACTGAGAAAGGAGATATCACACAGGTCCTTGGTCATGGCTCACAGAAAACAGTTTGGTTTCTCTGACCCAAATTAAATTTGTGACAACTGGCTCCTGAAAGCCATATTCAGTTCCAATTGCAATAGTCACTCTCTCAAAGTGTGTCTGCTCTGATTAGGAGTCTATGGAGACCCTAAAATCATTTCATTAAAGTGGGAAACAGGATGGTTAAACTGAAGCCAGACCTTTCTTTAAGGAAAATGGGATGGGACTGCGAGGAACTAAAGATGACCATGAATGACTCCTGTTCTGGGGTCCTTTTTCTATCCATCAGCAGAAATCTTCACTTTCTGATGCTAGCACAGAGCAATATTCTCAGGCTATGCACTGTATTAATAATGCAGACTGTGGTTATTTTGAGGAATTCTTAATGCTTTGCCTGCACCACTCATTTTTCTCATCTTGTACTGATCAAAACTTCTCCATAATTCTTCATATTTCATAGCTGCCTAGCAAGTGTCCGAGTTTATGGCATCGCTGAAACATCCAATCACCACAGACTCCCTAAGACTCATTTAGAATAATATGAAATTATTTAATCAGCTTCAACATGCCAGGAAAGCAATACCCTGTCAGAGGGTGAAATCCATGCTGCCAGATGTCAAGAGGCTCTGGATTTAGAATTCAGTAAAACTTTTACAACCAAACCCTGGAGCCAGATTCCTCCCATCATTAGATTTTTAAGGAAGCAAGCAGTAGTCAACTCTGAGGCTCAGATTTATTCAGAAGAGGTGTAAAATAGATAAATACATTAATAAACCCAGGGCATTTATTAGCCTCGGGAATATTCTGGACACAGTGCCCTGGAGAGCATAAAAGGAGAATCTGTTATATTCCACATCCTGAAACTAGAGGACATTAAAAATTTCCCAGGACTGTTACATTCTAAACAAAAGAGAGGGGGCAGGATGGATTCTTTCTTCTGGGGAGCAATCAAATACAGGTTTGTTTTTACATACTTTACATGTGCATGAAAGAGAGAGTCCCATCTTACGAATCCTCCCATATGAACAGATAAAGCTGACCAGTCCCAGAAGAAATACTATGTTCATCTAAGAGACAAGAAAAGAAGCAGAAATAAATGTTATGAGTTGATTAAGAGACTGGATGAGATTAGATAAAATTACAAAGCTGTAGATTACACCTACATAGAATGGTTTCAGTTGAAAGGGACCTTAAAGACCATCTTGTTCCAACCCCCTGCATGGACAGGGACAACTACCATCTACTACTACTACTACTACTACTGGTACTATCTGTACACACTGCCTAAACCCATGCCCCCTAATTCTTAAAATCAATGTGACCTTCCCTGTAGAGGTTGAGATGGTCTTTGTTCCTTTGGTAGTAAAAAAGCTGCAGAATTAGAAAAAAAAAAAACAAACAACAAACAACTTTACAGGTCTTTTGTTGACAACATGGTGTATTTTGGAGACATCGTAATAGTAAAGACAAAGACCCTTAACATTCCATCATACTTGAAAATGATTTGGAATTGGCTTCATTTGATAATATGATTAATTATATTTTATTGAAAAAAGCTTTTTCATTTTTCTAAGTTCTGTGTTCATGCATATTATATACAAGTATACACACATATATTCCTTCTTTTAGAATATGTTAGGTAATCCCCTTAATCTACCCTCATGGGCCATGTTAGCTGGACTTCTGATTTTGCTCTGTTCCTCTGAACTCTGAAGAGTTGGTTCACCTCTTGTTCTTGAAATCCAGTGGCCAACACTGAATTCAGTTGTCTGAGACCTACACAGCCCCCCCTCCTTCTCTCTCAAGTAAAACTATAGCTGACCAGTGCACAGCAAAATCCTATAAGCTTTGTTGATGACCACTATATGCTTTAAGAAAACAAACAATCTCATTTGCAGTTATTTGATTATGTTTAATAATGTGAATACAACTATTTCATATTCTGGTGTTTGATCAGAATAAAACATTTACAGCTCCTTCAAAATTATTTCAATCTATAATGTCCCTCAAAACTAATTCTAATCATTTCATGACTGAAAAGCAATCCCATTTTCAAATGGTTTTGATCACTCAGAGCCTTGTGAGACATGACCCTAACAACCAAATCAATTAACTGCATATATATATAATTATAGAAGTGTAAAAGTCACTGAAAACTGGGATTTAAGTGCCTGCACGAGGGTAACCATGTGTTTATACACTTGCTAAATGAAGTCTTATTTCAATTCATAACCCATAAGAGGAAAATCTTTTCTCATCCATGGCTAATGTAAGCATCAATGTGTATGTGTGAATGAGGAGGTGCATACCTGTGCACAGTACCAAGGAGAGGGGAAATGAGTGCTCATTTCACTTGTCAGCTCCACCATGTTAAATGTTAATATTCATTTCACTTTCTTTTCCACTGAGGTAGAACTTACCTCTGGATTCCTTTACCACCACTTTATTATTTTGTTTAACTTTCAATACACTGTTAGCAACGATTTGCTGATGGTGCTCTCAAATAGAATGAAATTAAATAAAATCAACTCCCAGTAAATGAGGCTGAGGTTTGTTTTTTTTTTCCCACTGAAAAATAGAATTCTACTTTTTTTCCAAGTAACTTCATCTCCTTTTGTCTTTTGTGGGCTCTCAAATACCTTCGTGTACAGCCCTGAATGTATTTTCATGTATTTCACTGTGGCTAAGGAAATTTTAAAGACAGTGTATGTGTGTATACCAAAATCACATTATTGTTCTGGAATGGCCAGATGCAAATGGGAAAAGTTAAAAGGAACATAACATATAGATCTATAGGGATGGCTTGGGTTACTGCAGCATCCTAGTGAAGTCTTGAGCACTCCTAATTGCAACAGAAGTCAGAGGAAACTTCTTCAAAAAAATAAATAATGTGGGATTTATCTGTCTTAGTCCCTCTGGAGGGTAATTCCACCTATCCCAAGACAGTCATCTAAGACATATTAGATGAAGCACCTCTGAATGTGCTTGTTTCTCCCTGCTGACTTGGAGCAAATGAGTAGCTCAGAGAAAGAAATTACTTTTAAGCAGATAAAGTTGAACGAGATTAATAAGGTATAAATGCTTCAAACTTTGCCAAAGCAGGCACTCAGAGCTCAGCCTGATCACCAAATTAACTGGATACTTGTCATGTTAATCTTAATCTATTTATCTTATTCCCATCAGTAAAATATGGCTCATGTTCCTATCTCAGTGTTAGGATATTCTGAAGATGATTAATATTGGAAAAGAGGGAAGGGAAGGGAAGGGAAGGGAAGGGAAGGGAAGGGAAGGGAAGGGAAGGGAAGGGAAGGGAAGGGAAGGGAAGGGAAGGGAAGGGAAGGGAAGGGAAGGGAAGGGAAGGGAAGGGAAGGGAAGGGAAGGGAAGGGAAGGGAAGGGAAGGGAAGGGAAGGGAAGGGAAGGGAAGGGAAGGGAAGGGAAGGGAAGGGAAGGGAAGGGAAGGGAAGGGAAGGGAAGGGAAGGGAAGGGAAGGGAAAGGAAGGGAAGGGAAGGGAAGGGAAGGGAAAGGAAGGAAGGGAAAGGAAGGAAGGGAAAGGAAGGAAGGGAAAGGAAGGAAGGGAAAGGAAGGAAAGGAAAGGAAAGGAAAGGAAAGGAAAGGAAAGGAAAGGAAAGGAAAGGAAAGGAAAGGAAAGGAAAGGAAAGGAAAGGAAAGGAAAATAGCCATGAGGAAACAATCAGTTCTGTCTTTAAAGCAGCCTTTGAACTCTGGGTAGAAAATATGTCCTGGAAGCAACTACTCTACAATAAAACTAAAATTTCATAACGAATTGCTGCTGCTATCTGGACATGGTTCTCACCAGGGGAGGTTCCACTTAAACACAGTAGGCCACCGTGTAATTAAGCTGCAAGATAACATGTAATAAAAGGGAGAAAGGTAAGTTTTCACAAGCAGCTTTTAGTGTAGCTTATCTCAACTACTGAGAAATTCACTTTGTACCTGCAATGCCACTGATACTTTTTCCATATAGATTTTCACCTATGTGTTTCCCTGTGTGTGTAGTAAGTAACAATGTATGAATATATACATGGACAGAGAAGCAATAAAATAGTTTGAACTCTTTTGGCTTCTGGAAACTTTCCCTTCTTCCCAGGGAATAAAATGCTAAAAGTGTCCCACTTTCCAAAATGAGCAAAGTAATAAAATGTTATAAATTCAGCTGTGTTTAGATGTCTCCAAAAGAATGGCTTCTAATTAGTGAAAGAGGATTGGTGTACCTCAAAGTTCTGGTCATAGTCAGCATAGATTCATGATTCTGAGAGCCCCATTTTATAGTTACACATATATATATATTTACTGTTAGTGTGTGTGTGTATATATATATATATATGTTCAAGCTCATATATATAAGGCCTGGAATTTCAAAGTGAACATGACTTACCCCGTCCCCCAAATACTAGGAATAAAGACTCATAATAAACTAGAGAATTAATAGCAAGTGCACTTATTGTCATGGAAACACAGCCAAAACAAATACGAGGAGATTCTGATTCCCAGAATTCACACATGCCAATACAATTATTTTGCAGGGTTACCCAGAGCCCCAGCCATCCTATGTGTGCAATGTGCCTGTCCAGCACTGATCTTCCCCTCCTTCCACACCGTGTGAGCTCTTTCCTCCTTTTCAATCTCTGCTGAGGTAATATCGGTTGGAATATTAATAATAGCAGCCTTCTAAATTTGGAGTTGAAGGGACAGGGGAGAAGACTGGGTGGGAACTGGGCGATTTCAGTTTGTTTTGTCCTGTTTCTATGCTCGGACGCGTATTTGTCTCGGGCTGCCTGGGTGTTGCCATAGTGACCTTTGATAAATCCCTGCTATGGATGCTGTGAAATATAAAGCCATGCCACATTTCAGGGAGTGGAAGTTCATGGAATAAAGCAAAGGGGGGGCTGGGGCTTTCAAAGGTATATTGGTCATATTTAGTGCTCTCATCCATCCAATTAAACACTTGCCTCTTAATTAAAAAACGTATGCCTGCTAGCCTAGAAATTAATGCTGGTTTTGAGAAGTCTATATGAGAAAGTTCCTAAAGTGCCCAAAGCAGCTGGCTGCATTTGATCAACCTGTATCATTTAAATGTATTTAATATGAGGAAAAAAAAACCAACACCTTTGCCTCACTCTTACCACGCTTTGTGTTTCTTATTTCAGGAGGGAAAAATGAACAGGTTAAGATCATTCTTGTTTCCACTGCACCAGCATTCACTACTGGAACCAAAAAGAACTTTTCACTGTGTACCTGGGGCATATGACAACACCTCAAAGTGCTCTACCTTCATTCAGCAAACATCAGTCATGGTCATCTGTGGTTTGGAAGGTACAGACCTTACTTTTGTACAGATGGCCACTTAAAAATAAGACAATTAGTTCAAGCTAAGGAGAAATGAACCATGAGCGTTAATTAATTCTTCCAGAGATGACTTGTTCTACCTTGCTATACACCTAATCCAGGACAAAAGTCAGACATTTTTGAAGATAAATAATAGGTGCTGCAAACAAAGTGCAATTATGGTGGTTGTTAGCATCAGAAACATCCTACTCTATCCCTAAAAAGTAAAGGAATATTCACCTGCAGGGTTTTTTTAATCTCTGGGCCTTGGTTGAGAAGACAGATCAACTCATGTTCATCCTGATTTTTTTAGGAAAGTCACTGATGTACCGTTCTAAAGAGCTTTCTCATTCTGCACACTATCAGCAGTGCAGAGAAGCTGCCACCACTTTAGAGGACAGTTTATCCCAGCAAGCAGAAACCACTACCCAAAGACAGGGTGAATGCTCCACATGTCTTCACAGAAAGGAAGCAGAGCCTTGATTAACTTAGATTAAGTGCTGAGGGTAGAATTAATCTCCCTTAACCATAACTATTTAAAATTTAAGCCCCTGCTTTAAGCCAGGTTTCCCACTTTTGTCACTGAAAGGTCACTTGAGAGGGCATCTCATGCCATCTATTTTAGATAATTACCTAAGGATGGATTAATTCAAGACAGAGGTCTGTGGCACCAGAGGAAATTTTGGGTAATGATCTCCTGACCAAAGGCTAACACTAGTGTAATTTTCTTCTCTTTACTTCTATTATTAGCTAAGTCTACCGAAGGACAAAATATTTCCAAAATACATCATGATCTCCAACCAGAAAATATTCACAAACTGCAGCTGTAGGAACCTCCTTCCAATCCAGCACCTTGTACCTCCACTAATTTTTTAATTTCTGACACATTCCAACTTCTTTTAACACCTGTAAATCTTCTTAGATCTAACACAGATTCTATGATTCTGTGAAATAATGTATTTCCAGTGGATTATTTGGTAGCGTGCTAAGTTAATTGTTGGACTTGATGATCTTCAAGGGTTTTTCCAACCAAAACTATTCTATGGTTCTCTGATTCTATGAATTATTTCGAGATCATATCACAGAATTATCACAGTTGGAAAAGACCTCTGAGACCCCCATGTTCAACTGTCTGTATCTCCCCCATCAATAATATATATATATATCAATATTTGTATCCCACCACTAGAACATATCCTGAGGTGCCTCATTAATACATTTTTTAAATACTTCCAGAGGTGATCATAGAATGGCTGATGAATCCACCACCTTGGCAGCCCATTCCAATCCCTGACTGCTCTCTCAGTAAAGAAATCCTTCCTCAGATTTGGTCTAAACCTCCCCTGGTGCAACTTCAGACCATTCCCTGGAATCCTATCATTATTCCCTGGGGAGAAGAGCCCAGCACCCACCTCCCTACAACCTCCTCTCAGGGAGTCATAGGGAGCAAGAAGGTCTCCTCCAAACTCAACATTCCCAATCCCCTCAGCCTCTCCTCACAGGATTTGTTCTCCAGACCCTTCCCCACTTGCTTGCCCTTCTCTGAACTCCCTCCACCAGTTGACTCTCGAGCTCTTCTATGAAAAAGCCACCAGGTGAAGCAGCATTTAAGGGAAAGAAGCCAACCCCAGGTCCTTTCATCCTGTTTTTTATTGGTCAGGTGTCAAAATAGACGACGGCCGTTTTCTTGTCTTCTCTTAAAAGTTGGGCTACCAGAACCAAGAAGCAGACTCTTGGGTCTGGTTGGCACCAGGACACCAGGTGGCCCACAAACCACACAAAGAGAGAGTGAAAGAGAGGTGTGTGCACATGCAAACCTCACCATGAGCTCTTGTAGGGCCCTCTCTAAACCTTGGGGAACTAACACATCTCTCAGAGCTCTGCGTGGTACTGCCAGGGATATTGCTCACTGCATGATTTGTACATATTTAGGCTTAGCCAACCTAAGCTGATTGCAGGTACTTAAAATTGCTTTTGTGCCATGAACACTTAACACTAAACCTCTTTTAATTTGCACTGTGCTACTCAGAGAGAGATCATATCATTCTTCTGTTCAATCTAAACTCCCAAACTGGCAATCCTGACCTGCTTGGGTTTTGTTTTTTTTTTTTTTAATAATATTTTAAAAAAAGGAATTTAATAAGGATTTGAGTTCCTTTATTGAGCTTTTATTGTCAAGTCTTGTAATTGAATCACTCTGCTGTGACAGCACAGCTGAAGCTGTTATTAGCAAATTCTATAAACAATGGGCTTGATCCCTTTATGAAAAAGCATTGTAAGGGGAATAGTTAATCTGGGCTGAAAAAAAAAATGAAGTTCTGGCTGGGTAAAGGGGGGAAAATACAATTGCAGATTCCAAATATTTAAAAATGTTTCTGTGCTTCCCCATTCCAGTCCCCTCCTCCCTCCACTTCCCTTCTCCCACCACCCAGCTGCTCAAATCCTTTTTTGTTCTTTGTGCCCCAATTCTCTGAGGCAGAACTTGTTTGCAACAGGATCACTAGGGACGAAATTTTGGCTACAGAGCAAATCCTCTCTGAGAAGGCCACCGTGCCTCTGTTTTCCTAGGTAACTTAGGATATTTGATGACAAGTCACCACAGCTGGAAAACTGTAGACTCAAGAGATACTTTAGGAGGGGATGCAGTATTCATCAAACTGCTGACATTTTAATTTGGACATCTCCATTGAAACAAGTAATTCTGGGCCTTCTCTTTGGAGCTGGGAGGGTTCTAGTTAAAAGTAACAATATTAGGTGAACTTCAGCTCACTCAAAAGTAGGAAAATACATGAGTCAGCTGATGTTCCCTAATTACACTTTGCTTAAGCATAGTTTCCACTGGCTATAAAAGACTCAAGGACTAGCTCCTTGGCTGATGTCAACATGGTACTGGTACATAGGTACTTGAACACAGAATTTCTGTTGGCATCAAGTTTTACACCAGTTACTTTGTCTCCTTGGCCTTCAGCTTTTATGTAAAAACTAAAAATGGTTGAAAGGTCATTTCTATTGGAACAACAGCAAAGCTTTCTGATGTTCCAGAGCATAATCAAGGCACACAGGGTGTTAGACAAGTCCTGGGTCATAAAGTTGACATCATCAACTTTGGAAGGGCTTTCCATTCCATTGTCTGACTTCTCTATTCAGTTCATAATTTCTTTAGGGCAAAGTCTGTTTCTTATTGTGCATTTATACAGGTCACATCAGGAGCTGGATCTTGGTTGTGGTCACGTAGCACCACTGCTGTAGCAAACATTAATCATAATAATATCTAATTGACTGTAACGATAATGAGGTTAAAGAAAAATTGGTTAATGCGTTATCATCAAAGTTCTAAATGTGAACTTTAACCCCCAGTCTGCAGAAATCATTAGAATTGTCATGGAGCTTTTCATGGCTTTTAGTTCAGCTTCCACTGACCTTGTATAACCAACACTAAGACCCTCATTTTTTTTGCAGACATCAAATGTAAGGCTGGTTTCAGAGCTGGAGACCTAACAGGAGAAAACTAATGTTCAAATAGAGAAGAAAGGAGATATCTGTGTGACTGATAGGCATGAAAATCAGAGAAAGAGGCAGAATTATGAAGAGCTTCATGAAGCTATGAGGTGAAGTTACAGAACAGAGGCTGTTAGGTTTCTTTATTCAGTGAGAAGACTCCCTTTGAGCAAACCATGAAAGCTGGAATGTAAAGTAATCAAATTCAGGAAGATGGAGGATTGGATGAGTGTTAAGAAACTGAGTAAGAGCTGGAGATGTAATGAAGGCTGGTAGAAAGGACTAGGACCAGTAATGCAAAGTCAGATTTGAGGTTTCTGACAGAAATATAGTGGGCAGCATTCATATTTTTTCTTGATGCTGTTCTTGTGATGTAGCAAACAGCATGGGTTGTTTGAAGGCAAAAGTACCAAGGTCTGTAGAAAGTCTTTGGTAGCTATGGACAGTATGGAAAGGAAAGAAAAAAAAATAATGATAAACCAAATAGCTTGGTTTTACCCTCACTAACTGTAGTTGAGTAAGGATTAAGGTCTGGGAAAGAATTACACAGGAGAAGGCCAAGGATGAGAGAACTGAAAGATGTGGTTGCACTGGAGATCAAGGAAAAGGACAGAAAAAAACGTGTAAAGTAAGGCCCAAACTTAGGCACAAACACTGCTAAGGACCAGGAACACATGTCAAGAAGTAACAAGTTGCAAAGACTGTATGGAAAAAGCTTGAGATCCTATGAGGCATCCAGTACCTCTTACTCTCCCTATCAGTAAGAACTTTCAGTGCTGTTTGGGCATGGAAAAAGGGAAGAAAAAACTGCAGACTTCCACTACATAAATAGAGTTGGTGGAGGAGATGTAGCTTCTCAGAGATGTAAAGCAGAAGATGAGTCACAAGCTGCACTAAGGGAAATTGGTTGGCTGTAATTAAAAAAAAAAAAAAAATTATTGAGAATCAATTAGACAAGAGCAAAATCTGATTTCAGATATAGCCCATTTTTGAGCAAGAGGTGGGTTTAGGGATCTCTGAGGTCTTTTTTTTAGACTAGAAATATTTATGATTCAGTGACATTATGAGAAATCAGCGAGACTTTCAAAACCTCTAACTAAGCAATTTTTAGCCCTGCAGAATCAGCTTCCAGTCAATCTCTGATTTGTGCAAATCTGTTTGTTCTAAGAGCTTTTGTTGAAAGCATACCCAGAGTGATTCAACTACACAAATGTGTACAGAGAGCTGGAAAAGCAGGGGGGAAACAGAGTAAGAGTAAAAAGTTTGTTGACCCTATATATGGAGCCATTAAGTGGGAATAAATTGAAAACTTCCACTGATACCAGAGATTTTTGCTCTGAATTCTGCTTGTATTTCAGTGAGCTACTAATGACCATATGGAAAAAAAAATTGGCATCTCTCACTATGATGAGCTATTAATGACTTTAAGGAGAAAAAATTGGCAGCTCTCACTAGGATGAATTATTTCACTTGTAAATCACTGTCACTATTTTGAGTTACAAAATACATATTTTAATAATATAAATCTTTGAACACACACACATGCCAAGCATTTTTCCTGTGCAATGCATAGAAAAACCAAAATAAACCAATTACTTTAATGTGATGAAATCTAAAAGTTGATCTGAGTGTTTCTATGGTCACAGACCTGTGTTTATAAGTTTGGTCTTCCCCCTGTAGTTAAAGAGGAGCCTGGTGACCAATAGGAAAGCAAGACCTCATTCTCCACATTCCATTAGCTTCATAATTCCACATAAAATGATGGGTTTAGTGCCATATGGTGAAGTCTGATATGAAGAAGAAAGGGGAAAATATATATATATACCCACTCCTGCACACATCCATATGCATGCACACATATATATCTGTGTATGTGTGAAATATTTGTGTGTATATATATTTTTTGCACATGATTAACCTGTCTGGCTTCCTTCAGGAAATGGCATATACTGATGAAGTGAAACAAATTTTTTTTTCAACTTTTGCAATGATTCTTCATGCTGTTAAGGTTTGCCTGAGTGTGGATTTGGGGCTGAGATTTTTACTTTAAATTCAACTGCGTGGATAGCCTCACTGCAATTCTAATTTTCTGGAGTCAGCCTGGAAACCACAAGGCAGAATTCTTTCCAGGAGCTATGACTTTCAACACGTAACCTAAATAACAATACTGATTTTAGCTAATGGTCTAAACATCTTAAGCATTAAATGGGGGATAAATTTGTCATGAGGTCAAGAGTTAAGGATTCTTAAATAAAAGAGTATTGAGAATGTGCGTGTGAAAGACAGAGGTAATTTGATTTCCATTCATCAATTTTCTTTTCAGATTACAGTTCCATTAGCAAAAATTCTCCAGGCTTATGTTATTACAGTTTCAAGTTTATCTTAAACCACAAGCTACAAAGGTCTTGGTATTCATTTACTCAGCCTTCACCTGGTTCTTCTGACTGAATATGAAAAGACAATTTGAACTTTTTTTAGGCAGAATAAGCCTGCTAAAAATGGTGACCTTATTCCCAATATTGCAGCAGTGCCAGGGAGCCAAAAAGTTCCTAGTGGTGCTATCTCAAATTGCAGAAAACCCAGTAAAAGAAATACTTTGCAACAGAGGTAGAAAAAGAGTAAAGACAAAGAGATTTTCTACTTAGGAGAGCGGAAACAAGGTGCAAAGCTATTTTTTTCAGGGTGAAATAAAACATCTCTAAGCCTTAGTGCAGAGGGTATTTGAATACTGGTTCAACGAGCAAATATTTTTTAACTAAATTATGGATGGTCTTGGCTGGAGATGTGGTAAAGTCAATCAAGTTGACAAAAATGACTCTTTCCTTTTTTGTGTTTCTCAGAAAAAAAATATTGGGGTTTGGGTAAGGACAAGTGAGCAGAACTACTGTAAATTCTTGATTGGTTAGTGAACTTGGAAAATGAGTATTTAAATTTTTTTAAAATTAAAAAGTAAGGTTCGGTTGGGTTTTTTTGATTTTTTTTTTTTTCAATATGTAATATCTGATTCATATTACCTACCTCTGAACATAAAATATCCAAAATCTATGCCAATTTTGTTGTTTAGACTCCTTGAACATTAATAAAGGGCTAAGCATCCCCAGCAGATGAGTCTCCCCAGCTTCTAGTAGGTATCTAGTATAACTCTATTTGCACTTTTCCAAATCTCTCAGAATATTCTGAATGAAAGGCTTCAAAATACAAAGGATTTCCTGGGAATTAAGTAAATTATACTTATTTTCATTGCCTCATGTGTTTCAAATAAAATACAGAAACAGAAAATTAGTCCAACCTCCTACAATGATCTGAATTCATTGTTTTTAAATCTTTAATTTCTTGTGGAAGAGGAAGTCATTTTTTAAGTGGCAACAAACTGTAAAAACATTTTCAGGCAATTCTAGCAGGAAGTGATGGGGAAAGTTCAATGAAGAACCACAGAGTCAAGAACCATGGGAGCTGCATGGCTGCACAGATGCAGTATGGAATTGAGATGATGGAGAAGAAACTTCAAGAGTGAGATAAGAACATGAAGCTACTATGCTTTAAAAAGAAATATTTAAAACTCTGAACAGGCTTTGGCTACAATGCCAGATGTTATACCAGAAACACAAAATTTCTCTTGTCCTTTCATGTGCCTCATGGTCTTGATGGAGGAATTCTCTGGTTAGACAAGGAAATAGTCAGGAAAAAGAAGGAATCTGGTTAAAGTATCTATTGGAGAGCAGAAGGAGAAGACGAGGGAATGGAAAAATTCCTAAAGTAGTGTGCAAAGTAAATTAAACTGCAGGGGAGACTTTAATTAATCAAATGGTTTTGAATTGCAAAAGCAGCCAAACATATGCAAAACCTCTTCTGTGGGAAGAGAGGGATCAGACAGAGAAGGAATGGACCTGAATTTCAAAGCTGAGACTTTCTTTTCTGCCTGTCCTATAAAATCTGGCCTGGCTAATAAGCATCTGTATGTTCAAACTAGGAGACCAGACATCAGCTTGCAAAGGCTGACAGATTCACATATCTCAGAAAAATGACAACCAGCAGATGACTGGGATGAAAATAGGGGATGAAAATCTGGGATTTCACCAGCCAGAGGAGAAAGATCTTTTTTTTTTTTTTTTTTTTTTTTTCTGACTAAGCAGAGATTAGGAGATGTGGAAGCAGCAATCACACTATAATTAACTCCAGCACCACAGAGGAAATGTTCAAAGAGCACAGCAGGGAGTTCATTTTCAGGATGCCCATATGGGGCTGGCCTCAAGATGTTCTTGTTCTTACTGAAGATATTGGCAAACAGCAACTGATGTTAATGTGAGCATAATGTGCTTTAAAAAGCACAAGACATTTGAAGAAAAATATTTCACTCTTGTTAAGAGAACAATCCCAAAGACACTTCTCATAAGCAGGTAGTGGATGTCACAGACTTTTCTTCAGTCATAGGTTTGTGGTCATGTAGGCTTCCTGGACACAAAAAAACACATCTCCAAAGGATGTTTCATTTTACTCATACTAGACACCTACTAGAAGCTGGGGACACTCATCACCTGGAGGTACTTAGCCCTCTCTTAATGTCTAGTGAGTCTACACAACAAAATTGGCATAAATTCTGGTTATTTTTATGTTCAGAGGTAGACCATATGAATGAGAGTTCATTAAAAAAAAAAAAAAAAAGGAGTACAAGTAATGGTCATTGCAGGTCTCTGAATGAAGTTTCTAAAATACTCATTTTCCAAGTTCAATAACCAATCAAGAATTTAAAGTAGTTCTGCTCACTTGTCCTTTCCCAAAACCCAACATTACTTTTCTGAGAAACACAAAAAAGGGAATGGTCATTTTTGTCAACTTGATTGACTCTATCACGTCTCCAGTCAAGACCATTTATAATCTAGTAATTTTTCATTCTTTTTCCTAACAAAAAATTAAACACACAAATTAAACCTGAATTGAAAAAAGAAAGAGGAAAGTGATGAGGGGAAAATAGTCATTGTATAAGGAAAAGCTGTCCTAGATGTCTCAGCATGTACAATAGTTTAACTCACAGTTATTCTACTTGCTGCAGGAGTGAGTGGTTGAGTATTTCCAGGTTGTGCTAATCCTGGAGGTCAGGAAAAAGCCATGCAGTGGGACTTTTGGATGTTAACATCTGTGAGTCTCTGAAAATAAGTCTATAGGTCAAGGACTGGAGAAGGGAACACAACAATTGTTCTCTGAGTTCCATTTTTTCTTATTGAGTTAAAGCTAGTGCTACAGGTTTAGGAACCAGAAAAAAAAAATAAAAATGAAGATCTGTAATGATTCTTTGGGAGACTCAGGAGAACAGGGGAGGGCAGTCCAGGTCATTTGCAAGAAGGAGTGGAGGGAGGCCCAGGTCACTTCAGAAGTAGGATGAAAAAGTATGAGGGCCCAATTATTTGAGACAGTGAAGAGGAGTGGCACAATAGTGTCAAGTCAGTTGGGGAAAATGGAAAACGCAACAGCAGGCAGGAAAAATCTCATCTGGCATTGCAAAAGGCAATTTTTCATCTTCTGCTTCCCCTCTGCCTTGTCAGAACTGAACTAAGATTTAGTTACATAAATAGCTAAACAGGCTGGGGCACCCTTGAAGATACCTGACTAATTAGAACACTGTTGGTTGGAATGGAACCAAAGAGCCTGTTGAGGAGCAAGACCTTTGACTTTCACTTGGCAGATCAAGGAGAACTCTATCAGTGTTCTTGGAAAAAGGAAAAAAAAAAAAAAAAAAGAAAAAAAAAAGCTTTACTTAAATTGCAGCTCTAATCTAAAAAACCACTGTGCTGTGAACACGCAGTTTTATTGCTCTGAGGTCAGCATCTCTCTGTGGCTCCAGAGAAAAACACGTTTGAGTTATCACGTAGCTAAACAAGACCTCTGTTTCAGCAGTTTACTCTGTCATCTTCTAGGTGAGCACCATGATCAAGGAGCTTGTAAAGAAATTACATCTTCATGCCCTGACATTATGCTGGATCCTCACCTAACCCTATCCATCTATGAGCTAGATGTCTGGGCAGACTCAACCACCTGAAATTCTTTTGTCAATGAGAGAATGGGATGTCCAGAGGAAGACTCATCCTACTTGGTTCAGATTAATACTTTCTTTTTCACTCAATACATGTGTGATGTAGAGACCTATGTTGACTAGACAGATAAGTGCTAGATTACTGTGGTTAGATGAAATAATAAATCCAAAATAATCCAAACCTCTTTTTCTTAAATGTTAAGGTTTTTTGAGGTCAAGTTTTCAGGTGTTCCTGATCAAAAGCACTTTATACGTAATGAAGACAAATAATTTTAATGGAGATAAATAACCTTATGTAATTGCAAAGAGACTGAGGCTTTAGGTAAAATTCCACATGTCACAACACAAACAGTGAATGTCTCCATGGTGATGAGACTGTTGAACAGGACTTACTAAATGCTTCTGCTGCTATGTGAAGAAAGGACAGAGCCAGTCTTTATGCAGCTTCATGGGGTGACTATAGAATCCTGTTACTGGATGCTGGATGTAGTTACATTCATCAGCAATAAAGATCTCAGTCCATGCAGCCACAAGCTGACACATTTTCAACCGTCAGGTTTTACCAAGCCTTTTCCCTGCAAGTGACTAATTTTGAAAACATTTTCATTTTTTGCCCTAAGGTACGTTGTAAATCAATTGAACAGACTTCGAAGGAAAACAGCTTTAGTCTCACTTAGACTGCTGAGATTCAGAGGCAACAGCAGGAAAATGGCACTAGAACACATCAAAATTTGGACAGCATTTCTTGAGGGTTGACCCTTATGTTCCATAAACAATGGATTTATAGATTCATTTAGTCACTAACAAACACTTCTCAAAGTGGCAGCTGGATCTCAGGTAAGCATAAACATTATTCAAAACATTATTCAAGAATTCATTATTCATATTCATATTCAGTCACAATGCAAATAAAGAGAGGGTGCACAGGTCATCCTTCTAACCCAAACCATTTGGTGATTCTGTGATGAACTTTAAGAGCTTTTCCAACCAAAACCATTCTATGTCTTGTGAATTAAAGGGCTGATAAGGTGCTGGATAGTCCTAGGAAGCGAAGGTTCTAGCATCCCACTACTCTGTCCAGGAACCTTAGGTAAAATGTGAGAGAAGATACTAAGTATGGAAAATATATATTTTTTTAATAAAAGATGTAATGGGGATTCTGTGCAAAATTCAGAGGGACATCAAGGTGCTGGAGAGGGTGCAAAGAAAGGCAACTGGACTTATTAAGGGTCTGGAGAAGAGGCCTTACAAGGAGAGGCTGAAGGAGCTGGAGCTGTTCAGCCTGGAGAAGAGGAGGTTGAGGGGAGACCTTGTTGCCTTCTACAGCTCCCTAAAAGGAAGATGTAGTGATGCTCGTGTTGGCCTCTTCTCCCCAGTGACAAGTGACAAGACAAGTATCATGAGTACAAGTTACACCAGGGAATGTTCAGATTGGATATTAGGAAAAATTCTTCACTGAAAGAGTGGTGAAGCATTAGAACAAGTTGCCCAAGGAGGTGGTGGAGTCACCATCCCTGAAAGTATTCAAAAAACAGATAGATGGGGTGCTTGAGGAGATGATTTAGTGGTTAAAGTGATGTAGGACTGGCAGTTGAACTTTATGATCCTGAAGGTCCTTTCCAACCATGAGGATTATACAAAACTATGATCTGTACAATGCTGTCTGGAAAACCTCCTAGTCTCTGAATTTCACTTCAGAGAGGAATGAAAGTCCAAAGACTTCTAAGGAGAAAATATTACAAAGTACTTTGCAATAGTTGCCAACCCTGTGTGGTGTTCCCAGGTAGCTTTGGGCTTCTCAGATGACACTTCACACTTAGAAGGGAAGCAACTGAATTGAACCCCAAAGGCAGGATTCATCTAGCAGATTAAGATCATAGAATCACAGGATGATTTGGGTTGAAAGGAACCTTTAAGATCAGCTACCCTTGCCATGGGCAGGGACACCTCCCATTAGACCAGATTGCTCAAAGCCCCATCCAACCTTGAACATTTCCAGGAATACACATCCACAGGTTCTCTGAGAAAGCTGGGAGAGTGTCTCACCACCTCTGGAGGAAAAAGTTTCTTCCTGATATGTCATCTAAATCTCTGTTCTTTCAGTTGGTGCCTACAAATGTCTCCACATGGAGTGGGTGTTTAAGCTACCATCAAAGTCAGTGCAGTGCCTGCTTGAGGAAGAGAGATCTACTCACAGACACCCACTTGTCAGACTCTCTGAAATGTTCATGTTCTCTCACTCTTCCTCCTTCATCTCACCAAACCATCAGAAAAAAATACCCACACCAGCTTAGGGACAATTTTCTCTCCACATTGAGGAAACCGTTGCAATCCTGTGAGCATTTCCAGGGTGTCCATCCTTTCCGTGTCTCCCAAGAACCCCTTCTGAACATCATTTCCAAATTGTCTGCAGATTTCTAACCAATAACTGCCTTCTCTTCCACTCCTCTTCCTCAACACGGCATTGATCAGACATTGAAGAGATGCTGGCTGTTTTCCTAAGAAACTTGTGGTGATTCTATGTATGGTCTCCAAAGCCCTAAACATTTAGAGAGGAGAAAGACTTTAACAGGAGGCAGTGCTTTTTACAGCACTGGTACCAGCAGCAGTGGCAGAGATTTAAGTCACAAAAGGGAGGTTTGATGTGGGTGAATTGGGGAGGGGTCACTGTCAAATCTGCTGAGATTCAATCTGAGAAGAGGGAATAAAAAGACAAAAAATGTTAAAGTGAGAAAAAGAAGAAAAAAATAAAAATTGAAACCAGCAATCAACAAACCCAGGCAGCTCAAACTGTTGGAGACCATCCCAGAGAGCAGTCAGATTACCCCCTAAATTAAAGGGCTCCATTTCTCCCCATGCTCACCCACATCACCCACATTTCCCAAAGTGCAGATTGCTGCATAGCAAATAGGTCTGCTTCATGTCACTTTAAGCAGAGGGTTTTATTTTTCAAGGCCAGGTTGTATGAGGCTGCATGAGCAACATTGTTTAGATGAGAGGTTGGAGTAGATGATCTCCAAGGTTCCTTCCAACTTAAGCCATTCTATGATTCTATGATTATTCACTGGGAGCATTGCCAATTTCATGTCCTGCTCTGATCTCTGAAGAGAAAAAGGCCCCTCAGAAGCAGCTCTCAACTGTGCTGGAAGGGTTTTTCCCTCTCTTTCTGCTATGTAGAAAGTCTAAGTTAACAGCTTCTCTCATTAGGACATCACAGCTTTGTGCCAGGAGTTAAATGGGTGAACTCAAGTCATACCCATGTGACAATGTGTCCCAAGCAAAAACAATAACTCATTTGTCTGAGCACAACAATTGCTTATCAAAACATACAACATCATTCACTTGGCTAATTGACCCTGTCCAACATAAAATCTTCAAAATCAATGATTGATTCGTTGGTGAAAATGTCAGAAGCAGAGCAAATAGGCCAAAAGCATAAACTTCACCTCAGAAATAATCCTGAGGTGTTGCACAAGAGTTTTAGTTTCCATACATCAAGTCACCTCTTCGGTAAACTGCTTTTCCAAGGTCAATATTAAAAACAATGCAAGAAAAAGGAACTACCACAGCAGTGGGACACATCTCAGTCGTCTGGAAGTAGGTGTTTAATTTCAATTATTCACAATCCCCCTCTCTCAACACATACAAACACTCCTAAAAGGTGATTTATCACATTTCTGATGAGATGACTTAGTTTAGCTTAATGTAGCTAAAGACTGGGTGTCTAAATAGTCTGGCTAAGATCTAGTTTAGCTGAGACTCAGTGTCTAACAGTTAATGGCTAAAATTAATTGAGATGAGTTCCACTCCATGTCTCAATCTCCCTCAACATTTTAGCAGCAGAATTCACTTGGTCTGAAATTTAAGTGTGAGACACATTAAGACCAATACCTCATATTTCACTTTCTCAACAGAGGTGGGCAAAGCATGACACTTTTTACTTTATTCAGTGCAAAGCAGCATAAAGGAAGCTTGAAGATTTGATTTTCAGTGGTCACATAGAAGCGTTGGATCAGACAGGAAATTCCCCACCCTTATCACAGGGTAAGAAAGGGCTCACAGAAATGAGGGATATCTGTTGGGGCTCTATAGGCATCCTGAAATTGCCAGTGGAAGACTTTTAGTGGTGCTTCTCTTCTCCTGCTCTATGTCTCCACTTTCCAAATCATAGAATCACAGAATGCTCATCGAATAGTTTAGGATGGGAGGAACCTTAAAGATCATCTAGTTCTGACTTCCCTACCATGACCATGACCAGGTTGCTCCAAGCCGCATCCAACCTGGCCTTAAGCACAGATGTACCTGAAGCAAAGGTCAAGCCAAAAGGTACTTTTGGCATATTGAGGTCACAGCAAAGAAGGAAAAAGGGTCCTCTGGTACAAGAGATACAGGCCTAGGTGTGAGGAGATGTTGGGAGGAAGTTACTTGCATCAGTCTCATAAAAAGAGAAGTGAGCTTTTCCTAATCCAGGGTGATGTCCAATCCTCTCCTTTGAGCAGCTCTGAAGAGTCTTGGCTGGTAAAATGGTAAAGTCAGTGTAAGTTGGGTAACCCCTTACACACTTTGCTACAGAGGAGCAAAGGAGAAGTTATTAATGGCAATTTCACATCACAGGAATAGATCTGAGGAACCTGGTCTAGTGGAAAGTGTCCCTGGCATGGCAAGGGGGATATTGGAGCCAGATGAGCTTTAAGATCCCTTCCAACCCAAACCTTTCTAAGATTCTATGATCTACTTCAGAGAGCACCACCATGAAACAGCTCACAGACACATATGAACTACAACATCTTTGGTCTGTCTTGACCTCTTCCTCCAGCACTGTGGTGTAGCAGATTCTACTTTACCATTCCCCCCCCCCAAAAAAAGAATTCTAATAATTATTCAGCTTTGAAATTTAGAGAAGAAAAAATTCTATCTCCAAGAGAATAAATTATCCCCACCATCTCCGTGTTTTAATTTCTACTTTTGGCATCTTAGTAAAATTTTAATTCCTCAAGCAGCCCTAGGGGAAAAAATAGACCTTGTCTCTGCTGGCTTGATGTTCGCTCTCTGCACCTTCCCCAGTTTTACAGAGTCCCCTGGCAGCTTCAGACTCCATCCTGCTGTCATTGCAGGATCATTGCAACCATAGCCAGGTTGGATGGGGCTTGGAGCAACCTGGGCTGGTGGGAGATGTCCCTGCCCATGACAGAAGGGTTGAATCTTGATGATCTTTAAGGTCCCTTCCAATCCATACCTTTTTGTGATCTTGTGCAAATTGACACCTGAGCTGCTGTCATTTCAGGTTGGGTTTTTTACTGTTTGTTTGTTTGTTTTTAAGGAAAAAAAGCAAAACCACAAACAAAGCAACAAACATACAAACTAAAAACCCCACAATATTTAATTCCAGTAATAGCTGCTAAAATCTCATAAAATTCTGTGTGGGTCCAGTAACCTTACACTGGACATTTGTGGCTACTTCCTAGAGAAACAAGAGAAAGCAAAGAAAATTCTTTTTGGACAAATAGCACATGTAATACTACAATTGGCTACATTCCTACCAGGCTCTCCGTGCCAGCAATTCAAAGACTGTAACTTTAGAAGAAAGGTGTGATTGCTGTCTTGGCCTGAACTTGCTCTTTACAGAGGCTGCAGCATGGATAGACTTGGCTCAGGTGTTGTTACCTCCCCAGGTAAAGCAAAGGAATCCTGGAGTCACAGAACTGGAAAAGGTGATTAAGAAACCAGGTCTGCTGGGAATACTCCAGAAAGTGGCCCAACCACACAATCCTGACCACATATAAATGTTTCTCTGTATGTGCAGTGAGTGTGGGTCCTTGTGGAAAGCTGGGCTGACACTTAAGACCAAGTGCCCAGGATTCCCCATCATGCTGCATGGACTGAAAAGCAGCCAAGCCACAAATCCTCAGCAGAAATCATTCCTTACAATGTTCATGTGGAAGGAAGGCAGGCAGATCCCTCCTGTCGTTTTATTTTGGAAAGAGCTGTAATGCTTGCAGATGCCACTGTGTGTCCTGGATGTATGAGTCAATGAGTAAAATGAGTAAAAAATTCTTGCAAAAAGCAGAGTTTTACGTCAGGGGAGCACATTCCCCACAGCAGCATCACAATCTAATTTTTGTTGCTTTACGTGTGTTTCATATGGAAATCGTTGAGCATTTTTTGCACGTGTAATTTCTTTGTATTACAGAACTATTCAGAAGGCTCAGCAACAGCTTCCTAGGGAATTATAAGAATTAAGGAAAAATGAATCATTAAGGCAATGGAATCACTGCTCCTACATACTTTTTCTGCAGGGGGGTGCAGAGTTTTCCCACGTATGGGTGGTGAGAGATGCCTGCATTTGCCATCAGTCATGTAAAGGCATGTTTGTAAATTTAGTCCAAATAATTGCTGGGATTTAAGAGAGAGAGAGACTTCAGAAAAGGAAATATGAATTTTGGGAAGAATGGCTCAAAAGACCTGATACCTTGGACTACAGCTGTAAACAAGAGGAAGCTCTGATAAAAACCTGGAAAGAGTTTTGAGCCATTCTGACTCAAAAGACCTAAATGCAGCTGGGAATGGTGTCTGGAAAGTCTTGATTATCCTCTTCTGGGAATAAACCCCACCCAGAGGGAAGCAGGATGGAAAACACCAGCTGTGACAGATGTGGCTGATGTGACAGGGAGTGAGATTAGGTAAAGCTTTGCTAGGACTGACATGGAAGTCTTCTCTGCTACCATGAATTAGGTCAGTAACAACAGCTCTTCCCATTAGTTTTGAAGCTGTGTCTATCTACAGAATAGAAAAGATGAAATGACAGAACAGGAAAGATGAAATGGAAGGGGCAACAGATATATTCTTTAGCACAAGAGGAAATTTATCTTGACTTACTTTGGAAGTTTATAACTTACACCTCAAGCTCCCTTTATGCCCAACATCTTTTTTTTTAATCAGACTGAATTTAATGCTCAGATGCACAAGTGAGGTGAATTCCACCCATTTTTTCATATGTGAAATACCAATCTGGTTGATGTTGAGCCTAAAATGCTGTTGGCTCTGTCTGATATTTCAAATACTTTCTGCCTGCCATTCTGCCACCATATTTGAACTCTCTGATCTCTAATAAAATGTTGAAATCAAATTGCAGTAATTGCCTTAGTGGTGATATTAATAGGAAACCTTCCTGTGGTATTAATAGGAAACCTTCCTCCTCTGCCAAGCTGACTGATTTCCTCAGGCTAGTGGGTACTTGATATCATTATGTTCTGTGCCCCTCGATTAAACATGGTATTACTGACTTTTTGATTTAAAAGAAGGGGAAAGAGACAATTGTCTATTTGCATATCTGGCATCTAGCATACCTATTCATTTCTTCCAGAACACAGGCTCAAAATGGATCTGTTTCTCAAGCTCATCAATCCCCATGTGAATGGGAGTTACAGCAATGCTACAATCAAAAAGTCCTTTTCTTTTTTTTTTTTGTTTTGTTTTGTTTTGTTTTGTTTTGTTTTTTTGGCAGATGCATAGTTCCATTTATTTTCCCAGTAGAGGAAATCTCAGATTTTCACAGCGTATCATTTTCCATATTTCAACCCATTCTCATCTGATTTCTCCTATCTTCTTGTTTCCTCCTCATTCCACTTATTTAATGTTTCGCTGAGAAAACCACATTTCATTCAAACCCCACCCCATTTTGCACCACAGGCCTCTGTTCCACCCAAAGTGAAAAACCAGTTTCAAGGCTAAACAAGGTTAAAATTAGGATGGTCCTTAAGGACATCATCGTGCTCAACAAAACAGCCAAGAGTGATTTTCCTTTCTATCAAAGACACAGTTTCCAGCTATGTCTTGTCCTGATTTTTTCTTTAAAATAATTATCACATCTTCAAAGGCACTTGCAGCTGTAGGCATTCTTACCCTCCCAAATTACACAGCTAGTGAGGGAAAGGACGTCAGAGTGAAACGAAGGCCAATGGCAAATCCAAACACCTTGGACCCACCACTTAGTGACTGAGCTGGCCAAAAACCTTCCTAATCTTGCCAAAGAGAAATGAGGCTATGGAATGAGCTTCCCACAGACAGCTAGTGTGGGAGTGAAACTGTCTCATGATGAAAGGACTCTGCTTGTACCTTCCATAAAACACGTAGTAACATCACAGGAGGTTGAGAAGCATTTGGGGAAAACTTCTCCAATAACCAGGCACTCACTGCTATAGGGGTGCAGAAAGCAATTTCTGGGGTCACAAGTTTGAGCTTGAAATTCATTCTTCCATGGATTTGTCCTGACCTTAGTCTTTAAATTCAAGGGGACATGACTCAATCTCTCTCTTTGGCCACTTTGTCCAGCACTAAGGAATAATTTTGCACTGAAAATTTTATGGATACTGGAACATTTCTGAAGGAAAAAAAAATGCTTTTTTGACATTTAAATGAAATAGAACAAAAAATATGATCAACAGTTCCTGTCTAGCTGTCATGCATAAGCACAAAGACAAGGACAAAATTAGCATTAAACCAAATCGTGTTTTGAGAGGAGTCAAGTTTGTTCACTCTATAAACGGGAAAAAAAAAAAAATTGTTCTTAAAAGTTTAAGGTGTTTTTTTCCTGTTGTTATTTTGTTTTGTTTTGTTTGTGTTCCTGTCCAATGATCCGGAACACATAGCCACAAATCTTTAAAAGCAATTTTTGATTGCTCAGAAGCACCTGGACAAGGTTTGACTGGAGAGGTCACCTGTGAAGCTCCAAGGAAGAGCTATAGCCCAAATATACTAAGAAGTGAGGGTCCAGGCCTGAGTTTAGGCACGTAGTGACAGGACAAGAGGATGATGAGACACTGACATAGGTTGCCCAGAGAAGCTGTGTCTTCCCCCTCCATGGAAGTGTTCCAGGCCAGGTTGGATGGGGCTTGGATAGAGCTGGTCTAATGGGAGGTGTCTCTGCCCATGAAGGGGGTTGGAACTGGATGAGCTTCAAGGTCCCTTCCAACCCAAACCAGTCTGGGATTCTATGATTCTATGCTGCTTCCCCTGCCTGACAAACTGACCTTGATCCTTTAGTGTCCTTCTGAATTGAGGCATGAGCCATGTGCACCTTGGGCTCCTGTCCCATAATTTGGTTTCACCGCCCACAGAGAAGTGAGGTGGTGTCTGCTCTACAAGAGGCTCCCCAGGTGCTCCCAATCCTTCTGGAATTATAATGAATGCTTTGAATAAAGGACAAACACCATATCCTTTCTGTCTGCTAGCAAAGACCACCACAGGGAGAGTGACAGGCCTCAATGCTTCCATGAGACAACCTCAGTCATATCCAAGCCATGAGCGGAAGAGGACAACCCCAAAACATTCCTTCTACCCACTCTACTTGGAGTACTGATAATCTTTGGAGGGGTCACAGGCTGTCAAGATGGGAGTGATGCTTGGATTCACAGCATCTCAACTCCCCAGCTCTTGACTGTCAGATAACACCCCATGATAGGTGGAAGACCACAAACAAGATGTAATTGAAAATAAACCAGGGTAGAGAGAAGGAAATAAGCCATGTTTTGTTATCACTTCTGTGTATTAGTACACCCCTAAAGCTGAGGAGAGAAAGGAAGAGAAAGGCCTTCAGTTCCCTTCCCTTTAAGCATCATTTCCTATGCACACAAGTAACATGAACACTGCAATTATACAGCCAAGCTAGCTGAAGACAGAACAAGAGGGGGGAAAAAAATAGGAGGAAAGATTTACAGCTCTTCCAAAAGATGGAATTGAAATATGTAAAACAGGGCAGCACTGATTGCCAAAATACTGGAGGTTTTCTGTTCCTTCCCCTGTGCTGTATTGTGAGCAGTGTTTGGAAGGGTGGGGAGGGGGGTGAGCGGGGAAGTGTTGGAATCTCAGGGATTTTATTTCACCATGAAACTTTAGCACAAGAAATTTTAATTGTGGATCCTTGTGGACAAGACCTTGAAATGCTACCCAGCCAGAGCTTTCTGGTCCCGGAGTGTTCTTGGAACTGGTTGTGGCTCCCAGTCACTTGGTTGCTTTATCCAAGTTTGTTCTCTCAAACCTTCAGTGGGATGCAGAAACAGGTTCGGGGGTTAACTATTTCTTAGCAGCCCTGAACATGAGAACTTGGTCATGCAGGCAGTGTGTTTGTATCTATTTTGGAGGAGAGGGTTGTGAGAGTTTTCTTTTTTTCTTGCTTTGGAAAATGATAGGCCTTTAATGCAGCTGGCACCTAATCAAGAAACTTTGGAAGAGGAACACGAGTTCAGCCGCTCCGAGTAATTGATTGTGGCTACTGGTTGACTGCATTACTGTTTGTGATAGCATGAAATACTATATGTTGGAGAGCCTCAGAATTATCAAGGTATTTAATCATGGCCTGGGCACATTGCTGATGTATTTATGTGTATTACCACTGGAGGGTCACTTGGGTGACGTGCTGAGATAATGGAAAGAAAGAGGACTTGGCACTGCAGGCAATACATCTCCTTGCTCAACTTTTGAATTTACAGAACCTCTTGGAAAATACCAGTAGCCAAACTAAAGCACCTCTAGATGATTAATCTGCATTTTAAAGTGTGAATATTCGAATTCAGGTCCTCAGTGGGTAGAAGCTGGAGGTACCCCTGTGACATTGATATAGACCAGATGAGAATTTGGCTTTGTTCCACTGAAAGGTGGGTCAGGAATCCACATGAGAAATCCACATGAGCTCAGATTATTTGGAGAGTTCTACTTCCCAAGTCCAAATATACTATAAAAACAGCCCCTCCTGCAGAATTGTCCTGTTTCCAGATCCCCCAGAACACCTGCACTGGTGAAAGTTTTGGGAAGTTTGAAAGAAAAAGGTGATTTAGTTAAACTCTTAGCAAAATCTTGTTTGTGTTCTAAAGAGGTTTGAAAAACGATTCTTGAAGCACTGTAGACATTTCCCCATTGTTTTCATTTCCCAGGCTTCACTAAAGATTATTTTTTCTTCTTTTCCAAATTTTCAGACAATTATCCTCTTCCTTTTCTTTAAATAAACGTAGTATTTAATTTCACTTCTTAAAATTATTTTTGTTACAAAATCTCAATAAATCCAAATTTCAGGAAGCCAAACACCTTGATAACTACTTGCAGAACATTTTTAATAATAATACTAATAAAGTTATAACATTCTTACTAAAATAAGTTTTTCCTGTGATCCATCATCCTTCTGCCAATGGCTACACCTATTTGCTGCAAAATCATCTTGAATACTGGGAGAAAAATCCTCCACTAAAGCTGCTACCTGGGAGGAAGACAAAAAGCAGATGGCACATTTCATTACCTTGCTAATCCCCATGTGTGTATCAGGCATTTGTTTGCCTTATTTTTAAATGCCTAAAAATGAGACATCTTAACCTGAGCTAGTCAATGTCCATCAGTGTAATAATCAGAACAGAGAAACTGCAGCCTAAAACAGGTTTCTAAGTTTTTGTGGCTCACCTCCTGAGGCTGCTAATTTCTCAACACTGATTCTACAGGTCTAAGGTGAATGGATCAAATTTGGACATGAAAAAGGGTGGTAAACACAGCCACACGTTGTTTTATCACCCTCTGTTCCTCCACCTCCCACATTCCAGAGAAAATAAAAAAAATGTGCTTGTCCTCTTCCCTTGTAGCTGAGAGCAGAGGGGAACCACATTAAAAAATTGAATTACTACCCATATGTAGAATGAGTACATGACCATGCATAACAACTGAATTACTGTCTCTCCCCAGAAGAACTGTCCCTTGAGTGGGTCAAATCTCTCAGATATCCATACGAAAAAAATACAGTAGTAAAATTTATTTCTTTGTGCTTCCTACTTTCACAAGTGTCTTCCTGGTTAACTCTTGGCCCATCGAATGCCTGGAGGACACGTGTTCCTCTGAACAAATCCCTTGGAGGACTTGGTTCAAAGTATTCATACTTTACTGGATACACCTGTGAAATTTAGTGGCAGGAACTGTTATGTTTGAGAGGTTGACCAGAGGAGGTTATTTGCTGTGCCAAAATAATAGCCTTTGGTCCACCAGAGTGAAAAAAAAAAAAAAAAAAAGCAAAAAAAAAGCAAGAAAAAAAAAAAAAAAAAAGCAAGAGAGTTGGCTTCAGTTCCTACACCAGTTCCAAGGATTCAGAACTAGATTCCCAGCACCAAGCTGAGACAAAAAGAAGGTGAATGAGCTTATTTCTCTGTCCATTCCACTGGGCAAAGAAAAGAAGGAAAAGTTACCTAGGGCAACAAAAAAGAGGCTGAATCTTCTTAGAGTTTTCACCTGGAAATCTAGAGCATGGAAAGAGCTGGAGTCTCCTTGGCTCCCATGATGTCAGCTCATTGTGTTGGAGTCATAATGTCCTTATGACTCCTAATGGAGTCATAATAATATTATTATTGACTGATTATAGACACTGAAGTGTTCCAATGTATGTCAACAAAGCTGACATCCCTCCTTTCAACCATATCTGTCTTTCTGTCTGTCTGTCTGCCTCTGATACGCTGAATCATTAGTTTTTTATGGAAAGCAACATTTTCTTTTTGAAACTGGCACTCTCTGTTGAAAAAAAAAAAAAAAAAAAGAAAAAGAATGGAAAATGTAGCTGTAGTACTAGGTACTGTTGTGCCAGATTCTCACTTGGCCTGGATCAGTACCTCTGCTGACCTCAATAATAATTTAACTTGAGGGCAAGCAAAGAACTTGGTGTTCAGTCATAAAGTGACTCTGGCTAATCTGCTGAATAAATCAGATGAGACCAACCAGTTGCTCCATAAATTCACAGTAGCCCATGACCACTGCATTGCTTCCCAACTGGTGGCCCAGCAATTTAATGGGAATATTGCATTATTATTTTTGTTGTTGTTATTTTTAAAAGCTTTGGCTTTTTTTTCCCCGAGTCTTTGCCAAGTTACTCAATACTGTCACTGGCATCAAACTGAAGCTATTAAGTTTTTCCCAATGTGAGCAAGAGCTAGAAATTTGGCTCATTTCTGAAAAAATATATTAAGCCCCCTCCATTAAAGATTCCTGGTTTTCAGCAGGGACACCTTAGAACTGATTCTATCAGTGAGAAGTGCACAGGTCTTAACAATATTCCACATTTATGTCCCCAGACACACGTCCCTGACTCTGACTGTGAGCAAATGTTACTATTGCATGCATGAGATGAATGAATTTTGAGTCCTCTCTCAGTCCTCAGTGGCAGGATGTGTAGGTGAGCCCTCCGGACCTTCATTTTTTGAAATTAACAGAAAGGTTATGAATATTTTCACATCCAAATACCATTTCCAATAGAGAGGGGAAATGGCAACCATGCCTTTAAAGCAAAGACCCTTTAAGAATTGTGCCTTTTTTTTTTCTTTTTTTTTTTTTTTTTCCTTTTTTTTTTTTCTTTTTCTTTTTTTTTTTTTTTTTCCCAGTTAACCATAAAACTGCTCAGGCTAGAAAAGACCTTCATTACCCTACTTCTGATATCCCACCACTAAACCATGTCCCCAAGCACCACATTCAGATAATTTTTAAACACATTCAGGGATGGAGACTCAACCACTTCCCTGGGGAGCCTCTTCCAGTGCTCCCTTTCTGTAGAGAAGTTTCTCCTGATATCAACCCTAAACATGAAGTCATAAAGTTCTGAAAGACAGAGAAAAGAGGAAAGGAGGGGAAAGAAGAGAAATATTTCTGTACTGATGTTAATTAACTGGCATTCAGGGGAAAGAGAAAGAGAGGAGCATGGTTAGAAATCTCTATTTAAATCCTATCTTACAAGTGAAAATGTGTTGGCTCCTTCTAAATCCCTATGGAGTTCTTGAGACATGGAAGCCAGCAGACACCCTATGATCATCTAACCTGACCTTTCTTAACTCAGTCCAGAAACTTTACCCAGGGATTCATGGAATGGAAGGAATTACCCCCACCATGTGAGTACATTTCTAAGATGCAGCTTAATAAACTGATTATGGGTATCATATTGCCTCTGATAGCAGAGCACTGGATGTCATGGACTGGTTCCTGTGTTCCTCTGGAGGAATGTTACCAATGACTTGTGGTTGAGTTAAAGCACATTTATCCTTTCTTCCTGCAACTGCTACTAATTCTGACATTGCTGACAGAGCTGCCTCATCCTAGAATACACAGAGAGATTCACAGCCATGGGAATCATAGCACAGAGGGAGAGCTTTGTTTCTGACCTGATCAGCTCAAGGTAGACAGATTTTTCTTCTGTCAAGGGTTAAAATTGCAGCCACAGGATTTTAGTGCTATGTGATGCAGATCCCTCATGCTGCCTTGAGTAGAGGGGGGTTTGCATTACTGGCCACCATGGTGCATTTTAAAAGAGGTAAACTTAATGTTTTGTCATCCAAAGACATGGGTAATCAGAAACATATCCTGAAAAGAACTCATTAGCAGAGATGAAGTTGTGTCAGAAGCTACCAGCCTCATCCTACGTAGCAGTTTTAGAGCTGGACAAGAAGTACCCCTCCACCTCATCTATTCCACTCCTTGCTCCCTCCTGAACAAACTGATTTTGTAAGGCTATGACAGCTCCACTTTCTATGAAGATATCTTTTTCTGCTGCCCTGTAATTTCAGCCAGAGGGACAAAGAAAAAATTGGCCATTTCATAGAATCATAGAATCAGCTGGGTTGGAAGGGACCTCAGAGATCATCAAGTCCAACCCTTGATCCACTCCCCCTGTGGTTCCCAGCCCATGGCACTGAGTGCCACATCCAGGCTCTTTTTAAATATCTCCAGGGATGGAGAATCCACTGCTTCCCTGGGCAGCCCATTCCAATGTCTGATCACCCTCTCTGTGAAGAAATTCTTTCTAATATCCAACCTAAACCTCCCCTGGCACAACTTGAGACCATGCCCTCTTGTCTTGTTGAAAGTTGCCTGGGAGCAGAGCCCAACCCCCCATGGCTCCAGCCTCCTTTCAGGGAGTTGTAGAGAGTGATGAGGTCTCCCCTGAGCCTCCTCTTCTCCAGGCTGAACACCCCCAGCTCCCTCAGCCTCTCCTCACAGGACTTGTGCTGGATCCCTTCACAGCCTCCTTGCTCTTCTCTGGACCTGCTCCAGCACCTCAATCTCCTTCCTGAACTGAGGGGCCCAGAACTGGACACAGGACTCGAGCTGTGGCCTCACCAGGGCTGAGTACAGGGGCAGAATCCCTTCCCTGGACCTGCTGGCCACGCTGTTCCTCATCCAGGCCAGGATGCCATTGGCCTTCTTGGCCACCTGGGCACACTGCTGGCTCATGGTCACCTTCCTGTCAATCCAGACTCCCAGGTCCCTCTCTGCCTGGCTGCTCTCAGCCCCTCTGTGCCCAGCCTGGAGCTCCCCATGGGGTTGTTGTGTTGAACCTCATCCCATTGGAATCAGCCCAACTCTCCAGTCTGTCCAGGTCCCTCTGCAGAGCCCTCCTGCCTTCCAGCTGATCCACACTCCCCCACAGCTTAGTGTCATCTTGCTGATGAAGGACTCAATCCCCTCATCTAAATCATCAATAAAGATATTAAACAGAACTGGGCCCAACACTGATCAGGATTTAATCAGGAATTCCCACCAGAGCAACAGCTGCAGAATGTCCAGCCCTGTGAGATAAAAGCCTCATCTCAGCTGCACTGGAAAAGGAAAGTTATCACAGCCTGGCCATTCTGGTGGTTTCACAGAATCTATGTAGTTCTGAGGATTTGTATACACACAGAAACAGAACCTGACACATCATGAGAGGGTTGAGCTCACTGTGCAGGCAAAGCTCTCCCCATCGTAGAATCAGAAAATTATAGGGTATTTTTTGTTGGGAAAGAGTTTTAAGATCATCCTGTCCAACTGTTAACCCAGCACTGACAGCTCCACCATTAAACCACATCCCTCATCATCACATTTACAGTGCTTTGAAATCCCTTCAGGGATGGTGACTCCACCACCAGCCTATGCCAGTGCCTGACAACCCTTCCAGTGAAAAAATGTTCTCTTATGTCCAACTTTAATCTCCCTGGGCAAAATTTGAGGCTGTTTCCTCTTCTTCTATCACTTTTTACAAGAGGAGAACAACTCCACCCTGTCATAATTTAGTCCCAGGTGACAAAGGACCATGTGGCCACTTATTCCTCCTCCCCTTCCAGTAGGATGGGAAGGTCTTTTTCAGCCTGAGCAATTCTGTAATTCTATGATTATATGAATATCTATCAGCATGGAAAAAAAAAAAAAAAAAAAAAAAAAGACCTCTTAGCAGCTCTAGAGAAGGCAGAAGACCCTCCAGTGGCCTAAAGAAAGTTCCCTGGCAACATGAATCTGGGGTTTGTTGCCATATACAAGTCTTACCTTAGTAATGGAGTGGTCACATCTGGAGGGGATGTAATTACATTGGATTCCTAAGGGTGCACTCTAAGTCCTCTCTGAGGGCTCACTTTAATCCTTCCAAAAATGGGACTGCTGAAATTGGGTGGTCTCTCACCACAGGTGCACATCTAATTAAAATGCAATAGGAAAAATCAGGGGAAAGACATGTAACAGGCAGCAAGGGGCTTGCTAAAGAGTCATTTTTATGGCAGCTTTACAGAACTAAGGCAGGTAAGCGTTTGAAGCAGGTGGAGCTCATGGAAAGGGAGGGATTTTGGGTCCTTGCTGAAGTAGAAGATGCTGGTTCACAGAACACTTCCTTCTCTTTAGTTGTTTTGATGATTACTCTCACCTTGCCTTATTTCTTTGTCTTTTCCTTCTTGAAAGCAAACATGACACAAAAAAATTTATAGCAGAAGAGGTTGTATCCCTAAGATAAGACTTTGTCATGGATCTGACTTTTAATTCCCCAGCTTAATTAACTGCTTTTCCTCCTTCCTTTGACTGGAATGCTCAAGCAGCTTCACCAGCATGATGCCTTCCCTTAGCTCATTACATTGGGAATATGACCAATAAAAAAAAAAAAAAGGCTGGGAAGATCCATGCTTTGCTGTACCTTGCAGACCTCTCTGCAGGGACAGGATTCAGTTGCCAGCATGCAGGCATTTAACATTCTTTTGGATATTTCATTTTATCCAAACCAATGGATAATATGCAATATTATTTTGTCTCTAATTGCCACTTCCAGGAGTTGCAGGTCTCCCTGTAATCCTGTGTCTAAGACATTTCATGACATCTTAACAGACATGAAGTACTTCAGTGTGAGCAGCTGAACTGGCACAAGACCATGCACACATTTTTTTGTACCTTAATTAAGAAGTAACCCATATTACCAGAGATCACCTGTTCCTCTTGATCAGCACAGCCTAGAAACCTGAATATTGTGGTACAAACAATAACTTGCTTTGCTACAGTATCTTGATTGGTTTTGATTGCGCCCCAGTCCCCTGTCTTTCATACTCACCAATTTTTCCTATTTTTTGCATATTTGTTGCCCCACCATTTCTAGTGAAAGTCACTTAAGTGACATTTAAGTCTTAGCTATTCACTTTTGGCTTTCTCCTTAATCTGTGGAAAGAAACAGGCACCTCCAGAAAGGAGGAAACACCCTTTAGAAATTCATCTCCCATCCTATGGACTATCAGATGAATCTTGGTTTACTAACTAAGATGCATAATTAAGTCAGATGAGATGAATCCCACATTTAGAAACCAACTCCCAATAGATATTGGGGAATTTTAAATAACATCCACATATTGAGACAAACATTTGCAAAAATACTGATTTTTTTATCATTTTTCTAGCTTAAGAAAAAACATTTTTCACCATTCTACAACAACTTCTGAACTATCCAAAGAAAGGAATGGTTTTGGACTTGGGTATCTGCCCAAGTTGCTGGTTTTAACTGCCTAGTGAAGCATAATCTACTTTCTTTATTTGCTTTCTTATCACTTATTAGTTTCTTATTAGGATTGGCAGTAGCCAATCTCATCTTCACTTAATGTCAGGTCTTCTATGAAAACTTCCTCTCTCTAATTCTGGTTAGAGAAAGAGAGAGTGACAAAATTTATCTGTGAGGATTTCTGATGAGCATATTACTCAGAGAATTATTAAGCTGAGAATTTTAACCAATTTTTATTTTCCAGTAAAAAGTTTTGAGTGTTCTTCATATGCCATGGTTGCAAGAAAGTTCTCCAGAAGAAGAACATAATTTGTAATTTGGGGTTTATCTTTATTATTATTTTTTTTATTAGTACTTTGGTATTACTATTATTCCACTGGGAAAATAAAGTTCCTCCAGTCTGGGGTTCTGGCTCTGAAAGTATCATGAAGGAAGAACAGGCAGAGGGAACGTGTAGAAGTTAAAAGTATTTTTAGAGTAAGAAAGAAAAATATCTGAAACACAGACAAAAGTATTGTGTCGGTTTTATGAATTGCTGGTACTTGTGGACTGCAGCATGATGCCATTTAGTATATGGAGATGTCCCATATCCATCACACAATATATGTGGAGACTCACAGGGGTAAACACAGGGACTGTGCTTTCTAAGTTAGATTTTTTCATAGTTAATATTCAGTAGAAATTTCTAGGGATCGGATCCTCAGCTGATGGGAACAAAACATTCTATCACCTGTTCAAAACCCATTTTTCCATTGTCTGGCCCTGCCAGATCACTGAAGGTTGGCATTTTAGTTTATTACTGCTTCAGAACAGGAAAGAGCATTTGCTCAAGCAATTGCAATATTTTATCCTCCCGCCAAAGGGATTGTTAATGTAAAAAAAAAAATAATTTAAGTGATTTAAATTTAAGTACTATGTAATACTTCAAACAGCAGCAGCCTTGCTCAGTGCTATGGGGTGCATCCGTTGCTCTCACACAAGTATCAGTTGTGCAGAGATTGTAGATCCCATCCTGAGCTTCAGGCCACTCTGAAGAAGAAACAGTGTAGAGGGTTTGATCTGGGGAAGCTAAAAGAGTTGTAACTTAAATATTTCCCCAGCAAGTGTCATGCTCAGAGGCTGAGATGTAATAGGGCTGCTCAGCCTATAGAAGATGGATTCATGAGCTCATGTAAGTGAAGTTGGATAAAAAGGGGTGTTGGGGGTATTGGTTGGCGGTTGACTTAATATGAGCCAGCAGAGTGCACAGGTGGCCGAGAAGGCCAGCGGCATCCTGGCTTGTATTAGGAACTCAGTGGCCAGCAGGAATAGGGAGGTGATCATCCCTCTGGACTCAGCTCTGGTGAGGCTGCATCTTGAGCATTATGTTCAGTTCTGGGAACCTCACTCTAGGAGGGACAAAGAAATGATGGAAAGTGTCCAGAGAAGGGCAACAAAGGTTATGAAGGGCACAAGTCCTGTGAGGAAGGGCTGAGGGAGCTGGGGGTGTTCAGGCTGGAGAAGAGGAGTTTGAGAGGAGACCTTATGGCTCTCTTCAACTGCCTCAAGGAATCCAGGAGGGAAAAAGTCACTTCTCCTTAGTGAACTGTGATAGGACCAGGGGGAATGGATGGAAGCTGTGCCAGGGGAGGTTTAGGCTGGATGTTAGGAAATATTTTTTCACTGAAAGGGTTGTCAGGCATTGGAATGGCCCAGGACAGTGGTAGAGTCACCATCCCTGGAGGAATTTAAAAGGCGTTTGGACCTGATCCTTAAGGTCCATGGGTTAGTAGTTGACTGTGGTGCTGGTCAAAGGTTGGACTGGGTGAGCTTGGAAATCTCTTCCAACCTAAACATTCCTTGATTCTGTGAAATTCAATTTATGCCAGGATCTACAAACTGGATGGGGCTGCCTGTCTCTCTGCACAGAGCACCAATGCACACACATAGTACTACAGGGATTGCATTTAAGTGTCAAAAGGTTGCAGCTGATCAATCACTCCTTTGCCCACCACCTCTCTTCCCCTCCCCCCAAGGGGGGCGACATTCTTTTGTCTTATTCTTTCCAGTCATAATTTATTTCTTTTGATAGAACAAGCCTTCTTTGTTTGATGTTCCTACAAGTTGCACCAGGCAGGAGGAGGGGGAAGGGGGTGGGATTCTCTCACAAGATCTCCCAGGCTAAACCCACACCTGATTTCTGAGTACACCACGTACCACGGTGTCACAAAGATACCACAAACAGAGAAAAGTCATGCAGCCATGTGTTACTGGAGCTGGCCCCATATTCGTGCCAAAATTCTGGATTTCCTGGAGCTCTCAAGCTCTCTGGACCATAGGGATTATACATTGCATGAGGTATCAGGTGCCAAACACTGACTTTTAAGAAAGCACATGGGAAACAAATCAAAATGACCCCTTGATATGCTATAGATACGTTTTTAACAATAACAGAGGGGGAAACTTTGCCTTATTAGACATTCACCCAGCTTATCTGCCTGCTGGCATTCCTCAAGTACACTTGAACACATGCTGGGCCACCTCAGTCTGGGATCCTCTCCTATTTCACAAACCAAGCAAGTTCAGCCCAGGGCAGAGGTTGAATCAGATTCCTCTTAGTGAAACCTCACTGTCCATCAAAAATGTTGATATTCCATCAAAAATGTTGATATTCCATCAACTGGCAACAAACTTCTTTTGCAGTCAAAGTTTCTTCCAGAACTGGAAACAGATGAATTTGTTCTGAGACTCCCACCATAGGAAGGACATGAAGTTGTTGGTGCAAGTCCAGAGAAGGCCACTAAGATCATCTGAGGGCTGGAGAACCTCTGCTGAGGAGACAGAGTTGGAGTTGTTCAGCCCAGAGTTGACTTCAGGGAAACTCTAGAGCACCTTCCAATACCTGAAGGGGCTACAGAAAATCTGGGGAGGGACTTTTTTAAAGGGCCTGGAGTGATGGGATAAAGGGTAGAAGTGTTTCAAACTGAAAGAGAGGACATTGAGATGAGTTCTTAGGAAGAAATTCTTTCCTGTGGAGGTGGTGAGACCCTGGCCCAGGTTGCCCAGAGAAATTGTGGCTGCCCCATCCCTGGAAGTGTTCAAAGCCAGGTTGGATGGGGTTTGGAGCAGCCTGGTCTACAGGGAGGCAGGGAGGTTGGAATAAGTTGATTTTTAGTGTCCCTTCCAACCCAAACCATTCTACAAAATCCCTGTCCTTCTGACTGCCTGTCCATTGAAGATGTGCTTTGCACAACACTGAGAATATTCACCCCAAATGGCCTGGTCAAAATGATTTTTAACTTAGTTTCCACCATTAAACAAGGCCTCTCATAAATCAATTGCTATATGCAGTATCCATTATACTGACTTCCTTCACTTTGTCTGTGAGGAGACACAGCATCAAACTGCTGCCTGACATCAACAGTACAAGAATGAGAAGCATTGTCCATAAAGGACACGATTTCCTTCACCTTGACTTGTGCTACCCCATGCTGTTGTTGATCTACATTCCAGGATACAAAGTTATGATTTTTATTCAAAGTCAGGATCTACACTAATTTCAATCAGAAACCTATTAAATGAAAAAAAAGTTTACAAATGAGATCCAGAATCCTAATGGAGAAGTGTGATTTGTTTTGCTAGGATCTCTTTGACATTTATTGTTTCAAACCTTATTTTTCTTCCTTCCTTGGAAGAACACAGTCTGTGAAGTTCAAGGTTTAATTGAAGCACCCAAGGTTTCATTGAAGCATCACCATCCTGACCAATTAAGATGATGACCACAGCTCAAGCCATCCAAAGATAAGGACCACCTGTACTGAACTGCTCCATAGTGCTGCAGACCAGCCAAACATAAAATCTACATCTGGGTTCTCCTTTATCCTTGGACACCACCAGGCACCCCAAACAATGAGGGGAAGCTCATGGAGACAGTTTGCAAATGACAGCTTTGGCTGCAATTGGATTAAAGAAGGTGGAATTATGAAGATATCTGCAAATCCCTGAATACCTGCAGCAGCAGCAAGTGAGCAGAAGGTTGCTACAGCAGTGATGTGTGCTATGCAAGACCCTATATCCTTGTGAGAGACTGCAGGGAAAGGCAGAGATCTGGGAAAGGGAGGGAATGTGGGAAGCCAGATGAAAAGTTTTATTAGGTGATTATTAAACCATAGCTCAGTGCCAAGCACAGCTCAGGGCTGCCAGCTTGTCTCACAGCAGAACCAAAATTAAAATAATGAGAGGGCCCCTGATCACGGGGTGTCTGATGGTTGATTTTCTATCTGTGCTGGCTGACAAGCTTCACCACACTCATCAGTATGAAAGAGAAACTCAGAGGTGGGAGAGAAACTTCCCCCAAGGGCAACACCCTTTCATCTCACTGTGGTGTCCTTCATGGATATAGGTTCCTAATCTGGGAGTCAAAAGTTCAAAGAGAACCCAAATTGCCCAAGAGCCACAGCTACCAAAGGATGGCTCCTTTCTCAGTGGATGGAGAGAAGATGGGACTGACTTTCAACCACCTACTTGTGAAGTCTAATTTTTTTGTCATGACTTCATGGACTTCATCCCATGGATGTAGGGGCAGCATCTAGGAGCCTTGCGAGTGGGTAGTCTGAGTTATTCATCACTGTCATGTAATGAAACATTAATTGGGACATCTTCATCCATCTTAGGAACCTTAAAGGGTGGTCTAAATAGCATCAATTCTTCGTGCATGGGATGCAGATGTCTACCACAGAAAGGAAAACTTTCTCCTGAGGTTTGGATTGTCCACTGGCTTCAGCCTTCAGGGAAAGAAGGTGTTGTTAACAGCATCAGTGATAAAGAGAGGTTCACAGTGTCTGCATTTAAACCTAATGGCCACCATAAACAGCATTTGAGTGATGATTAAAAAAAGATCCAGGTCCAGATCCAGCAAAATTTTTACGACACGTTTTGAATCTGACTGTGGTTGCTGGGTCTTAAGTAGACATTTGGCAGTGGCTTGTCAGCTGGAGGTCTGAGACAAGGAAAATAAACACTCAGCAGCAATTTAGCACAGGAGACTGATCCTAAGACATGGCATGGACTGGATGCACCCAGACCATCCACCTGGAAATACTGTGCAGATCAGGAAAAGTCCTTCTTAAATATGGATCTTGTCTCTCCATGGGGCTGGTACAAGATTCCCTTTCTCTGACACCATCAACCTTCTGACTCCACATGCTGTGACCAGACTGTTTTTAAATAACACAGGCAATACAGCTCTGCCTACATCACATCTCTAGGGACATGGTTGCCATTTTCATTGAACTTCTCTCATGCAAGAAGCCTTCTCCACCTAGCTTTCGTTTGCCTCAACTTCCTTTACATCCCATTACTGTGATGACAGTGACCTTCTCAGGCCCCTGGACCTGCTCCAGTGACCTGGGAAGGCCACCAACACCATGCCAGATTGTCCCAGAAGTTATACAAGACAGATTTCCTTGACCTATGATGCTGTCCACCCATCTGCACACGAATGTTCTGTGGGATTTGTCAGCTGCCTTTAGGATCTGGAAGCAGATTTCTCTGCCTAGGACTCGTGATTTTGGTAATACTCCAAGCACTGAGTGGAAAGGCAGTGCTGTTCTTAGAGAACTGTGTGGGGCTGATGTAATGTTCTGGGCTCTGATATTCCCAATAGGAACATATGACTTTGGGTCGCAGGTTTGCAGGCAGCCATCTTGCTAACGTCATGGCAGCTCAGAGCAATCCAACCACCCTCTTTTCCACTGCTTGTGTATAGGCACATCCATGTGGTTTTGCCTTTGAGTAGGGAATCAGTATGACTGGTGTTGCCTTTTCTAAAATCCATACTTTGTCTTGGTCTCCTCCCAGTAAACGATTGGCTCACCCTTACTGGATCTGGTAAGCTTTTCCTGTACAATTAGTAGCCAGATGAGTTTCTGGGGTGGATGAAGAGAGACCTCGGGGCTTCAGGACTTGCAAATCCCACAGCAAGTTCCTATCTACTCCCACTCCTGCAGGAACACCATGGCAACCAGCCCAAACTGTGCAAATTGGCTGCAAAGTGCTTTTCTTCAGTCAGTAACACAATACTTTTTCTTTCTCCAGACATCCAACATGCATTTGCAACCCTCAAACACCCCTTACCACCAGCTCCCAATGTTATAAGCAATTAATTTGGTTAAGGCTTCCTTTTTTTTTTGTTTTTTTTGTTTTTAGGAGACACTCTTGGAGGAGATGTTAAATCTGTTCTCTCCCTTACCAAACCATTCACGCAAAATATCACCACCTCATCTCTTGGACACTAAGACCCAAGTGGTGTGAGAGCAGCTGTTGAGCTTACAAAGCCTGTTAGCTTGCCTAGCATGCCTGAGAAGCCTTTTTCTTCATTGGGGATGTTTCTTCTACCAATCTTTAGAGCAGGAAAAGATTTGAGTGGACAGGTGATAGAGACCTCAGCCATATGAGGATCTTTTCTTAGGAACCGTAACACTGCAGATCCATTTCCACTGCAATTCAAATCTTCTTTCTCACCAGAAATATAAAAGAAAATGTCAACATGTTCTACAGCTCAGTAAAACACAGCAAGAGTAGCTCATTTCCTGCCTGGTGTTCCTATTCCACAGTCTCAGTGCAAGTTGTGGTGTTCCCTTTAATTCTGAGTCTAAGATATTTGGTCTCAAAATTACATTAAAAGTCTGTTGTAGATTCAGGATGTGCTAAGGCTCAGCCTGGGTGTACTGCGATTTGTATTACAGAAGGTCTGAGAAGTCCTGTGTAAAATGAAGCTCCACTTGATTTAAAAAAAATAAATAAATAAAAAAACTAATAAAAAAATAGTCTTAAGGATGAGGAGCTTCTGAGCTTCTAGAGACAACTTAAGTGGATAACCTAGGAGAAAGGGAGGTGAATATGGTAAGACATGGTAAGGGGAAGCAATTTTTTTAATACACTTTGTCTCTGTTTCACCTTCTTGCCCAGATCCTCAAGGTGGCTGAGATGATTTGATATTCCCAGTGGTTCTTTTTTAAATTAAAAGAAAAATAAAAGGCCAATATCACAGCAGGTGCCAAGTGCATGCTGCACAGAGGGTCAGAGTTTTTATTGGGAAAGAAAGACTGTGATAGACAAATGATGTTGATATGGATTTCGGGTGGTGGGAAGGGGAGAGGGAAAATTCCAAGTTGTAGAACAGAAAGTCTAAAGCCAAATGGAACAGAAAAGGGCAAACAGAAGTAGCAGCCCAAGTCAGCAGCACCGATGGAATTGTTATTGTCTTTGAACAACTACAGGGTGCCTGTAGGCAGAAAAACACCATTGGAAGTTGTGTCAGTAGCAAAAAGTTGGCAGGAACCAGTGCCTGCACTGAGTGGTGCTGGGCTGCACAAGAAAAGCTGCTTATCATGCAGAATCACTTACTCAGCCCTCCAATTTGACTCCTTCACTCCTATTGCAGCAGCTTTTCTCTCAGCTGCAAGGGGGACATTCCCATGATGCATTTTAGGGGTGGTGGTTTGTTTTTATTCTTCCTGTCTCAATGATTCTCCATTCAGAATGCAGAACTGATGCACCTAACCCAAATCAGGAAGGTCCTGCCATGGAAACTGTGGATGCTCCCTCTCTGGAAGTGTTCAGGGCCAGGTTGGATGGAACTTGGAGCAACCTGGTCTAGTGGGAGGTGCCCTAGCCCATAGCAGGGGGGTTGGAACAAGATGGTCTTCAAGGTCCCTCTCGACCCAAACCATTTTGTGATTTTATGAGTAGATTCACTTATTTCTTCATCAGTAAAGTGCAAAAAGCATCAAGATAAATGGGACGAAGAAAATGAAGTGGTCTGGGGGCAAAGTACCTGAACGGGCACTTCTTGCATGATATTGGGCAGATCTTTTACACATGTAATGAGTTACTCTAACTATGCTTCTCTCTTTAACTATGCTTCTCTCTTTAACTTAGAAATAATAGACAAAGGCATTTCTATTTGTTTGGATAGCAAGTTTTAGATGCAGCTGAGTTCCTAGGTGCTTGGATATCACAATTAAAATTCCAGGAGTCAGAGTTTGCCCTGGTTTTGCTCAGAAAGAGCATCCATTTTCTCCCTGGGACCATTTTTCACTCTGGAGAGGAATCTCACCCATTGCTCTGCTCCTTGTGCCTTTGCTCATTCTCGTTCATTCCTCTCCGATAAAGTAACGTTTACTTAAGACTGGAAAATCTTACTTTATGAACCTTTTACTTCATGGCTTGGGCTTGGCTCAGCTGAAAAATTAGAGGCCACATCCTCACGTAGTATAAAATGGGAATCAAGCCAGTTTCCACCAGGGGAGAATCCAACCTCCCCTGGCAAGAACACTGTTACTCAGCTCGACCAGCGAGGGTTAACGGGCCGTCATGCTTCATTTTTAACATCATCTCTAACAAAAGGTGAACACAGGAGACATAGAAAGGGAGCAAGAGATTTTTCTGAGGGACCATAAATATAATTGCAGTCAGAGGCCAATATTTTCCATGGTTTGCAGCGGAGTCATTCACAAGCCTCAGACATCAATAAATGAACCTTTAACTTGCCTCCTAGCTCTGTTATCCGTTCACACACAGTGCTTTAATTACTTGGTGCCTAAGAAGCATTTTGGACATTGAAGTCTGTCACCCCTTAAGCTGTCTGCCTGACTCTTCATTTCATGAACAAGATACACACAATCTCATCCAGCCAATGGCAGGCTGGTCACACAAGTATTATGTTTTTCCTCTCGCTGTCTACTGTTTCACCACTGTAGGAATTACACAGCCAAGAGCACAGTAGGAATAATGGCTCTATTCATTTCCCCCTGGGACTAATTCTTACAGATGGCAAGCACTGCGATGGGGCAAATTAGCTTCTTATTTCATTGGGAGGCTTAAAGTTATAAGCTCATTTTGTTGTTGTTTACGGGGTAGCTCGATGCAGGACGGTGCAAGCCTGTACATTGCTGTTAGGAGGCAAAGAGGCAAATCCTCTCCTGATGGTGGTCAGGGGGTAGGAAAGGGGATGCTAGGAGGACCCTGTCACTGCTGAGCTTGTACTCGTCTTGTGCTCAGATCTGAAGCTGGAGGAAAGCTTTCTGGCTGCCTGGGCTCCCAGTCAGGTGTTAATATGAACAGGAGGCTTAGCAGCCTTGCAATCCAGGATCACGGTCACAGCAGTTTGGGAAATCAGGATTTGTGAGGGTTTCTGGGGAGAAGTGGTAGAAAAACAAGTACAGTTCCCACAGACATGTTTGGCTACTGTTAAATTCTTTGGAAATGTGCTACAGATGAAAAACTGGGAAATCCTTGTTTACCTGAAAAGATGGACAGACAGTCGTACCCATGAATGTTTTCTTTCACAGTCATTTTCCTCCCAAGACACACGAGAGAGAAGCAGTTTCACAACTCAACAGAAGATCCTTACAAAGGGAAGGCCATCTTTTTCCCTTTGGTAATCACTGTGTGGTTGTGATTACCCACTAAACTATGGCCATGTGCACCACCATACCTTTACCAGATGGCATTTCCAGACAGGGTTGGGCCTTCACATCATCATTTGTCTAACTTTCCAAGCAGAAAATGGAAGGATGTAGCCTCAGTTTTGAGTGAATCAGCATCTCTCTGGAGATTTCCCTTTATACCAGTCACTAATCTGGCCCATAATATTGCTTTTTATGAGAGCTTTCATGGTCAAAGTCTCTCCTCATGGATTTAACGCACCAAGAGTAATAATAGAAGATGTTGGGTGGGATTTTATTTGCTTGCAAAAGCCCTGTATTCATTAGAAGTGGTATTAAGAGTAGTTTTTCCTGCAGCTGTCAACCAAGATGAATGGGTTATTTTCTTCTGTGTCCCAGAATGTCATAATGGATGTTTACCTCTCCTTGGAGAACCTTAAGGAAAGTGAGTTCAGCCTCCCATCAGAGGTGGTACAGATACTGACTTGAATCATACCAGTGACATGGTTTCAAATGCATGACAGACTCAAGTCCCCAATTCCCTGTCCTCTTTAGCCTTTCTCAGCACTATAAAGAGCTCTCTGAATTTTCAGCATTTCAGCTAAAACTGTATTTTGGCTGATACAACATTTCAGAAATTGCTGAGGCTGGAATACACATGACTATCTCAATTCTGTTCTATTTATAGACCTATCAAGATCCCTGTTCTGGTGTCCTGATTTCTTATCTCCCTCACTTTTCCATCTCTCCCCAAAGTCACCTCTGCTCTGATTTATTCTGCATTACTTATTCCTGTGTCTATCTGCTACTTGTTTATCTTTCTGTTTTCGTTAGGAGGAATATAAGAGCTTTCCTTCCTTCACTTTCAGTGTTTACAAGTCCATCTCAATTGTTTTCCCAAAACTGTTTTCATGGTCTTGGAGAGAAAAAGGTAGTTTTAGAGTATGAATCATTTGATCTATTTTTAGGAACACTGTAGGTGCTCTCTGTTGTGCTGAGTAGATCTCTCTTCCTTATAAAAGACCTTTATTTGTCTTGCCCAGACATGCACATCTATGTTATAAATTATCTTCATCTCCCTTTAGGCATCCTCATCCTTTGTTCCCTGTCCCTTATATTCTTTATGCCCTTTTTGTCATTTAGCTCTGTCCACCACTCCTCCTGCAGTACCCCACCTCTGATATCCAGGGTACTTTCTCTTCCTTAAGGAACACATCACAGTGTTCCAGACTCATCAGACACCAAGCCTTTTTCCCCACAGCCTGGCATGTCCCAGAAGGCACAAAACAGTATTCAGACATGATCAAGTAGAAGTTAGGTTTTTTTAGGCCCTTCAACTTCACAGGTTCTCATTGACCTTGAGTCTTTACTCTTCTGTTCTTCGGGATGGAAAATGGGAGATATCTCCATGACACATTGCAGGAACCCATGTTTAGATGATCATCTTGCTTCTAGTTCCTTAACTAAACCAGAATTCCCATATGCCATCACATTGTGTAACTCTGCTCCTTCTCCATACCCTGTAACCTCACTAGGTAGATCCTACAGCCCTGGGTAATTTTGTAGTATTAAGGAAAAGCTTTCTTCCTATCACATACTTTTTTCTGTAGAATGGAGTGATTTCTGGCCATTGAATCTATGCCTGCATAAAGCTGAGAATTAGAAGGACCTCACAGCTCAGAGGATTGATATCAGCAATATTTATACAAGGATTTTATTGTGCACATGTGGCAAAAGTGCACATTCTTAGATTATGCAGTATAATTTCCATTCAACTGTTAATGAGGGCTTTTTCTGGTCACTATTAGCAGAAAAGTGGCATATATCTTGTCTACAACTGAGATGTTTCTAGTCTGCATAGGAATATGATTTTTTTTTTCTGAAATGGTTCAAAATATTCAAAGTTAAGATCACTGGCAAGAGCATAAAAATTATCTGGAAATGACTTTTTGGGGGAAGGAGGACATAATGATCTGTATTAATATTAAAACCTGCCACATGTACAAAATTGCTACACCCTATAATTATTTAAAATTTTGTAATGACGAGTGCATTAGATAAAAACAATCTTCAAAACAAAAAGTCACAACAATGTGGAAATTCATAATTCTCTTTTCTGCAAGACCAGGACAGAATGTTTCCATCCTACAAAATGCTACATTTGCATATGTACAGACACAGACATATGTTTGCAAAATGCAGCCTGCTAGCAGACTTTTTTTTTTTTTTTTTTCCACTGAGAAGTTTTATTTGTCGAAAAATTAAAATAAACTTTATTTTCATCACGGAAGCAATCTGTTCAGAAAGCTTCCATCCACAAGTGGATGAACTGGCAGATTAGTAAAGCTGCTTATTCTGTAAAGCCACCATACCATGAAGTCATCTTCTAGATGGTTTCAACTACCCCAAAGCTATATATACTCTGGAGTAAGTAGACTATTTAAGTTATTTAAGGACTATTAAAGTAGCGTATGTGGCAACATCTTCTCCATATTCAACACCAGGACTTTGGCTCTAGAGAAAAAAATATCTTACCTGTTGCTTAGGCCCATGGGTTTGTTGGCTCTTCTGCTCAAGTGGGATGCATTTTTTGAGCAACCCTGAGCTTGGCTTCAATCATGCTGTAAATCTCTGCCCTACTGCTTTCCCTTCTGTTGCAGGATGAAGTTTTGCCAGAGTTTCCCCCGGGCAATCTCACTCTCAGTTGTAGGGTGACCACCTCCATTTTCTTCCAAGATGGAAAAAAGGAAGATGGAAAAAGTCGTGCATTGATTGTATTGAATCACAAAACCAAGATCATGCCGTGGTGGAAATTCCTTCCTCACCCTGATGCTTCCCCTGAGGGTTTCTGTCTTTGCTCAGAGCCAGTGGTTACTGGAACCACCAAAATTCCAGGTTTCATGGAGCCAAGTCCTCTCCTGTGCCCACCACCCAGCAGTCCCAAGCCTTTGAAGGGGAAGCCCAGGTGAACAAAGCCATGCAAGCTCAGTGATGAAAAGTCCTTATCAGCAACGTGCTCACAGAGACCTCCCTACCTTGCTGGATTAATGATTTCTATGGTAGCTTCATTGTTGATTTTACAAGCATAGCCTCAAGGCAGAGAAGGGGAGGAGGGGAGGGCCTGGAGAGAGGAGGCATCAAAGTTTAATGACAAAATCATAGCTGGTTTTGCTAGGGCATTTCATTTCTTAAACTGAGCCATAGCATTGTTTCCTACACCCCTGCGACCAAAGGAATGCAGGGAGCACGTGGCTGGAAGAAGAGGGTGAAATGGATAGCTCCTGGAGACCAGGAACAGGCACAGGCTGTCCCAGATACCCCAGTGCAGGACAGCAGACTCAGAATTCAATGAACAAGATGCTCCAGACTTCCCAGTCCAGGGAATTAAATGATTCACTCCAGGGTTTGCACAGTAAAACCTGGGTAAGCCAGCCAAAGGAAGAGTGCAGGGAACATGCATGGAGTTCAACTCAGGATTCCTTGTTAAAGGAGTAGAAAGGAACAAAAACAACAATAACAACAAGTAAAATTCAAGCAGCTAAAAAGCAAAAGATTCTGTGTTTCTGGAGGCTTCAAGCTGAAGGACTTCTAATGCAGTGCTGCCTCTTTCCGTGTTACTTCATTTTTCAAAATTCATCACACACAGACACACTTTTCCCCCTCCTAACCTTGCACACTGAACTCTCTGAACCTAAACTGACATTATTACCTATGCAGGTATTGGCCAATGTCCTTTGTTCACTGAATTATAAGTAGCAAGTGATAACAGCAAATATTAACAGACTGATTATCCTCCTTAGGGAAAGGAGAGACATATCAGCATTTATTTCCCCAGAGGTACCTCCTTGGGTAGGGGCCACTCACTTGGATCAAGCTGTTTTCAGAGCCCACTGTGGTGGCCAATAAGTTCTCTGAGCAATGTCAGACTTGTGGACTAACATTGGCACAGGTTAGAAAAGCACCCCAGAAGTTAAGCAGCAATCTGGAAGCAAATTTTTCTCTTCCTTCCTGCTAAGGCATCATCGACTTTGTAAGATTCATAAAAAAAATATGGAGCAAACAGGAGTCTAGTGGTTAGTGGTCTCTGGTCAAGGTTTCTGGTGTCTAAATAAAATATAAATACCTTTTGCAGAAATGTCCCAGCAAGCTACTCTGAGCAGGAAAAAAAATTGTGATGTTTTCAACTACTTATAGCCCTGAAACAGCACCAACAACTTCCCAGAATCCCCCCTTTTATTGTTTTTATCTGATCAGGGTAGTTTTCTCATCACCTGCAATTCTGGCTCTGTGGAGTTCATTCTAAATTATACACCCCACCCTACACAAAGGGAAGCAAGGTACTAAAATCAGCCATGTGTATCTTGCTTGTAATAGTTGCTGAGCAACTCCCAGATGTTTCATTGAGGAGCAAAGCAACATCTGTGTCTCTTCTGAGCAGAAAGAGCCTTGCTGCAACAGTGCAATCAGCAAAGATTGCAGGGGATGGTGGTGGGTTTTATTACATCAGAAGGAAAATTGCTTAGAAAAAACCTAAACAAGAAAAGAAATAAAAAACAAGTTCCTTGTAAGCGAGTCCTGCTTGGGTTCTACTTCACTTGAGCAGTTGGTTTGCATCCAAACTGCTGAAAAGAAATGTTTGGCATCACAAACCATTAGCTGTTCATGGGTGATGGAGCAGGAGCAAGAAAGCACTGCTCCTGCTCTTGACTTAAAGTTAGGAGCCATTAGAAAGAAGACTTCTTGGTTTAGATAATCATACATCTAATGTCAGCCCCTTTTATTTTTATAAGCACAGTTTTTAAAAAAAGGATGCAGCACAGTTATCAATGGGGTTATACATTATTGAAAGCCACGTCTGAACTTTGGGGAAACTTAGGTATCAGCACAACTTTTACCTCCATTTCCCACATCTGGAGTCACAACAGTCCCCATACTTTTAAAGTCAAATTTGGGTGTGCTAACTGAATAGAGGGTAACCCACTGTCATTTCCTACACAGCTCCCAAAATGCTTAAAATAAGCAGAGACCATATTAACTTTTTTTTCCCGGATAGTCTTTTTAGTCACAGAGTTGCTTGCCTGGGTCAGGTTATTAGTGTTTCTCATTGTTTTACTGTCTGGTTTGCAAATGTTCCTGAGGATTTTCATCCTGAACCTTCCTGTCACTACGAACACAGAAAGCTATGGGGAAAACTTACCACCTAAAATCCAGGGTTGTTGAGTATTCACCTTGTTAAGGCAAAAAGGACAGAATCTGGATTAGATTCCACAGTCTTGGGCATTTAAAGATGCCTTTGTTGAGTCAGGAATTATCGGCTTGGATGTGTAAGTGTTGAGCTGTTGTTTTCAAGATCTTCTCTGGGTTTTACTCTTTCTAAATCGACCCCAGAAAAGGGAGTCCTATTCCTGCCAAAATCACCCCTCTGAGGTCAAGCAGCATTTAGGACTCCCTTTGCCTTGCTGAACCCATCCTGCCTCAGCCCAACAGTTATTATGACTATTAATTCACAATGAAACCATTAATGTCATTGTGCTGGTATTCTGCCTGCTAGATTGCAGAATTTCCTTTAATCTCAATACTTTGAGGCTAAGAGGATTGCTGCATGAAGAGAAATGTCTCAAAAGTTCTGGGGGCCCCCAAAAAAGGAATGGAACTGCTCAAAACATGGAAATGATCCTTCCTGGCTTATTCAGAGACCCCAGAAATCCAATGACAGACAATTTTTTGTTACAACATTGTCTGTGTTGGCAAGAGGAGCTGCATAATGCAACGTCAGCTCCCGAGGGCTATGCAGGAAAAAATCAGAAAAAAATAGTTTTGGTGAATTTCTATTCAAATATAGATAAGCTTTCTCTGTGAGCTTCTATTTTAAAAACTGCATCTAGTCCCAGCATATTGCATCTTTCCCAGGAAAACAAGACCAGAAGCCTTTATTTTATACTGCTGCTACTCTTTTATGGAGAGTCCCAGCCAATAATGAACTTTTGCTATGCCAGCTGGTAAATAAATGTTAGAAGTATGTGAACTGTGGGATTTCTGTTATCAGATTCTCAGACCTGGCTGGGATGGCTATTTTTAGATCACATAAAAATGAAACTGCTCCTTTTCTTGTACTATATTCTGAAAATCCTGGTCCCTCTTTTTCTCCCATGAGCCAAGTTCATGTCCCCATGCTTCACCCACTCACCTTTTTTGCCTGGTTTTTGAATGGCTTTCTAGAGAAAGGGAATAGCCCAATGGGCAGGCTAGAAAAGCAGCTTAATATGCTGTCAAAAATGATTGGGAACAGACCTCTTTGTGTCAGCTGATAAAACTGAAATATTCTGCTTTGGGCTGAACCACAAAGCTGACATTTTAGCTTTGTCTCATGAAAAAAATCAAAAGGAAACAGGAAAAAACAGAAAGGAACAACGACAACAACAAAAAGAAAAATTCAAACAGCTAAAAAAGCAAAAGGTTATGTGTTCTGGAGGCTCCAGGCTGAAGGACTTCTAATGCATAACAAACCAACCCAAAGCAAACCCAAAACACACTTTTTTGTGGCGAAGTTAAAAAAAAAAAAAAAAAAAAAAAAAGGCCATTGTTTAAGTGCTGCTTTGAAGCATCTATAAAATCACTGATCTAAGATAAAGCAAAGGAGTGTGTGACACATGTCAGAACAAAGAGGACAAAGTAGGGCTGCTGGATGGGACTCTGTTGATGCCCAATTCCTTGATTTCGATGCCGTAGCTACTGCAACCCCGTGGCAGGAACCTCAGTCATGCTTTGCAGGAATTCATCCAACCCCAACCTGAGGTGCACAAGTTTGCAAGAGCAACCTATGGTCACAAGAAGGTAAATATGTGTCCAGCTCCTCAATCTGCCCTGTGTGCTGGCTGCCAAAAGGAAGGAGCTGTGGGGGAAGCAGATCCTTTCCTTTGATTTATCTTAAGCCGATAACTTATCCCACTTCTGCTACAGCATCAAGGTTTAAAAAGAGGTGACCCAGCTGACCTCCAGCAGCATCCACCCAGTCCCTCTCCCTCTTGGCTCTCATCAAAGTCCTGCCTGTCAAGAACTTGCAGACTTTCAGCTTCTGCAATCTCGGTATCGCAGGCAGCAAGAGTTTGTGTACAAAGCTGTCACCACCCTCGTGAGTGGGTGGATTTTCCAGCTCATCTGTAACCTGAGTGGCACTTCAGCCCTGGGATCTTTCTTCCTAGTGTCAACAGCATGCAGTGCTGCCCTATCCCCTTACACATTATCTTCGATCAAGTTGATGGGCAGGAGGGAACAGAGCCAGAAGTAATTGTGACAGGCTGGGTGTTTTTACAGGCACAATAGTTAATGGGCTGGTTAATGTAAAGGATTAGCCCCTTCATCCCTGGGACATATGAGAGGGGAAGGAAAGGGGGTGGTGCTACTCAATAAGCCCCAGTAGGAAACTCCAAGATCAGCTTGTAATCAGAGAGAAGCAAATCAGAAAAGTGCTTTATAATATCTTCTTGCTGGCACAAGGGTCGGTGTTTCAGGGCCCTGATGGAGGTTACACAGCATCCAACAGAAAAATCAGAGCTTTCATGCTTCAGGGGAGCAGGGGAGAAACAAAAAGGCTAAACAGATGTGCTTCGTCTTCAAGGAATAAGAGGAGGAGGCAAGGGGGAAGCTCTCAGCTGTACTGCAAGGACATCAGGACTTCTCTCCCAGAAACTCAGCTGATGCAGAGCATTCTGTCTCTGTGTCAGGAGACTCAACAAGCAGTTGCCCAGGGGAATTGCTGCATGCTGGAGCTGTCTGCGTGTAGGGTAGACATTTGCCACCTTGCCTGAGACAGCAAAACCCCTAGATCCAACCCTCTTCATCCTCTCCCTCCTGCATCCACCTTACATCACAGGAGCATTATTTAGGGGAGTCCATCAGGTGCTATTGTATCACCACAGAGTGCCCAAGCTTATAGGATTTATGGCCATGTGCTTGCATGGCTCAGGCATCAAGAAGTCAGAAACTCTTCCTCCAAATTCTGCAGTAGATTCTTCAGAAATTCTTCCTCTCAGCTTACAGCACAGAGAGAATCCTACTGAGACACTCCCCAGAAACTGTGCAAAGCACCAGAAGAAAAGGGACACCCAGCAGCTGGAAGCTGGGAGGAGTTAGGGCTGGCTTGATAGCATCCCAGTGAGGAAGGTAAATCACCAGGAGGTAAAGATCTGGGGCAGTAGACAGGACTGTTTTCCCTTGTGCCACAAAACCACAGATATATGAATTTGTTTGTGGCCAAATATTGTTCAGGTATGCAGCGGTATTATTTGGGCTTTGCAGTAAGCTATTGGGATTTAACCACATCCACAGCCCAAATCATCATCTGCATTGCAAAGTGATGTTTAGCATCTTCCTCACCACAGGAACGTTCATCTGTGTCACATGGTTCCAACTACTTAAAAAATTTAGTTTAAATTGGTGAAAACTCAGAAAAAAATTATCTCAGTCTGTCCCTTCTTTCCCAAATGGCATCCTAACTTTAGCAGCCAGAAACAGAGGAAACAAAAGAATAATTTCTAGTTATTTATTCCTTGTTTTGATAGCATTTAGTTATTATTTCATACTCTGATATTTAGATGGAGAGGCAAAATACAGGAAACAGTTTAAAAGCAAGCTGGTCATCCTGTCATCTGTGGTCAATTCCCCTTCCCTTCAGCAGCATCGTGTCACTGTCATTATTACCATCAGCACCCAGACAATTCCAGGGACCAAATCACAGCACTACCTTCTGTATAATCACTGTCTTCCCTTGTACAAGTATTTCTTTTTTCTTTTCTTTTCTTTTCTTTTCTTTTCTTTTCTTTTCTTTTCTTTTCTTTTCTTTTCTTTTCTTTTCTTTTCTTTTTTTTTTCTTTTCTTTTTTTTTCTTTTTCTTTCCTTTCCTTTCCTTTCCTTTCCTTTCCTTTCCTTTCCTTTCCTTTCCTTTCCTTTCCTTTCCTTTCCTTTCCTTTCCTTTCCTTTCCTTTCCTTTCCTTTCCTTTCCTTTCCTTTCCTTTCCTTTCCTTTCCTTTCCTTTCCTTTCCTTTCCTTTCCTTTCCTTTCCTTTCCTTTCCTTTCCTTTCCTTTTCCTTCCCTTTCCTTTTTCCCTTTCCCTTCCTTCCTTCCTTCCTTCCTTCCTTCCTTCCAGCCTGGGTGCTGGAATTGCTTATGGAGTCTCACAGCCTAATCTCGTGAATAAAAGATGGATTTGTAATAGAAAATTTTACCTTCTGAGAGTTGATGGCAACAAGGATGCAGGCAGGGGAGATGATGAAGTCTGGAGTGTGATTTTGGAGCTGACAGAGAGTAGGTTGGTTGAAGCAGTCTACTTCATCTATATCTATAAATACATAGAGTAAGAAGAGAGTAATTCAACCCAAATAGTTTAATTTGCAACAGAGATGAGTGGAAATTTTGTATTATTATATGTTTACTATTATTTTGTAGTTATGTTCTGTAGTGACATCCACTAAGAACCAGCCCTTTGTTTCTTTATTGGGGATCCTTCTTCTACTTTCTCAAACATGCATGTAAATCTAGCAGAAAGTCAAATGTGTTTTCTGGTTCATGTGCACAAAAAAAAAAAAAAAAAAACAACAGAGCTAAATTTTCTGCTCAGGGCATGCTCCAGCTTTGGAAATTTTCCATATGTCCACATATTCAAAAAGGTTGAAAGCAACCACATTGCTGCTGTGAAAAATGAGTGTCACAGAGAAGTCAAAAAAGGGAATTGATTGTTCTGTCCTCAGATCAGGGCTCAAATAATTTTCAGAAAATTAGCCAGGGGCAAAACCCCAAACTGTGTCAATAATATCTAATTGAATAGCTGGTTTCTTAGAGGGACCCATTCATTTTTGGATCCTGAATGGTCCAGGAGTTTCTCTAGCCCTACCTACATGGTTTCACAAGACCAGTTAGAGTTCAGACAGATGCTGTGCTTTAGGAAATGGTGAATGCTGTAGCAGGTCCAACAAAGAACAAGGTCCTCACTCAGCAAGGGATTTGCAAAAGTGATGGAGCTGGAACCACCTTGCATCAAAAAGCCCAGAGACAAAGCAAGTATTATCATGGTTGTTAGAGATCAAGGCATCAAGAGATTAAAGACTTGGTTCTTATATGTATCTGTGTATATATATAAATCTGCACACTCTTCTGGCACTGTAAAAGGACCCTTAAATAGCAGTCAACTACAGACAACTATTATAAAATATGAACCAAATCTGCTATGCAGAATGGCCACTATTGAGAGGGAAGACAAAGAAACCTTTTTTTATATTTTCCACCAATCCCTAAGGTAAAGAGACAACAAAATGTGCCCAAGTTACAGGGAAACTTGTTGCAAAGCTGTTAATGAAACCTTAACAACTAAATTCTGATCAGGGTCTTGTATTTTGGGGGGTTATTTTTGTTATTTTTCTTTCTGCAGGGGTAATTTAAACAAATACCTATTTTAGCAAAGACTAAAGCTGTTTCAGCTGGAAGTGGACTTTTTAAATGGTCTTTCTGTAGAAAAAAAATATTGTCTGAACTCTCTGCATAAGTAGGGAAAAGAAAACAAGTATCCTCAGGAAACAGTTACAACAAATTTGTCACCAATAACAGAGTCAGTAGTTTAAATTAGCCACACCTCATTTATAGATCAACGTTGATTTCGCTGGTGAAGGCAAGAAACAAAAGAGAAGAAAAAATCACGTTGAGATCACACAGAGTTTTCAGCAGCCCTTGCAATACTTGGCTTTGCCAAGCAAAACCCACTTCAGTTCTGTGTCAGACCAAGAGCAACTCTGTATTGCATGAATCAAGATAATGTTTTCATTTAAGAAAGGAGCAAGGAGTGTAGGGGGGACAGAAAAGAAGGAGAACAGTTAAGAAGTACAGTTAATTGATGTAAGAATTTGACCAGATAAATCCACATGTTCGAGCCACTAAGATTTGGGCTTGTGCACCTGGACCATTCAGGTTGCCTTTCATGCTAACAAAACAGCAAACTTGATTCAACATAAACAATGTTCCTTTCCACAGACAAATGACGTCAATTTAGGATTTATTTATACAAGGCAAGCTGAGATTAGAAATAGCAGATGAGGAAAGGGATGAGAAAGGATGAGAAGGAAGCAAAAAAATAATTGAGATCAAAGCCCTCATTCAGCAAAGAATCTGAAAATGTGCTGCATCTTAAGCATATGCTTAAGTCCTTCTGGAGGAACACGTGTGCAAGTCAAGTGTGATCCTCAGTTACAGGAGAAACCTTCACATTTGTTGCAAAAGAATTAAAACAATTGTTGTGCTTGATAAAGAAAACAATTCTTCGGGTTTTTTTAGCAGCTTCCATGTGTCTGTGTATACAGGGAAATTGATATACACTTACATGGTGTTAACATATGCTGGAGTGAAAAAAATAAATATGAAAATGGCAAAGGGACAGCCCTACCTGCCCAGCTCAGACATCTCTTTTCTCTGGCATTGTGCCTCCTACAGCTGCAGTAGCTGTAATATCATAGAATCACAGTGGTTTGGGTTGGAAGGGACCTTAAAGATCATTTCATCGTCTCCTGCCCTGGGAAGGGACAACTCTCACTAGATTAAATTGGCCAAAGGCCTATCCAACCTTCAACAGCTTTTATGGGCAACCTGGCCACGGTCTTACCACCCTCACAGCAAAGATTTTCTTCCTAATATCTCATCTCAGTCTCCCCTCTTTCAATTTGAAACTATTCCCCCTCATCCCCCCCACTCCATGGCCTTGTAGAAAGTCCACCTGAAGTTTTTCTGTAGCTCCTTCAGGTACTGAAAGGTGCCCTAAGGTCTCTCAGGAGCCTTTTCCCCAGGCTGAGCCACCACAACTCTCTCAGCTCATCCTCATAGGAGAGGTGCTCTGGACCTCCCATCATCTTTCTGACTCCCTCTGGATTTGCTCCAAGTGTCTTTTGATGAGGCAGTAGGAAGTCAGCCTCCTGTGATCAGGATAATCTCAGACATCCCTCTTTGAAACATCTAAGATTAGAAGGCACAAATCCAAAACAAGGTCACCAAACAGTCAACTTCAGGCTCAGCCAGTGCTTCCCAAGCATGATGTAGGATTTGATTTCTACCCAGGAAAGTTATTAACCCCTTATAATTTGAAAACTGAGGATCAAATGTATTTTCTCTGTCTCACTGATGCCCTCTGATGAGTTCAGATTTGTGACAAGAATTTCCCCTTCTTCCATGGATGGAAAATGGTGATATCCCTTGATGAGCTGGGAGCTCTGCATGAGTCAAGACAGCAGAAAACCAGAACCAAGTGTTGTAGTTACAAACCACCCAAGGGTTTGTATGTCCCTTTGGAAGCCGTTTAAGGAGATTATGAAGCCAGAATGTGAATGCCACTAAGGGGAAATTGTATTTAAGATGGACAGACTGGACAAGTGGGATAAAAGGGACCTTATGAAGTTCAGTGGAGAGAAGTGTGAGGTCTTGCACCTGGGAAGACATAACCCAGGAGTGCAGTTCAGCCTGGGATCCACATGGCTGGAGAGAAGCCTTGTGGAAAGGGACCTGGGGGTCTTGGTGGAAAACAGGCTCAAGAAGAGTCAAGAGGGTGCTGGGCTGCATCACCAAGGGCATCACCTGCAGAGAGAAAGAAGTCCTCATCCTGCTCTGCTCAGTGCTTGTCAGACCACACTTGAAGTATTTATTGTGTTCAGTTTTGGTCCCTGCTGTACAAAAAGGATGTGGGCAGGCTGGAGAGGCTCCAGAGAAGAGCCATGAGGATGATCAGAGGTGTGGAGCATCTACCATACAAGGAGAGGATAGAAAGGCTGAGTTTGCTTGAGAAAAGAAGGCTCAGGGGAGACCTTATAACCATGCTCAGTATTTAGAGGGGGGGTAAAAAGCAGATGGAGACTCCCTGTGTACAAGGAGTCCCAGGGACAAGACAAGGGGCAATGGGCAGGGACAAGACAAGGGGCAATGGGCACAAGGTGCTCCTGGGGAGATTCAAGACACAAGAGGAAAATTTTTCCCCCTGAGGACAGTCAGACCTTGGAATGGTCTCCCAGGGGAAGGGGTGGATTCCCCCACTTGGGAATGTTTGAAGTCTCAGCTCCATGGGGTGCTGAGACATCTCATATAAAGAATAATATGAGAAGGCTTGGAACAGATGATCCTTGAGGTCCCTTCCCACCTGACACTCTATGAAGATAAGATCACTCCAGACTCCTATCATGAATGTAACCTGCTGGGAAATGTATTTTACAGATCTCAAAAAAAATTTGTCTTCAATTATGACACAAGGAAACAGATTCAACAAAGTAAATATGCAGAAACATAGAAATTAGCATATAATGGCTAAAGCATCAGGCCATGTAGTCTCCTCCTCTCATCAATCTTAGAATAATACAGGGCAAAATATGGGGATTTTTGTACATACTTTCATGCACTTATGCAGGTACAACCATTCTTTCACACATACACAAAGAAAAACCCCACAGCTGAGAAGGTGTGAGGACTTTCAAGGTGTTATAGCTGTAAAAGGATGAAGATTTAGCAGATGAACAAATATCCAAGCAGAATGAGATTAGGTGGTGCTCATCTCTTAATTGCCTGTTGCTGCTAATGATACTTCTGTATGGGAGAGTGGGCAAGGCTTCACTGGCCTCATTCTAAGCCAAATGATGCCAGCTGTTTTCTTCCCAGAAAAAAATCAAAACTGAGTGGGAAAGATCAGTTTAACATATAAAGCTTCATTTCAAAGCTGAAATGGGTTGAAATCCTGTCAGGTATGGGCTTGATTTGCATGTCATAATGGAGAACCAAGGTGAATCCTGATGACATTGCTCTGATTTTCTAAAATGATTCATTATAAAAAATTAAAGAAAAAAAAAAAAAGGTGATATTCTATGTTTAAACATTGTAAACTAAACCAAAACAAACTAAAGTTTATGAAGTGGTTAATTCCCAACTTTTTGCCTATAATCACCTAAAAAAATTTACTCTTTTTTTTTTTTTTTTTTTTTTTTTTTTTTTTTTTTTTTTTTTTTTTCTGGCTAGCCCACGTAGTTGTCTAGACAACCAACACCTGCTCTTAATTAATGTCTAATATCCCAAACCGGAAACAGTGCTCCCTTCTAACACAGACATAACCTCTGATCATCTCCTTCTACCAACAAATGTTCAAAACAGCTGAAAACAGCCAAACCCAGTTAACGTTGCCCACCTGCTGCTGCAAGCTACTGAAGCCTGGATTGCTTTGCTGTGCTGAGTTCCTTGGGGTTTTGGTTTTGTTTTTATTGCTGTGCTGTCTGCAGTGACCTGAACTGGCACCAATCCGGCACTCACACACTCAGAATTGGAAAGAAAGAAGAAAAAAAAAAATATCCAGGGTGTTTGGTGTAAGTTTGTTTGGGTTTTTTTGGTTTTTTTGGGGGGGGGAAAGCAATGCCTCTTGGATTTCTCTAGCACAGCTGACAGTAGATGTCTCCTAAACTCCTCCAACGGGTGGGAGGTCTTCATCCACAGGTCTCTACAACTGGAGACATCAAACTCTCCTTTTTGGGCTATCTCCAGAGAACAGGTGTAAGATTTATTTTCAAACTGACCACGTTCTACCAACAACCCTGGAGATAACTTGTGGGTGCTGCTTAGGAGTTAGCATGGGAAGAAACATTTCCAGAAGGTGGTTTCCATGCTGCCAAGAAATTTGGAAGGGTGAGTGTTTGCCAATATATGCATAAGTTTTGCTGTGGCTTAGGCTGCTTGGACACTGGTTTCCCATCTTGCTGTGGTAAGATTTCTACAGGGCAACTAGCAGGCTGAGGGAAAGGGTGTTGGGTTTATCTTGATTTTGAGCTGTAAGGTGAAGAAGGCGGCTGATTGGGATGTGAATGGTGCAGGGCAGCAGAAGAGAGAGGAGATGGGAAGGCAAAAGGAGGAAAGCAGAGGAATTTGTGAGGCTCCTTTCTATGAATAAAGAGCACATGAGGAGTGACGGGGAGATAACACTGAACAGACCTCCACACAAAAATCATTGCCTTTAATTTCAAGGAGTAGGAACTCGGGCCGACAGATTTTTGGAGGCAAACACAGTGCTGGGGAGAGGAAAAAAAGGGGGGAGAGTGGGTGATTGGGAAGGGGCAAAGCTTGTGGAGACCAGAGAGAAGTGAGCAAGGCTGAGGTCAACACCAGGGTGTCAGTGGCACCTCGTGCTCTGCAGTCTCAGGCCCAGCAGAACCTTCTGCTCAGCTCGAATGGGCTTGGAGAAGGAGCACTTCATAAACTCTCTGTTCAACCACTGCAGAGCTGGGAAAAGCTGACCCTCATATCTCCACTGGGGTGGCTGCTTCTGCTGCATTACCTGACATTTCACCCCCCATATACACACACACAACCCCCAAGCTTTACATGACTCAAGTGCCAGAGGTTGCATTCAAGAGGTGTGAACATCATGGGGCTGGATACCAGCCAAAGCTCATGAAGGTCAAGAGACAATTGTTTCCCCCCCAACTTTGATTAGACTCTTGTCCTGGTTTGGGCCAGGATAAAGGTGATTTTCTGGTTTCTACTTTTGCTTTCAGCTCAGTCTCTTGTCAGTAGTTGCACTTGCTGAAATTAACAGCAAGTTTCTCAGACAGTGTCTGCTCCTGGGACTGATCCCACTCCATGGTTAGAGTTCCTGCCAGAGACTGGGATGCAGAACCAAGGCCACTGCTCAGCTCTGAGGAACATTTTACCCTCCAGATGGAGTAAAGAGGTCCCACCTGAACCCCTCCTTTGGGGAGGAGCAGACAAGAGAGATGTCAGAATTGACCAAACAGAGTATTCCATCCCATACACCTCAGACTCAGGATAAATTTCAGGGATCACAAGGGTCAAACCCCTTCCTGCTTCCATTCCTCTGCCTGTGCTCCTGATCCATCCCAGCCTGAATCTGTGTGTTCTGCCTCCAGCTCCCAACTGCTGCTGACCCCAGGATTCCAGCCTGGACTTTCCCAGGGCTGCCCTGCAGCCTCGGGGGTGACGTGAGAGTTATTGGGGGAAAGGGGGGAGGAACCTGGGATCACTTTTCCTGCATATTTGTATATATTTAGTAATTTTTCCTATTTATCATTCCTGTTTCATTAAAGTTGTGTAGTTTAGTTTCCAACCCATAAGTCTCTCTTCCTTATTCTCTCTCTTTTCTTTATCAGTGAGGAGAGAGAGATTAATATATAAATCTGTTATTCGGTTTAATTGCTGGGCCAGTGTTAAACCATGACAACTCTCAATCAGCTCCAGGTTCAGCCTGAGGCTTCCCCTGCCTGTACCCAAGAAAATGAGGTGATGTGACATGTGCTGAGTGGAACCACACAGGAGTCACTCACTTAGGGTTCCTCTCATGGCAAGTTTGCTGCAGGCATCTGGCAACCTTCCTATCTGGTGGGCATGGAAAATGAGTGTCCTCATAGCAGGTTTTTTTTTTGCTGTTGTCTCAGAAGAAGTGGTCAAGACAATCTCTCAATCAAGAAGATATTCCCCAGCAAAATTAGAGCTGGAAAAGTCCCAAAGTGCTTAGCCAATACTTGGATGAGTTCCTTGCTTTGGGGACATTTTCAACCACCAAGGACAGACTGATAAAACAGGCAGACAATCTTCAGCTGCTTCTCCTTCACTTACAAATCCAGGACCAGATGAAATTTCTTACCCAGCAAAGGAGCTTTGGGTGGATAAAATTGAAGTCAGTGAGGCAGTTCAATGTTGTGATAGAGAAGGACTTGCTCCATTAGCTTGGTAGGTCCTCAGCAGGTTTAATTGCCTTTGCAGATCTCACCCAGAGTGCTGAAATTCATCTTCAGCTTTGCCACCAACCCTCAAATAAATTACCATGGAAAGGTGTTTAGAAACCCCATAGTTAGCAATGTGTTTTGAGAAAAGCACTAAGGAATGATGAAGACTTGGTGAAATTTTATGTTACAAATATTTTTACAGCTTTATCCCTATTTTTAGTTAACAAATCATCTATGGACCAATTATAATTTCCTTCACACGTATTAAGTACACACAAGAATTTGCCAAATGCACTGGTGCTAACCCCAAACATTCAAAAAACATGAGTCAGCCCCCTTGCTGCCTCCCCCCTCCTATCCCAGGCATCTTGTGGACTTAAACTTCATCAGATTTTACAAAAAAAAAAAAAAAAAAAAATGTAGTCTCTTTTTATTTGCTGCCTTGTGCTGGAAATTTTTCAGATTTGACTTTTTAAGGTTTCTGCAGCACTGCTGAAGGATTATTACTTTATTTTCTCTTTCAACCAAGCCTGAAATGCCCTCATAATTCCTTGTCTTTCAGGGTGAGGGATGCATAAAAACTCTCCAGGTAAAAACTGGGACAAAACCACATCTTAGTTCTTGGATTTCCCTGTTCTGGTGGTACCTCAGCTGCTTTTTCTTCATGATGGGGAATATGAAAATACTGAGTTTACGCTTTTGTCTTTGGAGCTGGGGTGGCAGGCAGATTGAGCTCAGACCCTCTTAAGTCTGTATGTCAGAGCAATTTGAAAGCTTTCAACCTTTATAAATGGAAAGTCATTCCTCCTCCCCCCAAACTGACCATGATGATTCAAGTCCATTTTTCATTTGCCTAAACATAGGTGTCCAAAGCCACCTGAGATACTTTAAGGTGTTCCACCTTGTCTCCAGCATTTGGAAGGCAATGAGTCTCCTGCAAGACCTATCTGGTATCCACAACCCCTTTATTGATGTCTTTATTGATGTCTTTATTGATGTCTTACACTCCCAGGAGCCTCAAGTGACAGTAGACATCTATTTTTAGAGAACTGTGTGCCCTTTCTCCAGTGTAGTGAGATCTCTGAAGATGACTTAAGCAAATTATTACTTTGCATTGCAGTGGACTTGTGGTCAAGTTACCACAATCCATCTGACAACACAACTTACTAAATCATTTGGTGTCTCACAGTCCCTAGGAAAGCCTGGTGGTGGAGTGGTGTTTGGGGCAAATAATCATTTTCAAACCTGTAAAACTTCTGCAACCGTGTTATCTCTACTTCTGCCATGTAGCAAAACCATGGAAATGTCTCTCTTTGTGAAAACACTGCAAAGCCCCTTTGGAGAGATTTGGGATCTTTTCTTTGCTTCTGCCAGTAGAGTTCAATAGAATCATCATAGAATGGCTTAGGTTGGAAGGGGCCTTAGAGATCACCTATTCCAAACTCCCTGCCATGAGCAGGGATGTCTCTCATCTAAACAAGGATGCTCCAAGCCTCATCCAGCCTGGCCTTGAACACCTCCAGGCAGCCACAACTTCTCTGGGCAATCTGTTCCAGAGTCTCAGCACCCTCCTGCTGAAGAACTTCTTCCTAATACCCAGCCTTAAACTCTTCTCATTCAGATTAAAACCATTTCCCCTTGTCTTATGGTTGGACACACTGATGAAAAGTCCCTCTCCAGACTTCCTGGAGGTTCCCGTCAGGGGTTGGAAAGCAGGTACAAGGTCCCTCCAGAGTCTTGTGTTTAACAAGTACTTAATAAGTTTCTCAGCAGAGACGTTACAGCTGTGTGCAGTCACCTTCTCTTGGCTGCAGAACTCAAGATGTGCTGCTTTTCCTCTTCCCCAAACCCTGCCCAATATAGAGTTTTTCTTTTTGTCCTTGCAGGTTAGAGTATCTCCTACTCAAATCTACTTTGGCAAAGATTTCCCATCAATCAGCCACTTTGAAATCCAAGGTCATCTGAGGGCTCCATCATGTGGTGAGCTGGACCATCTTTATTTATTTATTTATTTTGGTGAATTTATTCTGAATTTTGGTTTTAGAGGAGCAGATTATCTCATTCTTTGGGGAACTTGACAGCTTTAACTCCCTAGTATAAACTTCTAAGAAGACTGCAGATGTATCAGTTAAACTTCACTATTCAGTAGGCTTTCATGTATTAATTAGTGTAAAATATAATTGAAAATAAAGTAAGAAGGGACTGTAAGCAGTGGTTTAACAGAACATGAGTAAAAATAATAATCACACACAATTGGATTTGCTTTAGGTATGGTAGTAGGAAATGCCAGATAAAACTGTTTAATAAAATGAAAGATAAAATTTAAATGAAATTAAATAATTGGCTAGAAAATATATCATTAGGGAAAATATAAAGTGATTACTTCTCTGGCAGAGATAAGATATCCAGCAATAGGGTATGTATTTTGTGTTGTATCAAATAAGATAATGCTATTTTAGTAGAAGATACAAATGCTTATCTTATACAAATTAGATAAGTCAGTATTAACACTACTCTGCCATTACTGATAAGAGAGGGAGTCTCCACTCCCCCAAAGTGCTCCAAAAGCCTTGAACCTGTGCTCATGATGACCTTTCATAAACAAACCTTCCAAAGCTTTCTTCATACCTTGTTGCTAAAATTACAGAGAATTTTGCATCCCTAAAACACTGATCCCATATTATTTTTCTGTAAAGCAATGTTTAATATTGAACATCAGCATTTGCTTTTTTATTCATGGTCTACTTATTTCTAAATAGCAAATATCCATAAGGGAGTTGTAAATGAGTTCTCCATCAGTTTCCATTTTGCTGATAGGGTCGTGAAAGGAGAAGAAATTAAAAAAAAAAAAAAAAATCAAGAAATCCTTGTCTTCTTTGCTTGGTAGGATCCACCAGGATCTCAGGACTCTTTCCAGCCAAACCCTTTGACAAGCAGGAGGAAAGAACTGGATGAGTTCTTCTTAATAACCAGCTCCAGGACCATGCACACCTGGAGAAGTTTCCAGACACCTTGTAGGAAGATAACCTGAGAGGGAAAGGGGAATGAGGATGGGTTTCATACCTCCAAATCAGGCAGATTCAGCTTTTTTGGTTTTTTTTTTCTGGCAAATCAGCTTTTCCTCTCCAGCTGAATAATTTTACAAGGGATCTGTAGAGGCTTGACACTCATTTTAAGGTCAAAACTTCAATATACTCATAACTAGCAGTACAGAGAGGCATGAACTGCAGCCTGGCTTTCTACACTGCTGAAGCTTTAGAAAAGCATCTTTGATGCTCTTTGAACTTCAGGACTTTCTCACCTAATTGTACAGGGTCAGAGAAATGCTCAGTACATTTAATATCATCTGTAAAAAGCTTCTTTTGGGGCCAGTGTTCATAACCATGCACTATGGCAGACACTGGAGTTAATCCCTCCTGGCCTGTGTGGTTTTGTGAGAATCCAGGAAAAAAAAAAAAATAATAAAGCCAACCTAAAAACGAAGACAAAACTCAAAAAGCAAAATTTACCAGATCAGCTTTCTAAGCAGTGACTTTCCTTGCACTTTCCTAGAAACTCTGCTCTGTGTTTCCCATCTCCTGCCAAGTTTCATAGAATTGGATGAGCATAATTTTTCTTTTTTCTCCTACTCGAGCTAGTGCCAGTGCAAGTAAGTTTATTATTGTAACTTAACCCTCTCTTGCAAAGAGCATTTAAAGCACCTGGCTTTACATTTTGAATGAAACTAGAACTGACCTTACTTTCCTGAAAATTTAGCTGCTCTTTATTTGACTTGCAGGAGCTTAAGTCAGCTGCAATGGATTGGGGTTAAGAGAGTCTCTGGTGAGAAAAGCCTATGAGAGGAGAGAGCAGCTGGAAGTAAAATACACTTTAAAAACTACTGAACTACTCAGATCGTACTGTCTGGCAATCTTCAAATTCTACCTGTCTTGCTACAAAGGAAGACACATGTTTGGTGGGTTGTGTTTTTCTATTGTTGTTGTTTTACTTTTTTATTTTAAACAGGATTATAGAGGCTTGCAGTGAAATCGAACTTAAAAAACAGGGAATGAATGGGTGCCTTCACTATAAAGAGAGAACTGAGTAACTAGCACAGACTTAAATAATTTGCAGACATCTGATATTAAAATGAGAGAGAAATCCCACCCCTACATCTACTGACTGGGAACTGTGCCATAAGGACAATTTTACTGGCTAATGTGGCTCCATGCACCCTAGCCTTCTAGGAATGCTTTTTGCTGGAATATTTATTGATTTTTATTTTTTTTTTCTGGATCTAAACAAAAGCAGAAGGGAAGAAATTGAAAAAAAAAATCATAAGAAAAAAGCTGGATCAGATGGAAAAGAGCTGATACATCAGCTTGAGAAAAATCCCTCAGGGAGTTGTCTGTAAAGTCATCCTGAAGATGTGGCAGCTTTGTAGGTCTACTACAACCAGGTCAGGACATCAAAGGGACTTAAGGAAGTTGGAAAGATCAGTGAAGCCAGGAGTCATTAGGGCACCCATCACACCAAGCCTCATAAACTGTTCTGGAGTCTCCTGTGCACCCAGTGAGAAGCTTGTGATCAGGAGCAGTAAAGAAAAATCACAGGTTTGGAAGCTTTTCATTGGAAAATGGGATTATATTAGAATCTAAAGTGTCCAAATATGTTACAACACTAATTCTGGAGTCCCCAAGCTCAGAAGGACACAGAGCTCCTGGAAGGTGTCCAGAGCAGAGCCACTGAAATGCTCAGAGGGCTGAGCACCTCCCTGGGAAGCCAGGCTGAGGGATTGGGGTTGTTCAGCCTGGAGAAGAGGAGGCTCCCAGGGGAGCTCAGAGCAACCTTCCAATATCTGAAGGGGCTACAAGAAAGCTGGGGGAGGGCTTTGGACATGGGGGGGTAGGGAGAGGACAAGGGAAATGGGTTAAAACTTGGAGAGGGGACATTTAGGACATCAGGAAGAAATTCTTTGAGGGTGATGTTGCTCTTGCCCAGTTTACCCAAACTGTGGCTGCCCCATCCCTGGAAGTGTTCCAGGCCAGGTTGGATGGGGCTTGGATCAACCTGGGCTGGAGGGAGGTGTCCCTGCCCATGCAGGGGGTTGGAATGAGATGATCTTTAAGGTCCCTTCCAACCTAAACCATTCTATGATTCTGTGGTCCTCTGGCATTATCTGACGAGGATTCATCTAAGAGAGGTTCCTGTGAAATTGGTGAATTTGCTCTCTAAATATACATAATTAGCTTCAGCTACTCCAGAAAAAGTAGAAATAGCCAGCTTGGTTGAGAAATCAAATTTTAGATTGCTAATTTTGACTAAAATGAACCCTAGTCTTTCCTTTTTAATGAGGATATTACTACACTGCAGATGATGTAATGGAAGGGGTACAAAACATAAAAAATAATGTAGTGGAGACCTTGGAAATACTTTATTCAGTTGCGAAGCTTAGACAACATTTCCTTCAGTAACAGCTCCTTCTTTTGTAATTCTGATTTAGCTCTAGATCTTTCAATTCTTCTTGCCCATCTTTTTTTTTTTTTCTCTACTGTCACGGTTAAACCAGAAAATCACCTTTATCCTGGCCCAAACCAGGACATCTATGAATAGGGAATGATACCAACTTCAGGTTCATCCCTGAAACCTGAGGCACAAGGGCTGTTCTTCACAACTTTGGGTCATTCTGAAATCAGTGGCTTTTCCCGTGGCTAAAAGTTTCTGCTGCCAGAACAAGAATGCTGCCAGAGTGACATCATCATTTGTCACAGGGATGGGATGAAAAGTAAAATGCCATCCTGCCTGACTCATGAAAGTCTGTCCTTCATCTCAGTTGCTAAAAAATGCTGCTCGATGCCCTTTCTCAAGCACTGAGCATGAGATAAGAGATCATTTCACCCACTTTCTCTCTAGCAGTGGGTTGTCCTCAGCATGACCCTGGTTTGAGCAGGAGATTGGACAAAGGGATCTGCAGTCACCAGAGAATCACAGAATGGTTGGAGTCTAAATGGACCTTAAAGCTCATCCAGTTCCAACCCCCCTGCATGAGCAGGGACACCTCCCACCAGCCCAGGTTGCTCAAGACCCCATCCAAATTTCAACACTGCCAGGGATGGGGCAGCCACAGCTTCTCAGGGTAACTGAGCCAGGGTCTCACCAGCCTCACAGGAAAGAATTTCTTCCTAAAACCTTATCTAAGTCTCCCCTCTTCCAGACTGAAACTATGTCCACTAATCCTATCACTCCTTGACTTTGTCAAAAGTCCCTCTTCAGCTTTCCTGTAGCACCTTCAGGTCCTGGACCTCAGTCCCTTCTGACCCAAATTTGCCTATGATCTAGTATGGCTTCCAGGAAAAAAGGTTGTATTGGGATAGGAGAGGAAGGAGAGGCCATCACCACAGGAGACTGGCACACATACAGTGCTTTGGCAGGGAATTCAAGCAAGTTTCCATCAGTACTACAGCAAAGCAGCTTGGTGAGACTGAACCCTGAAGGGCTTGCTGCAGCCATCTGACTTCATAACCTGTGTCCTGCCCCAAAATTTCCATTGTGTCTGCACTGCCATTCCTGACCTCTGGCTGTTGCACCAGATTTTTCTTCTACCCTATCATTCCAGAGTTGAGATGCAAACCTCAACCACAGCATGGTTCCCTGCTCAAAATTTATCAAGAGAACATATGGCAGACCTTCTTTTTATATTCAGCCACCAGCATTAACCTCAAAACTTTACCACATGCTAAGATGAGACAGCATTCATTTCCTGAAGCCATCTTTCCTGTCCTTGTTTAGAGAGATCTCTGTTTCACCACTGGCTTTTGGCTTTCTTGGTCAGTACTTGAGTGCTCAGTATCATCAGGCTCAGAGAGAGTCAAGCCTGTGAAACTTCATGTGTTCATTGTTAATCACAGGTGCTTTATCCTTTTACAACACCAAAGATGCCATGAACAAGTTTTGATTATGCCCTGACTCTTATTTATTCGGGAAAGTTAAAAGTGTCTTCTTTTTATAGATCTTCATTCAGCAGAACTTTGAGCAACCTGATCTAGTGGGAGGTGGCACTTCCCATGGCAGGGGGGTTGGAACTGGGTGATCTTTAGGGTCCCTTCCAACCCAAAGCATTCTATGACTTAGGAAAAAATAAGGAAGAGGTAGAGGGATGGTAAGAAGAGCGAATCTCTTGTGAAACTTCTGCCAGGAGTAGCATAGCTGGGGAAGAGGCAAAGTTCAAACTTTTACATTTATTTGCCTTTTTAGAAGATAAAAAATGCAAGGCAGCCTCTATCCAGAAGCAAAGTAAGCTGTTTATGGCAGCACGTTGAAGGAGGCTCACAGCAAAGATAGTGCCATCATTTAATTTACTTTTTTTAAAAAGCAAAATCTGGAAAAAAACAGGGCAGGTGCTTCTGAGAGAGGAGATGGGTCTTTGTATGATGATCTCTGAGAAGGAAAGGCAGATTTTCCACCCCAGGCATAACTGAGCTTGCGTAGAGTGGGGATAGGATGGGAAAGGAAAGGAAAGGCCAGGAAAGCGAAAGAAAGGAAAAAAAGAGGAAAAAAGAGGAGAAAGGAGAGGAGAAAGGACAGGAAAGGAGAGAGGAAAGGAAAAAGGAAAGGAAAGGAGGAAAGGAAAAAGGAAAGGAAAAAGGAAAGGAAAGGAAAGGAAAGGAAAGGAAAGGAAAGGAAAGGAAAGGAAAGGAAAGGAAAGGAAAGGAAGGGAAAAAGGAAAGTAAAGGGGAAAGGAAAGGGAAGGGAAGGGAAGGGAAGGGAAGGGAAGGGAAGGGAAGGGAAGGGAAGGGAAGGGAAGGGAAGGGAAGGGAAGGGAAGGGAAGGGGAAAGGAAAGGGGAAAGGAAAGGAAAGGAAAGGAAAGGAAAGGAAAGGAAAGGAAAGGAAAGGAAAGGAAAGGAAAGGAAAGGAAAGGAAAAAGGAAAAAGGAAAGGGGAAAGGAAAGGAAAGGAAAGGAAAGGGGAAAGAAAAGGAAAGAAAAGGAAAGGAAAGGAAGGGAAAAAGGAAAGTAAAGGGAAAAAGGAAAGGGAAGGGAAGGGAAGGGAAGGGAAGGGAAGGGAAGGGAAGGGAAGGGAAGGGAAGGGGAAAGGAAAGGGGAAAGGAAAGGGGAAAGGAAAGGGGAAAGGAAAGGAAAGGAAAGGAAAGGAAAGGAAAGGAAAGGAAAGGAAAGGAAAGGAAAGGAAAAAGGAAAGGGGAAAGGAAAGGAAAGGAAAGGAAAGGAAAGGGGAAAGAAAAGGAAAGAAAAGGAAAGGAAAGGAAGGGAAAAAGGAAAGTAAAGGGAAAAAGGGAAGGGAAGGGAAGGGAAGGGAAGGGAAGGGAAGGGAAGGGAAGGGAAGGGAAGGGAAGGGAAGGGAAGGGAAGGGAAGGGAAGGGAAGGGAAGGGAAGGGAAGGGAAGGGAAGGGAAGGGAAGGGAAGGGAAGGGAAGGGAAGGAAGGAAAGGAAAGGAAAGGAAAGGAAAGGAAAGGAAAGGAAAGGAAAGGAAAGGAAAGGAAAGGAAAGGAAAGGAAAGGAAAGGAAAGGAAAGGAAAGGAAAGGAAAGGAAAGGAAAGGAAAGGAAAGGAAAGGAAAGGAAAGGAAAGGAAAGGAAAGGAAAGGAAAGGAAAGGAAAGGAAAGGAGGAAAGGAAAGGAAAGGAAAGGAAAGGAAAGGAAAGGAAAGGAAAGGAAAGGAAAGGAAAGGAAAGGAAAGGAAAGGAAAGGAAAGGAAAGGAAAGGAAAGGAAAGGAAAGGAAAGGGAAAAGGAAAGAGAAAAGGAAAGGAAAGGAAAGAGGAAAGGGAAGGGAACTTCGTTCATGAAAAACACTGCAGCTCTCCAATCTTCTGCCAGAAATCCATGAGGCCAACATGTTCCAAGTACTGCTGAGCAAATCCCTACACAATAAGTAGAAATGACCACAAATATGCCTGTATTTTAAATTCTAGAGGATTTAGCACTGTCTGGTAGCCTGATGGTTGGAAAAGGAACAGCCAAATCCATACAATTGCACTGAGGAGCCCTTGTGTTCTCTTCAAGGGGATGAATTTGCTGAGCAATGCCTGGCATCCAACCCAGTGCTGCAGAAAGCCACTTGCAGAAGTTCTTTTACTTCTAGGAAGCAACTTGTGTGTCACTTCAAAGAACTGAAACAGTTGCTGTGTGACTCAGGCACTCAACCTGAGTTATAGAAACCTTCCAATATCTGAAGGGGCTACAAGAAAGCTGGGGGAGGGCTTCAGACATGGAAGGGTAGGGAGAGGACAAGGGAAATGGGTTAAAACTTGAAGAGGGGAGATTGAGGTTGGACATTAGGAAGAAATTCTTTAATTTGAGGGTGGTGAGCCACTGGAACAGGTTACCAGGGAAGTTGTGGCTGGAAGACTTGAGGTTGGACTTGATGATTGATCTCAGAGGTACTTTCCAACCTAGCTGATTCTATGAAGTGTTCCAGGCCAGGTTGGATGGGGCCTTGAGCAACCTGGGCTGGTGGAAGGTGTCCTTGTCCATGCAGAAGGGTTGGAACAAGATGATCTTTAAGGTCCCTTCCAACCCAAACCATTCTGTGATTCTATAAGCAAAGCAGCTCAACTGCAGGGACTGCTGAACCCCAACCAACCAACCAAGCAACCCTTCACTGATGAGTCCTCAGTCTCATTGTATTGAGAGTCCCAACTGGGGCATCGGTTCAAGCAAATCATAACCCCTGAAGACAGCATGTGAGGAAAGGCAGCCAGAAGGTGTTCACTAAAGCGTTTGTCTTTCCCTTGTTTTTTAAATACAAAGATTATAGGGGAGAGTAGGACAATTTTCTTGTGGATTTAAATCCTGAGGCTGACAACAAGGACACCAAGGAAGACAATTCCACACAAAACTGAGGGTCATGAGATGTTTTCTCTAAGGATGTTTGCACATAGAGATCACACTGCCATTTTCCAGCCCCCAGCCATAGCACATGAGCTTGAAAGAGGCACCATAAACTCAAGAGAGCTGTTTCCAGCTCCTTTAGTTTTCTGTCTTTCTTTGGAATCTAGCTTTCAAGTTGACTCCCAGTAGGAACCTCAAAGCCCTCGGTTGTCTATTCATAGAAATTGTGCCTAATTCAACATGAGGGCTTTCTCCAAGGTGTAAGGAGCACCTACCCCACATCGTTTTTTGATGTGGGAGTATCCACAGATGCTTCCTGTTTCCACACTAGAAAGCCTGCAGCTGGATCTTCAGTGGAATGGCCAAATTCAAAGAAATATTCTTTCTATCTAGGCCACCTCAGGGAGAGGACACAGTGGCAGTGGACAGCCTGAGCTTAGGTTTTGGTTTCCACCAGCAATGAAAGATATAAAGAAGAAGCAGGTCTTTGATGAATCATAGAATCATGGAATATTTTTTATTGGGAAAGATCTTTAAGAACATTGAGTCCAACCATTCAGCCAGCATTGCCAAGGACACTACAAAACCAAGTCCCTTGGCATCACATGTACATGGTGAGGTGATGGTGAGCCCACCACTGCCCTGAGCAGCCTGTGCCAGGGCCTGACAACTCCCTCAATAAAGAAATTGTTTAAAATATCCAATCTAAACCTCCCCTGGTGCAACTTGAGGCTATTTCCTCTTGTTTTATTACCCCCTGGCTCCAACCTTCTTTCAGAGAGTTCAAGAAAGTATGAGAAGGTCTCCCCTGAGCCTTTTTTTTCTCCAGACTAAACATTCCCAATACCCTTTGCTGCTCCTCACAAGATTTGTGCTCCAGACCCCTCCCCATCTCTGTTACCCTTCTCTGGACAGGCTCCAGCTCCTCAATATCCTTCTGGACAGAACTGACCCTAGGATTTGAGGACCACTCTCACCAGTGCCAAGAACAGGGGGATAACCCCTGCCTTGGTCTTTCTGGCCACACCAGTGCTGATAGGAAATGATATTCCCCCAAGGGTTTGGAGTGAAACTGCAGTCTTCAACATGGAGGAATGATCGCATGTGCCTGTTACTCAATTTGGAAAGTGGGCATTTTAGTCATGAGTAGTATTTTTAATTTTCTCTGCTTCCTGTCTCCTAACCTCAAGAGCGTCAACCTTTTTACTCACCACTTGCCTGTGGAAAGAGCTGAAAACCCATTTGGGGCTAGATAACATACTTTGGATTATTTGATACCACATTGCTGTGTTTCCAATTAGGTTTCCTTGCTTTTATCTCCTTTGTGTAATCTGTTCAGTCCCTCCCCCTAATTAGAATCTTATTTGCCTTTTTTTCCCTTTTCAACAGTGTTTATCCTTTGCATTGTTCCTCGCATCTCTGCTCAGCAAGATTGACTTCTGTTATCTTTGTTTTTTAAATATATGTTTAGATTTTATTGGCACAGCCACTTGGTAAAGCAATCCAACTATTCATTACAGGCCTCATGATTTTCCATAGTAAATTTTCTAGGCAATCAACTCAGATCAACATTATTTTTTTGGTCTCATTCTACATTCTTTCAGAGAGTTATGTTTTGTGAAAAGCCCAATACCTCTGATTATTACCTTTCCTACAGAACGTTGCCTCAGAATCAGTAGATATCTGATGATATTCTGATGGCTAGACCTCCAGATGTTTTATTTTCTTTATCAAACTTGGCTTGTTTTCTAGGACCGAGTCCAAAACAGCCTCTAATCTCAGGGATTGCTCAACAACTTCTGTGAGGGGCTGTGAAAATTTATTAAGGAGTGAAAAAAAAGTCTTTACACGACAAATAGTTCTGTAAATCCTAGTGTTGTCCTTATGTACTTAAAATCTATGTTGATCAATAGTGACCTTGTAAAAAGATTAATAAGGAATTTTAACATGTACTTTGAGGAGGCTATGGAAACTCTCAAAATAAACAGATTTCTTGCTCATGCAAGTCAGGAAGAAACTTTCCACAGGCAGCTTTCCATTTGTGTTGATTAGGAGTTTTTTGTACTTTTTTTCTGTAGCAGAAGGCACTTGCCACTGCTCAAGAGTCACAGCAGGTTCTGGTTCTGTAGTTTGAGCCTGGAGAGAAGTTTCCATGTCCAGAAAACAAAGAGAACAAAGATGAGAAGAACCAAATATTCAACCTGATGTGATGGCCTCCTGCCCACGTGAAGCCATGAGGGGCTCAGAACTGAAGGTCACCTTTTTGGAAGGCCAGATCATGACCACATGGGGTAAGAGACATGCCTAGATGTAAACAAAGAGGTAAATTAGGACTTAAAAATAGATAGAAATAGAGCAAATAAATGAGCCAGTAAATTTGCAATTAAGACTTTGAATTCCGTGAGTAAAGACTTTAACAGATTGAATTTATCAATAGGCAAGAGTTGTATTTCTATAATAAAATGGTCTCTGGGAAGCAGCCATTTTCAATCTACCCTATTTTCCCTGGAGTTCCAGTCTGGTTTTGGTATCAGAGGCAAATGAGAGAACTCAGATGCTGGGAATTAAGGATTTGCAGCTAGCTGGAGGTCTCTTGCATCCAGACATGTAAAGCCTTCTTCAACCAATCACCCTATTAATGGCTGACATCATCAAAAGAACTTAGTGGTGGGGTTGTCCTGAGCAAACCTACATTGCTGTAGAGGCACCATCCCATTCATTCCCTGGATTTAACAGTACCTGCACCAGGGGCTATGAACCTCCCTCCCCTTCTCTTGCCCATAACAGTGCCAGAAGAGGGCTAGGGGGGCAGTCTGTGGTTGTGCTGGGTTTCCACTTGTCCAGACCCAAGCAGGAGGAAAAGAAAAATGAGTCTCATGGCTCCCAGTGCCATCTCTCACCAGTGCCATCACTGTGAGATGAAAGCTCCTCTGAACTGGTCAGACATACTCCAGGCAAAGTCAGAGAAAAGAAGAGAGAGCAGAAGAGTTTTCTCACTTTAATGTCACTCAAGCATGGTGTTAAACTCCAGCTTTCATGAGATCCCTGGGCTAGTGAAGTGAATAAGAAGTTCTGCAGCAACATGAGTTGAATAGTAGAAGCCCCATTTCCTATTCCTTCGACCCATTTTGCACAAAGCTTTATCAGAAGAAACAGATGAGATTCACTTTTCCAACTCTTAATACAATTTTTTGTTAGACTCAGTTGAGCCTGGTTTTCATAATCATGGAATGGCTGAGGTTGGAAGGGACCTTAGAGATCATCTGCTCCAACCTTCTACCATGGGCAGGGAAACCTCTCATCCACACAAGGTGGCTCAAGGTCTCATCCAACCTGGCCTTGAACATCTCTAGGAAAGGGGCAGCCACAACTTCTCTGGGCAATCTGTTCCAGAGTCTGAGCACCCTTGCATTGAAGAACTTCTTCCTAATTCCCAGTCTAAACCTCTTCTCCTTCAGTTTAAAACCATTTCCCTTTGTCCTATGGCTGGACACTCTTATAAAAATTCTCTCTCCAGCCTTCCTGGAGGTTCCCTTCAGGTTTTGGAAGGCAGCTCCAAGGTCCTCCTGTAATCTTCTTCTCTCCAGGCTGAACATTCCCAACTCTTTCATCTTCTCCTGGTAGCAGAGCTGCTCCAGCCCCTGAATCATCTTTGTGGCCCTCCTGTTCCTCCTGGTTCCAACAGGTTTATGTCCTTCTTCAGGTGGGAACACCAGGATTGGATGCAGTATTCCAGGTAGGGTCTCACAAGTGCAGAGTAGAAGGGGAGCATCACCTCTCTTGATCCTCTGGCCACGTTCCTCTTGATGTATCCTATGATAATAGTCTTGGCTTCCACTCTGCTTCCTTCAGCCACAGATAATTCAGTGGAAATCACAAATGCAGTGTCCCAGGTAACATTCTGGTCAGCTGCATATAGATTTGTGCATTCTGCTTTCTTGATACTTTCTGTTCTTCAGCTGAAGTCTCAAAGCACTAATGTCAGCTGCACTGCCCCTATAACCAAACACACAGTCTGATCTTGTCAAGTTGCTCTGAAATTCCTCTCATCAGGTTTTGTATCCTTGATTTCTTGCAGCCAGGCTCTCCCAGTATCAGCAGTGTTCTTGGGGTAGGCAACGAGGAGATAAACAAGACAAAACCAAAGGGGGTTTTTTTGAGTTTTTTTAAGGAATTTTTGAAACTTCTTTATTTATCTAAAGACCCTCTCCCCAGCATCATGTCAATTTCTTTTCTTTCAAACCGAGTTTAAAACTGACATGTTGAAAATCATCATCATAATAATAAAAAGTAGGGAATTTGAGAATTTTCCCACCCCACCCCACTTTCAATAGTTTCCAAACCTTTTTACTATGATGGCCTGAGAGGGTTCTTTATTTTTACAGCTGCTGCATACCTACTTCTCCTCGCTGGAAGACACACACGCAGCTCCAAGCGATTCTAATCTTTTCATTCCAGGAAAGGAACCAGCTGTAAATCCACTGATGCAAGATCAGGATACAGCACCAGGACTGTTGTTCTGACCTCCTGCTGGTTAAGACTTCCCTTGAACTGCTCTCACACTCACTCCTGTCTTGGGTCCAGGAGCCTCTGTTTAAAGAATCCCTTCCCACCTCCCAGTTCAGACCTCAGTAAGCTTCTAAAGCAGTGTTATTATGACTTCCATGATCTGGTGGGAGCAAAGCAACAGTTGAGGCAGATTTGGAGGAGCCAGGGGGGTTCTTGGTTTCCTCCATCCTGAAAGCACCCAGGAGAGGTGCTACGTTTGCATCCACTCCCAATTTCCAAACAAATGGTAGGGATAAAGTTACCCCGTGCACACTCCCTGTCCCTGGGAGATGCTGTAGATTAATTTCTATAAGGATGTTGGAGTATTTGACTATGTAGCTCCTTCCCTCTTTTACACCAAACAGGGCTACCACTATCCCTGTTGATAGCAGATCAGCTTTCCACTGCATGGTAAGCTATAAAAGCAACAAAAATATTGGCACTGTTTAAAAATAATAATAATAATAATAATAATAAAAACAACAAAAAAACCCACCAACAAACCAAATCAATGTTTGCAAAGAATTATGATTTCCCCACACCCGTAGAAAACTCCTCAGGGAGTCACTTCGTAGTGGTGAGAACATCACCTCCAGGGTGGGTCTTTCCCAAATTTTCACAGTAACCTGGTGCTGAGTGTACACAAACACTCACAATGACTGCTTAGCAACACCTCCTGCCAACCCAGGCAAGTGGCAGAGTGAACAAAAATGTGAGCCTCTCTCTCTCCAGCTATTCCAGCAATGAAAATATATCACCAAGGAACAGTAAAACCTGTGTTGGGCTGATGGGGATGAGGTGGAACAGGACCTCCCATCTCTCTTTCCACACTATTAACACAAGTCTGACTTTGTCTTCTTGGGCTTGGCAAGGCTCTTTGGGGCACCAGAGAGCCTCATGTCCCCAGTAAAAGTTGACACCCATGAAATCTGTATATAAATATGTTTATATCTGTCATGTGAGGGGGTGTGGGAGGAGAACGTAGTTCTGTAGCAAAAGCCAGCAGCCAGTCCTACAGCCCAAAGATCAAGAGATCTGCAAGATTTTCCTGCTGTCATCCTGTCTAGATGAAGGATGGCCCAGCAAAGGGGGATGTGGCCATTTGGCATCAACAGATGCCTACAAAGCAACTGCATTGAAAGAAAATTTGGTGTCTTATCGTAAGATTATTGTGACCTGTTGGCATGGACATCATTGCTAGCTTGGAGACATTTCTGGGCAGTGCTGGAATTTTCATCCTCACACCATACTTCAACAACAAAAAAAAATGTTTCTTTGGTTTCCTGAGAGCTCAGGCAGAAAACTTTTCTCCTGCAGGAGATGAGCATCACTCAGGTAGTGTCCATTTGCCACCAGCTTAGATGACAGAAAGCTGCAGGTCTGTCCTCTTCAACAGTCTGTCCTCTGCCCTGGATATATTAAACTGGTGTAAAATCCAGGGCTCAGCCTGTGAAACCCTACTGAGTGAGTGTTAATGATTCCTAGGCAAAACTCAAAGACAAGGCACTGTGCAGGTTCTTAACAAGCATTTAATAAGCATTGAAAATGTTGTAAATCATGTTTGGAAAAAAAAAAAAAAAAGCCTCAAATATTTTGGACTTGCCATAATTTTAAAATGACTATTACTGGTAGCTCCTCTTACAGACACTCTTCTTCCTATTGCTGTTAAATATCTGCCACTGGTGTTCCCTCATGGGTCAAGAGTGTGCCTGTAGGACATGCTCAGACCAGGAAAAGAATGTCAGGATCTCACCTGTTGAAAAGTGGACACCTCTGGCACAGTCTATAACAGTGTCCCTTTGAGGAGTGTTTTAAGTGGAGACGTTAAAATTGATTCTCATCCCCAGCATCATTCAGCCTCGGAATTAATACCTGCCTGAGCTTCACATAGACAACAGGACATAAATCTATTAAAAAAAAAAACAACATTCTGGACCACACAACATACATTTCCTGGTCCTTTATCCACCAAACCTTTCCCCATCATTTTTTATTGTCTGCTCCTGCCCCTGCTGTATGTGTTTCAGCTGTACCAATGTCAGCTGGAAGTGACACCAGCTGCTCTACAAGCTTCAGGGACAGTTTCTACACAGAGTTCATAAATACCACTTCTTACATTTGGCCCTGTCTGAGCCTTTCCAGCCATGCTGCATTGCCCTGCTCCCCACGTCTCCCCCAAAGCCCTGCCCCTCCCTGGGGCTTTGATCCTTTTGTCTGGACTAAAGAAATACAAGCTGATATATAAAGCATGTGTGATACATCAGCCTGGTCAAAAGCTCCTTCGTGTATTTAGCCCTTCTTCTGGAGGAGTGAGATTTTTGTGGTATGATGCAGGGAGCCAAAGCTGCCAGCATTCCCTGGAAAGCAAGAATAAGGGGGAAAAAATCCGAGTTCGTTTTTCGAGAGCCGATCATATTATTAGACATATATATATCTTAATTATTAAGCAAAACATCCACCCAAACAATTTCCCAGTTGCCACTCTGGCAAAGGGGCCCTGGGAGCTGCATGTTGGAGTCAGGGAATATTGATCCTTTTAGAGGGTGAGGGTTGGGTTTCTCTGTGCCGGTGAGTAGGAACATCTGGAGGGAAAGAGGGGCTTCATTCCCAAGCAGAGGAACATCTGGCTGCCCCATCCAGCCACAGCTGGAACAGGGCAGAGCTCCAGACATGTCCACCACTTCCACATGCTATTGCCCTCCAACATCCTCACCCTGCTGCTTGTCACTTAGACTCTCCCCATGTGGCAGTGGCACAGCACAGCCCTGAGCTGTGTAAGGAGGAAAAGTGATGGGGGAGCCAAAAATTGTAAATTGTATCATTTGCATCCCAGAGGCCTGAGTAAGACTGTTTCCAGCAGCACCTTATGGGACCATTTACACCAGGAGCAGATGATCACAGAATCATTTGGGTTGGAAAGGAGCTCTGGGATGCCCAACTCCAACCCTTCATCCACTCCCCCCGTGGGTCCCAGCCCATGGCACTCAGTGCCACATTCAGTCTCTTCTTAAAAACCTCCAGGGATGGAGAATCCACCCCCTCCCTGGGCAGCCCATTCCAATGTCTGATCACCCTCTCTGTGAAGAATTTCTTCCTAATCTCCAACCTAAACCTCCCCTGGCAGAGCTTAAGCCCATGGCCTCTTGTCTGACTGAGAGCTGCCTGGGAGCAGAGCCCAACCCCCCCTGGCTCCAGCCTCCTTTCAGGGAGTTGTAGAGAGCGATGAGGTCTCCCCTGAGCCTCCTCTTCTCCAGGCTGAACACCCCCAGCTCCCTCAGCCCTTCCTCACAGGGCACACATGATGTGAGTATGGTGCCACACAACACTACTCAGGGTGCTGGGTGCCCTCCCAAGGGGAATACCTCCCCCTTTGAGGCAAAGCCTGGCTGGTATCTGACCAAATGAAGGATCCCTATCAACTGTTCCTTCTACAAACGCTCTGACAAATCACTTTCCCTCCCCCGCACAAGAAAGAAACAGGCTTGTCCACATCCCCCTCTTGACACCACCCCAGAAAACCTTCTGCCCCTCAGTGAATCACTGGTGGTCAGAGCCAGCCTAAAAAAAACCATCTCTTTGGGGATGTGCAGATGATTTATCTCTAAAAGAATCCCCATCCCACCACCATGTCATAGAGGAAGGGGTCAAGTCTCTGATCCACAAATCAAGAGCCTCCATGTACTTGCCACAAAGCCACAGAACTCTTTGATGACCCAAAGATTTCCTTAATTAAAACTAAGAATCAAATTCCCAAAATAGATATGATTCCTATTTTGGACTGAGTCCCAGGTTTGATTTGGTTCTTCTTAGTCAAATTTCTTCTTTTTCTCCTTCCCTTCCACTGGAAGCCTTTGGCACATAGAGCAGTAACCTTATTATAAAAGTACTAAAGAACAGACCAAGAATTCCTGAAATCTGAAATTATGAGAAAGAAGTCAGGTAAATTACTGGAATTTTAGTTCTCATGCCCAACTTTTTAGATATGTTTGTCACCATGAAGCTTGGAGAGCCCTCTGCCACACCACTCAAAATGCTAAGGACAACAAATCAAAGACATTTAAAGTTAATATAACAAGACAAGGATCATAGCATCATCACAGAATGACTGTGGTTGGAAGTGAACTCAAACCCAACTCCTATACATGTATTTGGGTTTTTTTTCCATGTTGGAGAAACTGAGGCAAGAAAACTGACTTATCAGAAGAATGCAGTGCCAGTTTGAGAAGCTAAAAATCTCTCGAGTGCACCAAATCCTTCATCTTCTGTAGATGGAGATACATTCAACATGAGGAAGAGTGTGCCCAGGTGGCTACCATCATCCTGGACTGCACCAGCAATAATGTGGCCAGCAGAACCACAGCAGGGATTGTCTGTCCATGCTCACTACTGGCGAGGCCAAACCTCAAATCCTGGGGTCAGTTTTAAACCTTCATGACCACCAGGACATTGAGGGGCTGGAGCATGTCTAGAGAAAGACAACAAAGCTCTATGAGGAGCAGCCAAGGCTACTGGGGATTTCACCTGGAGAAAAAGGAGGCTGGAGGAAGACCTGATATTCTATAACTCCCTGAAAGGAGGTTGGAATGAGGTGGGTGTAGGTCTCTTCTCTCAAGTAATAAGCAACAGAACGAGAGGGAATGGCCTCAGGTTTTACCAAGGAAGGCTTAGAGTGGGTATTAGGGAACATTTCTTCATCAGTAGGGTTGTCAGGCCCTTGCACAGGCTGCCCAGGACAGTGGTTGAGTCAAAATCCTTGGAGGGAATTTAAAAGATGTGGCATTTAGGGCTATAGGTTGGTGGTGGACTTGGCAGTTCTAAGTTAATGGTTGGGTTCAATGATCTTAAAGATCTTTTCCAACCTAAACGATTTGATGATTCTCATTGCTTTGTTTTATTTGGTTTGCTTTGGTTTTCAGAGACATTCAGCAACTGAGATGACTTTATCCACAAACCCACACTTAATCAGGCTCTCAGCACTCTACCTCTTCCCACTTCCCAACCACTGCATCTTCCTTTGCAGTGCCCATTAATTAAACCCTTGCACAGAGCAAGGTTTGGCTTCTCTGCTGAGCAGAGTGCCAGCTGTTATGGATGACACAGCCCAAGTGTCCTGAGAAGTAGACTTGAGACCACAAATTCATTTCACATCACTCACACAGCCAAAATAGGCTGCCCTCAAAGGAGTCATCTAGAAGAAATGGGAGAGGGGTATTTTTACACTCTATCTTCCATAAGGCAAGTGGATCCAACTCCTGAGGTTGCACGGGTTGGATGTCAATGTTGGGATCCTTCCTCAGAAGCTCTAGGGATGGGATAACAGCAAATGCTGACCTTGGTTTGCTTAGCAAGTACAATATACAGGATGTATTTAGAATTTTAGGATAATTTGGGTTGGGAGGGACTTCTAATCATCTAGTCCAACCCTCCTGCAATGAGCAGAGACTCCATGCATTGCCTCCACAGCTATCTCTCCAGGGGAAATGCAGCAGGGTTAGAGAGAATTGTCTTATTAGCCCAGTTCAGCCCTTGAATCTCCAGCTGGCTCCATGCATCATGGACACTGGATGTGTGATCAAGACAATTTATCCAAGGTCCAGCCCTCTGAAGTTATATATAAACCAAACCAACCAACCAAAAGAACCTCCAAAATCATTCTGTCCTTGTTCTCTAGTGGGCTGTAACAAAAATACAAAAAAAAAAAAAAAAAAAAAAAAAAAAAAAAGGACCAAAATGACAAAACCAAAAGAAAAGCTAGGACTAGACTTAGAGCTAGATCTTGAGAGCCTGTTTTTAAATTCCATTTTTTTATGGGAAGTGTGGGATCAATCCAGATGAAAGCAAAACTTTCACCTCACTCTTTCTACTATCCACAACACCACTGCTAGATGTGTGGTAAATTCCATGTAAAATGATCAGAAAACACTGTTAATGACTTCATTTGATTGCTTTGCTCTATGTGTTGATGTACAAGCTGCACTTTGGAAAGATACATGGAGTTTGGAGCTGATCTGGAGTATATAGTAGACTGGAGTATGTAGACTGAAGTATTCCCTTGCTGGAAGCTGTGCCTGTTGAGCCATTTCTGCTCCCTCTTTTGGACATTTCATTTTGACCCTCTTTTCCATCTCCATCTGGGATCTTTCCATACCCTTTCTTTCCAAATACAAATATTCTATCCCTAAAATCATCCCAGAAAAAAGTGTATCCCTTATTACCAGGATGTGTTACAAAAGGTCATCCTTTTCTAAGATCTTCTGGTACTGATCACCAACTCATTCACTATGACCTAAGATATAGGGATTCTGGGGAGACCTAAGAGTGACCTGAAGGGGCTCCAGGAAGGCTGGAGAGATAGGATGGGGGGGGCAATGGTTTGAAATAAGAGAAGATTTAGATTGGATGTTAGGAAAAAGTTCTTTCCCATGAGGGCAGTGGAAAAATGGCAGAGGTTGCCCAGGGAGGTGGTTGAGGCCTCATCCCTGGAGATGTTCAAGGTGAGGCTTGAGGATGCTCTGAGCACCCTGATCTGGGTGAGGGTGTCCCTGCTGACTGCAGGGCTTGGACTGGGGGACCTTTGGAGGTCCCTTCCAACCCAAATTATTCTGTGATTCTATGATCTTCTTTACACCTATATAAATCCTACATGCTGATTCCAGATTCACAACTAAATGATCCCTTAAAATATGTGAACCGTGGCCAGAGAAAAATACTGCAAAATTTGCTGCAAAGACAAAGAATTATGTATTCTTTTTAGTTTGTTTTTTTTTTTTTTTCAGGACTCACCTTGATCCATCACAGCTGAAACTACTTGTATGTACATCCAGTAGCCTCTGGTCAAACCAATTTGGAAAATCTCAAGGAGCAAACCAGGCAATAACCCACACCAGGTCTTAGGTCCAGTCCATGACCTAGCTAGATGAGGTATACAGGAAAGACCTTTGCTCTCTGTAGATAACCTGCTGTACAAAAAGGATGTGGAGAGGCTGGAGAAGTTCCAGAGAAGAGCCATGAGGATGATCAGAGGACTGGAGCACCTGAGACATGAGGAGAGGGTGAGAAAACTGAGGTTTGTTCAGCCCTGAGAAGAGAAGGCTTAAGGGAGATCTTATTACAATTTACCAGCACTTAAAATGGGCTACAAAAAAGGTGGAGACTCCCAATTTTCAAGGCATCTCATGGACAAGACAAGGGGCAATGGGCACAAGGAGATTCCCATTGGACAGAAGAAAATTTTTTACTCTGAGACAGTCAGACCTTGGAATGGTCTCCCAGGGGAAAGGGTGGATTCCCCCACTTTGGAAAGTTGGAAGTCTCAGCTCCATGGGATGCAGAGACATCTCATATGAACAATAATATTAGAAGAGTTAGACCAGATGGTGCTTGAGTTCCCTTCCAATCTGACATTCTATGATTCTATGAAGAGTAGTAACCTTTTAGTTACTAGTAACCTAATCAGTAACCTTGACAGGATCTGATTTGTGCCCTTGCCAGAGAATCCAAGGAGACAAGTAATAGTAGAACAAACTAAGATAAACAACATGGGTTGCTTTGTTGTTTTTTTTTGCCCAGACTGAAACAGCAACAACAAAGGAAGATGGAGGAGAGCTCCTGGTCTGTTAATCCTGTGCCTAAGCAGAGAGTTTAGGAACTCCAATCTCAACATTACAAACAGCATCAAACTCACAAATGAACCTTGTACAGAACATTGATGGAAAGAAATAATTCTCCCAGACTAATAACCATTCCATCATCCCTTTGGGTCTTGACATGGCATGGCCTCAGGCTCAGGTTATTTCATGTTCATTTGGCTTCTTTGTGGCCCTGTGTGAGGTCTTTCTGGAGCTGAAGCTGGAGGAGAGCCAAGGTGTCAAAGGGACACCTTTCCTCTGAGCTGTTGAGTAGAATGTCCTAAGTTTATGAACACTGGAGTAATTTTAGGTATACGGCCCTCGTGAGCACCATCAATCATGGATTTTCATTTCAAACTCTCCCTGCTTTTTATGGGTTGGGTAGGAGAAATGTTGTCACTCCCACCAGATCCCTGCAGTTTACTGAAGCTGCTGAGCTGGGTGAGAACTTTTTTTTACATACATAGAGTGGAGGCTCCAGCAGATTCCTGATGATGATTGTGGAAATCTGAGAATGGAAACAAAATAATATTTTTTTTTAAAACCCACAACAAACCAACAAAAAACCCAACTCTCAAATATTCCAACTCATTCCAACTTTAGTCTAAAACTCACTGTCCCAGTGCCTTCTGGGACAGAATTTGGTCCACAGTCACACTTGGTTACACAATTTCTCATGAAGAAATATATGTACACATTCCACAAAAACCCAAGGCAATGATAGATGAGACTCTGTGGGACATGGTCCTAACAAATCAGACACTTCTAAATATGTTGATTTATCTGCCTACTGATTTATCTATCTCCTGATTTATCTATCACTTACACAGCTCTAGAAACAAGTGCTGAGGTTACTGACTATAGTCTCAGGGAATGGTCTCCATGATAAAATAATGAAACTAAGAAAAGAAACAAGCAAAAATCCTGAACTATTCATTTAAGGGTTTTCTAAACACCTACAGTTTTTCATTCTCAGACTCTACTGGACATATTTGCATAGATGGGCATCATTTAGACCTGTCTTTCTGAGAGTATTATAGGAATTCAAATAACCAAAACGGACTGTTCTTATTTTATAAAATTACTCATGAAATAATCAGAGCAGACTGAAACATTATCATACTTTGGGGGATATTCTGACTTACTGGAGATGTTCCCCTTTAAAAATTTCTGACCTGGAGGAGGCAAAACATTTTAGGAGATCATGACAATCCCTCTCCACTAACCTGTAAATACTTTCTCCTGTCTACCAGACAGACAGGGCTGGTTGGGGATTTGATGGTGGGACATGTTTTGGCTTCAGAAAGATTAATGTCATTTAATTGCAGAAAAACACTTCGGTTTCCAGGCAGACACTGCCTAAGGATCTGTCAGGACCAGGGTAAAATTTCCCATCAAAGCCTGAAAAAGCTTCCCAATCAGTGAGCTGTAGGTTGGTGTTTGGGAAAACAGATTGGATGAGAAAAACAGAGACAGAGACCAATTTCTGAGATTTAGCCTGAAACAGAATTTTTATTCTAGAGCCATCTCTCCTTCCTACCTCTTGGTCTATGAAGTTCTTTGGCTTCATGGTAGGTTCAGCTCATCTGCTCCTTAGACAATGAAATATTTAATTACTGAATTTTATAGATAGGAAACAAAAGCACAATTAAAGCATCTATAGCAGCCTTCCAGTACCTGAAGAGCCTTCAAGAAAGCTGGAAAAGGACTTCTTACAAGGACAGAGAGTGATAGGACAAGAAGTAATGTTTTTAAAGTGGAAGAGGGGAGATTTACATTGGACATAACGAAGAAATTAATTCTTGTGAAGTGATCAGACCCTGCCACAGAAGCTGTGGCTGCCCCATCCCTGGAAGTGTTCCAAGTCAGGTTGGATGGGGCTTGGAGCAACCTGGGCTGGTGGGAGATGTCCCTGCCCATGGCAGGGGGTTGGAACTGGATGATCTTTAAGGCTTCTTCCAACCCAAACCATCCTAGGATTTTATTTGACAGCTATGGACTTTAAGGAAAAGCTGAACTCAGACCTGTATTAGCTGTGGCTCAGACCAACAGGCTAATGCTAATTCATAAAGATTCTTCATTTTAACATGTCGATCAGACAAGGTCATGAAGCAGGCTGCTTTTCAAAGGACACACACAGCTGTAGTCCTCAGTCCTGAGAACATTTCTGTACAGGAGGAATAAAAAGAAGGAGGCTAAGGAGCCATTTTCCATCCATGGGTGCAATGAACTACATCTGCAACAGGGAAGCACGAGCCTTCACATCCCTCTTTGGTGCTCTGGAGAACCCAGAGAATGGGAAAATGAATCTCAGCAGCTTAGACTCAGGCCAACACCTATCCTTGACAGTCCAGAGCCATCCAGAATCAAGTCCCTGAGCTGCAGAGCAAAGTGGCTTCAAGAGTGTGACACCTTGGGCTTCCTCACCCTCCTCTTTTAAAGCATCACATCCTTCCTCCCCCCAGACTTCTGCTCCAGCCTGCCTTGAACCACAGCCAATAAGAGATGAAATCACAGAGGATTAGCTTCCCCTGACAGAGAGGAGGCCAACACAGCACCAAGGTGCAGACAGGAATTTTTCTCCAGCTTTCCCAAATGTTCTGAGGCTCAGCAGCCTCCATCTCCCCAGGCTACAGCCCAAGGAGCCAGGGGCTTTGTCCAACTACTCTGCTGCCTTGACAGAAACAAGGAGAGTATTTTCTTTGCTTTTTCCTTAATTCAGTCAGCAAACATTTCACACACACACAAAAAAAAAAAAAAAAAAAAACACAACAAACCCAGGCTGGGAAGAATTGTTCTCTGCACCATCTTGCATTTGCCAAGTGGATTAGCCAGTAATTGCTGGATGTCTCAAATGCAAAAGGGCTCCTGACTCCTATGTATAGGAGGACAGGGCTTGGTCTCTATTTAATTTATTTATCATTATTATTTCCCTCCCTCTTTCTCACCCTTGACAAAACCCTGACCTGTTTCCTAAATCCCCCCCTTTTCTTTTTTTTTTTTCCTTGGGGGGGGAGGTTGTGAGGAGGAGGAGAGGAGGGGTATGGGCTTTTTTCATCAGCAAAGCCTGTGAGCCCAAGAGAGATTTTGGGAGGCAGGATATTATCCTTTACAGCTCCTAATGCCACATCACAACATCTAATCCTGCATTCCAGGGCAGGCTGAAAAAAAAAAAAAAAAAAAAAAAAAAGAGGAAAGGATGGGTAGATGAGAAAATATCACTCATTGTAAAAAAAGGAATTCATTGACTCTGAAGGGAACAGAGGTCACTGGAAGGGAGATAGAGACAGGACAAAAAATGGAAGCAAAATTGATTTGGGTGAATTATTCTGGGGATGTATGGGGATTTCCAAAGAGCTGAGGGGCTCTGGAGTGATTTATTGAAATAATAACTTTGCCAAAATGACACAAGATGATGTGAGTCTTACTTTAAAGCTTTGCTGTGCACGCATGCAATGAAATGGGATTTTGGCAGGGAAAGGAGGAACAGGTAACCCAGAGTAAATAATAACACATCAGCCACAAAAGGAAAGAAGAAGAGAGGGTGCATTTGAAAGCCACCATTGGTAGCTTTGACCTGAAGAACATCTCACAGTTTTGGTGTATACCAAAAAAGAAGAACCCAATTCTGGGGCAGTGATGCCTTCAGCACAGTCTTTTGGGGCACAACAACACTGTCTGATAAGGGCTTGGTTGGTTTTATCAGTGCTCTTTAACTAGAAGCAGTGACCAAGCCAGGAGCAGTGCCAAAAATTTGTTAGGATCTAGATAGTCATTGAGCTTCTGGAGGATTTTAATCTGGAATCTTCTTTTTTAGGAAAAGAGATGGAAATTTCACATAGGAATAAACTGATTTTGAAAACGTTTTGTTGCAGAATAAAATTAAAATACAAGCAAATTAATGCTTTAAGATGAAAATTTCCTCCTGTGACACGTACAGGGTGGAATGATTCATGTTTTTCAAGCAATCTGGAGGAAAGAGGGTAAAAGGAAGAGGATTAGCTTCTTGGTAAAGTTTACGGTGTTTTTCTGAATGACACAATTCTCTTCAAAGCCAGAACTAGATCCCACACATTTTACATACCTTCCAGTCTGCCTTTCTGCAGATGAATGCATTGATACATACCCATCTCTAAACCCAGACAGCTAACTAATAATTACATTTCATTATTGCAGCCTCGAGAAGATTCCTCGCATCTTGCTTCGAGTCCTCCCCATCAGGTCTGATGCTAAGTGAGAAACCAGAGGTCCTGGCTTGAGATCTGAGAGCTGGGTACAAACACATCCTGAGGGATCACTGCCAGCTGCTGTAAAATTCCTCTCTGCTCATGTTCCTTAATCACATTCTTGCTTCTCTGCTCTGACACCCCACTTTTAAACCATTTTTCTCTTGGTTTACTTTCCTGAGAATTCAACTAAATAAACCAAAGCAAATCAGCCCTGGCTTGCTTTGGGTGATTGCTGGTTTTCTGCAAGACACACACCAGGGCTTTGCTTACAGCAGAGCCAAAACCAAAGGACAATTAAACTTCAGGTTCCCTTTTAAATTAAATGTTCCCATCCAGGTCACGGGTTCTGCTCCAAACCAGACAGCAAACCCACCAAAGTTTAGGTAAAAGAGTTCAGTGTGGTGGCACTCAGTTGCACAGCTCCTTGCAGATCATCATGACACCACTTCAAGGATGCTGACCTGATACATTTCTGGTTCAGGGGCTGAAGATCCAACTTTTTCACCTAGGTCTGCAGACAGGAAAAGTGTGTTTGTTATTCTTGAGGACAGATTATTGTTATTATTTTATTTTTTTTCCTGGATTCACAAGAGCTAGCAAGGAGAGAGGGGGGGGAGGTTGGAGAAGCTCATTGCTGTGCTAATGTGTGGTTTGCAACAAGAGCTGCAGAAAGGCTTCTTGAAGGAAAACCAAATTGACTTGAGGAGTGAGCCAAACCCAAGTGTTTGGGAGGGATCCGGAGGAAAGGATGAAGAGTGGGGAGGAGGAGAGGTAGAGGAGGTTAATAAGAGCTGTGTGTGGCACTTCCACATATTAAAAAAAAAAAAAAAAAAAGGATCTTGAGGAACAGATTTGGGATTCCTCCCTTTGGAAAGAGTTGAAAAAAAGGAGCAGAAGCCTGCATTTAAGAGGTTAGAAATGTTTAAAAAACAAATAGACCAAAAAAACTCCAAACCATGTCCTTGAGGGTTTCTCTCTCATCAGCATTCCCATTCCAAGGGAGCACACTGGGTAAGGCTACGTGACCAATGAATGCAGCCTGACCCCAAAAGCACCACAAGAATAATAGGTCTTATATTGCACTTTCCTTTGATAGAGTTCAGATCAATTTATGGGAAAAGTCGTGTGTTTTCCACAAAAGATGTTTTCCAACAGGAACTGGAGGGGGGGGGGGGAAGAAGAAAAAAAAGAAAAGAAAAAATTAAAAAAATAAACCAACCCAAGTCTTAGAAATTTTCCATCTGAAAAATAAATTCTAGAGGGAAAAACCATCGGGGGGGGGGGAGGGGGAAAAGTTTAGTTTAAAACCCAAACAATTCAACTTCTGAGAGGAAAGCCAAGGCATGGAGAGATTAAAGAGGCTTGTCTAGAAACCCACTGGGGACTTGCACCTAGATCTCCTAAGCCACAGGCCAGTCTGCCTTCACTTAAACTGTAAAATCAACATGAGATTTCAAGCAAACACTGAAAAAGGAGTGAGGTATTACTGGTAAAGTCACCAGGCTATAAACCAACTTCCTTAGAGCTCTCCCTGTGCCCACACACGTACAATTCATCACTGGTGTATAACAAAAAAGCAAGGCAGGCTGTTCCCAGAGAGACCATTTGCCCTTCTTATCCCCCTGTATTAACCAACCCACTCAAAGTACCCAAAGCATTCCCTGCACAATCTGCTCATCTGCTGTGGATAATATCACACGTCCTGTGGGCTCCAGGTCAAGCTGTACTCTCACAAAGTCATTCCCCAGGCTCTGAAATTCCTGCCTGCTCCACTTGGGCAACTTCTTTGAGTGAATTCCCCTGAATGACACCACATTTCAGCCTCTCTAAGACCTTGAGATTTTCTCCTAAGCAAACAGCACGTTAATCCTGCATGGAGTTTTTACAGAGCACACGGATCATGTCACGTATGGAGACTCTCAAGATGTCATCTGCCACTTAAGAGGTACTAAGAGAGCCAAGAATAGCAGAAACCCAGAGCTGCACATACCCTTGGGTGCTCTACAGCTGTGCTTGAGTCTGGAAGACATGTAATTTTCACACCATTTCTCACCAACCTACATTCAGTCAACTCCATTTTTCCCAGCTCTGTGGTCTAAACACACAGATCTCCAATTTTCACTTTGTCTTCTCATTCAGAGGAGTTGGCAGTGCCTGTAGGCAAAACACTTTCAGTCCATTGCATTTCTGTGCCCTGATTTACACTGACTACTGGAACTGGCTCCCCTCTTTAGTAACCATTTCATTAAGCAGAAAGGGGTGGAAAATATACAACCAACCAACCCTACCTGGATGGGTTGATCAACGTTGGTTGATGGCTTTACCACCCAACATCTGGGAGTGAGAATGGGTGGGATGCTGGGAAGTGTGGATGAAAGCTACTATAGCAAGAGGAAGGAGAAAATGTACCATGCTATCTCCTTCTCACCTCCTCTGAGAGGGGAGAAGTCTTTGCAGCTTTCAGCTCTAACCTTAGCCATCTCTTCAGGCTGGTCATGCACACACTCCTCTAGGTGATAGAGGTAGAGAGGTTCTGCCATGGAAGTCATTCACATCAGAAAAAAAGAAGAAAAAGAAAAAAAAAAAAAGAAAACAAGAAAAAAGAAATAAAAAAGAAAAAAGAAAAAGAAAACAAGAAAACAAGAAGAAAAACAAGAAAGAAAAGGAAAAGGAAAAAGGAAAAAGGAAAAAGGAAAAAGGAAAAAGGAAAAAGGAAAAAGGAAAAAGGAAAAAGGAAAAAGGAAAAAGGAAAAAGGAAAAAGGAAAAAGGAAAAAGGAAAAAGGAAAAAGGAAAAAGGAAAAAGGAAAAAGGAAAAAGGAAAAAAAAAAAGGAAAAAGGAAAAAGGAAAAAGGAAAAAGGAAAAGGAAAAGGAAAAGAGAAGAAAAAGAAAAAGAAAAAGAAGAAAAAGAAAAAAGAAAAAGAAAAAGAAAAAGAAAAAGAAAAAGAAAAAGAAAAAGAAAAAGAAAAAGAAAAAGAAAAAGAAAAAGAAAAAGAAAAAGAAAAAGAAAAAGAAAGAGAAAGAGAAAGAGAAAGAGAAAGAGAAAGAGAAAGAGAAAGAGAAAGAGAAAGAGAAAGAGAAAAAGAAAAAAAAGAAAAAGAAAAAGAAAAAGAAAAAGAAAAAGAAAAAGAAAAAGAAAAAGAAAAAGAAAAAGAAAAAGAAAAAGAAAAAGAAAAAGAAAAAGGAAAAGAAAAAGAAAAAGAAAAAGAGACAGAAAGGAGGAATTCATTATTTGGGAAGTAATTTTGTAAATTGGCTATTGACAGTCATCAGAGATTAGCAAAGTGATTAGCATATGGTGGCCAACAACTTCTTCTCTCAGCTGGAACCAGTCACATCCCATTAATACCCACTCCATAAATGAAGTGAATCCATTCTAGATGAACAGAGAGATTTTCATGAATTTTCCACCTAAACCCAGTACCTGATACAACCAATCTAAATGATCACCAAACCTGACAGCAGAGGATACAGAAAAACACCTTCTAAGGTGGGTTTCTTTTCTTAACTTTTGGGGAACTGGAACAAAAATGCTGTACCTCCAATACTGCCCAGACACAAACCCAAAAGTTGTGAGCACAGTGGTGGCTTGGGTTGAAGGTGGATTGGGTTGGGTGATGCTGCCAGTAGGTCCAGTCTCCAAGGTTTTCAAACCAAACTGGGTTTAGGTATTTATGGCTTGATTTATATGGGACCTGGAGTAAGTCAGGCACTGAGATCTCACTGAATCTTCTCCCTACACCTCTTGTTGGCTTCTGGAAGGTTTCCACTTCTGCTCTAGCTATGGCCCAGCAGGACAGACTGGCAACAAAAGGGTTAACACAATACCTAAGGCATGCTTTCAGTGTACAGAGAGATTAAAAGTTAGATTTCTGTGTGATTTACTGGCAGATGCAGTACTCAGAGAAATATCATCCTTTCCCAGTCCCAATGGCCAATAACTCATTACACTCAAATCCTCTCAGGTTCAAGAATTTCATAGATCATCTTCTTGGTGCATTTTTTTAAAGGACAGACCTACCACATAAGCCTTCAAACAAACTTCACAGGAGGAAGCAACCTGCCAGCAAATGATTACAAAGAGAGAAACTGCAGAGTAGCCCTTGCCAGCCTCCACATCTCTCAGCCATGGCTACTTCAAACACCAGGTGACCAAGGCCAATGATCAAAAACCATGATCCAGACCCTGTCTCCCTGATAAAGATGGTTCAGAGCAGAGGGGCCCATCCACATCCATCCCCTAAAAAGTCTCTGTGAGGCACAAGGGATGAAAATCAGGCCAAGAACCCCTATATCAGAGGAGGGACGTGATGGTGTTACTCTGGTAGTCAAAATGCTTATGGCTTCTGGAGCTGTTGTCCCCTGCCTTTTTTCTCTTCCTTTTGGAGCAGAAGAGCTGGCTGAGAATTTCTGCACATCCAGCATTGTGTCTGTCTCAGCAAGGCTCTTGCCTGCCACCCTAAAGGTGTCCACTAAAGTCAATGGAAGAGCATCTGTTGAGACAATAGGTCAAAATCTTAGACAAATGGACTAGAGATCCTGTATCTATTCAAAAAGCACTTCATCCTGTGTTAAAATAATAGAGTCTTGTGAGATAGAGTCACAGAGACTGGAATAAAAAAATGGCATGAATTTAAACTGGGATGGAGTCTTGCTCAGGAAAATTAAAAAAACAACAAAATCAATCTATACACATGTGATTTTCTAAGAAGGGAAGGGAAAGAAAAGAGGAAAAGAGGAAAAGAGGAAAAGAGGAAAAGAGGAAAGAGAAAAGAGAAAAGAGAAAAGAGAAAAGAGAAAAGAGAAAATCCCAGTTTGGCTTGGACTGAACTGAGTTGAGTACGAAGACCAAAACCAGTCACTAATTAATGGCATCTGGTTTTCTAGTATTTATGCACCATAAAAATTAATAAGAGACTTCTCTGGGAAAATAAATGGTTAGCTGGAAAGCCAGATTTGGCCTTTTTTTTTTTTTCCTTCTTCTGTTAATCATAGACTCTGAGTAAGATTCCTTGAAACTGTAAGATGTTTACTTCCCAGGAACTTTTAATGATTTCCCAAAGCCAACATTTCAAATGAGGAACTGATGCAGCCTCCTTGATATCATCAGACAGAGACTGGGTGTAAAATTTAACTCCTCATGCTGAGTCCCAAACTCCATATTCTCAGGGTACACATGTGCAGGAAGAGCAGGCACAAAATTTTTAAAAGCTACATGTATTTTTTTAAATATATATATGATTTCCTGCATAGCAAGGCTTAGACACCAAAGCCTCTATTCTGATATATAACCTGTAGTGGTTCTGTGGATGTCAAAGAGTTTTTTTCTTTTCTGTAGAAGCTCCAAAGCCAGGGAACATTTTGCCTGAGTATTGTGCAGAGTCTTAGTTCCAGACAGACTCCTCATATAGTCTGATTTTGGACCATGTGGAGAAACCAGCCTAGTCCTTTAAACAGCATGGTGTGTGACTATGGTATTAAATATAAAATATTTAATTAAATACTTTATCCAAGCTAAAAATGTCTGCGTTCCAGTAGGTTTAAAACTGACAACAGAAAGCAACTCAGACAGCAGACAACAGATTTAGAGAACAAGCAAATTTTGTTTTAACCTCACCAAAGTGTCAGAAAGAAAAAAATCAGATATTACCGTCCTGCCTGGTGGAGTTCCCATACTCCTTATCAGCCTATCAGTCTCCCAAGAGGCAAATCCATTGCACCATCACCATCCACACCCATGGAAGCAACATATAGCAGCCTGGGTGGGCTGGCAGAGGGAGAAAATTGCTTTCTGCTGAAGCAGACCTTGGTGAAGATCAGCAGAACTCAGAGGACAAGGAGAAAATGAAAAGTGAACCTAGGAGCCCATTTTGGGGGCTGAAGGAGAAAAAGCATCACTGACCCCATGTCCTTGGAAAGCCACTGGAAGCCTCAGGCTGAAAAGTTCAGGCCAAATCTTCAGCTGGGGTAAATCAAGATAACTTTTGACATTGGCTCTCCTAACTGATGTCAGCTGAGGATCTGGTCCTCCTCATTGTGGCTTTCTGGGTTTTTTAGGTTTGGTTTGTTTTGTGTTGTCGAGGGGTTTATTTTTCCTCCTTGCAGTTCTCCTGGAATCCATGACAGGAGTTTTTCCCCTTAACAAATTCACTTCTTGCAGCAGCACAGCATTGGGGAAGGAGTCCTGCTTGGGCATTTGTAGGCAGCAAGGTCTTCTTTGAGGCCTATGGAGAGCTGCAGGTGTTTGGCTTTGGATGAAAGGAAGAACTAACAATGCTGGTTTATTCCTGACATTAGTCCTGATATTTGGCTGAAGTATTTCAGTGATGTCAGAGCCAAACCTTACGAACAAAAATATATATGTAATACACAGGGTTGGGACCAGTGGATGGATTAAAAGAACAGGATTATTTTGATTGCCTTGATTTAGAGAGCCAGCAGTGCTGAATCGTGTTCAGCCAAAGAAATATCACGGAGACAAAATTTACTTCTCTATACGCAGAAAAGCAGAAGAGGGGGAAGGCAGGGAGGAGGGGGGAAAGAAAAATTACTCTGAATCAAAAGATGAAAGTTCAACATTTTCTGATTATTCCCTTTCTTAAGAGGGCGACCACAAAACACAGAGATGTTTAATCCATTAAAAGTGTAGTTTGCTGGACAGAATAACCTGACTTTTGTCAACCCACCAACCTGCTTCTCACTGGGTGGGCTCTGGTTGCAGAAGGGATAAGCTTTCACTTGATCCCCCCAGAACAGGTCAATGTGCCATGGGCTTTATGGATGGTATCTCATAACTTTTGCTGGCACATTGTCAACATAAGCACTATGGGAAAAGGGAATTTCACTGGAGGGGCAGAGATCTGGATGTCATCTGGCATCATGGTGCCAAGGGGAGGATGACTTCTGGTGAGAGCATGAAGGGATCCTATAAGAAAACTGGGGAGGGATGGGACTTTTTACAAGAGCACAGAAATAGGACAAGGGATGATGGTTTTAAGCTGGAAAAGGGGAGATAAGAATGAGACATTAGGAAGAAATCCTTTGCTGGTTGGGTGGTGAGACCCTGGCCCAATTTGCCCAGAGAAGTTGTGGCTTCCCCATCCCTGGAAGTTGAGCAGCCTGGTCTAGTGGACAGTGTCCCTGGAACTAGATGATATTTAAGTTTCCTTCCCACCCAAACCAGTCTAGAATTATTTGAACTTTGGGGAAGAATGAAATTCTGGTTCTGTTTGAATGGTTTCCAGCTCTTCCCAATTTCCTCAAAGGTTGGAAAGACAAAAAGAGCTTCTCTCCTCTAAAGCAGGGAGGACACCACCATGAGCATTAAGTTACAGAAATCAGATACAATCACTGAGAACTTTTTTGGAAGATAACCTGAGAAGATGAAGCAAAACCCAAAGGTTGAGCAGTCATAGCATGAGCACCACCAAACCATCACCCAGCAGCTGTAACATGTTGGGCTGCACCTTCTCTTGGACATGGAAGGTCTAAATTCAGATTTCAGTGTATTCTTGGTTGTTCTTAAATGTACCAGGTTTTTGGGGCCCTGTTTCTTCTGAGGTTTTTGAGCACTGAAAAGAGCTCGGTCCATATGGGATATTTTTACATCAGAGCTGAGCTACTGTAGGATCACAGACAAAATATATGCAAATCTAGGCATGATAAAAAAGACAAGTCTAAGTACCTGCTTTCTTCAACTTTTGTTTGCCCCCTTGTTTTAATTAAAACAATGGGCTATAGAGCCATAAGAAAAATACACACTCTTTCTTTTTGATTAATTGAGTTAAAGAATTGTTGGGGTTAGGTCTTTACAAAAGCAAAAGAAGTTTTACCACCTCTGCTCTGGAAAAAAAAAAAAAAAAAAAAAAAAAAAAGGAAATATACATTTTATCTCCTGAGCTAAAGAAAACTTCCTCATTAAAAATTATTTTGTTCTCATTGAAAATATCACTTGTATTCAAACAGCAAATTTGTATTCAAACAACCCAGATAAGTGGGGAAATGTGGGCCAGTATAGAAATGCTACATCCATGGGTCCCAAGAAGTGTCCACACTGAATCCATCCCTGATGGGTAAAATACATGCAGGCTGAGGATCACTATGGACACTGAGGATTTTCACAAAAAGGCTACAATTCCCCTCAAATGCCCCATGCATTATCCAGACACTAAACCAAGCAGAAGCTGAGTCCCAGAGGACACAGAGTTAACTGTTCATTTCCCAGAATACTTGGTCATTCTGTCACAGACTATTAAAAAAAAATAATGGACTATGGGGAGAAATCATAATTAGGTTTAAGAAACATAATCCTACAGGCTTCTTCTGGTTTTGTTTCAAATACCAGTCCCATCCAAGGAGGGGTATTTTGTGTTTCTATGATTTCCTGAGGAAAATTAGAAGGAAATTGTAAAATACAAAAAACTCACCCACAACTGAAAAGTCCTTATCTTGACATAAAAACATTATTCAAAATGTCTGTGGATTGTTTTCCTAATAGCCAAAATGGATGATCAAATACTGAGTGATCCTCCTTTGACTGCCAATATTTTTAATAGGCATCTTAGTCAATGTTAGTACAGCTGTCCTTTCAAATCATCTCTTCTGATGACTCACACTTGGATTCAGAGATTTCCTGAGGTTTTATCTGCTCTCTTCGTGCTCTTGGTGGACCTGTTCTTGAATCCCATCACATGAGAGAGCAGGAGGTGCCTCCTCATCCAAAACACACAACTGGGCAGTGGAAAGCACACATGGAATTATAAGAGGCAGGAAAGGAAGGGAAAGGGAGAGGGAAAAAAAAAAAAAAAAGAGTGGGGGAAAAAAGGAAAAAAATGACCAGTGGGGTCATTTTATGTTCCAGCTGATTGGTATTTATGCACAAAGCTCTTGGAACTCCACATTTCTGCAGCCACCCTCTACCCTTACTCATGGTGGGTTCACATCCCCTTTGAATTGATATTCCCAAGGACTTTGGCTTTCCATCCAATTGAAAACTAAAAGGCAAGAAATTCTTCCCATTCTGAAGACAACATGGCTCATTGCAAAGCCCCAGGGGCTGCCAACAGAAATGAGAAAGAGGAAGTCATGAGACACCATCTCTGGTGTAAAAAAACCCCAATGGATTAACGTTATTTGAGGATTTTGGTTTTTATTTCCTGATTAAACTTTTCCCATGTCAATTTGACTGAAGGTGTGGAGGGAGATTCAACAGTCTGTTTGCAGAGAGGAGAAAATATTCCCTCTTTTGCCCATTCTTCAAGGGGGAAAGTGCTTTGTGGCCCAAAGTACAACACGAGAAAGGTTTTGTGTACATAACTGTAGTTTTGTTTCTGCCCAGATTGCTCTTGGCCCCCCTAAAAAAAAAAAAAAATGGAGAAGTATCTGCAATGAATACTTTAATTTTGAAGCCTCCAGTAGCTTGAAATATCTCCAAACCTATTAAATCCTGAAACCAAAATAAACATTTTCTCCTCCCTTCATGGAAGCATAAAGAATTTCTTAAGTCAACCCATCCACTTGCCTGCCAATACCAAATTGCCCTCAAGAACATATTCTCCAGGGCTTTGTCAAATCAGCTTTACCATTCCTCAAGCAACAGGGGGTTCTACCACGTTCCTGGAAAGTCTATTCCATGATCTGTTCCCATATATCCTCTGTAAAAAGCACCATGAAACTCCTGTTACCTGCAAGCACCATAGCTGGAGAGGAATCAAATTTTCCATTCTGTGGTAAATCCCGTGTTTTCAAGTATTGTTCCAGTTTGGTTCCAAAGGAAAGTAATTTTTTTTTTTGTCCAAAATTTACTGCTGAGCACAATTCTGAGAGGAAAGAATACTTGCAGGTGATAAAAATGCAATCTTCATCTCAATAAAGATAATTTTGGGGGTCTGAGCTCAAGGTTTATTGCTTCTATAAAAACCTAAAATTAAAAAAAAAAAAATAGGAAATAAAAATTTTCTGAATCTGAAAGCCAAACCTTCCTTAAAATGAAAGTTCGTCAGAATTAACATTTGCAAACCACTCTGGTTGTATCAAACTGGCTTTTTCCAGGAAAACATTCCCTCAAAAATTTCCCATTGGCTCTCAGACAGGTCCTTGCAATATCAAGGTCAGAAAGAGCACTTTCAAATTCTGCTCTCCAAGAATTTTAACTGCACAACTATTCCTTTCCCAGAAGATGCAGTTCACAGAAAATTATCATAGTGCAATTGATGAAAAAAAAGGAAGAAGGGAAGGGAAGGGAAGGGAAGGGAAGGGAAGGGAAGGGAAGGGAAGGGAAGGGAAGGGAAGGGAAGGGAAGGGAAGGGAAGGGAAGGGAAGGGAAGGGAAGGGAAGGGAAGGGAAGGGAAGGGAAGGGAAGGGAAGGGAAGGAAAGGAAAGGAAAGGAAAGGAAAGGAAAGGAAAGGAAAGGAAAGGAAAGGAAAGGAAAGGAAAGGAAATAGAGACAAACAAACAAAAAAAAACCAAGAAGCAAACAAATAACATCAAATAAACAAACCCAACAAAAAACTCCAAACCCAACAAAAACCCCAACCAAACCAACAAACACACTAAAAAGAAGGAATCTTTCCCATTCAACCCTGTCAGGAGTGACATCAGATCCTGGCTGCCAACACAGGGCATCTTTCATCCCTCTGCTCAGGAGATCTCATGAGCATTTACCTGCCATTAAAACCTCTCCCCTCTGCCCAAACCCAAGTGGTGCAACTTCTCCTCCACTCCCATCTTAAAGCCTTACTGCCTTCCCTTCCCCACCAAAGCCCCCCAACATTGATTAAAATATTATTTGCAGAGGGAAGCTGCTTGCACTGTCAGCCTGCTGGAGAAGCCCTCTGCAAGGAGAAGCTGGGTGGCTCCAGCTCTGGGAAATGCCAAGGAAAATAAAGCTGGTATTAGTGGTCCTCAGCTTCTTTGCTGGGACTGAGAAAAAGGCAGTATTGTGGGCTGGGAGACTGCTCAGCAAGATGTCAGTCTTTGCCAGTTACCTAACAACAATAACAAGCACTGGGTAAATAGGTGGGAGACTCACGAGGGCAACCAAGAGAGGGAATTAAATATGAATAAAGAAGAAGAAGGAGGGAAGGGGGGGGGGGAAAGGAAGGCGTTAGACTTTCCAGCATTTTGAGAGAACAAGGTTTAATCCTCAGATGGGGGAAAAACAGATTTACTAAACAGGGTGACCTCACTTGTTTGCATAGCATTTGGTAACGTGTGTTTTATTACCTATGCTACCTCCATGCTAGCTTGCAAAGCCTTTCCAGTGGCCCTCTGAAGGATGCTGAGCATATGGAAAAGAAATAAAGCAGCCTGAGAGAGAAATGGCACAGCTTGGTGAAAAAAACGAAAAACAAAAAAATATACAGGCTAGAAATATGCTGGCTGGGTGTAAATAAAACTGTGTGAGGGAACAGCCTGGGAGAAAATGGCTCTGTCCTCATCCCAGTGTCAGCTCACCACTGAAGGTCGTTTGAAGTGGTGATGGAGAGGTGAAGGTGATGCTGAGAAGGGACCTCTTCACTTCTCTCTTAAGATGGAATTGCTGGGCATTGGCAGATGGAGATGTGTTCCTGGGTTGCAGGGTGAGAAGGTCCAATCTAGAGAAGCTCTGAGCAATCAACCTCTGCTGGCATCAGAGTTTCTGCTTCAGGAGTAATCATGATGGGTAATTTCAGCACTGGGTGTGGGTGTAGGTGATCAATCCTGCTTGATGGGGGAGCACAGATTGAGGATCAAGCCAGGGCACTGCACTGCAGATGTGAAGAATGGCAAATATGCTGGTTGTTTTTGGTGAATTTTGGTGAAGTACATCCTTATAGTTGTAATCTGAGAAAAGATATCTCCCAGATGTGATTTAAGAGGGAACAAAGTTGAGCATCTTTATTACTACAGAATTTAGACCCTTGGCTGTGGCCAAAAGATCTGACCATAATGTATGAAGCAGGAAAACTGGTGCTCTACAGCCCAGGCAAAAAGTCCAAGGATGACCCAAAAGCCATTTCCTAAAGCCCAGCTTCACCTTTGTGGTCTCCTTTTCCATCTTTTTGCACTAACACCATCTGTGAGCTGGAATAAAGCAAATGAGTGCTGGTGAACTAAGTCCTGAAGTTCAACAGCACTATAACAAAAGGAAAGCAAATCCTGCTGGAGTAAAAATAACAAGGGGGGGAACTGACTAGTTTGAGGTGAAGTCAAGAGATCTCAGGGTCAGTCCAGTTTAAAAAAAATAAAAACAAGCCATTAAATGATTTGTCTCATTCCAAATGTCACAAGAGCAGAAGCTGCCTGCTCCTGGAGCACAGATCACACAGGAATTGGTTCAGACAAGAAACCACTTATGTTGTTATTTCATATTCAGCCCAAAATTAAAACTGGAGATGCAGATAAGCAACAGATGAGCTGTTGTGCCAGGAAAAATGGCATTTGGTTGGGGTGGGGTCTCCTCTGTCACCAAGTTATCCCCCAGACCCATGCCCCTGTCTGTGCCTCACTTCTCCATCCCCTGATGAACCTGCCACTGTTTTATCAGGACAGGAATTGATGGTTGCCCAGGCAAAATATGGCTAAAAGAGTGACTCTTTAAATGATCTCCAGTACCTGACCTTCCTTCAACTACTTTTACTCCATTTCCTGGTCCTAACCTTGCGTGGTGTGATTTCTGACATTTGATCTGTGTCCCAGGACCACATCTTTGCTTTGCTTTCCCCTCGTTTATCTCCTTCCTTTTTTTCCCCGAGGTTTAATTTAGCACAAGAGTTTGGTTTCACCTTTGGTTTCCCTATCTCCAGCACCATAATTTGAAACCATAATTCTGGTTTCAAATGGTAGTCCAACCTGTTAAGCTGCTTGCCCTCATCCATCCAATGGATTCCTGACAGCACATACAAGCAATGGACCCATGGTCTGACCACCTGTAGGTGAATTTGGTGCTTTCTGGGGCCCAGACAGTCACATCACAGCAGATGTGACCCTCAGGGGATGAGTCCTGTTCAGAGGCACTATGTTCATCTATTCAAATGGCTTTCAGCTCACAGCCCATTGCCATCTGACCACAGCCCATGTTGCTGGGACAGATATGAGCTGATTTAATAAAATGATGAAATCCTCATGGTTGGAAAGGACTTTCAAGCTCATTGAGTCCAACCTTCAGTCCTACACCACCTTAACCACTAAATCATCTCCTGAAGTGCCAAGTCTACTCATTTTTTTTTAACACCCCCAGGGAAGGCAACTCCACCACACCCCTGGGCAACTTGTTCCAATGCTTCATCATTCTTTTGGTAAAGAAATTTTTCCCAATCTCTAATCGAAGACACAAAGTAGCACCTCAGAACAGCAAATGAAGCCAACAGAGAACAATTGAACCTGATTTTCTTCATGTCCACTGAGCCTGTGTGTGACCAGCAGACTGGATACCAGCACAGGGGTGGGGATGGAGAGCAAAATATCCACAGAAAGGAGAGACACAGGAGGGTATTTGGAGTGGCTCCCAAGAGCTGTAATGTGGGAGATGTTGTCTCAAGGTCTGCTGTGGTTAAGAGCCTCTTACAGATGGGAGAAAGGCACATAGTGCACCATAAAGTCCTTGCACTTTATTTCAGGGCTGAAATAACTGAAGTGCTCAGCACTGCCACTCTAGCACCTCCTGAGAGATGTGACTAAAAGGTCCACGAGGTTATCTTATCTGGGTGGGCAGTCCCAAGCTGGAAGGAGCTGATCCTGACATTGTGCACAGGACAAAGAGCAACAACAAAGCTGCATCAGCTGTTCAGCCCAGCCAAGTAGTGGTCCAAGGGATGGATCAGCCATGCCACGGAAAGGTTGCAATGGCCAGATTTATACCTCAGCAGGAGTTCATTCTTTGAAAATTAATCCACAACTGATTCTCCCTTATTTGATTAGTGGGAGGAAATTTCAAATTAAAAAAAAAAAAAAAAAAAAAAAAAAAAAAAAGGAATTTTCTGGGCTGGGAAGGAGGGGAAAAAAAAAAAACAAAACAACCAAACAAAAATTCCTCTTTTCAGTTAGCCACAGGACTTGTTCAACCATCCCAGGGTGCTGGAAGCTGGCCCATTCCAAGGAGCTCTCTCCCAGCTCCACCTGGTGGCAAAAGGGACATTTGGGCTATTGCTGGGGCCACCAGACTGTGGGCTCCAAGGGGACAGGGAGTCCATTTCTGCTGCTACCATTTTGCACATCTGTGTGTCCTTCCCCCAACTTTCTGCAGGTGGTTAGAGCAGCAATATCTTCTATCTTGGCTTTTAGGAGGTCCAAGGATGAAGATAACTGCCCAGACACAGGCACCTCATGTCCTTTCAGCTGTCCTGAGGTGTCCCACCTCTCCTTGCTTTCCTTCCCACATGGAGTGGATGTGGTACTGATGCTGGTGAAGGTATCTTCAGCTCCATCATCATGATGACATGACCACAACGGTAAGAAAAAAGATAAGATAGGTATCTTGACATAGAGACAGCTCCATTAGCACTGAGTGAGCCCAGGAAAATCTTGACACTTGGAAGGAGGCAGGTACCAAATCTTGATCAAGATAGGATCTGATCACCACCTGGTCCAAAACACAACGCAGGAGAGTGGCTTGGAATAATTTTCTCCAGATAAAACAAAGAGCATAGCAACAGCACTGTGTGGTTTGGGTTTTGTTATTCTGCCTTCTGAGGCAAGGACAGGAAATGGAAAGGAAAGGGGAAAGGAAAGGGGAAAGGAAAGGGGAAAGGAAAGGGGAAAGGAAAGGGGAAAGGAAAGGGGAAAGGAAAGGGGAAAGGAAAGGGGAAAGGAAAGGGGAAAGGAAAGGGGAAAGGAAAGGGGAAAGGAAAGGGGAAAGGAAAGGGGAAAGGAAAGGGGAAAGGAAAGGGGAAAGGAAAGGGGAAAGGAAAAAGGAAAGGAAAAAGGAAAGGAAAGGGGAAAGGAAAGGATCACAGCCGCTCCAGACAAAAGGCAGAGTAAAAGGCAGAAATTAATTACAGCTCCTTTTCCAGTGCTAGAAATTTGATATTTTAAAATCTACAACATAATATATTTCCAGGAAAAGAAAGGAAAAAGGAAACCACAAAAGAAAAAACAAAAAAGTCCCACAACAAACAGAGAATCTTTTTTTTTTTCTCCTAAATATTAAATATCTGATTTCTAAACATCAAAAATTATCAAAACTCTTGAACTGGCCAAAAGTCCTGGGACTGTCTCCTGGCTAATTCAGATGCCCCAGACCTCAGCATGGAATACTTTGACTCCTAACATAAAGCTGATTGGAAATGCTGTTATTTATGGCTGTTGTAAATACCCTTGGGAATGTATCCTTTGGGGCTCTTCCCTTAACTTACAAGTAACTGGAGTGGCTTTTACATGCCAGGAACTGAGGTCACCCATCTGAGCACCATCAGGAGGTGAGAAGTGAAGCTTTTGTAGGAAGTTACAGGAGCTCCAGACTTCAGAAAGCCTGATGGGGTTGTAGAGGGACAACACAGCATAAGGAAGGGGGGAAAAATGGGAAGGCAAAGCCATGGTGCTGCTTTGGGAAGGTTTCACCCCTCTGGTATCCTATTTATTCCATAAACTACCCAAAGACACATGAAACTCAAGCTTTGTGGAGCCCAACAAGCAGATGGAATCCAAGCTCCAGCCATCAGGATCCAGAGGGCAGTTTGGTGTCTTCCACCCACCCGAGCAGATCCCTTTGGGAAGGGAGAGGTGAGGATGGGAGCAGCCCCAGAGGATGCAACACAAATCTGTGTTTGGCTTTCTCCTGGGGTGGAAGAAGACAGCCTAGAGGGTATTTCCAACCCCCACCCAAAAAAAAAAAAAAAAAAAAAAATAAAAAGAAAACAACAAAACAACAAAACAACCAAAAAAAAAAAAAAACAAAACAACAAAACAACCAAAAAAAAAAAAACAAAGAACAACAACAACAAAAAAAACAAAACCAAAAAACAACACAACAACAAACACCACAACAAACACCACAACAACACCACACCACCACACCACACCAACACCACACCAACACCACAACACCACCACACCAACACCACAACAACACAACAACAACACAACAACACAATAACACAAAACCACACCACCACACCACAACACCACAACAACAACACAACAAAAACAACAAAACCAAAAAAAACAACACAACACAACAACACAACAACACAACAACACAACACAACAACACAACAACACAACAACACAAAACACAAAAAAATCAAAAAGCAAAAAACAAAAAAACCACAAAAAAAAAAACAAACAAAAAACCAAACAAACAAAAAAAAAACCCACAAAAAACCAAAAACAAACAACAACAAAAAAAACCCAACAAAAACCACAGTGCAAGAGCCCTAGATCAAAAATCAGCCCAGATGTTTGGAAATAACCAAGGTGAAGTCAGTAATTTGTTATTAACCCCAAAGCCTCTTTGGTGGTTGTCAGAATAATTCCCATCAACTTTCAATGAATTGCAGCTCAGGTGAGAGACAGACTGGAAGCATGGCCAGGGGGAGATTTAACAAAAAGTTGGCATTTTGGTACCTACTCAGATTTTATGGTTTTCACAGGGGCAATTTTTTCCTCAAAGTGGTAAGGACTAAATATATCTCAGCATCTCTTCACTTCTGCTGTTGACTCCTTCAGGAAATATACTGAGAAGATAAACTGCAATAGTGAACTGAGAGCCCTGTAAAAGGCAGGAATGTTCAAGGATGTTTATCTGGGAAGAAAAGAACAGGAAAAAAAAAAAAAAAAAAAAAAAAGATGGTGCTTTTTAAGCCAACAAAATATCCAATTAAAAAGAAATTATTCCTAAAATGATTCCTAATATATCATTCCTGAAAGAAATACTTCCTAGAACCAGACAAATACATTTAAATTGTGAACTGAGAGTCCTGTGAAAGGCAAGAGTATTTCAAAATGCTTCTTTGGGAAAAAAAATAAATGGGGAGAAAAAAAAATAAAAATAAAAATAAAAATAAAAGTTGTGCTTTTTAAGGCAATGAAATATCCAATTAAAAAGAAATAATTCCTAAAATAATTCCTAATTCATAATTCCTAAAAGAAATACTTCCTAAAACATTCCTAAAGTAATACAAATGTACCAGAAACACATTTTAAATGGTGAACTGAAAGTCCTATGAAAGGCAAGAACATTCCAAAACGTTTATTTGGGAAAAAATGAACAGGGGGGGGAAAAAAATGTGGTTCTTTTTAAGGCAATGGAATAGCCAATTAAAAGGAAATCATTCCTAAAATATGGAATGTGTCTTTAGTTGCATACCTCTGGAATATTTCATTTATAAAACCTCCCACCCAGCTGCTTGGTTTGAATTTTCAATTAATCCAACCCTGATAGAATGGGCTCTGGGTTTCTGCCAGGATTTGGCAATAAAGCATCCCAAAATAAAGCTGAAATATGGCTTGCCATGCAAACAAAAGAACGCTCTGGCACATCCCATACACCAAGGGATATCAGGGAAGGGAGGTGTAAAACTCAAGTGATGCAGGTGAGGTTGGTCCTGGCCTTCTGAGCTGGGTACACATCCCAGTGACCTCTCCCAAGGAATAAAGAAAGGTGAAAGAATAAGAAATAAGAAAATTTTTTTATAAGAAATAAAGAAAGGCACCCGGGGAAGGAAAATCTTGGGGGTTTCCTTGCCTCAGGATGTCTCCTGCAACAGAAGAACAAGAGAGAGGGAGCTCATGGTTGATGAGTGGGATATTTTACCAGAATATAAAATCAAATAAGACACCAGATCAGGTGAAGGACACCCACCAGTTCCTCTAATGCCTTTAGTTGGGTGGGTTTTTATTAAAGCTGTGTCCAATACTTCATTTTAAGCACTAGTCTCATTTTTTTTATCTTCAAGAGAATCATAGGACCTCTAAGATCACCGTGTCCAACTATCAACCCTAAAAAGTAAAAACAATGATAATAAAATAAATGCACATTTATAAAAACATAAATCCATAAAATAAAAAATACATTTATTAAAACATATAAATATATTGAAATATATAAAGATAAAATAAACATATAAAGATGTATTAAAATATATTAAAATGTGGGAAGATATAAAATTACAAATACATGAAATGAAGATAAAGAATAAAACTAAAATTATAAAGGAAAAATTAAAACAATGAGACATACATATAATAATGAAAAATTTTTAAATTTGCTATTTAAGACCATAAAAATAAAATATCAAAAGATAAAATTATTTTTAAAATTTGAAAATATAAATAATTTTAAAATTAAATATATATATTTATATCTAAATCCCTACAAAAAGCAGTGACACCTCAGACATGCAGCCTCCTGCCTGAATCCTCAAGCAGGAACACATGGTAGACTTCTCCAGTAGATATTGGGAAATTCCTTAGGACCACAGGTCCCTCTATCCCACCCCTCAGTTCCCAACCACCTCTCTTGTCTTTTCCTCCCAGGAGCTGCCCTGGGCTCCTAGGACATCAGAACCTTGGCCCTGCTTTAAGGATCCTAATCCCTTGAGGGATTCTTCCAAGCAAAGGAGGGGGAGAAATGGGTGATAATTTATGAGTGCCCTTGCAATTAGCACCTTGGAGAACAGCTCGGGCTGGGGAAGCTGAGAAGGATAAAAATGAAAGGGTAGCCAGGGTTGAAGTGTCATGCTGATGCTGAATCTCAATTCTTGTTGAAGTCAGAAGGACCCAGAGGTGATGGAAAGCAGGGAGAGCACAGCTCAGAGATAGGGACACAGTCCCAGGCAGCCAGAGCTTTGAAATTCTTCCCCCTTTGTATTATCACAGATTCATTTGGGTTGGAAAGGAGCTCTGGGATCCCCAACTCCATCCCTTCATCCACTCCCCCCGTGGGTCCCAGCCCATGGCACTCAGTGCCACATTCAGTCTCTTCTTAAAAACCTCCAGGGATGGAGAATCCACCCCCTCCCTGGGCAGCCCATTCCAATGTCTGATCACCCTCTCTGGAAAGAATTTCTTCCCAATATCCAACCTAAACCTCCCCTGGCAGAGCTTAAGCCCATGGCCTCTTGTCTGACTGAGAGCTGCCTGGGAGCAGAGCCCGACCCCCCCCTGGCTCCAACCTCCTTTCAGGGAGTTGTAGAGAGTGATAGAATCATAGAATTGGCTGGGTTGGAAGGGACCTCAGAGATCATCAAGTCCAACCCTTGACTGACTGCTGCTGTGGTTCCCAGCCCATGGCACTGAGTGCCACATCTCTTTTGAAATATCTCCAGGGATGGAGAATCCACTGCTTCCCTGGGCAGCCCATTCCAATGTCTGATCACCCTCTCCATGAAGAAATTCTTTCTAATCTCCAACCTAAACCTCCCCTGGCACAACTTAAGTCCATGTCCTCTTGTCTTGTTGAAAGTTGCCTGGGAGCAGAGCCCAACCCCCCCCTGGCTCCAGCCTCCTTTCAGGGAGTTGTAGAGAGTGATGAGGTCTCCCCTGAGCCTCCTCTTCTCCAGGCTGAACACCCCCAGCTCCCTCAGCCTCTCCTCACAGGACTTGTGCTGGATCCCTTCACCAGCCTGGTTGCCCTCCTTTGGACCTGCTCCAGCACCTCAATCTCCTTCCTGAACTGAGGGGCCCAGAACTGGACACAGGACTCGAGCTGTGGCCTCACCAGGGCTGAGTACAGGGGCAGAATCCCTTCCCTGGACCTGCTGGCCACGCTGTTCCTCATCCAGGCCAGGATGCCATTGGCCTTCTTGGCCACCTGGGCACACTGCTGGCTCATGGTCACCTTCCTGTCAATCCAGACTCCCAGGTCCCTCTCTGCCTGGCTGCTCTCAGCCCCTCTGTGCCCAGCCCGGAGTTCCCCATGGGGTTGTTGTGGCCAAAATGTAGGACCTGGCACTTGGCCTTGTTGAATCTTTTATTATTATTATTATCTGAACCTATTATTATCAGGTGGCTCCTGGCTGATTTCTAAGCTTTCTCCTCATCCACCTGAAAAAGCAGAATTTGTGAACCATCCCACAGCTGTGGCCCAGAGAAGCATCTTCTCATTGCAAGCACCTACGTGTGGGGGCACCACGTGGTTCCTCAGAGGCTTTGCAAACACAGTTCCCCCACCTTTATGTCATTAGGAGGTTGTAAAATGAACGGGAATAGGATTTTGCTACTTCAGCTGAAATGAATTTTAGGTACTAAATAGTTCTGGGGGGGCCTTGTGAAGAAAAAGACATTTGCTCAAGCAAGACACTGTGTAGTCAGAGATAATGCCAATTTTTTTTATCATTCAGCTAAATGAAATTTGGCCATGTCTTCTCTTTTCTGAGCTCCAGGCAGTCACTCAGCCAGAGTAACTTTGCAATCCCATCATGACAGTGACATTCTACCCAGGTATCATGCCTTTTCTAGCAAAATATAGACTGACTAATGCAATCCCATGGAAAGCTGGTGGAGTCCATCAATCTCCTCAGCTTGTTTAACATTCTACTGCTCAAAATGGAAATGAGATAAATCCTATTCTATGAAAAGACCAGCAGAGTGAGTGGGCCAAACCAGAGCACCCTGTAACAGTTCTGAATCACAGAATGTTTAGGTTGGAAGAGACCTCCAAGCTCATCCAGTCCAACCTTTGACCAACACCATCTAACTACTAAACCATGTCCTTAAGGACCAGGTCCAAACACCTTTTAAATACCTCCAGGGATCAGGGATCATCATACTCTGTGAGTTGTTCCACTGGGAGAGTGGAAGATTGGGCTGGGGAGGAGGGAAAAAGAGCAGGAATATGAGGGGTTTGGCCTTGCTCTAGACAAATCACCCTGTTGTCATACAAAATTGGAACAAATCCTTTTGTCCAGCTCCTGGCAACACTAAGAGGATGAGTACATTTAAACTTCTGAGGCACTACCTTGTCTGTGATGGAAGGGTTAACTCAAGGACCTCAAAAAGAGAGATCTGAGAGTTCACCTGGCAAGGGTTAAGTGTTGCCAAAGCTGAGCTGGTTAAGGAGCTGCTGGTTCTGCTTTCTGCAGGCATCATTACTACAGAGAGCAAAGAACATTGGCTCCTGTGAAGGCTGTGAGCACCCTCACCCAGAGGTCAGGAGTAGTGTTTTGGGAGGCACAGGGGCTCCCACAACCACTTAACATAAACCTTTTTCAATAGATGTGAAGAAAGAGGATCACGCTTCAAGTATAATTTAAAATACATTTATTGTTTCATTTGTTCTGGCTTTTTTTTTTTTTTTTTGTTATACAAAGATGTTAAATAACTTAAATACATTCTCAACAGTCACTCAGAATCAGATTTATACCTACAAGCTGTACATATGAGGTAGAGAAAAATAACTTAGGCTCCCATAAGACATTGGAAAAAAAAATGAAAAAAAAAAAAAACAAAACAAAAAAAAACAACCCAAAAGAAAAATACTAATCCTTCATGTTAGTATTCCCACCTCCCTTTAAGAGGAAATGCCATCCCAAGTGTGCAAAACAAATCCTAGACTTTACATTCAACCCTCAAAGGGCATTGTTAGAGACTGAAGTGAGGCAGAACAGGAGAAAATCTCTGTGCTGGTTTGGTGCTGGCTGTTTCAGATGAGCCCATGCCTAAGGGGACCCAAGGGGGCTTACAAATACTAATTACCAAAATATTATCTACACAGACCTTGAGTAGTCCTGAACTCATCCCCACCTTTATTAACCTGGGTGTCTATGTCTTTATCCCCTTCTATTGTCAGCAGGGAGAAACTGGCACCTCCACACGAGCCAAAACACACAGAGGTGCCTGCACTGACTGCAGACTCCTTATCCAAGGGGATAAGGCTCCAGGCTCTCCCCACTTTCCTGAGCAACCCTGTGATGAAAGAAAGGGAGGAGGGAATGAGGGAGAAATCTCCCACCTCTTTGGATCAACTTGCTGCTGAGAAGGGCTTTGCCCATTTCTGAAAACTTTCGACAGCAACTGAGAAAAACTGATTTATTCAGATGTGCCCCCTGGTAGTCTGCTGAATTTTATGCATCTGAATTATTGATGGTCTTACACCCTACTCACTCCCTGCTCATGAAGAAGTGTAGTTACAGGAAGCCTACCATGATGCCAGAGCTGAACCAAGCCTGCAATACCCATTTGCTTTTCCTCCCCACCCACAAATATTAGAGATTCCCTTTGCTTCTCTTTCCTGGAATATGTAATCAGCTTGGTCGAATCCAGTATTGACCAGTGAAAAATAGATCTAAAAGTTGGTCAGTGGCAATATCCATGGCCCTAACCTTGGCTCATTTGGCAATGGACAGATCTTTAGAGGTCTGATCCTGTGCCATACTGAGCCTCCTTCAAGCTACACGAGTAGTGATGGTCATAAAAAACACTCTATTTCTCTTGCAGGAAAATCCAAAAGTCATCACCTAGTTAGCATCCTGAAAAACAAAAGCTGGGATGAGCCGACCATGGAAACCAGACCCAACCCAACAGATGTGCCTGCAGAGCCAAATAAACTGGGGAACAAAGAGCTTTGCTGCACCTGTTTTATCGAGTACAGAACAGACCGAATTTTACCGCACCATCAACTGAGGAATTTTTCACAGGCACTATAATCCACCAGAAAATCACCTTAAGTACCATCTACTCCATGAAAGTCCCCTTGAGAAGTCTGCCCCTTCATCTGGATTCTCATCCAATCCTGCGACAGCCAAACCAGCTTAATAAACTTTGGCTAAAGCAGGGCAGCTGAAAAACAATTAACAAAGAAATCCAAGACCTAGACCGAAGGAAGGCAGATGTGTACGAGCTGGCTGACCACGAAAAAATCCTCAGAAATTATTTCACCCCTGCTCAGGACCCCAAATCAACGATCCCAGAAGCTCATTGGAAAACAGATGGTCCATAACTCATCCCCTGCTTCCACAGATGGAAGGACGAGCTTCCTAAATCACGGCAGACCAAGTTTCCAGCTCCCCCATTTTACACTGCCCTGTTCCAATAGATAAAAATTCCTGATGCTAGGTCAAACCTGGAGTTTGGTCCTCTTCATTTAACCTTCCCAGATACTCAGATTTACTGGGTTTTTTTTTCCCCACTGACCTTTTTAAGAGTCATTCTTCCCAGGCCTACTGAGATCAGCAACAACCATCAAGCTACTGTAAATAAGTTTTGGCTTTCCTACATCCAGAGCCATCCAAGACCAGGATCCACAACTGAAAAAGGGGAAGCTTGAAGTGTCAGACTAGGTTTTTGTATTTTCTCTACAAACTACTCATTCACCAGAACCCATTTTCACTGTCTATAATAATAATTAAAAAGCCCCTTTGTTTAAACACTTCTTGTTTCACTAACCAGAGTCTTTTGAGAGCTGGAAGACAAGGAGAACGTAATGTTTAGGACTTGTTTTGCATGTCTCTACATCTGGCATATATGAGTCAGTCACACAGAATAGAAGCTTGTTAAAAAAACAGATGACGGGTGCAACAATTATTTGTGTGGGGTTTTATTTCTTTTAATAGAAAATTCTAATATAAAACAGCAAACATTTTCAGTTTGCCTTGTTTACAAAAATATTATATATATATTTTTTTATATTTCTGACATAACTAAATGCACTATTCAATAAAAATATTCTTCCATCAGCTAACTTCTCTTTTAAAAAATTAATAAAAAAGTTATATAAATAATGGTTGCACCCCCCCACCCCAAAACTGATCTTGCAAGTCTTGCTGGATCAGCTTAGGAGAACCAACACTTTGACACTTTTGAGGAGACAGGGGATAAAAGGGGATCAGACACCAGAGACCTCCCCTACACCTGTCTCTCCTTCTCCAGTTACATCTGCTGCAAAAACCTGCTTCTCTGGGGGTAAGAAAAAGGGAAAAAGTTGTTTTGCACTTTATATATATATATAAATATATATATATATATGAAATGACACCATGAAAGATTCAGGGACCCAAATACACTCTTGTAGTAGTTTTACAAAAACAAGCAATTTCACTGAATTGCACTGGAGATCCAATGATGTGGTGGTAGAATCAACCTCTCTGGAAAAATCCAGGGTCATTCAGCTGGAATAAAAGTGTTTCTTTCAGGACACTACCTAATGTGTTTTTTTTTTGAGAACTTCAGGGTCTCTTATCTAAGGCTTTCTGAACTTTTGTATGTGTTAGCACAAGAAAAGCTCCTGCTCCATTGGTTTGTTCAATTCCAACACACATCTATCACCAGCAGAAAACCCAGGTCAGGGACTTGAGAGAGTTTTGAGAGGGTTTGACATCGTTTGTCCCAGCTGCTACTTGTTTCATCCTGCTCAAGCTCCACTGGATTTTTCCAAAATGAGGCTTTCCTCCCCATTTTTTCCTTCAAAGATAAGGCAAACATCAGAAAATGATGGAACTAAACATGCCCCTGCACCCAAAACACACACAGCGTGGTGGTGGGAGAAGAAGAAAAATAACCCACACATGGTTTACCACCCTAGGTCAAAAGGCCAAGAAGACAAGTTCTCCTGATTTCAGAATGTTAGTATATTTTATACACTGCCTATACATTTAACACATGTGCCTCGCTACTATTTAGTTATTTATAATTTTTTTTTAACCACAGGAGAATAAACCTTGCTATTTACAATATATAACAGGCAAGTAATATATCCACATTAACATAAATACAATTTGCTTTTTGTGGTTATTTTTTTGTTGCTTTTTTTTTTTTGTGTGTGTGTGTGTGTGTGTGTGTGGTTTTTTTTGTCGTGGCTTTTTTTGTTTGTTTGTTTGTGGGGTTTTTTTGTGTGTGTTTTTGTTTGGTTGTTGTTTTTTTTTTTTTTTAAATACTTACAGAAAGCATCCAGGCTTCAGTGCGTGAGTTATAATACACAGAAGAGTTCTTTCACTCAGTAGTTCATTCACTCTTTGCCTCTTTCTTCTAGTCAAGCTTTGACTGGTTGCCTTTTTGCCCACCCATCTCTCTCTCTCCTCCCTACTGCCAAACACACCAAGCTAATCCCTAATCCCACCCCACCCAGGCATTTGCTCTGTCAGGATATTAATGCCAACACTGTCCTCTCTTCTGCATCTAGGGACTCATTCTCCTCTCACACCAGTGCAATGTGGAGTTACTCCAGCGAGGTCAACGGAGACAGAGACACCAGTGAAAAGAAGGAAAATTAGGCCCAGGGTTTAAATATAACAATAATAATAATATTAATAATAAAAATAATAATAATGCACATAGATTACGGCCCATTCTTTAATTAAGAACAAATGCGTTTTTTAAAAAAAGAATGGAGAGCCAGAAACAACAATTCAGACCCCCAAATCCTTCCATTTTGAGCAGGTTTGAATCTGGCCTTACTTTGGAGGGGAAGAGCTATTCTAACACACACACAAAAACGTAACAGTGAGTTTGCACATACATGTGAGAGAGGGAGAGAGACAGAAGGAGAAAGAGAATTTAACATAATACCACATTGAAACCATAAGAAGGTCCTTCTGAAGGGCTTTACAATAAATAAACGTTCGTTCAATATTTATATATATATATTTAAGTGCCAGCATATGTGTATCTACATACACATGTGCACACACACTGAATAATAGGTTTCTAGTCAGTTTAGTTTTTAAACCATTAGATAAACTGCTTGTGAGTGACTTTCAAAGTGGTGCATCTCCCAGAGACCTTCCTGCAAACCTCCTGCATCAAATGCACAACCATGTGTTTGCCATGGTGGAAGGGACAAACACCCTGCACAGATTCTTCCTTTTCTGGCACTACTCCAACCTCCAGAATTGTACAGCAAATAAGAAAACTTTAAAAAAAAAAAAAAAAAGTAGAGAGAGACAGTACACTTTATTTTGCAGGACCACAGCACTGTTGTCCCTCCCTCAGGATTTGATACCAGGCTGGACAGCAGGTATTTGTTATCAAGAAAGAAAAAAATATCTTTTCTCCTCCCAGTAGATGCACATGAACAGCTTAAATATTAGTGGCTACCATTTGGGGGGAAAAAAAAATAATAAGAAAAGAAAATAATAAGAAAAAACATATATGAAAAATAATGGTCCATCTTGGAAAATTGCTTTCTTTTTACTTGGCTGAAATCTACTACTGCTTGAAAATGTCCAACCAGCTTTCCTCTTTTGGGAACCAGATCAATGGCTTGTATAAAACTGGTGGAAATTGCTACTATTGGACAATCAAAATATTGCTACCAAACCCAAAACAAGATGTCTTTTCCTTTCTAGTGTTTCCTCAGAAAGCTTTGTTGAGGCATTCACTGGCTGCTTCCAATCCCCTTTTAGATGACTGAAGGATAAGGCCACATCAAGTCCTGGATTATAAGTATCTTTTTGAAAGGAAAAAAAGAAATGCTGAAGGTTGTCATGTATTTCACAGAACTACCACTGCAGTCACTTTCTGGCTTCTCTGGCCACTTGATAATTTGTCTCTGCATGGATGACTTATTCCAAATCTAATAGCTGGTTACCATTTAGCAGTTGTATTTTTAAAATACAGTTCTTGATCTAGTGGTTAAAAATAATAATAATATTAATAATAATAATAAAAAATCTTAAGGTCATAGGGTTTACATACAGCTTGTGTCATGTACCACTGCCATGGTTTAGAGTAAATGGAATGATGACCGGGTAAAAGAAAAGTCAACTCCTCCAGAGGTCTGATCCAGTCCAAAATAGCTGCTGTACCACACAAGACAGCAATGCCTTCTGAGATACACTCAAATTTCTCTTGTTCTACTCAGAAAGCTCCAAGTTCAGCTGGCATGAGCCTAAAATGTTCCAGTTCAGATTTCTGAAGCAGTTACCACAGGGTGAATTAGATCAACAAGAGGTGGGAAGAGGAGAGAGAAAAAGAAATCATGCAGAAAGTGAAAATCAAACAAAAAGATTTAGTGGTTTAAAAAAAAAAAAAAAACCACAAACTGAAAATAAAAATAAAAATTAAGACAGTGGTAGTGCTAAAGAAACGGTGTTTGAAGGAACTGGTTTTGAAGAAGAACACATGATTGGACTGAAGGGGACAGGCACATCTGGCTTTCTAATGTCTTCCCAACCTCTTTCTTGGATGTTTTTCTGTCTGCAACGTGGTGGACCCAACATTTTTTGAGGTGAATTTGGTGATCAAAGAACACAGATACGGAGCTGTCACTAATGAGCTTACCCTCCCAAAGGCTCTCCTGGTCTGAGCCTTCTTTGCACCAGGGCTGTTCCTGCTTTCCCTACACATTTCTCTCCAGCTTTAGAAGGGGGGGAAAAATTGACCACTACCCGTACCATCATGTTCTGAGCAGAAAGATTTTCTTTCATATCTGCTTAGCTCTTCAAGCAGTTGGGTAAGCTTCAGGAATAAAATGGTAAATGTTATTTATGTCAAAGAGAATATCTTAGCCCAGAAGTTTGTGGAGGATCGGTGAAACAATCAAGATGTTCCAAGGATGAACGATTCGTCAAACTGCGTGGATGACCAAAGTGAAGGTCAACTGGTGTCTAACCCCAGTGTGATAGGCACTTATTTCCACATGGTTGGACCTCATTAAAATTCAGTCTACAGGAAAACAAAACAAAAACAAAACAGCAACACAGCTGGGTCACCTGTACCCTACAAAGTGCTTATGTCTCAACATAGCTTTCAGATCCCAGAAGGTCAATCAAACCCTGTTTGTCTCCATATGTAGTTCTCATAGATCTCCACCTCCCATCACCGAGGGTTGCCATCAAGCAGAAGACATGTCAGTCTTTGCAGGTGTAAACCTCCTCTCTCTGGGTGCATTGCTTGCATTCCACATAGCAGCACCAACGCACCTGGCACTGGCAGGGACGGGTGACCACCCGGCTCTGCGTGTTGTGCCCTCGCCCGCAGCAGATGCTGTCACAGTTCTTGTCTTTGTAACATTTCCTTCCCGAAGTCCCAGCAGAGTATCTACTCATCATACAGAAGCTCGGGGAATCGTCAATGTAGACAAGATCCGTAGTCCTTGGGATTTGATCGCTGTGACCAGGGATGGACTTCTTAGGTGGGGAGATGTCTCCTTCCCCGGTGGCCTCGTTGGTGGTGCTGCCCACTTTGAGGGATGTCTCGTACTTTTGCTTCAGCTGCTTCCCTATTTCATGGAATGGAGAGAGCTGCCTCCAGCACGTTTGGACAGTACAGGATCCAGATACACCGTGGCACTTGCAGGTTGTCTCCACTCCAGCTTTGATGACCTGCAGACACACACAGCCCCAAAAGAAAATCCGTTACGGGGGAGGAAATCAAGGCACAGGGGAAAAAAATAACCAAACATTTGGTAGAAGACACTCCGGAAGCACAATGTTGGCAACAACACAAAACTATCCATTGGAAGAGGGCAGAAAACACACCCTGCAGAAAATCTTTGTTTTGGAAAGATCTCAGTTTCTAGAAATGTTACATCTACCAACTAGAATATTGCTTTAATCACTAGTTTAATGCTACTGGTAAACTGCACAAGGCACTCATCTACTTAGGCAAAGATCTGAAGCTGTGGGGCACCTAAGAGTTTAATGTATATTTTAACACCTATTTATATATTTTAGTAAGCACAAAGATATCAGATGTAACAAAAGTGGAAGGATTTGGTTTAGTGAAGAGGGAGAGCATTGCTTTAACACACACAAACGACATAGGTGGGGTAGGACATGCTCCAGAACATGAGTCTGGACAAGAAGAAACCTTCTCCATATCACAACAGGCAGGATTTCACTTTAAACTCATGCATTTCCCAGTTAGTAGTGGTGGAAACATGGTTAAGTTGAGTTGTTTCCACCAGCAGTGGCTAGCCATAGCATCCCACCAAGTTTTTTTTGTGTTTGAGAAAAAAAAAATAAAAAAAAAAAAATCACATAGGGCAGAGCTGGTAGAACCCCATGTTTACATAAGAGATGGAGAGAATGGAAAAAGAAGGTTATTTTCAACAGAAAAAGCAGCATGGGAAGGAGAAGCAATATTAGGTTGGGAAGAGAAGAAAGCAAAGAGTCAATGGTTGTTCATCTTGGAGTGAGACAAAGATGGGGAGAGTCCCCAGGTGCTGTAAAGGACCCCAGGACCATGAACTGACTGATGCTAACCACAGGATCTCATCCTTTTTGAATCAGGATGCAATAAAATCCAAGAGCATACCCCTAAAAGTGCCACCTGAATGTTCTCCACCTTCTCTGTGGTACGTCCACATTCTGGACTCCTCCACGGGAAACATGGGAGCAGACACAGTATTTGGGCAGTCACAGATAACCTGAGTTTTGTCCATGGGTTAAAACCAAACATTTATAATTCTACCTCCCTGTTCTTCAGCAAAATAGTCTATGCTTTGATGTTAAACGTGTTGAGATACCACCACCCCTTATAGCAGCAAGCAAGAAGAGAGTTTGTTTTGTAGAGCTGCTTCCTGACAAAGTACCAGTGAAAGTGTCCTTCTGTTGGGCATCTACAGGATCTGAAAAAGCAAGAAAAATAAATCCCCCCACACACACATGTCTGCCTGTTATGGCATCTGCCAACGTTGTGGCCTCACAACAGCAGAGAACTGGCTCCAGTCCATTTCCTGACCATCCGGTTCTTAATTATTTGGCGGCGTGAATCCTGCTGAGCACCATGGGCAAATGTGCAATAGGTCATGGGCTGAGAACTGGGGGTCTGGCCTAATCCTGATATTACAGAGACATTTTTAGAAAGACACGATGCATAATACGGCCTTCAGCAAAGCCTGGCCAATGGTCACACTTCATTCCTGTGACAGCCAAGACCTTTTCAAATGCAATCCAATAATACACAGTAGCATTCAAAGAAGTGACGGGTTACAGGGGGAGATGTGTTACTGCTTATAGGACTCAGCTGGGCCAGCTTGGTTAGGGGCTGTCACGCTTTTTCGTGCCAAAGTGTCTAGCCAACTCTGCAAGAAATCCCACAATGTTAGACAAGAGCGTACAGAACACATTTCAACACTGAGGGGATAAGGAAAAAAAAAATAATCAAAAATCCAACCCAAAACAACCCTCACCCGTGCTGTCCTTTCTGTAAAGTCATGGTCGTCCAGAAGTGAGAGCTGAGCTCATGAGAAACAAAGCTCCTCCACCTGATTTCACGCCCAGACCATCAGCAAACTGGGTAAAATTGTTGGGATACTTGCAAAAGGGCTGCACACTAAGGTCATTCATCAGTTCAGGCTTTTCTCAACCCTTTCACCTCCCCCCAACCCACTGGCATCTGCTCCACCTGGAAAAGGAGACGTCCAGCATTGGACAGGAGATGGGAAAGTAAGAAACTGGAATTGTCTCAACTGGTAGACACACTCCTGTGAATAGGCTTGGTTGGATTTAGAGCTGGTTTAGAGCACGGTTGGGAAATACAGGAAGGAAATCTGGAGCTGGGACTGTTCTCATCAGAGGCCACATCTCCAGAGTGCAGTGGGAAAGCTGACATTGCAGGTGCAGTAAATCCAAGGCATCTACATGGGGCTGGTAGATATGGCACAACCCATGTGGGAAATGCAGCTCTTGAGGGATTGGCAGCAAGCAGAAGGCAGCAGACCTTCAGTCAGGAATAGACTTCTAGGTTTAGGAAGCTGGGTCACACCAACCATCCAGGGTTGACCTCACTGAGACAGACATTTGAGTACAAATGCCTACATTTGAGCAGAACCTTTACAGCCCTGCCTGATTCAGTGGAGCCAAAGCACTTAGAGGATCCTGCAGGGAAGATGAGACTTGAACATGCTCAACCCAACAGCTCTAGAGGCTCCACCAACTGTGCTGACTACATCTCCACCTACTAACAGAAGCTTGGGGACCCTGCTCACATGGAGACACCTCAGTTTACACATCTTAAAGCTGCCAGCAGAATCCCACCCTCTGAGCTGGCTTCAGATGTCTCAATATCAGCACCCAGCATTATCTGAGGTACTGTAAAGCACTGCACTTCATCACCAGCTGCTCCACAAGCACCATAAAAGTCTCTCAAAGGACACTGATGTGTATATTTAGGTAGAAGAATCCTACCCTCTTTGTCTGAGTATAAAGAGTGATGAACAAAGCCCATAGTGCATCACAGACTGTCTTTTTTTTTTTTTTTTTTTTTTTTTTTGACCTGCTTCTAGCAGTAGCTAGGACAGCTTAGATGTCATGCACCAGTGGACCAAAGCTTAAAAGGTGTCCATTGTCCTCATTCTTATAAATGCAAGAATTCCTTAAACTCAGCATGTGCATTCATATGGGATGCAAGTGTGGTGCATCCCAACCACCCTATAAACCTTCTCCTTGAAGGACTGGGAAGGGTTCAAGGATGTTACGAGGCAGCTATAGTGGAAATCTTAGAACAATTCCTTCCTCTCTGCCTCTCCTGCTGCTGTCAGTCACGATTCAGCTACTCAAGGCAATGTGTGATGGAGAACTGCTGCCTACAGGCTCCTAAACACCCACGAGCCAAAATGAATCTTGGCAAAGCCCTGCTGCTTCTCAGCTCACTCCTCAAAACTTTCCTCTTGTTGCAGGCTCCTGTTAGAGATGCTCAAACCCACCAGATTCTTTCAGGAAGCAAACCACGACTTATCCAGGACATCAGGTTCCTTGGAACAGTATTGGAGAAACTTTTCCTGGCTGGCTCATGGGACAAATGGGTAGATGTGTGGACCAGGTTTGCAAGCTTGGAGGGACTTCCAAGACAGAATGACTTAGCTTTTATTACCTAAAAACTCAAGGGCTCATGAAAGGCAGATGAAAGATTTTAGCAGAAACTTGTCATTTGAAGAGCCATAGGTAGCTCCTGGTTTCTTTTCAAATGACATCATACTCCAGAGCCTGATCTGCCTCCACCCTACATAGACTTGAACCTCTCTTGAACACACATGGAATGATTCTATTTCATCTACATGGAAAGTAAGTTGCCACACGCAGGTTTCCTTCTTGCCACAACCTTGAAGCAAAACAGATTTGCTCAAATCCAAAGCACAAAATATTTCCTGCTCCCTATGGCCTAAACACTGTAGCTATCACATGTTGGCAGAGTTGTGATAACTCAGGAGTAACAACACAAATGTGCATTTGAATCCTTGTTGTGTTGTAAAGAGCTTCTACCAGGACAGCAGAGTTGAACAATGACAATAGTGGGTCAGGGATAGTATGGAAATTATGTCCTTTCACTCTCCTGTGTGAACAGCCACCTGGTCTGGTGGTCTCACAAATATAAGTTAAGGAGGGAAATTAAGTTCTTGGAGTAAATTAATCTCTTTGACTTAGGACCACCGACTCCCATTGATCTTGTCGTGAGAATAACAAATACTGACAAAGGCAGAACAAGGAAAACAATCCCCATAGAGCAAAATCAAACTGTCTTCATTGCTGCTTGCTGCTAAAAGGAAATTAGATAGCACTGCAGGACCGAATGGCTTTAGGAGAGCCAGAGGGAACAGGGATCACAGCAGAGCATTGCTATGCAACATGTAATCCTTCCTCCCAACAATGGTTCGCTACGAAGCTCAGACGAAGTGCCCCCGTAATGATCAGTCTCAGACATGCTGCAACACACAATTTCTCAGTGTTTTAGCTGAAACGCTGAGGACAGATTCCCATTCATTCCCAGCTGGGTCACGGGGCTTTGGCTGTGGTTTTTCAGACAACTCTTGTCTGGGCAGCAGCAGTCCGAAGCGGACGCGCAGCCGTGGGAATTCCTCGGTTATAGCTCTGCTGTCGTCATGGCTGGTCTGCAGCTCCAAGGCTTCAAACCATTCGTTATGGTTTGCAGGAGAAGAGGGAGCAGATGAACCCCTCCTTAGAGCTAAGCTCATCCAGGGAAAAGCCTGCCCTCATCTTGGCTGACTTCAAGTAAAGGCTTTGGGATGCTTCTTCACAAATCAAATCTCTTCTGTCTTCTATATGCACATCCTCCTTCCGTCTAAGTCTCTCAGCTCAAGTTTTAAAGTTTGTTTGGACACTAAAAATGGTTTCCCCATTTCTTCACAGTGCCCAAATGACTAGACTTGTCCCTTAACATGTCCCCAGTCTTGGCTGAATTATTTAAAAATCACAGACTGGTAGGAGTTTTCTTTTTCCTTCTTCTGTCTTGTTAAAAAAGCCCTTCTTCTTCTGAGCCTGTTCTCAAATGTTGTTTGTTTTTGGTTTTTTTTCTTCACATGTTTTCCCTTTCCACTACCCTTCCTTCTTTAAAAATACAAGTGTTCATATTTTAGTGGAATATGCATTAAAATACTAACACTTAAACATAAAATAACATAACCTTACTTTAAACTGTGAATTTGAAAAGTACTTTCCCCCTTCAGTACTTTCCACAGTGTTGATTTCCAGACCCTAGAATGGCTAAGGTTAATCTCAGTTTGAAAAAAGAAGAAAAAGGGGAAAATCCAGAGAGCATGCTTATGGATTCCTACCTGTCATGACCTGGAGCAACTACTACTAGTGGTGGCCCTGCAAACTCATCTACATACAAAATCATCAAGGAAGAGGGAGGAGGTGGCTGTTTGCTAGCTTCTATGCTTAGATTTCCTTCTGCAAATACACACCCTTAAGGAAACTACCAAAAGGATGAGTTCTGTCTCCTTTATTAATTTTTTTCCCATGCACCAACTGTTTTAGTGAGCTCATTTGGATTTGTCTCATCAAAACAGAGCAATTGTTACACTTTTTCAGGGTCCAGAAGAACAGAAGGATTAGCATTTAACCTTGTCTGCTTGACAAACCCTCGAGTTTGACTGGAATTATGTTTACTAGTAAGAACAGTACGAGATGGGATGGGCAGTGCTTGTAAACACTGTCTCTGCAACAGGAGACCAGGTGGCAAGTCTCTGCTTCTCTACGCCCGAGTGTGACCTTTAGTAAGTCACTTAATCTTTCTGGGTCTCAATTTTCCCTCTGTAAAATGGAGATACAGAAATGAAGAGGGGTGGTATGCTCTGGTAACGTGTTACGTGATAGCTCGTGAAGTTCCTCAGACAGATGATAGCTGGGAAAACATCTACCTGATATGGAGAGTCTGTCTCCAGCACAGGAGGCATGCTCAGCCCTTGAGATAGATCCCTGCCAGCACCACCTAAGGGAAAAAGCTTCACATGGACTTCCAAACCAAACAAGTCAACAACAAGGAAGAGTCTGTCCACCTCCCACTTTTCTCTCCGGAGCATCCCATATTGAGTCAGAAATGCAGGCATAATGTGTTTCAGGATGGGGCTGGGTTGAAACTTACAGCAACAAGGATGCAAAGTAGATGTGTCCAGCTCTGGAGGACACAGCACAAAGCATGGACCTGTTGGAGCAAGTCCAGAAGTGGCCACAAAAATTATCAGAAGGGTGGAACACCACTCCTATAAAGACATCCTGAGAGAGCTGGGGTTGTTCAGTTTGGAGAGAACGTTCAGGGGAGGGTATATTAGGGACTTTTAATACTATCAGAAAGATGGGGGTATTTTTTTTTAGCAGAGCCAGTTGTGATGGGACAAGGGATGATGGTCTTAAACTAAAAGAGAGGAGATTCAGACTAAATGTAAGGAATAAATCTTTGACAATAAGGGTGGTGAGACACTGGCCCAGGTTGCCCAGAGAGGTGGTAGAAGCCCCATCCCTGGAAAGACTCAGTGTCAGGTTGGATGAGGTTCTGAGCAACTGATCTTGTTGGAGATGTCCCTGCTTATGGCAGGGGGGTTGGACTAGGTGACATTTAAAAGTCCCTTCCAACCCAAACTATGATTCTACAATAAGGATCCTTCAGGGATGTGTATATAGTCTGAGTAGAGCAAAACATGTGTTGATAGAATGTAAAAACATTTAAGGAAGCTTCATGAAGGGAAACAGTTTCAAAGAAGGCTATTGCATGGAGACTCTTCTAGAAATAAGAATTTTCTTTTTCTACATTTCTGCTCTCCAATAGTTTTGGGCTAAACACTCTTGGCTCTCAAGGAGACTGTGCTTTTACCCCTGACTTTTGGGTCCCGGAGGCAAAGACTCACTTGTGTCCCTCCTTCTGGATGGATAAAGGGTAAAGGGAATGAGAACATGACAATTTTTTTAAATTTTTTGTTTCTGTGGGTAACAGCAGCCCCCTTTAATAGTGCCCCTTGGATCCGTAAGACATGCTTGACCAGACATACCTCTGGAAGAGGTCAGCACTCCTGGGATTAAGAAACTTAGCAACGCTCCAGAGAGGGAGTTGGAAAGTCATGTTTAATGATACTTTGCTGAGAAACTGGGCAAATTTAATTAAAACATCACTTACTCAAGCCCAGTGGAACTAATTGACTGCTCTAATATTCCAGCTTTTCATTAATGGGTTACAAAAGGGGGCTGCACTTGTGTGTACAAGGGGGCTAAAAAGGGGAGGGGGAAAGGATATAGAGAAGAAGAGAGCTTTAGCAAGGCTGCCTCTCCTTCATTTAATATAACCAAGAAACTTCATTGCTGGCAACAGAGCTTTAATACAGTTGACTTCTCTCCCCATCACTGCCCCCCCATCCCCTTGACACACATCTCCCTCCCCATCATACACCCTTCTCCACCCAAGACCCCTCTGAAAGAATAGCTGAATGAGCACGAGTAGATTTGGCAAAGGAAGGGAAATTGCTTTTTTAATAAGTGGTCTATTCAGAGCTCCTACTTTTCAATAAAAAAGAAGGCTGGGGAAGTCCTGGTCTAATTACCTCATCTTCAAGCTAGACAAGCTTGCCCTTTCATTAATGATTGAGGTCATATCATATAACGTTGTGAGCCATCCTGGGCACAACATATTCAGTGATTATTTCACTGTTGGCGGAAAAATTACAGTTGATCCATCAAGGTTGTGTGGAAAAAAAAAAAAAAAAAAAAAAAAAAAAACAAACCAGAAGTAAAATAATAATAATAATTAAATGAGAACTTCTACCAGGAGACACTAAAACGAGGTGGGATAGGATAATGTCACCCTCTCAGAAATGCACTGATTGTTTGCTAGTGTGACACCATGGAGAAACTGTTGTGCTGGCATAGTGCTGGGTGCCAAATCAGTCAGTTAAGCACAGGTCTTTTTTTTTTTTTCCTGAGTCTCAAGGGACTATTTATACATTTTGCCCTGGTTGGCAGTAATTAGATGGGAAGGGTTATATGTTGTTGAGAATGAGTGAGAGACCACCAAGCTTGTGTTATATCTTTGATATACCTCCACCTTCTCGATGAACGTGTATAAGGACGTGAACATCCTTATACAAATTAAGGACACCAGCACAGGCTGGCACTGCAGAAACTGCAAAGTCCTCAAAAAGAAAGTCTCCTTGTCCATTCCCAGCCCAGTTTGAAGGAGTCTGTAATGCAGTGAAGGTTTGGGGTTGTGCATGTGTGGCTTCACTAAATAGACTTAAAATCTGCAGTTTGATTTGAAGAAAAAAACAGCAGGTACTGAGCAGGAGTTCAGGAGAGCTGGCTTCAGTTTCCTGCTCCATCACCAGCTTGCTGGATAACCTGGGAAAAGGCACTCAGTTTGTACCTCAATTCCCTCTTGAAACAGCTGCAAATGTCTTTTTGGGACTGCCAGGGATATTTAACACATTGGAGGCCATAAGAGCATCTTATGAGTGGTTCAGTCCTTTGATTCACATCAAATACTAAGGAATTATTGCCCAAATAACCAACCTAGGCTAGTTCAAAGTGGTTGCAGACTTTCAGAGCCCGTAGGTTGGCATCTCTTGCAATTCAATGGTTGGGAAGTCTACAAGGCACTGCTTAGCTGATAGGCAGCTGCCGTGGAGAAAGGCAAGAAGATGAAACATGAGGAGTTTCATCTTTAACCCATTGCCTTCATCAAAGAAAATACCAATAAATTCATCAAGGGAACCTCAGTGCCTGCAGAGCAGCTCTCATTCTCCATCACCTCTGCACTGGCAGTGGGTCCAGGAGGAAAGCAGCAGCCTGAACCTGCCATTCATCTACACAAAAGGGTAAGTAATGTCAGTCAGTCAACCACACCAAGGAGGTCGATGCTCAGGCTTCAGATCAGTTTTGATATTGTTAGCAAGCATTACACGTTTTGACCTCACAATTACAAAGCCAGCATTGGCTCTCAGCTAAGACTTGAAGGTCTCTGATTATCTTAATGACATCAGATGATGCCAATGGCTTAGGTCCAGACATCCTGCCTACATAGATGGATGTTCTCCTGATCTTGAACCCCCATCCTCTCAAAAGTTCCCCTCTCCACATGCAGTTTGTTTGTTCTCTGCCTGGCTTCAGGGTGCTGTTGTCAATCTGTTGGGCTTCTTGGCTTGCCTTCCAACCAGACTAAGCTACAATCATTCTCCAAGCATACACAGAGCAAGCATTTCAACCACTGCTGCCGATGGGCAAGGAAAGCTGTCAGGCAGCGATACCAACTCAAGAGACACGGCGTGGGTGGACAAAAATAGGAACACTGCAGCAAAGGTCTTTGACTTGGATTGCCATGAGGGCTCTCAGTGTCTGGACAACCGTCACAACTGTTACTCAGCTGTTTAGCTGCAGATATTACACCAGTGTTTAGAAACCACTGCCAATGACCAGGGCCTGACTGTGCCAAGTGGAGGCAGAGGATGCAAGCGAGTCACCGACATCACCCCCTCCGCCGGGAACTAGCTCACAATGGGATCAGGAAAAGAGAAGTGTGGGGAAAAAAAGGGAAAATTTCTCCCTCCAGCTCATCCTGGAGGACATCTAACCTCAATCCAAGACTGAGTCTCAGCCACAAGGGCAGCCTGACTGGAGCTACTGGGATGGAGAGCAGTGGGAATTAGGTCAAGTCCCTCGGGCAGGTTTTTTAGCCCTACCACTGTTAGGGGAGATGTTCATGGAATTAGGAGAACATTTCAATGATACAATTGAAAGAAAAACATTTCAATGATGAGACGGAATTCAATAATACACTTTTGATGAGATGGTATTATATGACCCTATAAAAGAAGGCAAGAAGGGACATCTCACAGCAATCTCCAGCATGAAATCACAACCTCCATGGACCACCTTCTCCATTTTCAGTCCCATCTGCTGCATAGCCAACTCCATGGAGTTTCAACAGACTCTCGGGAACAACAGATCACAAGGATTAAAACAAATTTCATCACCCTGCAAAGCCTGTTTCACACACCAAAAGAGCTGCAACAGGAGTTCAGAGGCATTGAGCCTTTTAATCCAGAGGCAGAAAAGCTGTCAGCCAAAGCCAGACACCAGCTAAATCCAGGATATTTCTAATCCTGATCTCAGTGCTGTCTAGGAGCATCTGGTAGCAGGGAGAGGGGGAGAAGTTGGCTGGCCAGCACTCACTGGTGGCATTCTCTGATGCCCCAACTCTGTCCTGAGGAATGACATTTTATGCATACACATGGGAACAACTGAGCTGGGATGGCGATTCCTAGAATGCACAACTGGCTGGGCTGCATTTGCCTGGGAAACTGGAGACTCAGGTCCCCCCATCCCAGCCCCAACCCTCCATCCAATCACACGGACAATAACAAGGCTCAAAGGCTATTTATAGCCTTACAGTATGTCCCCCTTTGAGGTTGGTGCAATGAAACACTGATCCTAGGCACCTGTGCTGGCCAATCTGAGGGATTTTCATGTTGGAGCAGCTCTGGGCTAGGTACAGGCAAGCAGGTTCCAGGGGAAGGTGGAGAGGCCCTTCCTTTCCCCTTTCTTGCTGGGATGACCCAGCAAATCCAGACACTTTGGCCTTTCCATCAGTCCTATGGGGAGGTGTCCAGGCAGGAGGGTAAAGCCTCATGGGAGGAACATGGGGTAAGGAGCAGAAAGTCTTCCAGCTGAGAGGATAAAGATGGAAAAGGAAAAGGTGGGGAAAAAAGTTGAAGAAAAAGGGGGAAAACAAAAGAAAACAAACGAAGAAAAAAGGAAAGAGAAATGAAGAAAAAAGAAGAAAAAAGAAAAGAAGAAAAAAAATAAAGAAGAAGAAAGAAGAAAAGAGAGAAAGCAAAGGAGGCACTACACACCTAAGTACTGTCAGCTGCAAACCCAGCAGCTCTAGGCAGGGTGGAAGGCTGCCAGAAAATAAGGCTGAAAGGACTTTTAGGACTGAGGTGAGTCAGAGAGGATATTTCCACCCTGGTTCCTCGCCAGGTGTTTGTCCAGCCTGGCCAGGGAGATGCTACACTATCCATGCTCTACTGAACTACAGCAAGAAAAGCATCCTTCAGCCTGTGTTGTGGCAGCATAAATCCCTTCCTCCTTGTCCTACCTCATGTCAGCCTGGAGAATTTGCTTTTGAGAGGTAAGACCCTCTCTTCCCTGTCACAAGCCAACAATCTTTGCTCCCACTTCATGTTTTCTAGACCTGGACAGATGTGTTGCCTTCCTTCTGATTTCCTTCCAACATTTCTGCACATTTTAGTGGTGTAATCACTATCCCTGGAGGTATTTAAAAGGCATTTGGACCTGGTCCTTGGGGACATGGTTTAGTAGTTAGATTATGGTGTTGGTCAAAGGTTGGAAAGGATGAGCTTGGAGGTCTCTTCCAACCCAAAACTTTCTGTGATTCTGCGAACTTTCGAAGTGCAGTGACAAAACCAGATCACAGTCCCAGAGCTGAGACATCACCCCTCCAGCAGAAGGATCACTCCATGCATTTTACATCCAACACTCCTCTTTCCACACCCAAATTCAGCACCCTCTTGCCTCTCCCAAACTGACATCAAACCCCTCCACCCCGAGCACCCTGCAACGCACCTTCATGCCCACAAGGTTATTGTGGAAATCCACCCTGGCTCGCAGGTCCTTGTTGGGCTTCCTCCCCAGGAATTCCTTGACGAACTTGTTGCTGTATTTCAGGTTGTCACCACAACCACCCCACTGCCAAGCCTCACGGTTCTCCAGGTCTGGGGCCTCATCACAGGTGCAACGCTCCATCCGCCCCGCGCTGCATGCCTTGGCCATGGCGTGGGTCAGCCCAGCAGAGGAGATGGCATACAAGAAGGCTGTCTCCTTAAAACCTGCAGGAGAGAGGAGAAGGTGGCTTGAACCTGCAGCTGGAGCAAGGGTTCAAAAAAACCCCAAAATAACGAAGAAATGGAGGCAAAAACCCGTTGTGAGAAGAGCCTGAGAGATGGGAAAGCATGAGGAGCTCTGTGCGCATCACCGGTGGTGGAGAGGACAAAGTGGAGGGCAAGGAATGATGGGTGGAGGTGGTATGAGCCAGGATTCAAGAATGCAGATGAAATCTGGCCATGCCCTGTGGCTGTCACTCTGCAGACAGTCTCTTCCTGAAGACAGAAAGAGTTGAGCAAGAGTTAAACAGGCCATGGAGGTACCATCACCATGGTACAGCAATACTGCTGTCAAGGGACACCAAACAGGAGGAACCCAGCACAGACTTTCGCAAACTGCAAAATTATAGAATCATAGAATCATTTAGTCTGGAAAGGACCCTTGAGATCATTGAGTCCAATTGCAAATCTAACACTGCCAAGCCTACTTCTAAACCACGTCCCTAAACACCACATCTACATGTCTTTTAAGTGCCATCTGATGGCTGGTGTGGAAACCACCAAGACTCCTTGTTCTTCCTTCACCCACTGAAAAAAAAAATTAAATAAAATCACTGGGTCCTACTCCAGTCTGACAAAGTTGTTAAAAAAAGGCACCTGAGGGCAGAGAAACACACAGTGGCGTGGTGTGGTCACACCTCCTCACTCAAATGCTTCAAAAAGGAGTTTACACCTCAAATTTTCCACACACAACCCTTTTTTACACCTCCACACTCACCTGCAGGGATGCCAACAGCATCCGCTCCCTCCACCAGGTAAACTGAGGCCCAGAGAGACCCATGACTTCCACCCAATTGATAAAAAGCCAGAAATAAAAAGCAAACATGTCGGTATTTATAGCTCCTCATTCTCCAGCTATGGAAGCTGTAAACGACTGCATATTTGGGATGCAATTCCAGAACAGCTTTGGATCCGAATCAAGAAATCCCCCACTCAAAAATAACACAAGTGGATGGTGACAGTAGTGGATATATCTGTAAACTGGTGTGTCAACCAAGGACATGCAGAGACACTGCCAGGTCATTTTTGGAACTGTTCCTTGGGAGGTTCATGGTAGTCTAAGCAAGCTCCTGGGGTTCTACCCTGGCTCAACCCCAGAGCCTGCCTTCCCAAAGCACTCCCAGGTGCATAATGCTGACAGACAGACAGACAGACAGACAGAAATCAAGCCCAGAAGACTGAGGTTTGGTTCTCCTAAGAGGGTTGACTCAAACCAGGTCATGGTAGGAGTTCTCCAACCCTTCTACTGCTCAGCTGGAAAAGAAGAGCAGGAACCTTTGCCTCGTGGGAAGGAAAGTTGAAATAAAAAAGGCCCAACTCCACATTCAAATTTGGGGTTTATTCCCTCTTTGTTTTCTCCCTGAAGTTAGACCATGTCCTCTGGCATCTCAGAAACTTCTTCAGAATCACAAATTATCTCACTGGGAGTGGTGGGAGATTTGATTACTTAATTCTCCCAACAAAACCCATGGGTAAGCAGATCACCAAACTCCTCTGGGTAGAAAATGTCTTCTAAGTAGTTTTCACCTTTTGTAGGCTAGTTCAAGCTTTTTCTAGGTTACACCCTAGGTCAGACTGCCCACATGCCTACCAGAGGGATGCCACTGCTAGAGAAAAATGTTCCCAAGCCTCCATGCCCCTGGGCTGTAGAATTGGCTTCTTGCCACCACTACTACTTGTGCTATGAAGTGGAGAGGTACCGGTGTGCTAACAGAAGGTCCTTGATGGAATAAAGTGTGTAAACTCTCCTCAGAGACACTGCAATTAGCAACAAGGAGCCTGGATGTGGTCAGGTTGAAGTAGATAAACCAGATCGACAACCTGATGGAAGGCTGCCTAGTTCCAAGCTCCGAATTCAGAGGGGTTGTGAAATCTCAAGCAGAAACTCGGTGCCGTGCAACCACAATGCATACCAGGTTTGACAGAAAGCCAGGAGGAAGGGTTCATTTGGCAGGTTCTACCCCTTCTCTCCATCAATCTCCCCATCCGTTTCAGCTCTACTCCTCCCATTCTCCATCAACTGAAAGCCTCACAAATTCCTGGTGCCCATCAACACGGGTATCATCTCGCCCACAGGCAGCTCAGGCAGCTTCCAAGCAAGTCCATGTGACATTTGGCTCTGGTCAGATTGAAAGCCATCTCTACCAGGCACTATTTGATTGCACCAAGATATTTTGTAACAAGATAATGAGCTTTAAATCAATGCAGGCATTCTAAACCCCCCGCCCATCAGCAGCCCGCCGGTCGCAGCTATCCAGTTTCAGCCATTGCCAAAATTGTTTGCAAGTATCCAAAGAGGATAACGAGCCCCTGAAACAATCCCCCCGTTATTTTAAGAAACGGGCTGCATCAGCCCAAATTGCAAACCAGCAGCCAGGCTTGGGCTGGTGTAAAAATGGAAGGAGGTTTTTTTTTTTCTTGAGCGAAACGTCGGTTTGGTTTATTATTTTTTTTTTTTCGCTTTTTAAAATTTTTTTTTAAATTATTATTATTTTTTTTATTTTTTTCTCCTCGTCTTTAAATCTTCCAACACTCCAGGAGGAGAGGAAAGAAGCCCACAGCGATATATTTGAATAGCTGTGTCTTTCTGGGTGATACATGTGCATCTTTGCCCCCCGGGATCTCACTTGCTGCAATGCTGAACCAAGAACCAGCAGCTCCCGGAGAGGAGGAGAAAGATTTACAGGGCAGTGTGTTTTGAGGCAGGAACAGCACCTGAAGGATTTACAGCATCGGTGGAGGGCAGAGATGTTGCAAAGGCATAAAACAGGGAAGAATGAGACAGCAGACAGAGCCTTGCAACTCTCAGAGCTCCCATTTATTACCGGGGGTCTTGACAAGGGGTGAGGGGGGCTCTCTGTGGTGTTTTCATGCAACTCAACTTTGAAATTCCCCTCGCCAAAGGTTGACCAGGGAGAAAGGAACATCTGAAGGGACAAGCTGTGGCCTCCAGGTGTCAGCATGAGAAAATGCTTGGCTTTCCCAAGGCGCCACTAACCCAGGGACTCCTTTGGCATGCGGGGATATTTTTAAATGTCTTGGAGCTCTGGCTGGACCTCTTGGGTTTCATAAGGACTTTCCTTATTTCCATCTCACTCAGTGACAGTGCATTAGTTAAGCCCCGGTGCTTCTGAATTACTCCTTGCTAATTAGGGAGGGAGGGAGGTTTTGGAACCCTCTGCTCTGATCTTGGAGGATGTCAGCCCTTGGGTTTCTGGATTCAGCTTCATCACAGAGTGTGGGACTTGCTGGAAGTCACTAAAGCCTTCAAGACCATGTAAGCTATCTGTAAAATGGTCCTGCTATGTGCTCAGCTTCAATCCAGAAATAAGAACTGGATTTTACTGGGAAGGTGCAGGGAAGTGGACTTCAAGAGATAGCTCAAAGAAAAGAGAGAAAAATACTACCAGCTCCTCCAATAGTCTCTCAGCTTCTGGTTATCTCCACCTGAGCTGGTGGGTAGGGGTGTGGGAATTACCCACCACTGACATTCAGGGATATTATGCCTGGGGTACAGCAGGACACAGGACATAGATATTGCAGGTTTTGCTTTGCAGAGTGATAGGATTCCCCTTGCCCCCACTAAGAGGACAGCACAGAACAGTCTGTTTCACCTTATTTCCCTTCACAAGGCTTTTTCTCTGTTTCTTTCCTGAATGGTTGTCAGCATAAATAAAAAATAAATTAAAAATATATAAATACATAAATAAGAGGGGACAGCTTTGGGAACTTCAACACCTTCCCCATCAGAAACAACTCAATTTCCAGGCAGAAATGAGGAGTAACCATAGCTACTGGCTGCAGACACATGAACAAACATCTCCAGCCTCCAAGGAGAGGAGCCATGGCCAGCAATGGGAAGCAGACAGGGGTTGCTTCACTAGGACAAGCACATAAATTACTGCCATCCAGCACATCCTCTCCCTGCTCTGCACTTTCATGGACGAGCTGAGGTTTGGCTTTTTCTTTACCTCCTACCAGTTGGCTTCGGAGCTCTGGGGAGGTGGTGACCCCACCACTGGCAAAGGATACACCAGGATGACCAGCCTGCCAAAAGCCAGGGCAACTGAGGGATGCAGGAGGGGCCAGCATCCCAAAACCAAGACCCCTATCCTTCTCACCTCTCTTCAGCAAGCTGGCCCGGTAGCGACCTTCCAGGGTGCAATTCCAGCGCTCAAAACGAAACTGGTACTGGCATTCCAAGGCACTCATGCTGATGGCTTCCATCAGGGTCTCAGCCACCCCGGGGTCCCTCCGGCACATCCTGCGTTGCTTCTTCTCCAGCTTCAGGCGGTCACAGACCTTGTAGTGGGCTTTGACAGCTGCTTCCTCCATTTCTGAGGTCAGAGGGAGGATGGTCAGAGGTTCGTTCCCCGTCAGGCTGCGGAGGAACAGAAAAGGCAGAGTGAGGACAGAGAAATAAAACCCAGGGGAGATATGGGGGGGTTGTGGTGGGGTTGGGCAGAGCACCCATGTGGACTTGCTAATGCCTGGGGCCAGGAGTGATTTTACAGCAAGGTTTTCTCTGCAGTGTGTGCACAAAGCAAGGGGCAAAAGGAATCACGGAATCAGACGGGTTGGAAAGGACCTCCTGAGGATCATCAAGTCCAACCCTTGATCCACTACCAGATCCATGGTTACCAGAGCATGCCACTGAGTGCAAGGAGAAGGGTAAGAAGTGATACTCAGATTTATGTCCTCTACCAACTCTCACAGAGCTTGTCTGGACATGAGACCTTGGCATTCTCCACCCCAGGACTGTGATGAAAACTGAAATAGGGAAGGAACAGTTGAAGGTACTGAACTGCATGAACTTAGAAAACAGCAAAAATAGCACTTCAGCCACTCTTGTTTGAGCACATCAAGCAGAACTGCCTTGGGAAGGGGAAAAGGATGGTTCATCCCACCAGATCCCAGGAGACACAGAGAAAGCCCATTCAGACATTGCCCTCAGCTGAAGAGGTCCTTCCATAAACCCAAGCAAGCCACAGCCTGAAGCTTGAGAGCAGGATACACTTTTACTGGCTTCCAAAAGCATTTTTCTGGGGAATAACAAGCTAAAAAAATGACCTGAAGAAATATGTGTCCCATTGCCTTCTCCCCTCCCCTGCCTTCTCCTGGGAGCACAAGGTCCTTGACTCATACAATGTGCAACAAAAGAAGCCAGAGTACTGTTCCCGGTGTCAAGTGACAAGCTGCTGGAAAAGGACCAGGCTGGCATCAACCCCAGGGAGCAGAGAGGCTGCAGGAACATCTGCTGGGCTCATAAAGGGTTTGTTGGCCAGGGTGTCCATACCCCACTCTCCTGGCTCTGCCCTTTTCCGGCCAGGTGCCAGTCCACGCAGTCAATGGGAATCACTATGTAAAAGTTTTCGAAGGATCTGAAGATCCATTTCCTCAGCCAAAAAGGAAAGAATTGCTTAAAGCCAAGCCTGGAAACATGCTGGAACATTGCAATCCTACACAGGCGAGCACAGGGATGGGTCACAGACATCTCCACTGCTACCACTGGGGTAAATGGGGTGGTGAGCATGGGAGAGGAGAACAGAGTCACCCATTCTGCTGAATGCAGAAAGATCCAAGAAACTCTTTAAACCCCACCTGTACTGAAGGACAGTGATTTGTGTTTTGGTTTGTTTGGTTTTTTTTTAATAAAAAGTTCTCTCTAATCAATGGGATACATCCTGGCAGTCCCCAAAGGCAAGAAGCTAGGATGCTTGAACTAGGGGGAATGGTAGAGAAGGGGAGATTAAGACTGGATATTAGGAAGTTCTTCCCCATGAGGGTGGTGAGACACTAGCACAGGTTTCCCAGAAAGGTGGTGGAAGCCCCATCCATCCCTGGAAGTTTTTAAGGCCAGGTTGGACAGGGCTCTGAGCAACCTGAGGTGGTGGGAGGTGTCCCTGCCCATGGCAGGGAGGTTGGAACTGGATGATCTTAGAGGTCCCTTCCAACCCTGAAAATTCTATGATTCTAAGTCTCAAACTTTCTTGAACAACGGGGACAAAATCCTGACCTAAGCCACAGCCAGCAACACCCCACAGAGATGCAAACGTTACTTATGGTTTAATATCAGATGTCTAAAGGAGGGAGAAAAACGAAACCCAGACATCTGAGTTTGGATTTTTAAGAAAATAAAGAATTGGGTAAAGAAATGTTCTCCTTCAAAAGTTTTAGGATTTCCAGGAAAACAAAAAAAAACCTGCAATGGTAAAAATGAAGAGTCAAGAGAGTTTTGTGGCAAACATGGAAAACTAATGGAACCAGGTTAAATTTTCCAAAAAAGGACTTTCCTAAGATTTTGCTCCCCTAAAATGATAAAAGCATCCAAAAGAACAAACAGCAAGCTCCATCTGAAGTACTGACAAATGTTAACCCTGATGTTTTTACTATCTGGACTTGGGCTCGAGTGCTCTCCAGGAAGAGAAGACATCACCCAGCCCAACTTGGGCCAGGGTTTCACCACCCTCACAGCAAAGACTTTTTTCCTAATGTCACATCTGAATCTCCCACTGCTGTATAAGTTCAGTCCTGTAAGCTTTCACAGTTGGCACAAAAGAGATCCTCATCTGGCAAAGAAAGGAGTTGGAGCCATGAAAGCATTTTCTACAGCTCCTTCCCAATTTTCTCCCCCTCCCCAATTTACCTTTCCAGCTGAGCAGGTACTGTACAGCTTAATGTTCTGGAGAAGATATGCTGCAAGTATTATATAGCAAATTGCTGTGACACAAGAATCGATCCTACAGCCAAGATTTCTGCAGAGAAATTGGTGATTTTGATCCTTTTTCCCACCCTCTTAGGTACTTAACTCTGAGACACTTCAAATGGACAGCCCAACTGTTTGGATCACCCATGTCCTACAGTACATCCAAATAAAAACAAAACAAAGAGCCTGGGATAAAAAGAAGGTAGAAAGTAGAATCTGTGGTGAGGACAAAGCCAAGGACAGCCCTTCAGCAGCTATTCAGAACCAATGGATGGAAAGTTCTGAGAAAGAATAGAAAATTGTCAGCAATGTCCATCTTCACCCTGGCCAGGAAAACAACCTGATGACAAAGACACCAACGTGATGTTCTTGTAGGGAAAGCAGAAGAAAATCCTTTTCTACCTCCTGTTTCCTGACTCAACTCTGTTCTGTCCTCACCCATTAAAGAAAAGAAGCCCTGAAAATCCAAACTGGTGCAAAATGCATCATGAAATGCTCACACTGAGCCAAGGGCAGTCTCTCACAGCCTGGATTATTTCTTGGACTAATTTTACTGCCATTCAAGTTAGTCTGAATCAGATAAAAGCCAATGAATTAGGAAAGCATCTCCAGAACCAGACAAGAAGTAAATTTAAGAGAAAAGGGCTTTTTCCTAGCCAACCAACAACGAAGCTCCTCCAGGTTGAAGACCTCCATGAGCAAAAGCAACACACACACACACACACAACCACATTTTCCCTCCCAGGTGCTGGATCCATGCCCGTTTCAGCAGGAGAGGGGAGGGATGAAGCAGCCTCAGCCCTGCACACACATTCCAGCAACCCTGGGAAGAAGGGTGAGGTGGCATTTTTCAGAGTGTGGCATCAATAATAAACAAGTGCAGGCAGAGCCAGGGAGAGCTGGTGCCCCCACCTGAAATGCTGCCTTGGAGCTGCCACTGCATGGAACCTTTATAATCCTATAAAGCCCTTTTATGCAACTTAGGCTGAGTGAGGTCCCGTAAGGCAACAGTGTCAAGAGTCGGATGCTTTCTCAACTCCTCACAAAGACCAAGCTGTTCCTTCCAAGGAAATTTTTTGGGATGGGGGAGAAGAGAAAGTGTTTTTAGATTTGATTTGATTTTATTCGCACCCAGTCCACAACTGTTACAACTGAACTGCCAGACAGCACTCTGTGCAATTGTATTATTTTGGATCAAGGGGACTGAGAGTGAGATGAAGATGTGTTTGTCCATTAAGAACCTGGAGGGAGACCAAATGGCTCCTTGCACACAACCCACAAAGCTTTAACTCTCCTGAAATTAACTCTGGCCAAAATAAGTGCAATATGAAGCTACAAAGTCAACAGGACTGTTTCTGCTTCAGACTTTGACTGACTTCTGCTCCGAGTGGCACACTTGCACTGGATGATCTCAGAAAGGACCTGTGTGACCTCCAGCCCTCAGGAAAAACCTGGATGCTCAGTACCACCTATCCAAGAGGAACCTTTACAACATCATTTGCACTGGTTTTCTTAATGTTCAAAGTTTGAAGGCAAGAAACCTTCAAAATCTTTGAAATAAAAATAGTTTATTATCACCATCTGCAAACAGCAAGACCCATCCAGTCTGAACACACACCACTGGTGGCACTCAGTTGCTTTGGTTGTGAACTTCATGTCAAACATTGCTGATTGCTTTGCTCTCCTGGAGTTCAGCCTCAAATTACCCAGGCTTGGGAGAGATCCCAAAAAGAGCCCCTGCCACAGCACAGCTCCCACTGATAGCTGTGCAGCCAAGTTTTATCTGTAGCACCATGGAGTTATTACCCTTCCCGAGAGGCCATTGAAGATGGGTCCTGCTTTCAGCTCATCTCAGAAGTCAAGAGTTTCTATTGCCTTCTCAGCTCACACCTTCCTCAGTGTCCTTGTATTTTCCCTGGTTTAACTGGGGATTTTCCTGATGAGAATTTGAGGGGGGTGAGACAGAAGTAAGGTTTCTGCATAGACCTGGGAGGGCACTCTCATTTTTTACATGCTCAAGAGTTTCCTTAGCAAGTGCCACCAGAGACACAAGCCAAGGTGAGCTGCTTTCCTGCAAGGAAACACCTCTGCTGGACCTACCTGCTGGAATATTGCATTCCTATCCCAGCACTTCCTTCTCTGTTGGGAGATTTCTCTTTGGTGTATCTGTACAAAGACCTGATTGATTCTCTTTTCACTTTTTGCATTCACGTTTTTTCCTGAACTATTGTTACCCTTCCAACCCTTTTTTTGTTCTCTTTCCACCACCTTCTTTCCTTTCTTCAAAAAATTAAAAGGAAGCTCTGAAAAACTGATGATTTGAATGCTAACCTCACTGCAATGCCTGAATCAATGATTCCACAACTCAAGAAGTCTGAGTTATGCTGGACACCAGGCCTAGATTACTATTTTTTGCATCCAACAACCTCCAGTTGCTCTTTTCCCCCCACCATCACTCAGTATGCCTCCCCCACACTCCCACACTATGAAGAAGCTTTCCTAAATTGATTTACCATGATTCCCCCATCCCACAAAGGCTAATTGCTATTTGAAGTACAACAAGCCAAGTATAAAAGTCCAGGAAAAAAATTCTGAATTCCATAGGGAATGATGAAGACCTGACATTTGGAGCAGAAGTTGGCTATTGAAGAACCAAGTTTTCTTCACTGTGTTCTTTAGGGTTTTTTAAGTGTTCGCAGGTACCAGTGACACCACAGTGCTCACATTCACTCAGCATCCTGTGGTGGAAACTATCTGAAAAGCACTCACCAACCTCAGTTCTGATTTTCTCAGAATCTATCAGAACCCCTGAATCATTTGGGATCAGAGAAAGCTTTCTCTTCTGCTACTAATTTGTTCTCTATTTTCTTTCTATCCCTCTGAGTCAGAACTCAGTACTTTTGGTCCAAGACTCTGTGCTCAACCCAGCATTTGGAAATTCATGTCTATTGCTGCCTTGCTTAGAACACAAAATCCAAGTCATACATGAGAGTTTAAAAATTCTATGCCATTCTCTGAGCTACAAAGCCAAAGGTTTCACATGTAAAAAAAATTAATTTTTTTTTTAAAAATCCCATATCCTCTTGAGTCCTTATAAGAAAATAATGCAAGGTATTCTCCAAACCTCTGGAAGGATTTCTTGGCTTCTACAACATCCTGCTATCTCTGCAAGTGTTCAGTCCTTTCATGAAGAATGCTATTAGAGTTATTCACCTCTTCTAGCTCAACCCTGCTTCACTGTAATTTTTCCACCCATCTCCTCTGGCATGGTACTGTGACATTGTGGGAATCAAAGAAGGTGAGGGGAGGAAAAGTGTTTCTCCCAGCTGCTGAAACTCCCTCTCTGTCCTGACACTTTGCAAGGCTTCTCCCCCTCCTCAGCACCCACAGACCACTGGACCTAACACAAGCTCTAGTTCTTTTCTTTCAAGGTCATGCCCAACCAACTCTGCACTTTGTGCCCACCTCTCCTTTCTGCTCTCCATAAACAATGGTGTCTTGCTGCTGGAAACAATGAAACAGAGAGAAAGGATATGAAAAGAAAAAAAACAAAACAAGCCCAAAACAAACAAACAAACAAAACAAAAAAAACCCACACAAAAACAAAACCCCAAACATTTGGAAACTCAACGAATACAGCCATTCTCAGCACAAGCATGTCCCAGTTGTGATTTGGATCCTTATCTTCCTCTCAAATGGCACTGTACACACACCCAAAGCTTTCCTTCAGGCAGCAACCCCTCAAACATGGATTTCCTCAGTAATCAGTAGTGCCTAAATCTCAGTTGCAGCTCCCCCTTGCAAACAAGGAACAGCCTTTCCACCATGGAGACCATGAAAACATTACACACTTCCACCAACAACGTAGTAGGAACTAGTAGGTTCTTGTGACATAGTAGGTTACCAGAGCCTTGTAAGCTCCAGACTCCTGATGGAATGTGCTCATACAGATTTTAATTTTTTAGGAGATAGAAGAGTGCAGATTCTTGTAGGCTTCAGACATTCAAACTTCTCTTCAACCACTCCTCTGCCTGGAGAGATCTATGCACTGGTTTCCTTTGGGCATCTTTTTTGAGCATCTTGGGTAAGGGGATGGAGGAATGGGCATATTAAATTCCTGCTACACATCCCTGCCAGGCTTTTGGGTCCTATCAAGACTTTCAGCTGCTTCTGGAAGTACAAATTTGCTGCTGCAAGCTCTACTCTTTCCAACACTGCTCACCTGGATGTTTCTAACACGTGAGCCACTCCTATCCCAAGCCATTCAGCTATTTTCAGGCTCAGGTGTTGCCACAGAGATAATTTATGCCCAATTTCCCCAATTATGCCATAGCCAAAAGTTTACACAAAAGTCAGAGGATCCCTTCCAGGCTGGTGAAAACAGGTCGAAGCAGATGAAACCCCTCCAGGCCAGCTGTCCTGCACTGAGAGGAGACCCTTAAAAAAAGTTGTAACATCAATCCAGAAGGGATTTTTCTGTTAACGGGGCAAGAAATGCCTGGTTACCTCCTAGATACAGGATAGTTGCATTTATAAATAAGCTTCCATGCAATTTCCTGCCAAAATATGCTCTCAAAAAAAAAAAAAAAATAAAAAACAATTTTGGAGCGTTGGATATGAGAGCAAAATTTAGCAAGCAAAGGAAAAATACTTCAGTGAATGAGCAGGGAATACTGACTCAGTTGAGATGTGAAGGGCTAGAGATATTCTTGTTATGGTAAATTCCTGCATAGGACCTATGGGACTAAGGTACCACCAGGAACAGTTATTTTTACACTGTGGTGACCAGAAGCACCACAAGCAAATACTTGAAGCTGCTGCTGCATTTTCCAGCCATGCAAGGCCCAAGATGTGCACAGGTTATGAATTACAACTAACATCACTCCCTTAAAGTGGGGAAGCATTGCTTTCCCTCCTGCCTTTCCTTTTTTCCTTTTCCCCAGAGGAAGGCTCAAGCAATCCCAGAGAAAGCAGAGGAAAAAATCAAATTTGGGTCTTCCAGCCCTTGGTGGCGTCCCTGAATCACAAAGCTGAACTCCCTCTCCTCCTTCTTTCCTCCTGCTCCTTACAGCAAACCTTACTCAGGAAATTTCCAGTCTAGCAGAGCAAAATACATTTATTTTAGGCAAAGATCTTCGAGTTGCAGCATTAAAAGGTTCTAGAGAGACTTCATAGCAGCTTTCCAGTACCTGAGGGAGGCCTGCAGGAAAGTCAGAGAGGGACCTTTTTACAAGGGCATGAAGTAATAGGATGAGGGGGGAATAGTTTTAAGCTTAAAAATGGGAGATTTAAATGAGATATTAGAAATAAACTCTTTGTTATGAGGGTGGCAAGATCCTGGGCCCAGGTTTCCCAGAGAAGCTGTGGCTGCCCCATCCCTGGAAGTGTTCCAGGTTGGGTTGGATGGGGCTTGGAGCAACCTGGGCTGGTGGGAGGTGTCCCTGGCCATGCAGGGGGTTGCAACTCGATGATCTTTAAGATCCCTTCCAACCCAAACCATTCTATTAATAGAATTTACCACCATGGAAATGCCACAAGGAGAGGGCAAACACCAGGACAAGCTCTACAGGTGTTTGTAGTGATGCTTTGCTAGTCCTGTGGCTTGTGCTGAACAGTTTCCAAATCACCTTTAGAAAAAGCTGCTGGGTTTTTTCAGGAGCAGGCATTCTTTTTTTTTTATTTTTTTTTTAACTCAGTGACCATTAGCTGCCCCTGGCTGGACAGACCCAGGTAGAGCTGGGTCTACAACCTCATTTCCTGACATGTTGCCCGTTAAGGAAGCAAAGGTGGAGAAAAGAGTTGGAGTGGGGGGAGAAGAGGAGGTGGGGAAGGCTGTTTCCTCTCCCCTTCATCCTCTCAAGAATGAAACAGCAATCAGTGAGATTTACAGAAGGATTTTCAACCCAACTTAGAACTGGTCGGTGAACCACGGTGCCAGTGGAATGCACGGGCCAGGCAGCAACAGGGGCTTTCACTCCCAGTTTAAGTCGGCATTAGCTCTGCCCTTGGCAACCTGTGCCAGGAATTCCCCCCCCCATTGACACCCCCCTTCCTAGATAGACAGCTCCCAGACCCCTACCCCTACTTCTTATGCCAGCCACTGCTTCTTTTTTATTTTTTTATTTCTTTATTTCTCAGTTTAACATCATTTCTTTTGGCACGGGTCCCACTAGACCGTAGGCAACGTGTAGCTGGGAGTTTTGGTACAGGGTAAGCAGTTAAGTGGGGAGCAATAAGGTGGAAAAAGATGAAGAATTAAGCCCAGAAAAGAAAAAGATTTGGTTTAACTCCTTCAGCTCCTTTAGTGGAAGGAAGAGAGGTTTCCAGAACATGACAGATGCCATATGCACAACATTTCTCTGCCCTATAGTAACACCCCCTTGCAGCAGGAAGACAGAACTACAATCAGGTTGGGGTTTTGTTTGGATGTTGTATATTTTTTCCATTCAGTTGGAGGTTTTTAGTGAGTTGCATTTTTTTGTTGTTGGCTTTTTTTGTTGGAGTGAGGGGGGAGGTTTTTTTTTAACACTTCTGAAAATCCTGCCATCCTAGGATCTCGGATCCCTACTGCAGTAAAAACCAACTCAGTTCCACCCCTGACCAGTGGTTAGAATAGTTCATTTTCATCTAGAACTGGCCTGAGAACTCTCCATGACATAAAAAATAAGGGACATTTTGAGATGCCACTTATAGAAAACCTATGTAACCATCCCTCTGCTCCTGCCTTGCCTGTGAATTGTTTCTGATGGGGCCAAGGACCACGGATATAATGCATTGCACAAGGAAATACAGAAGAGAACAGACCACAGGAAAATTGTGCTCAATGGCACAATTTTCATGCAACAAAGTTGACCCATCTGCAAATTCTGTTAGATCTACTCCTACCATGAAGGCTGAACTCCTAAAAAGCCAGAAATTTATCTGTGATATAAACCTGCAGCAGCAGTATTGTTTTTTTTCTGTGCCAAGCAAAGGGAACCCAACCTCATGGTCTTTCCTGGTAGCTTCACTTCTCGGGGAAGAGTGGCACATAGCAAAGGAGCTTTCGCATTGAAAATTGAAACAAAGAAGAAAAGAAATAGAAAGAAAAAAACAACCAACCAAACTAAAATGTTTGCTCGTTGTGCTTTTTACACTGGTGCTGCCTTATGTTTATTCCAGCAGGTTCACAAAGGTGGCATTGGAAAATATCACACATGGGATAAGGGCACTTAAGGAGGACAACAGTTCCCAAAACACCTCCCATCCATCCTTCTGGCTCTCTACAGTTCGTGTTGCTGATATGAAGATCTGCCCAGGGTTGGAGGCTCCACAGGGAGCCCTTTGCTCAGGCCATTGGAGGGATCAGACCTGCTGGCTCAGGCCAGGCACAGTGTTAAAAAAAAAAAAATACGAAGAAACGTGAGACACTCCAAGGATGGAGCCTTTCTTCCAAAGAGAGCATCACGAAACTGCAAGGCTCATTGCCACCGGATGTTGTAAAGCCCAAACCTATGAATAGATTCCAAAAGGGATTAGACAAATTCAGGAAAGGGAGGTTCACCCAGGTGATGAAACATGAGGGCTTGAATGCAGCTTCTGGAAGCCTCAGGAAGCCTCTACACCCCTGCCTGCCAGGAACGAGCAGGATACTCCAGGAGGCACAGGACTTGTCTCACTTCTCCTTGGCTTCCTCAGATGTCCAGGCCTGGCTAAAGAAACCTTGGGCTTTACCCCATGGGGCAGTTATGTTCTCAGCACCAAGCCAGCAGCCTGCAAGGTGCAGTGCAGGACATTGCTTTGGGTGCTGCATTTAACACATCCCCTAGTCTCCAATCCAACAGCAAGAATCAACCTCAGTGGTTGATATCAGAGATGATAATTGAGCTGGAGCACCTCTCCTGGTGAATACAGGCTGCTAGAGATGAGGTGGTTCATCCTGGAGAAGAAAAGGCTCCAGGGAGACCTGAAAGTACCTGAAAGGGGCTACAGGAAGCTGGGGAGGGACTGCTGACAAGGGCATGGAGTGATAGCACAAGGAGAAATAGTTTTAAATCAGAAGAGGGTAGATTTAGTTTAGACTTTAGGAAGAAATTCTTCACTATGAGAGTGATGAGACACTGGCCCAGTTTTCCCAGAGAACCTGGGGGGTGCATATCCCTGGAAGTGTTCAAGGGCTCTGAAGCATTTGTGGCTCATTTACAGTGTTTTGGGGAACTGGTCCTGGGCATGGATGAACCCTGGCTGTTTTATGTTCCTACATTTTACAGATGCATGGAATAATGGGACAAAGGAGAAGGGTCTTAAGCTAAAAGAGGGGAGATTTAGATAAGATATTAGGAAGAAATATTCTTGTGAGGGTGGCGAGACCCTGGCACAGGCTGCCCAGAAAAAATGAGGCTGCCGATCCCTGGAAGTATTCAAGGCCAGGTTGGATGGGGCTTGGGGAAACCAGGTGTAATGGGAAGTGTCCTTGGCCATGGCAAGGGGGTTGGGACTCGATGTTCTAGAAGGTCCCTTCCAAGCCAAACCATTCCATGATTCTATGCCACACACCAACCCTTTGCAACATCAGAGCATGATGGAATCATACATCAGGAGCCCCTCACTCTCTCCTTGGAGAAGCTCCTGCTGCTCACTTTCAGCAACCCCACCTCCACAGTCCCAGCAGCAATCCTGCCACGTCCCCAGCCACCCACAGCAGCCCCCAGCATGCCAGGATGTGGCCATGCCTCTCAGGGCTCCCTGGGCAGCAGGGCCAGCCATGTGTTGGTGTCAGTCTCTCCCACCCCGTCCCTGCCAGGGAACGCATCTGACTTCGCAATGAATCGCCCGTTTGTCTCCCTAACACCTCAGCCAACCCCTTTTGTTAAGCTTTTATCTCCCAAATTTAACAGCTCTGCAGCACACGTCCATGCGAGCAGGACTTGGCCCCTTCCTTCCCCCTCCCCCCCCCCTTTCCTCGTCTCCTCTGTGGGATAAATGGGTTTGTCCCTCCCAAACACTGCCCGCTCTGTTCTCAGCAGATGCTGCAGTTACGGAGCTGCCCTTGCCCAGACCACAGAAGTTGGCAGCCAGGGAAGAAACTCCTTGTAGCCAACTCAGCAGCTTCCCTGGAGATACCCGTAACCCAGACACGCGCTCAAGGAGCTGAAAAATAAAGGTTACTCTCCAGACAGCACAAATCTCCAGAAGCTGGAGGTCTGAAATTGAATCTTGGAAGGAAGCACGAGGAGAGCAAACAGCTCCTGGGGTTCATTGGGATGGAAAAAACAACTGGAGAATGAGTTTCTCCCTCCTTCCCCAAGCTCAGCTTTTATATTCAAGGCCCTGAAGGTCCCAGCTGGAAGCAGCTCCCGATCAACTGCTGGAGAAATGACAACTTCTAGAAACAAGCATGCAGATTCGGGCAGGAGGAGGTTTTCACCTCCCCCTCCCCTCCAAACATTTTCCCCAACCCCTATTATATATCGCACGGAGGTCAGCGCGGGGAGTATTGAGATGGTTGGGCGGTTTGACACATCATCTGATCTATTTTGGGAGCAGTTTACGGTTCTGCAATTCCTCCCCTGCACAGCAGTGATAGCTTTTCCACTCTAATGTCATATTATCCTCATGGCAGGTTTAAAAACTAAACAGGTGAAAAAACAAACTTTCTGGGCACTGGAGAGAGCAGGATGCACGAGAGACACGTTACGGTGATGGGGTGGTAGACGTTTATCCTTGTTCTGAGTCCCAACAGAGACTGTGGGAATGAACTGTGGACATAGAAGCTGGTTTCTTACAAAACTCAGCCAAAGGATACTCAAAGGCTGGTGTAGAAAGGTTAGCCCATGACAAAGGGTGTCTCATGGATGTCTTTCTGAAGGATCTTGGCAGGCCTAAGGCTTCATAAGCCTCAAACAAAACTCCAGCAGTCAGATCTCCTGTTCTGATGGTTTCAAACTCATCAGAGAAGGATAAATCACCAATGGAGTAGACTATGTTCTTGCTGCTGTATCCTAGATTAGATTCCCATGAAGCCAACCAACATCACAAACCTTCCTCTCTTCTGTTCTACATCCAAGGGCACCACCCACAGAACAACATCGTTCTCTTCACCTTGATCTCCTCCAGTGCTACAAAAGACCCCTCCTCCACACCACAATTTATCTCAGAAAAAGGAAAAGAGCAAAGAAAGTGAAAATCTGCCAATCTCCCAGTATCTATCCACCATCAAGAAAGGTTACGCACCATCCTATATCCTTCCTCAAAGGATTGGGGAAGATTCCTCAAAGTTTTGAGGAAGGGAAGCAGATGCTGTAACAGTGGCTCTCATAGGTGATGAATAAACTGATATTAAAGATGTCTTGCTATCAACAGACCTGTGCTGCAAGCAGGACCCTCACCTTTTGAAGGTGACTAGACCACAGAATATCAGCAAGGACCTCAGTCAGCTCTATTGTTCCCAATATTTCAAGTGAATACCCTCAGAATACTTCCTGACTTCAGCGTACACATCTTTTTATGATATTATGTAGAGCCTGTATGAGCAAAAAATCATATTAACCAAATACTATAGCCCAGGGAGAGCCAAAGCTTTATTCTAGGAGTGCCACTGAGTTGATGGGACTACATCTCCATCTTCAAAGCAATCCATTTTGGTCAGTAATTGAAAGAAAAGCCTTTTATGCATTGTATTTAAAAAGCACGTGGGGCACACTCGACCAACCAGTATTAAGGAAAACATTTCCTTCCTGTATTGATCCAGGAAGGATCCATCCATCCATCCAACTAAGTTGCATTAAAAAGGCAGGGGGGAGGACAACAAGCCAAGTGTTATACATAGCAAATTCTGATTAGATTATGAAACTTTAAGAAGATCTTAACAAGTGGACAGTGTGCATTTTACATAATTAGCTTGTTACTTATAAATGCCTTCCATAGTGCCAATGGCAGATTTTCACCACCTAAAATAGCCTAAAGCTGTTGGATTCAAGGACTCCTGCCATCTCAATTTAGATCAACTCAAATAAAGAAACCACGAGGTGGTTTCGTTACACCAAGATTAAAAATTGAATCGGCTCTTGTGTGCCTGGATGTTGGAAGGGGTAAAAGATTACAGAGGGCAAAGACATATTATGTCACCCTGTGCCTTGCCAGCCCAACCCTCACTGAATGTAAAAGCTGTTATTCACAGCATTTTGACAGCTTTCAGGTTGCTTTTGGGGATAGATCCTCACTTTAAGACCAAAGACGCAGGGTTGTGGGATGCCACAGCTGTATCCATATTCACTGAGCAGAGCACAGCTCCACGAGATGAATCCTTCATGAAGCTGGGACTGTTTCACCTCAGTTCCAAGAAGCAGCAAGCCTTGAGTTACAACCGCTGCCTATGAAATATGACCTCAAAAGTAGCAAACCAGGCAAAGGAAGCCATTTGATTTGCAAGTTGCTCAGGCTTGACAAGAAAGTCCCCAAAAATGCAGAGCTACGCAATGTTACCCCTATGCCAGTCCCTATGTCACCCGTTCCAGGTGCCTGCAGACATCTAAAGAGAGAAACATTTTCAATTCTAAGTAAAAAAGTCCAAGAAAACATGCCAGAAAGCATCTTGAGGAAAATCTCTCATGAGAAGAAGAGCCACAGGCTTACATTTATCCCAGCACACAAACACCACCCAAGACACCTTCAACCAATTTGTGCAAGTTCCCGTTTTCTAAAGCAGCCACCAAGAGCTAGCAAAACAAGCAGAGAGGCAGTCCTCAAACCACTGGCTAGCCAAAAATGCTGTGGAGGCAAGCTATGAGCTCTGGGGGTGCACACTACATGCTGCTCTATCTTCACCTGCCCAGCATCACCAAAAAAGACAGAAAACTCCCACGGTGCAGCACTGAGTTGCCCTTTCAATGTGCCACGTGGCAACCATTTCCAAAGGACTGAAGGGGAAAATGGTGGCCATGTCTCAGCGTATAGCCCCCGAAAAACTTGAGGAAAAAGGAAAATATTTCTTATTTCCCTTTCTCTTAATAGTTCTAGTCCTTAAAACCCAGAGATGTCACTGGGTCCACCGTCTTCAACAAATCCACAGATCCGAATCTTTTCCATTCAAAAGATTACCAAGTTACCAAAAGTTTACCAAGCTGAGTGGATGGCATAAGGTTTCAGTTGACTGTGAGAAACTACAGTGAGGGCAGAAGCTTCAAGTGAGAGTTGTCTCGCTCATCTAGACATTCAGGAAACACCAAGAGGGATGAAGAAAAACCAACCCGTGCACTTTCCGCACTGAGCTCTACAAGAATGACCCAGGCTGATTTTCTGTCTTCCAACATAAATAGCTTGAGTGGTCTGAAAAGACATAATCCATATCCCAGTCCAGAGCTGGATGATCAGTTTTTCCCAGAGTCACAAAGGCATTTATTTAAATGTTTCCTTGTGAACTCCTTTGAGAACTAGAAGTGGAAGAAGTGAAAAGAACAAAATTGTTATATATAATTGACTTGCAATTCTGTCATTTAAGGCAAGGAAACATCAGCATCATTATGTGTATGAATCAGGAAATAAATTCTGCCTCAAAAGGTTATTTGGCCATATTCTGTTAAAGAGCACTGCCTGAGAGAGATTCTTTTCCAGATTCCCATCTTGTCTTCATGTCTTCAAGACAACAAGATGGAAAGGAAGCAGAAGACCACAGGAAGAGCAAACTGATCTTATGAGTACCATTTTTGAGAATTTAAAAATCATTCTACCAGGGTCACAATAGAAGGCAAATTCAGTGAGAGAGCTTTTACAGTTGTTCACAAGCCATTAGCTTGCCTCATTTTCCAGGTGCTGAGTCTTTGGGTTTCCCTAGTGTGACAACTAAACATGGGATGACCTGAATACTCAAAAGTAATGAAAAGCAAGCTGACTTCCAGCATCAGAAGGAATGCTGTAGGTAAATGGACTCCTGATAGCTTTCTCTTTGAGCTCTGTGTCTCAGACAAAATCTTAAAAACACCCACAAGGAACCAAATCTGTTTTCCACTGAGTAGAGAACCTGGATAATATGTTCTAAATATGCCTTGAGGCCACACAGTTAATGAGAATGGTAAAGAGAAATATTTATCAATTGTCTTTCACCAGAAAAGGCATGGATTTTGCAGAACAAAACTTGCAGGCCATCATGAAAAAAACTTCCTTTGCAGTGTGCATGCACAAAGGAGATTATTTTAGTTGCACAACTCCCCTCTGAAGTTTTCCAAATTAAACTGTGAAGCCTTACTTTAGCAGTAATTGTGTATTAGAAGGTATCTCCAGATGCTCCACAGAACCTTCAGGGTTGCAAAAGACCTCTTAAGATAACCACATCCAAACATCAACGTCTCCCCCACCCCTCATGAATAAAATATGTTTATCTATATCCAAATATGTTTGTTTATATTTATCTACTCCAGCCTATACCTGGGGGCCATATCCAGGAAATCCTGGGGCATAGATAAATAATCAAATAATCAACATATTTGTGACAAAGCTTTAGTGCAGGTGGAATTTGTCTGACGTGGAAATACTGCCAAAAGGAAAGCAATAATTAAAACAAAAATTAAAAGAAGAGGGAAAAAAAAAAACCACACCACATTGGATTTATTCCATATAAGAAATTTGCTGAAAGTCTTCACAAACAAACTGTATTTTCAGCTCAGCCCTTCAGATCCCAGCATGATCAGTAATAAAGAACACTGAGAGCCTTCTCCCTGGACTACTCCATCAACAGATTCTCATTAGAGCTGCACACAAGCAGAACAGCTCCAACCTGAAATGGATTTGCCATCTGTCTTCAAATCACACGTGGGCTTGCTGTACAATTCCCACATCCCACCTCTTTCAGTGGGTCTGGAGACTGAGTCATCATTCCCAAGATGATACAGGGCACAACTACATGAGAAGTATTTGTCAGAAAAAAAAATAAATGAGGAAATGAAAATAATATGAAAGTAAAACAAACAAAAACAAAATAGAAAAATAAAAGAGGAAAATAAAATAAAACTAAAATAAAAATACTCAGAATGAGGTAACAATTTCCAGGTGTCACTAAGGTGCTCAGCAAAATCTCAGAAAACTATGACTAATAATACTAGAGCAAAAATTCAGACTCATGCTTCTAAGAAAAAAAGCAACTTGCCCACAACTGTCTCCCCAGCCGGGAGGTTTTCTCCCCGTAGGGGTCCAAGAGGGACAAGGGTTGTCCACCCAATTCTAGAAGACAAAAGTCAGGGCAAAATAAGTCCATATTTGACTGAACCACCAGTCATACCCTGCTTGCCCTCCAGTTGAGCACGAGTTATTTTTCCCCTCGAATCCTTGTGGCAAAGAGCGTCGGAAGGGCATGAATGTGAGTTGGAGGGAAATAATCAGGAGCTTCAAGGGAATTTAAACTTAAGATAGAAGCACCAAGGTGAGATCTTCTCCTTTGTGCATTAGAATTCCCAGCCCTTGCAGCAAATCACTGTGTGACAGTGTTGCTGAAGCAGCAGCTGAAACCCTAGAGTGCTGCCGCAAAACTTGGCCACCTCCTTCTCTTGGGTTTTACGTCCTTCCCCCGTAGACACTATCACATTCCCCATCCCCTTTCTTCAGCTGCACTTGAGACTTTCCAGTTGGCCCCATGCCAGAAAAACTGTCCCACTCCCCCTATCCTTGGTCTCTCAGCCCTGCAAGAGGGTGTGTGACTCCTGCCAAGCCTTCCACCGACCTCTCCGATTCTCTCCGGCGTTCCCCGAGGCATCCAGCATCCCTTGACCTGCATCCCCCAGGGACTCTTAACACACAAGGCTCACACCTCACTCCCTTGAAACTCTCCAAGCATGGGTTACGCTTGCAATTCTGCAGGATAAACCACAGGGACAAGAGTGCCAGGATCTCACTTGCTTTCCCTCCACCGCAATCCCCAGAGTGATGCTCGTGTTCTCGGTGGTGGAGAAAGGAATCTCTCCAGTTTACCCCTCTCCATCTCCCAGATAGCAGTGGTTGAACGTGCCCCAACAGCACGTAACTTGCAATAAGCACTACTGAAACCAAAATCAGGGAAAGATATTTTGTTTGATAGGGAGCAAACTGGGAGGCATTCACTTTGTTTTCATTGTTGTTAGAGGCTGCCTAGCAGGTTTCAGGACAGAAGAGAGCAAGAATAACCCACCCTACCACACAACCATTGCTATTGCTTACCAAAACCACCCTCTATCAAAAAGCTTGAGTACTCAAGATTAGTTGCTCCAAATCATGATTGCCCACCCAGCTTTCTGCCACAGGTTATCCATGTTGATAATCTTGCTTCAGTAACAAACACTGATTTGTTCTGGAGCTGTCAAGAAGCAAAGTCAACTTTATCAAAGTAAAAGACAGATTCAGGGAGAAAAATTAGGGCCCAAATAACACGAAGGTGAGAGGAAACCTTGCCATTGCAACTCTGCAATGTAATTTCTTTGTTAATAAAAAGCATTTTTCACACTGGAATTTTCCTCCAAGTTAAAGAGGGCTTGCAACTAACTAATGAAAAAAAAAGCCCTCCAAGTTTCCAAAGTATTCCAAGTGATAAAACCAAAGTTACAGCCTGAAAATAAATCATAACAGCGATATGCACACACTTGAGAGAAAAGAAAACCTCAGATATAAACCTACACTGGAAAAATCTTACACTTAGTGCAGCCAAAATGCCAGTTGATACATGTCACATTTGGGTGCTCTAGGCAACGCTATCACAATGGCTAATACAGCCAGGCAGAGCTCCAAGAAGACCGTCCAAAGCCCAAGAGAACACACAGATGCTCCCTGGAACCTTCAAAGAACAGTGATGGCATCTCAGGCCTTTTGCTGAAGCTTTCACACACGTTTAGCATCTTGAGCAGCAGCACAAGTCAAAGCAAGGCTACGACCTTTCAGACGCCGCTGCCGGTTAATCCTTCTTGAAGGAGGGCTCTGAAAACATTTAGGTTGAAGTATCCATGAGATTAAGATGTTTATCCATCTTGTATTTTTGAGTATTTGTGATTTCAGCGTCTCCAGGCTGCAAAAGCTCAGGAGGACCAAGGGTCAAGAGAGAAAGGGAAGGCGGCAGGCAAAGGGAAAGGGTAGCAACGCTAACAAACCCTTTGTGTGTTTGCTAGAAACCTGTCAGCAGCCTGCAAATCAAATTTTAAAAAGCAACACAAAATTAGGGGAGATTTTTTTTCCCCAGATGGAAATACCTCATGCAGCCGAGTTGACAGATCTACTGGGCATAAAAAGAACTGAGACCAAACGTGAGAGGTGCTCCCTGCACCCTTTCCAGGTGTTTATAACTGGCTTCAGTCAGCAGAAGTGCCATGAACCCCTCAAGGTCACCCCAAGCTAACAAAAACTCAAAATGCTGTCTCAACACAAATGCTAAGGAGGTCAAGCAGCTCCTGCTGGGGCTGGAGATATTGTGCTAGTGACTGCACAAGGAGGTAAAGGTCTTCCCTTCTCTATCTCCAAACTGGGAGTTTGGCACCAGGATCCCCAAGGGGAAACCTCAAGGGAGACACTCAAGTTCCTGGAGGATGATGGTGGCTTTTTCCAAATGCAGCTTGCACGTGGGAACAGAGGTCTCCCAAGCAGGTCTTCAAAGGACCATGTAGCACAGAAAAGAGTGGTTTGTGATTCCCAAGTGGAGAAAAGCTTAGGTAACACAACAGAAGGGAGGATGAAGACACAGCAGCAAGAAAAGAGCGCTCCTCGCAACACATACGGAGTGGTGGGGACAGGGTTTAATGTCAAGATGACAAATAAAAGCCTTTCCAACTCAGTCTGCGAACTTCATCCTAGAATAAATATCATTTGCAGAATGCATGTAACACAGGTTGCAAACTCCAGGCATCTTTGGTCACAGATGAGGAGATATCACTTTGTTCCACCACAGCAAAGCCACGTGGAGGGACAACTTGGAGTCATGCCCTTGAGTAGGATGCTGCATGGCAGGAGCTGCCAGGGACAAGTTATCTGCTGCTTCTGTGAAGTTTCTGGGCTCAAAAAGCATTTGTGGCTCATTTAAGATGTTTTGGGGAACTGGTCCTGGGCAAGGATGAACCCTGGCAGTTATGTTCCTACATTTTACAGGTGCACGGAGTAATGGGACAAAGGAGAATGGTCTTAAGCCAGAAGAGGGGAGATTTAGATGAGATCTTAGGAAGAAATTATTTCCTGTGAGGGTGGTGAGACCCTGGCAGAGTTTTCCCAGAGATGCTGTGGCTGCCCCATCCCTGGAATCATTCAAGGCCAGGTTGGATGGGGCTTGGAGCAACCTGGTCTAAGTGGGAGGTGTCCCTACCCACGGCAGGTGGGTTGGAATTGGGTGATCTTTAAGGTCCCTTCCAACCCAAACCAGTCTGGGATTCTATGTTTGGTCAAATCAAATGGGCAAGTTGATCACTGGAGGGAGAGAATTTCAGGACACCATGGAACACCCTCCTGGCAAGTCTCTAACAGCCTCCCCAAAATAATCCTCATTGGTTTCACACCAAAGGCCCCCGAGCTTGTGAGGCAGGTTTAATTTTAGAGCACACTCATCGGATTTGCTTACATAATATTCATGATTCGGAAGGCTTTTTACTTTCCCTGGTGAGAAAATCTGCCCAAATTTACCACGTTAAGCAGGAGGCTGCTTGCCCATAAGAATCTTAAAATACATTGGCTGTGATTTTTCCTTTTAAAATTTGCGTATCACAATTGGGGCAATATGGAATTAGAGCAGCTTTAAGAAGTGAGGTGGGAAAGAAACCATTAAAAAGGACAAATCCTTACCAAATTCTACTGGCATCTAAGTGCAATGGCCTACAGGATGTCCAGAGACTGCTGAAAACAGGGCAGCAACAGATCAAGAAACAGTTCCAAACTGAATCCATTAAGCAGGATGTATCCAAATCCCACAACATGGATCTTTACTGATTTTAAGAGTTTTCAGTGCTTTTAAGAGAACACCAATTTTCTGTTAAAGGTGCATTTATAAATAGGAAAGGAAGTGTTGGCTTCACCTTCTAAATGGACCAGATCTTGGCCAGCAAAGAAATTTTGCTTTTGGGTATCATTTAAGCCAGGCCTCAGAGACAGACAGGACTTGGTAGCACCCTGGATACTACTCCAGATTTAGTTCTCTTGAGCTTCTCCACCCAATCCTTCTCTTACTCATCACTTGATTACAGCAAGAATTCAGCCTCCAAGGTTTGTACTCAGCAACCTGACATCCCAAAAGCCATAAACCCCTTACATCCATAACTTGCTTGATCCATTACTCCCAATTTTGACTCCCTTTACTTCATTTTTAGGTGGCATCTTCTACAGCAGGTACTTTCCAACCTTATGGACAAGTTGGAAGGGTAGAAAGGAAGGGTTAATTTCCACAGCCTGGAAACAAAGCAAGGAAAAGCTGAAGACCCCATGGGTGCCACATAGCAGCAGCCAGATTCATAGGACACAGAACTCAGTTTTGGTATTGCCAAATTTCTTCTTCCACCTACTGCAAACTCCTTTTAAGGGTCAGCTGCAGCAGCTCCTTTACCATTCTGCCCAACCATCATGGCAACATACAATAGAAGTCCCATCTCAAGCAGAATCCTTTCATTTGGATCCAAAATACAGCTCTGTGCAGACCTTGCATTTAGGTTTCACTCCTGACTACTAACCAGAGGAGCCCTGGAGCTTGCCACCCCCCCGAGAAGCCCCAAGGAAAGGAAAGCCACACCATGGGTTGCTCTTTGAAGTGGGAATTGCTCTCCTCAAAGACAGCTCATTAGATGATAGTTGCAAACCCCATCTAATGCCAACTGCATTTCAGTCACTGAAGTCTGAGACCTCTGGGGCACAAGCTTTGAGAAAAGGTGACACCCCCAATAGAGGGAGGAGATCAATGAGCTCAAGAATAATCTGATTTCCACCTTGCTGGACAGAGAGATGGCAATTCCTCAGGGGAGTTGGCCTCTCTTTTCCATGGGGGTACTTCTTCTCCCAAGACCTGCAACCTTATTTATTGTCTTCTGCTGAAAAGCCTGCTTTTTACAAGCCCAGCCTCCACAGAGAGGCCTTCAAAGAGCTATACAGGAAAGGTCTTCCAGGCTTTTCCAGGCATCCCTAGGAGAGAAGGTTTTGCAGATGGCAAAGTTTGGCAGGATGACCAAAGCATCTCTTCATAGATCATGGAGTTGAAAGACAGCATCACACCCAAGTGAAATGTTGCACCTAGGTGAAACATCTCCCTGCAGAAACACCTTGGTGTTTTCTCAGAAGTGAAGCTTCAGGTTGGCTGCTTGCACAAAAGGTGATGTGTCCTCAGCTGGCTTATTCCTTTTGAGGACTGCCCAGAACCATAACCCTGGAGAAAATCTTCAGAGATGCTAGAGGTGACATTAATGGCCTCGTGTCTCAAAGAAGGAAACACCAACACCTCATGATGCTAAACTCAGGACTTGCCACCAAAACTGAGCCAAGACATCTGTCTCCCTAAGGTAATTAAAACCCAAGGATATAATAAGTTTATAGAGCTGTTCTGGTGTTTGTTGCTTTTTATCCCCCCAACACTTTCAGAGCACCGTTTGAGTACTCCTTCTTGAGGGTATTTTTTAGAGCAAGAGCAAGATGAAAAAACTTCCCAGAACCTGGCCACTGATTTACATTACCACTCCAGGAAACTTAGCCACAGAAACCAAATATAATGCATGACTACATCAGCAAATATCCATGTTGATGCTGTTTGTGCCCACCTCATGACCAAGCCTGAAGAACAACATGGTGATGTTCTTCAGCCATACACAAGCTGCTACAAAGAGGGAAGGGGGAGTCCCTGAGTGGTAAGAAAATAAAATTAAATTGGTTTCTGGTTAAGGCAGAGAGATTTCCATCATCTGTTAGAGGAAAAGCTAGGAAGTGAAGCGTTGATGAAAGCAGCCAGGCTCACAGAAGAGCATCAAACACTTGAAAGGTTGGTGTGGGAAAGTATCTGCCAGTGAATCCTCAGCCACCTGCAAACAGGGGCTTCTCCAGACCCAGTTTATAATCCAGCCTTGACAGTCTGCTGGGTCCTCTCATTTCTGCTCCCCAAACCAAAATCCAAAAGACCAGAACATCTCCAAACACCTGGTTAGAAAGGAACCTCTGGAAGCTTTGGCCATGACTCTTCTCCACCATCCCTGTTTCCATAAGCAAGCTGCAGGCTTTCCAGAGCTGCACAGTGAGTCCTTTGAGGGGTTTCAGAGCTGCAGAATGGCAGCACAGAGAAATCTCACAGCAGCATCCCCAACCCACTTGAGTGCAACTCCTGTTCCCTTCTCCTCAGCCCGTGGGGACACCAGGGGGACCTTTCATAGGAGCCATGAAAAACTTGAGCTTAAGAAACTGAAAGTTTGTTTCTCAACCCTAAAAAAGAAAAAAAAAAAAAAAAAAAAAAGCTCACAGAGCTGCCAGCTCCTCCTGTGACCACCCAAACTGCTCACCTACTTCTTAACTGATGCTAAACTAAATAAAGAAGCTGAAATATCATAAGCAGGGGGAGAGGCAAGGAGAGAAGTTACACAGGGCTATTAGCAAAATAAACCTTTGCTCTGGCAGCCTGAAAAAGGAATACCAAGAGCAATGTTGGCACTCACTGGGTTTAACCCTTCCTTTCCTCATCCAGCATCCCTGGGAAAGATGGCAAATAGCCACCTCCTGCCCAGCCTGCTGGCAACCACTCAGCAGGGATTAGATTTGGGCCCAGAGCAGCAAAACAGGAATCTCATCTAAAGCCCCATGGGTCAGGATGGTATTAAATTGGTTAATGGACCACAGGCAAGATGATGGAAGCCCTCATCTGCAGAGGGAGGCAGTGTTACCTCCTCTCTTCCTCAGAAAGCAGAGCCAAAATGTTTCAGATCTGTATGGAAAAGAAAAGTCAAGATGTGATAATTTCAAGTCAAGATGTGATAATTTCTCTTCCCTGCTCCAAGAAGGCTCCAGGGAGATCTTAGGGCACCTTCCAGTCCCTGAAGGGGCTACAGGAAACCTGGGGAAGGACTTTGGATAAGGGCAGATGGTTTCAAATTTAAAGAGGGGAGACTGAGAGGAGATCTTGGGAAGAAATTCTTTGCTGTGATCCTGGTGAGACCCTGGCCCAGGTTGCCCAGAGAAGCTGTGGCTGCCCCATCCCTGGAAGTGTTCATTGCCAGGCTGGATGGGGCTTGGAGCAACCTGGGCTGGTGGGGGTTGGAACCAGGTGGTCTTTAAGGTCCCTTCCAACCCAAACCAGTCCATGATTCCCTTCACATTCCCCCTCAGCATTCCCCTCTTCTCCCCACCACATTCATCCTCTGATACTTAAAGCACAGAAGAAAAATCTTTCCTGCCCAAGTCTCCTTGTCCAGTGCACACAGATGCAGTGACTATTTTTTTTTCTTCTGTTTCAGGGAAAACAGAAGCCAAACTCTTTCACAACCACAGCTCCTCTTCAACTGCAGAGTTAAATCCCTGAGCTATGAGGATGAGGAGTACTCCCATTTTACCCAGTGAGTTAAGGACAGCAGAGAAAAACTGGTGTGTGTGAGTCATTGCCCTGCATTTTTTAAGTGAAAACACAAAGAGCTTGCCTTGAAGAACTGAAAAAGCAAGATGTGAAAGAGAGGGAAAAAAAAATAAAAAAGAAAAAAAAAACCCCACCTCTAAAACACCTTAACTGGGAAAATTTAAGCACTAAATCAGCAGAAGTAGGAATTCTTCACAAGATGATGTGCTCAGGGTCACACAGTGAGGTGTTTGCAGCTTTCTATCTGAGGGGCTGCCTTTATAAGTCCTCTGTAATGGGACACTCCAGCCCTGCTAACTGGCATGAATTGAGCCCAGGAATGCAAAGTGGGGTGGTTAAACCATATCAATTTTGCAGGAGTGCCTCCACACAAGGCTCCAAAGGGCCCTTAATTCGGTTTAGCCTGATTTGCATTGAAATCAAGTCCCTTAAATTGAATTAAAGATCTTTAATCCCCAAGGAGAGTGTTTCCACCGGGGCTAGTTAAGAGTAATTGAACTAATCCACTTTAAAAGTCAGTCCAGATTAGTTGTGCTAAGTGGCTGTGCAGATGAGGCTTGGGAGCAGAGGGACTGTCTCTAGCATGCAATAATCACATCAATCTGCTCTGGGAGGACAGCTACAGCAGAGCTGTTTTGCTATCCAGAGGCTGGGAGTGGTCCAAGACACTCAAGTAAGAACACTAATAGAAATGTCTACTTGTGCTTGACAGGTGCCATCTGGTTGCAACCAAAGGCATTTTCCATCTGTAATTTTTCTGTACGTGCCACATAGGCCGGGGATGGCCAAGGGAGAAGCTGTTATTATGGGCAGCTCAGGCACCAGGTTGCTGCTCCAAAAATGTGCTGGCAGCATCTCTCCTTCAAGCCAGGCTTGAAGCTCACACTGAAATATAGAATCCAGGTTTGCAGGTCTCCATTCCTCCTGTCCCAGAGGTGTCTGGAGGGACCATCTCTCCACCAGATATTAATGGCGTGGGGATGGTTGGTTTCCCCCCAATTTTGTTCTGCCACACTCTTCTGCAAGCTCCCAGGGCACTGCTCACCTCTCTCCCTGGTTTCCACCCCAACATTTCAACTGGTTAAAGCCAAACCACTTCCCCTCACACCTTCCCTGCAGAAACAGGGCACAAAGGGGCAACAGAAAGCAGAGAGAAGGCTCACAACCCCTTCAAACTCCATCCTGCCCCACTTTCTCCTACAAGGTTCCCCTTCCCAGACCAGGCAGCAGCAGGTTCCACATGGATTTTGCCTTTCTAGGAAAGCACTGAGCCCCTCTAATCCAAGCCAGTTCTTCCTCAGTTAAGAATAACCCCCCCAGATACTGCTTGATTTACACATTACCATGGATGCACCATGTATTTTTTTTTTTTTTTTTTTTAATCTGGTAGATACCCAGGGGGAGAGGGAAGAAGTCTGAGGGTGTTCATTCTACTTAATGTTTCCTCTGTGGTTTGGGCCATCTTGCCTTACAGGTATGTTTATTCCACTACTTTAGCAAAGCAGCAGACTTTTTAATGGAACTGTTGATATTTTTCCTGGCTGATCCTCCTGGAGAGGCATACAAATGAAGTTCATTTCTCAGCTCCAGCCTGAAGCTCCTCTTCTCTTGGGACCGTAGGGAATTGAAGGTTTCCATTGCACTGGTCAAGTTTCTTCCCTTCTCCAGCCTTCAGATTTTAAGATACACAAACAGAGGTGCTCAGGCAGCTGACAGGAGCAAGAGCAATGTGTGGCTGGGGCTTTTCTGCAAGGGCAGCAGCTCTGCTGAAAATCCAGCTCTGAATCTCCCAGCAAGGCTCTGGAAGGGGGGAATGGGGACAACACTACACCCCTGAAATGAAACCTCAGCTCCAAGGCTTGTTCTGCAGCCAGATTTTCCAGGGTTTCCCACTTATTAGCATTGCAGAGATCACTAAGCCATCAGTAGGTCCACCATAAATTTATCTTTGAACCTCTTATTGCTGCAACAGGAGCAGTAACTCCAAGCCAGAGGGTTCTGTTTTATTAAGCACCTGGAGAAGACACTTTTGGGTAAAAACCTTAGTTCAACAGCCCTTTTTAGTCCTGAGAAGAGCCAAGGGATGTACACCATGTCCGAGGCAGCTCCAAGCTTGTCTTCCCCCTCAGAACCCCCCTGATCTTCATGGATGTGCCCAAAGCCATGCAGATATCCAACAGAGAACCTGCTGCCTTCACCCCCATGGAGCACTCAGGTCTAAAGACATCCAGATGGATTAGTCACCAGCTCTAGAGCCACTTCAAAAAAAAAATAATTAAAAAGGCACTAAAAAGGGTGCTCCTAAGACCTCAGGTACCAGGGTAAACAACCCCATGAAAGCAGGGAAAAGCATCTCTCTGGACAATGTTGCTGCCAAGAGAAACAGAGCATCTCTGAGAGCACTTCAGCAGCCTCATACACCAGGATCAGCCTCTGATGGGCTCACCCACCATCCATCTCCCCCCCACAAGGTACCCTCTTGCCTACAGCATCATCTGCACCTGCCCCACAAAAAGACATGGGAAAAACATGGCCAGGGGCACCACGTAGCAGGGTCATCAAGCCTGGTGCAGTCCCAAACTCTGAGTCAGAAGAGACCAAGCCTTCAAGCTCACCTCTCCCCTCCCAGCTCTCAGATTTTCCATGAGCTTTGCAGCAATGCCCCAGGGGATGCAGTGCCCAGGGAAGATGCTCTCCAGCCAGCAAGGAAGGGTTTGGGACAGCCCACAGGGAAACCCAGTCCATGCACTGGGAAAAACTGGGACCAGGAGGTGCCCTGAGGCAAACTGCCATTTTTCTAAGATTTCTCCAGTGAGTTTCTTCATGGTTGATGATCCCTTCACAAGCTCAGGAGGCAAATGGCTGGTCCCACCCCTTCCTAATGTTGTCTCTCTGCACCTTGCAGAGAGAGATCTCTGCCCACAGACATTTTCATCAGCTACAAAAAAAATCAGCATGAAGATCCTGGCTCGTAACACTGACCACAAGGGCTGCTCAAAGTCTTGTTTAAGTCCAGCTCCCACTCTCCTAAGAGCAGCTCTTCAGCCTCACTCCTCTCTTCAAACTCATGCTAAGCCTCTGGATTTCCAGAGTCAACATGGGACAAGCCAGAAGATAGAAATAGTCACCAGGGATGCAACACAACCTTGCTAATGAGCCAAAGGAAGTGTTGGATCTTTGGTTAGACCCTGGAACTCGGCTCAAGTGGCTGTTTCACCTCTGGCCTCTCAGATCAACTTGCTAACCACAGACTGGGAAATAACTCCCTGCCCAGCAGGAGATTTATCTTTGGCAAGGGCTGAAAACATCCCTACACCCACCCCCAAGATGTAGAAAAGGCCCCAAGATGTAGAAAAAGCTATGCTAGAAATTTGCCAGGTATTTCAAGAGCTCACCTTACACTGGGAGAGGATTAGGGCTGGAAAAGAATTTTGTTAAGATTAAGCAAAACAAGTCAGTTCTTTTAAATAAAGTATCAGTCCTGGTGAACTGTCTCCAGAGGGGTTGGGGCTCCAGGATAAGGTTTCTTGCCAGGGGAGATGCTCAGCCCTGGGTTTGCAGCAAAGCAGCAAATTAAACTTGGTGTCCCTGACCTGGGCAAGCTCCACTGAAGCCATCCATTACTCTTGGGAGAGGTCTCTGAATCCAACACCAATGGAGCTGATCCAGAAGGATTTGTACACGTTGGATCCTCACCTTAAGTGCCACCACACTCAGTTATCTTCAAGGTACCCAGTCCCATCATCTGTCCTGGCTTCCTGGGTGAATACCCCACCCTGAGCTGAACGTGGCTCCCACTGGGATGTCATCACTCATTCATTCACATGAGAACTTCCAGCAGAGCAAAAATCAAAGCTGCTTCTATACAAATTGGTTCTACCATGGTCTTCCTAGGCTAAACTCAAGTGGAAAACACATTTTAGTGGGAGATATCCCTACCCAGTCAGGAAGGTTGGAACTAAATGATCTTTGTGGTCCCCTCCAACTCAAACCATTCTAGGATTCCACGGTTTTCTTTAATGCTTTGTCTGACAGGCTCTCACCCACAACTGCTCAATGCCTTAGAAGTGGCTCTGAACCCAGAGACAGGGCTGACTGGTTTTCCATGGGAATCAAAGATTTGGGGTAAGGAAACCACCTGGCAGACCTTCAGGCAGAGGGAAGAACTGGAGTGCTAAGGTCAAGCAGCAGAGATCCCCACCAAAACCCAAACCTTACCAGCAGTCAGAGGTCTTCACACTGATTCCATGTGAGGCATTGCACTGGTCACCAGGATAAAACAAAGTCCCTATAAGCTCAGCTTCATGCCTAGCCAAGGGGCACTACAGGGACATGGTTTAGTGGGGGGCTTGGCAGTGTGCTAGGTTAGCAGTCAGACTTGATGATCCCAGAAGTCTTTTCATACCAGAATTATTCTCTGAGCATCCCAAAGGTTGAACACTTCACCTCGGTGACTTCAGGGAACTAAGGATTTATTAATCCTAAAAGATGGAGCTGAAAAGCCCCACAGGAGGCCCTCTGCTACATGCAGAACCAGCTTCACCTACAATCTTTGGTTGCAATCTCTAACAGAAGTGAAGTTATGCCCCCCAGGGCTGCCTGGCTTTGTTTGGTTGCAATACCAAGCATGAGATCATCAAAAAAAAAAAGAATTAATGAACCCACAGATAAGACATTACAATGAGGATACTTAAAGGTCTGAGCTCACCACACCAGTCAATGCACCCAGCTCAGCAGGGGTTCACCCAACAAGACCTGCACTGGGGAAGAGTGGTTGGAAAGCTGCCCAAAAGAAAGGAACTTGGGGCTGTTGGTCAACAGAAGCTGAATAGGAGCCAATGTACACCCAGGTGGCCAAGAAGGTCAACAGCATCTTGGCTTGTATCAGCACTGCTGTGGCCAGCAGGAGCAGGGCAGGGATTGTCCCCAAGTGCTCAGCATTGGGGAAGCTGCCCCTCAAATCCTCTCTTTTGTTTTGGGCCCCTCAGGACAAGGACATTGAGGGGTTGGAGTGTGTCCAGAGAAGGGAATGGAGCTGGGGAAGGGTCTGGAGCACAAATCTGAGCAGGAATGGTTGGGGGAGCTGGGGGTGTTGATCCTGGAGCAGAGGAGGCTGAGGGGAGACCTTCTGGCTCTCTGACACCCCCTGAGAGGAGGTTGGAGCCAGGGCGGGTTTGGTCTCTTCTTCTCCCAAGAAAAAAGTGATGGGACAAGAGGAATTTCCTCAAGTTGTGCCAGGGGAGGTTTAGGCTGGAGCTGAGGAACAATTTCTCCCAGGCTGCCCAGGGCAGGGGTAGAATCCCCATCCCTGGAGGGGTTTCAGAGCCCTGGAGATGTGGTGCTGAGAGACATGGGGTGGTGGTGGCTTTGGCAGCTTTGGGTGGAGAGTTGGACTCCGTGACCTGAAAGCTCCTTTTCCCCCCACCAGAATCCCTGGATTCTAATTTCAGGAGGACCTGGGCAGAGCCATGCAGTTTCTTTTAAACAGTCGATTGGAGGAAGCCTACAGAGATCCCAGCAACCAAGACCACGAGAGCAACCAGCCAGTTTGCAGATGCCAGAGCCCAGCAGATGTGACACCAGCACTCAGTGACCCTGCAGCCCCTCCAGCCAAGCCCATGGAGGGGTCAATGGGCACCAGACAGAAGAATTCCCCCAGGCAGGGCTGGGGAAGCTGTCACATCCAGCTGATTGATGACAGCAGGGAATAGAAATAAGGCACTTTGTGGGGGTGGAATTTAAAGGGTAAGAAGTGGCCCTGCCTGGGAGTTAAAAAGAGGTATTCTGGAAGACATGGGTGAGCCTAACCCAGAAGGTGGCTCAGCTGGCAGTGCTGATGCTTCTAGAGCACCCATGGTCAGCTGCTCTTGGGAAGAAGTTAAGGAGTGCTTAAGATTCAGAGATAGGAAACCCAGAGGCAAGCCATGGGTTAAGATTCAGAGGTAGGAAACTCAGTAGCTGTGCATCAAAGGTTGTCCAGTCTAGAGTACAGATGGCCCCAAGGAAACCTTAAAGCACCTTCCAGTCCCTGAAGGGGCTACAGGAAAGCTGGAGAGGAATGCTGGACAAAAGCTTGAGGTGATGAGACAAGGAGTAATGGTTTCAAACTGGAAAAGGAGAGATTTAGGTGGTATCTTAGGAAGAAATCCTTTGCTGTGAGGGTGCTGAGCCCCTGGCCCAGGTTGCCCAGAGAAGTTGTGGCTGCCCCATCCCTGGAAAGTCTTCCAGGCCAGGTTGGATGGGGCTTGGAGCAACCTGGGCTGTGGGAGGTGTTCCTGACTGTGTCAGCTGGGTTGGAACCAGATGATCTTTCAGGTCCCTATCATTTCCCCTTCCCCCCAAAACAATCCTTCAATGACTGAATTAACAAAACACTCCCCACACCTTAGAGAAGAATGATTTAAGGTCACAAGCAGACTGAAAGACCACATGGCACATGTGGGAACTGCCTGATCCTTTTGAATTAGTTTGTTGGGTTTTTTTTTTTTTTGCAACAGCTAAGAGGGGAGAAAAAAGAAAAGATTTTTTTTTTCTATCAGCCAGAGCAAATCCTGTAACTGCTGTGTTTATCCATGAAGTCAAAATACTCCCTGTTCCACTTAGCACAGTGCAAACACACATTACAATAAAATGTAAAGCTTACTGAGCTGATAAACTTCATAAGTGTGTTTTATGACAGTATCTCAAGAGATAAGACTCATTAGCACTTAGAGCCATGATCTGAGAGAACCTTAAAAAGCACAGTAAAAAAAAAAAAAAAAAAGGGAAAGGGAAAGAGGAAAAATTTGAGCTTAGACATCCAAAAAAAGTCAACTTCTAAAGGGTTAACCCTTTCCACCCAGCATCATAATCATTTCTAGCTCCTACACAACTTGACCTGAGCTGGCTCTGGGTTCACTAAGTTGAGGAAAGCACATCCAAGCTGTCCTGCCTGCAGCCAGACCATGTCCTGGTCCAGGACCAGTGGAAGCAAGAGACCTTCTGCTTGAGAGCTGCTCAGCCTGAGAAACCAATTGCATGACCATGCCACAAGCTACCAGGGAGCTTTTTCTTTGAGCTGCTTCATCCTGGAGAGGAGCCAGAAACTCAGCACTGTTTGGAGTCTAGGAAGCCAGCTGAGACTTCTTGGATTGCTCCAGGGAAAAACTGGGAACCTGGCAAGTTGTTACCTGGACCATCAGGGAACTTGGGGTAAAGAAATTTGTGTCTTCAATCTGAGCTAAGCAAGTGTCACCCCACCCAAAAGTGCTTTCTCTGCAGCTGTAGCTGCATGGTTAAGCACGGAGAAGTCCTTCACAGGCAGCAGATAATGATTTTTTATTTTTATTTTTAATGTATTGAGCTTTCTCCTCTCAAGTGCTTCAGCCAGCAAACATTAAGATGAGTTGTCCCATTTATGCACAAGAGACCCCAAGCCCTGAAGGTGCCACATTGCTCCATGAAACTGGAGGAAAAGCATCTACACCAGGCTTCTGGCAGCAGAAATCCTTACACCTCTGGCGGCCTCATACCATGTTCAAGAGAGTTTCATCTACAGGGATATTCCAGGGTAACATCTCCTCAGTCTCCCAGAAAAGTTTCAAAACCCCATCCCAGCCCAAGTGCTTCTTAGCAAGCAGCTGTGCACAGGGATGAAAGAGATGGAGAAGGCAAGCAGTGGCTCCACCTATTCTAAAATGAGCATTTCTAGGTCCCACCACCTCTCTGCATCAGAAACTGCCCCATGAAGTGTGAACACTGCTTCAGTACCTCCTCTGCTAGTCAAAAATCCTCCATTAATTCAGATGGCATAATTCAGTATCTTCTGGCTTGGCTTGTCCACCAAAAAAAACCTCAAAACTTTAAATATCAACATTTCACTAAGGAAAACACCAGGAATTAAACCACTGTCAGCACCTCCCTAGATGAAGGGAACTGAAAGGAGCATCCCCAGGACAGGAACATCTTCTCTAGGAAGCAACAGCACCCAAAGTCTGCAAGCACAGAGAATGAAGCAGACAGCAAGCAAATGAATAAAGCAGCAATGACTGACAAAACCCAGGCTTGTCAGAAAGATTTAAACTAAGGAGCATCACCCCAGCTTCTCTGTGAAGTCTTCCAGACCTTCCACTTAACTCTCCCCCTTCCCAATCCCACAATCTAATTCAATTACCTGCCACTGAATCAGCCTCAAGGGGATTCTCATTACCCTGCCATAAAGCACCAGGCCTTTAATTATTAAACACTCCTGAGCTTTTTTTTTTTTTGTGTGTGTTAGGGTTGTGGGGCTGGACTCCCTTTTATTGTTGTTAGCAGCTTCCAGAAAGCAAGTTAATGATTGACCCAGCATTTCACCAGGAAACCAGAGTCCTGGAGGTTCCTGGTCTCCAGTTCTGCATCACCAGTCACACTAAAAAAAAAGTCACTGGCCTCCTCCTGCTTTGCCAAGGATCCCTTAATATTCTCCTAGTGGGGCATCTTCTCCCCTAAGGAACCACCTGAAGCTCTGTTGACCCTTGCCAAGCAAACCTGGAGGATTTGGTGAGCATTTGATGCAATCACTGTGCCCATTATCAAGTTGAGTTCAGAGAGAGATGGCCCCAACGTCTTCCCAGGTCAGGGAAACTGAGGCACGAGGTAGTGATTCTCACAAGTCCCAACCAACATTGTCAATCCAGTACAATGAGACCAAGACATACTAATCCAAGTCTGAAGCAACTTCTGCTCCATTCTCTGGGCACAAAGCAGATGGAGGAAGCACCAAAGCAGATTTCAGGCACCTCCCAACCTAACTGAGGACAAATTCGAGTCCCCAGAACTGATGGTGGTCTGGTCACCCCTTGGCTGCATGCACACTATTTTCTTTTTTTTTTTTTTCCCCCAGATGCTCCTGGCTTTTTCAACACCCATAGGGTGCTTCATCAATTCCAGTGCCACTTTCAAGCACCACCAAAGCAAATGCTTCTTCAAGGCATGGGGTTCCAAAGTCATGGAGGTTAAACACTGCTTTCTGTTGACCCAGAGAGGCCAACTTTGGGAGAGAAGCCAGTCAGGACTCAGACACAGTCACTACATGACAACTCACCCCACCCAGCTCACAAGGAACAGGGGGAAGAAAAAAAAACCAAAAAACCAAAATAAAAATAATTAAAAAAAAATTTAAAAGCCAGGCACACCCTTTCTAGTCTCAGGAAAACCAAGCATCCATCACCTTAAAATCAGCACCACCATCTAGAAGCAGCAGACCACCACAGGGTGGGATGGCAAAGCCACCTCCCAGCTGGGTTTGCATGTGTGCCACATTCCTCCCTCACCACCCCAGGACAGGTTTTGTTTTGTGGGGTTTGGGGATTTTTTTTTTTTTTTTTTTGGGGTGGAGGAGGGGGGGGGGGTTTGGGGGTTTTGTTTGGGTTTTTTTGGTTTGGTTTGGTTTTGGGTTGGGTTTTTTTGGGGGTTTTTGGGGGGAGTTGTTTTTTGGGGTGTTTTTTTGTTTTTTGGGGGTTTTTTGGGGGGTGAGGGGAAGGTTTTGCAGTGAGAACCAGCTGCTCCATCTCACACACACCAGAGACAACCATCCCTGTCTGGAAAGCCAACACACTGTGGCCTGGCTGGGCAACAGCTTCCTGAGGAGTTCACACTCCAACCTTCAGCTGGAGCTGCAAAACCCAGCCTGCAGCCCCACACCACCATCAAGTGACAGGTAGAGAAATTCTTGAGATGCAAGAGCCACATTAGCATCAAACCCATCCCACAGGTTGGGAAAAAAATAAAAAAATAAAATAAAAAAAAACCAACAAACCACCAAACTAAAAAGCAAAGCCTGCCAGCACCAGCAAGCTGCTTCTTCTTGGAGGTGACATTCAAGGTGATGGCACAGTTCAGAAATTCATCCCAACTCACAGCCCACCCCATCAGGGTGCTCACAACTCCTGAAGATCCCTTCCAGTCCAACATTCAGCTCTTTCTTTAGCAGAATCACACTGGGAATTAAGTGTGTGCAATATTTCAACCCCAGCAGCACTTAAAGCCTAGCTGAGTACCTGTCCTGCACCTTCCAATGGGAAGAAAAAAAAATACATTTATTGCACTTCCCACATTTAAAAAAATACAGAAATAAACCCATCATGCAGCAAGGAACCTGCTCTCAGCAGAGATGTGTTGGTAAATTAGGGCAAGCTATGCTTCCCCTCCCTCCTTCTCCCCCCCAGAAATATTTCAGGGTTCCTGTTGCCTGCGTGCAGGGTAGGGATCAGTTACATTTATGAAGAACATTGCAATCTGTCAATACAAACACTATGTAAGCATGAGCCACTTGTAACATTACTACTGTCTTGACAAGTGTTTGCAGAGGGAGCAGAGCTGTTGGGTTCCTGGAGGAAAGCAGAGCAAGCTTCAACCTGCAGAAACCAACACTTCTTGCAGCAAGAAAAATAAGGGGAGGGAAATTAAATAATAAATAAAATAAAAGGAAGGGGTGCAGCAAAACTGAGTCAGACTATAAATCAGAACACCCAGAAATAAATCGAGGTGTGTGTGTGTGGGGGGGGGTTGATTTATGGGCTGGACAGGTTGTTGCAACCACAAGGCAGCTCAGGAAAACACCAAGCTCCTCTGGGGTGCTTTGCCTTCCCTCCAGCACCAGGGCAGAGCAGGACTGAAGTTAATCACCCCAGCATGGCTAATCTTGTCATCTGCCACTTCCCAAGCCCCAACACAATTCCCAGATGCTGCTATGGCATTTCCATACCCTCCTCCTCCCCCCAAATCACACTGGAGAGAGGAAAAGGAGGGAGGGGAGGCACCCACACCCAAAGCTTGTAAGGCATAAAAAAAAAAAAAAAAAAAAAGCACAGAGAAGTGAAATGCAATGCTTGCTCAGGGATCCCAGCAGTCTGGGGCTGGCTGCTCCAAACTAACCCCCACCAGCCAGTTGTAATAAGGGGGAAAATTCTTTTTCAGACAGCCCAGCTGCAGGAACATAAAAGCAGGCTGACTTTTCCAGCAGGCAGTGCATTGCAACAAGCCCGTCTCAGCTGACTTTTATCTCAAGGCAATGCTTCCCCCTCTGGTGTAGACTCAGCCAGTAACAGGCTCCCAGCCATATTCCTACCCTAAAACACACCTTGGAGCACTGAGCATCCTGAGCTGTCACTAAACCAGCCACCAGGTCCTGCTCAGATCTCCCCTAGGGCATCAAGCAGCCTCACATCAGCCAAGGCTTAGGAGCTGGGGCATCACCACAGCCCTGAAACTGGCTTCTTTCAGCTGCTTTCCAGTAATTCAGGTTAACAAAGCCCTCCTGAGCAGGTGCCTCTGAGGACTCTGCTCACAGCTGCACATCAGCATCACTTCAGGTTCTGCCTTTGATGTAGAGCAGCTTCAGGTCAAGCTGGTACCTGCTTCTCTCCTGCATCAGGGAGGAGGTCAGCATCACCCAGAGAAGAGCACCAAGGCTGCTAGTGTAACCCTAGGCAAGGGATAAAGATGTCCCTCCCTTTGCTCAGGCCACGGAACTGTTACCTGCAGCACAATGTCCTCATCAGGCAGCTTGGGGATGGAGCAAGAGAGGAGCAAGTGCCCCATCTGCACCAACATTTTCTCTCCCATACACCAAACTCTCCCAGAAGGCTTTTTTTGTTGTTGTTGGCTGCGTGTGCCAACTTCTAAGACACCAGACAAGCAGCAGCCTCCAGCCTTGGCTTTCCCACCCCAGCATCACCCTACACCCTCCCCCCCAAACCCCTTCCCACTCTCTAGCTGCCCTCCTGGGGCAGACCCAGAGACATAACTCCAGGCTGACACAATCTTGTTATCCTGTAACCATGCCCAATTTCTGTCCCCCCCCCGTCCACTAATTCCCCGTCGGGCCACACATTTGGAGACACCGAATTCTTTCCCTGAAATAAGACAGTGGGGATGGGGTGGAAGGGATCATCCACAGCTGTCCCTATCCTCCAGCAGCCTGCGGAATGGAGCAGCCAAGCTGCAGCTCCAGGCGTGACATCTGTTTAACACGGCTGCCTCCTCCTACCCCCTGCACCCCAACACCTCCTCCAACAAGGAGCAAAAAGGTCCAGCAAGCCACCAAAAAAGTGTCCTGGTGGCTTTGGTGACGACTGGGAAGGAATGGCCCTTCCCCCTTGCCTAAAAAGGGGGTTGCATTCACTCAGCCTGCTTGCTTTTTCTTTTTTTTTTTTTTTTCTTCAGCTCAGGTTTTTTAGGACAGATTTCTAGCAGAATACAGATGTGCTTCCACATCTGGAGCAGTTCCTCCATGGATGTGGCTACCTTTCTAGGCATAGCAAGGAGGGCTCTTACCAGACCTTATGGGCCAGTTTGAAAAGGCACCGAGTGCTTTGCAGGAACACGCTGCTGATGCCAGAGAAAGATTTCTTTTTTCTTTTCCCCATTCCACAGCAGCAAGGAAGGCTCAACTCTTCCACACACAAAAAAAACTTTAGATCAGATCACCAGGGATTAGCAAGGCCCCTGGATCTCAACACTGAGCAGTTCCCCCCTCAGCTCAGCAAGTGCAATTTTTGTTCTGGAAGAACAAAAAGGAGATTAGGAGCAGATGCTGCTCCTTTGCAGCATCTTTGTGTGTTAGGGTTGTAGGGCTGGACTCCCTTTTTTTTGTTGTTAGCAAGCAAGTTAAAACCAGGGGGGCAGGATGCTTTGTATAAAGAAACTCAGACACTGCAGCAGCAGCAGTCCCAGAGGGGTTGGAGGGGCACATCTGGCTGGGGGCACATCTGGCTGGGGGCACATCTGGCAGCATCTCCTCCTTCCCCCCCCACTTCTTGCCAGTCTCAGCTCAGAAAAAGCAGCCATAGACAGAGGGAATAACAACCCAAAGCGGTGAGGACAAACCTAGCAGCACACTTCTCTTGGCTCCGGCCACTCAAACCCAAATTAAAAAATCGCCACCAACCTCAGGAGGGCAAAAAAAAAAAAAAAAAATAAAATCCCAGAACCAGGTACCTGCTGCCCTACAGCAGACACCACACAGCTGAGCAGGGAAGTTACAGCCAAGCTCCTTCCAAACCCCGGCAGTCCCTGAGGTACAGCACAAGTACAACTGCAGAGTGTTGGTGGTCTGCAGCAACCCCACCAGCTACAGGTTGGGCACAGTGTGCTACACCAGGAGAAAAGGGGTGGGGTATGGGGTGGGGGGTTTTTTTGGTGGGTTTTTTTGTTTGTTTGTTTGTTTTGGGGGTTTTTTTTTGTTTTGTTTGGTTTGGTTTGGTTTGTTTTTTGGGGGTTTTTTTGGTTTTGGGGTTTTTTTTTTTGGTTTTGGGGGGTTTTTTGGGTTTTGGGGGGTTTTTGGGTTTGGGGGGGTTTTTGGGTTTGGGGGGGTTTTGGGTTATTTTCTGGGGGGTTATTTCTGGGGGGGTTTTGGGTAGGGTTTTGGGGGGGGCTTCTTGGGGGGGGTGTTTTGGGGGGGGTGTTTTGGGGGGGGTGTTTTGGGGGGGGTGTTTTGGGGGGGGGGTGTTTTGGGGGGGGGTGTTTTGGGAGGGGGGGTTTTGGGAGGGGGGGTTTTGGGAGGGGGGGTTTTGGGAGGGGGGGTTTTGGGAGGGGGGGTTTTGGGGGGTGGTTTCTTGGGGGGGGTGTTTCTTGGGGGTGTTTGGGGGGAGGGTTTCTTGGGGGGAGGGTTTCTTGGGGGGTTTTTGGTTTTTTTTGGGTTTTTTTTGTTTGTTTGTTTTTTGGGGTTTTTTTTTTGCTTTTTTTGTTGTTTTTTTGGTGGGGTTATTTGGGGGGGGCCTTTGGGGGGGTTTTTTTGGTTGGGTTTTTTTTTTGGTTTTTTGGGGGTTTTTTGGGGGGGTTTTTTTGTTGTTGTTTTTTTTTGGTGGGGTTATTTGGGGGGGGGGTTGGAGGGGGGTTCTTTGTGGGGGTCTTTTTTTGGGTTTTTGGGGGGGGGGGCGTTATTTTTTTTCCTAAAAAACCTGCACCCCCAGGCCAGGCTCTTTCCTCAGAAAAGCAGCCCCAGCAGCAGGAAGCTAAAAGGGTTCTGGAGTTGGAAGCAGAAGATGGAAGTAGCACTGCTCGGCAAACTTTGCCAGACCACAAGCAATGGACAAGCCTCAACACCAGGATTTGTTTTACTGGAAAGAGGGAGGAGGAGGAGGGGGGAAAAAAAAAAAAACCTCGGGTCTGCTAAAACATTCTCCAGGGCTGGTCCAGTGGCTCCTACCAGCGGTGGCAAGGCAACATCCCAAAAAAGCAGCCCAGAACCATCACTCTGGAGTAAAGTTCCACCCAAAGCTCTGCCCATCAGGTGTTTGCATCCCCATTTCCCAAGCGATTTGGAGACGATTCTTTTAAAAATAATTAAAGTTAAAAAAAAAAATTAAAAAAAAAATTTAAAAAAATTAAAAAAAATTTAAAAAAAAAAATTAAAAAAATTAAAAAAAATTAAAAAATTAAAAAAAATTAAAAAATTAAAAAAAAATTAAAAAATTAAAAAAAAATTAAAAAATTAAAAAAAAATTAAAAAATTAAAAAAAATTTAAAAAATTAAAAAAAATTTAAAAAATTAAAAAAAATTTAAAAAATTAAAAAAAATTTAAAAAATTAAAAAAAATTTAAATTAAAAAAAATTTAAATTAAAAAAAATTTAAATTAAAAAAAATTTAAATTAAAAAAAATTTAAATTAAAAAAAATTTAAATTAAAAAAAATTTTAAAAAAATTAAGGAAAAAAAATTAAAAAAAAATTAAAAAGATTTTAAAAAATTAAATTAAAAAAAAAATAAAAAAAAAAAAACCACGAGAAGATGGGAGGCAGCTACATGAACACCCCAAAAATTCAAAGAGGGGGTGGGGGCCCTATAAATGGAAAGGCACCCAGACCCTGGAGCCCCTCAATGAGCCCCCCAGGGGCGTTATAGAGGGGGGGTGGGGGGGGTTCTTTGGTTGCTGCGGTTTGGATCCCTTTTCCCAAGGAATAAAAAGGGGGAAAGGGGATAAGGGGGTCCCTGGGGGGGGTCCGGATCCACCTGCGCGGAGGGGCCGGGCCGGTAGCGCTCCCTGCCGGTAGCGCGCTGCACTGCGCACAGGTGAGCGCAAAGGGATGCGGAGCCTCCGCGCCTCTTCCGCACCTCTCGGCGCTCAGCTTGTGTGGCGACTGAGTTTTTCGGCAGCTCGGGTTGGTGAGAAAAAAATAAAAAAATAGCGACAATGCAGGCGGGACCCGCTTTGCCAGCACCTGATGCTGAAGGATGCGCGTAAATTAGGGAAAATTAAAAAAAAAGGGGGATAAAAAGTTTTTTTGGGGGATTTCTCATGAGGATGGGAGGTTGCAAGAAGCACCTGGAGCCGAAGTCCCTGAGCAAGCCACTGCTGGTCCCTTCTGTCGCCCATCAGGAGGGCTGCGAGTCTCCCTCGCCCCCAGCCCCCAGTAAGTAGCCCCCGAAAAATCCTGGCGACAAGATTAGGGTGCGGGCTAGTCCGAGGAGAGGGAGAGGGGGAGCAAGGGGGGTAAAGGATTGGCAGCTCCCCGAAGGCACCGAAAGGTTTGGGGGGGTTGTGGGTATCATCTCGGGTGGGGAAAAGAAAACGGATTCAGAGAATCAGAGAATGGGCTGGGCTGGAAGGGAGCTCAGAGCTCAGCAGGTCCAACACTTGATCCACTACTGCTGAGGTTAGACTGTGGTACTGAGGGCCACATCCAGGCTCTGACTGAGATGAAGTGAGATGAGAGAGGTTTAAAAAAATAAATTAAAAAAAAAAGAAAAGGAAAAAAAAAGGAAAGGAAAAAAAAAGGAAAGGAAAAAAAAAGGAAAGGAAAAAAAAAGGAAAGGAAAAAAAAAGGAAAGGAAAAAAAAAAGGAAAGGAAAAAAAAAAAACGTAAAAAAAAAGGAAAGGAAAAAAAAAGGAAAGGAAAAAAAAAGGAAAGGAAAAAAAAAGGAAAGGAAAAAAAAAGGAAAGGAAAAAAAAAGGAAAGGAAAAAAAAGAAAAGGAAAAAAAAGAAAAGGAAAAAAAAAGAAAAGGAAAAAAAAAGAAAAGGAAAAAAAAAGAAAAGGAAAAAAAAGAAAAGAAAAAAAAAGAAAAGAAAAAAAAGAAAAAAATAAATTTAAAAAAAAAGAAAAAAAAGAAAAAATAAATTAAAAAAAAGGAAAGAAAAAAGAATAAATTAAAAAAAGGAAAAAAAGGAAAAAATAAATTAAAAAATAAAAAAAGAAAAAATAAAAAAAGAAAAAATTAAAAAAAGAAAAATAAAAAAGAATAAAAAAGAAAAAAGAAAAAAATTTTCAAAAGAAAAAAATAAAGTAAGAAAAAATAAAGTAAGAAAAAATAAAGTAAGAAAAAATAAAGTAAGAAAAAATGAAATAAGAAAAAATGAAATAAGAAAAAATGAAATAAGAAAAAATGAAATAAGAAAAAATGAAATAAGAAAAAATGAAATAAGAAAAAAATGAAATAAGAAAAAAATGAAATAAGAAAAAAATGAAATAAAAAAATGAAATAAGAAAAAATGAAATAAGAAAAAATGAAATAAGAAAAAAATGAAATAAGAAAAAAATGAAATAAGAAAAAAATGAAATAAGAAAAAATGAAATAAGAAAAAATGAAATAAGAAAAAAAAATAATAAAAAAAAAAATTAAAAAAAATCGAAAAAGCAGGTTTACAAGGTAGAAGTGTAAGCACCTACCCGAAGTAGGCGGCGGAGGGCCGCGGTGTGGAGGCGAGCAGCCCTAGGAGCGCGCAGGAGCAGAGCCATCCCAGCAGGACGTGTCCATCCAGCATCTTGCAGCGGCTCCCGCGCTGCTCATCTCGTTCCCCCGCCGAGCCCGCTACCGCCCCGCCGCCCGCTCCGCGCCTCTTATAGCGCGGCCCGCGGAGAGAACCCGGCCGGAGCCGGGGCGGGGCTGGGCTGGGCAAAGGGGAAAGGGAAGGGAGGGGGGGAAAGGAAAGGAGAAGGGGGCGGATCCGGGGGAGGGGAGGGAAAATGTGGGCAACGCCTCCAGGAGGAGGGAATTGAGGAGGGAGGAGGGAAATGGAGGGGGGGAGGGAGAGGGACGGGACGGGGAGGAGGGGGGGGGAAAGGAGGAGAGAGGGGGGGGGGGACAGGCAGGGGGGTGACGGGGATGGGTGTGCAACGGGTGGGTGTGCAAGGGGTGGGGAGAAGGGCAAGGGTTGCGTGCGCAAGGGTTGCTTGTGCAAGGGCAGGGCAGTAGTGCAAGGGGTGGGTGTGCAAGGGCAGGGCAGTTGTGCAAGGGTGGAGGGTGTGCCAGGGATGGGCAGAAGTGGAAGGGTTGCTTGTGCAAGGGCAGGGCAGTAGTGCAAGGGGTGGGTGTGCCAGGAATGGGCAGTTGTGCAAGGGTTGAGGGTGCAAGGGTGAGACAGTAGTGCAAGGGTTGAGGGTGTGCCAGGGATGGGCAGTAGTGCAAGAGTTGCTTGTGCAAGGGCAGGGCAGTAGTGCAAGGGGTGGGTGTGCAAGGGGTGGGCAGTAGTGCAAGGGTTGAGGGTGTAAGGGCAGGGCAGTAGTGCAAGGGGTGAGTGTGACAGGGGTGGGAAGAAGTGCAAGGGTTGCTTGTGCAAGGGCAGGGCAGTAGTGCAAGGAGTGGGTGTGCCAGGGATGGGCAGTAGTGCAAGGGTTGCTTGTGCAAGGGCAGGGCAGTAGTGCAAGGGGTGGGTGTGCCAGGGGTGGGCAGTAGTGCAAGGGTTGCTTGTGCAAGGGCAGGGCAGTAGTGCAAGGGGTCGGTGTGCTGGGGATGGGCAGTAGTGCAAGGGTTGCTTGTGCGAGGGCAGGGCAGTAGTGCAAAGGGTGGGTGTGCCGGGAATGAGCAGTTGTGCAAGGGTTGCGTGTGCCAGGCGGGACAGTAGTGCAAGGGTTGAGGGTGTGCCAGGAATGGGCAGTTGTGCAAGGGTTGAGAGTGCGAGGGTTGGATGTGCCACATGTGGGCAGCTGTGGAGGGGTCGGGCTGTACCACAAGGTTTGTGTGTGCAAGAGTCTGAGCAGTTGTGAAAGGGTTGGGTGTGTGCCAGGATGTGCAGTTGTGCCAGGTCCGAGTGTGCAAGGGACGGTTGTGCCACATCCTGGGCAGTTGTGCAAGGTCTGAACATGTCAGGAATGGGCAGCCGTGCAAGGATCAGATGTGCAAGGGATGGCAGTTGTGCAAGCATCAGGTAGTCGTGCAAGGACTGGGGGTGCAAGGTGTGGATGTGCCAGGGGTGAGCTGATTGTGCCAGGGATGAGCAAGCGTGCAAGAAGCAGATGAGCAAGGGGTGGATGTGCCACATCTGGATAGTTGTGCAAGGGCTGGGCATGCCAAGGGGAGGGCACTTATTCCATGGTCAAGCAGTTGTACAAGGTGTAGGTGTGCAAGGCGTAGGTGTGCAAGGTGTAGGTGTGCAAGGTGCAGGTGTGCAAGGGGTGGTGATCAGCTCCGCATGGCCCAAAGATGCAAGGGCCACGTGCAAACATGAAGTATGCAACATCTGGGTGGTAGCACAAGGGGTGCAAGTGCTCACCCCTCGTGCAAGAAGCGGGCAGTTGTGCAAGGGCTGGACAGTTGTGCAAGGGTTAAAGGTGTCACCCCAGCATTAGACACCCGTGGAGAAGCAAGATTCACGGGCAGGGTGAGGGACACCCTGGGTGGGAAGTAGTTGTGTCAGCCCTTGGTGAAAAAAATAATAAAAATAAGAAAAAATCTGGTGAGATTGTCACTCTCTCCTCTCCAGGCAATTTCTGCACCCCCTGCTCCTCAGGAACAAAAAGGTTTCCCTGCTGAACATGTCTCTGTGTCATCCTGCTGTCCCCCTTCGTGTCCCCCGTGGGGGACAGACACAAGGGGACACGTGAGGACGTGGTCCTGGGCTCCCATCTCAAAAGTCACCATCCCCAGGGGGTTAAACCATCCAGCTCCACAGATCTGTATCCAGCAGGTGACAACTGGGAGCATGGGGGGACCCTTGGATAACCCTGGTGGGTTTTTGTCCGTGTTTCTGATCCCCAAAATCTGGGGACAAACCAATTGAGGAACCCCCCGGGGAGTTGGGTTGATGGGGATCAACCTTTCGACCTGGGATACCCCCTTGGAACAACCCTGGGGCATTTTCCAGCCTCCCCAGAACTGTTCAAACTGTTTGGCTTCTGCTCATTTTCAGGGGAAAAAAAAAAAATGAGGAGGGAAAGTGGGAGGGAGGAGGGGGGGGGGGGGGAAAGACTGCTTTAATTTTTAATTTATAAAAAAATTCAGAGCATTCCCTGACCAAACCTTTGAAAAACAGCCTGGTGGAAAAGCTGCTGTCTTTGCACCCTACAAAGCTTCACATATTTAAGAATTTAGGGGCTCCATAAGCCTCAGCACCCCTTGGGGGGGGGGGGGGGGGGCTGCAAGATGCCCAGCAGGGATGGGTGAATGTCCAACCTAAACCAACAAACAGCTTCCTCCAAGCTACAAGATTCACCAAGATCTGGGAATACCTCAGTTCCCTTATCCTGAGGGTGAAGGGACACAGTGTCCCCATCCCTTGTGTCCCCCTGGGTGCTGGATGCTGAGCAGCTCCCATGCAGCCCGGCAGAGCCCAGCAGCAATATTGCATTAAAGCCCCATCTAGAGGCCTTTCATTAAGGAGATTTTGGAAGGTGAGGACCAGTTTTAGGGTCATCTTGGGTGCCCTCATCCTCCTAGCTGAGTTCTTCCAACTTCGGTGCAGGATTCTGCATGGAGAGCGAGCAAGATTAAATATATATATATATTATATTAAAAAAAAATAAAATATATATATATAATTTGGAGGCTTTGAGCATTTCTCTGATGGAAAAGGCAGCTGAGGAGTCATTCTTCACACGTGTCCTCAAGAAGCTGGTGCACCCAGCACGTGGAAGGAAACTCCAGTGCCACCAGGCAGCCCCAGGGCAGAGGGCCAGGGCAAGCAGGAGGTCATGGCAAAGCAGCACAACCCTCCCCATTACTCAGTTCCTCTGCTGAGAGCAAGGTGTCCTAGCTGGGGTGATGCTCTTGGGTTGTGTGTGACTCTTTCCGAAGTTGAGACACCACCAAAAATAGTCACCACTTCTGCTTTCAGCTGGGAGAAAGGGGAAGCCCAAGGAGGTGCTGACTCCTCCAGGGGTTTGCTGCCCCTGGGTGCTGCTCATCATCCAGGGGAATCTTCCACTGGTTCTGGGTGTAACATCCCTCCCGGGACAACTTTGTGGCTTTTTCAAGTCCTTCAGCAGTTCTGGGGGTGACACCAAAGCTGGATGTTTCTGGTGGCCTTGGCTGGTGTCCCCGTAGCCACAGACAGCAGAGGGCAGTGGCACATTGGTGCAGTGGCACTGGGGACGTGCTAGCCATGGTGTTGAAGTGGGCATTTTTCAACAAGGTGTTTTCCAGTGGGGATGGAGGGGACAAACCACAGCCAGAGAGAAGCAGGCAAGTGGCCTGCCAAAGAGTTTGGCATTTCAAGTGACAATTTCAAAGAGCCAAAGCCTCCCCTAGGGGATGGTGCCACTGCCAGCACCGTGCCATCTCCTTTAGGATCAAAAAGAAGATGCCCAGGGCCAATGGGTAGCAAGAGAGGAGATTTAGATGAGATATTAGGAAGAATTTCTCCTATGTGGGGGTGCTGAGACACTGACCCAGCAAAGTTGTGGATATCCCCTCCCTGGCAATGTTCCAGGCCAGGTTGGATGGGGCTTGGAGCAACCTGGGCTGGTGGGAGGTGTCCCTACCCATGCAGGGGGGTTGGAACAGGATGATCTTTAAGTTCCCTTCCATCCCAAACCAGTCTGTGATCCTGGGATTCTATCAATGCTCATACTGGGCAAGGAGCCCCAGAATAATTGCTGCTGGATCTGCTCCTGCCTCTGCACCCTAACCCCAACCTCAGTGCTTCTGTAACCTTCTCCTGGGTGCAAAAAGAGTGGAGGGAGTCACCTGCAAGGATCCCAGCAAAGGGTCCCAGAGTCCTACACCCACTTCCCTGGCTGTCACCCAGTCCTGTGGGTGACACTGACCCCTGACAGCCATCTGTCACAGTCAAAAGGACATCCTCATAGGGCACCAGGCTGTTGCAGCTGCCCCATCAAGCCTTTCCCAGGCACATCAGACCACAGAGGGATCTGGAGGGTGACTTCAAGCTTTCCATCTCCATGACTCTGCTCCCAGGCAGGGCTCAGCCTGCCTGCACCTCTCCTGAGGCTTCCCCACTCCCGAGGAGTCCTCACCACCACCCTTGCTATGGTTTGGGCAGGAAACCCATCATTTCTTTTCCTTGGGGTTCTTTTTCCTTCCCTGTGGCTTTGTTCCAGGTCACCTTCTCTACAGCCCCGAGCTGGGCTCCATCTGCCCCCCCCTCCAAGCAGCTTCCCTTGGAGATGCCAGGACTTTGACCCAGGGCCTCACTCCATGAACCAAACCTCTCCAGGGCAGCAATTCCAGCTCAGTGGGGTTGTTGAGTCATGGGAGTGTGAGAGGGAAGGAAAATACCCATGAGGTCATCTCCTTCATCCCTCACTGCCAGTGGGTTCCCCATCAGAACACTTGGCACTCATTCCCAGTCACTCAAGCAAAGCAACGAGAGGTGGGGACCTCACCAGGCTTGGGCAAGGCTGGGACCTCTCTGAGGTTGTGCCCAGGATAGCTGAGAAGCCTCCAGCTGCATTTCCTCCTGAGACTTTGCCTCCGAGACGTGCCACTCACATTTCCCTTCCTCAGTTGCCTTAATTAGAAGGGGACCTGGCATTTATCTGCCCTCCGGATGCAGGCTGAAATAACAGACAAGACCCAGGAACACCACCTGCCCACGGGACAGTCGTTTATTCCACCCTCTCAGGGATCACACCATGCAAGTTTCCCCCCCCCCCTGCCTCTACCCAGCCACCACCTCCTTCATTTCCAGTGACTTTTCTCTTTTTTTTTTTATTTTTTTTATTTTTTTTTTTGCCATCACATGGACTTCCCAGGGTGTTTCCTCCCTCCCAGTGATCACACATGAGCTGGAAGCCAGATTCTTGCTTCTTTTCCATCAGTCCTGAATGCAGTGAGACTCACCCCAGGGAACAGCTCTGAGCTTCAAGAACCATGGTGTTGTGTTAGACCTCCACCATGGTCACTGATTTTTTTGGGAGGTAGAGGTGTGGCCAAAGGATGCCTGTTGCTTTTAACTGAGCTGCTGAGAGCCAAGCTGAGAGCATCCCTGCTTCCTTGGGGCTCTGGAGGGTGTAAATCCCTCCAAAGGAGTAGTAATATGGTCCTGATCACCCCTGTCCCCACTTTTGCCCCATGTCTCCCCACCTTTCTGAATGGTGCTGAAGCTGCAGACCATTAATTTAGGGTTATTAAAGGTAAAAAAACCAAATGAGAGCCTGTTGTGACATGATGGTTTGCAAGCAAACTTGCAAGTTCTCCATTGAGGAGGATCCCATCCTTCCTTCCCATCCAAGGCAGAGCTGGATGCAGGGACATGGGGATCACAGGGCATAGAATCATGGAATGGTTTGGGTTGGAAGGGACCTTTAAAAGTCACTTACTCCAACCCCTTTGGAATGAGCAGGGACATTTTCACTCAGATCAGGCTGCTCAGGACCCTGTCCAAGCTGATTTTGAATTTTTCCAGGGATGAGGCATCTACCACCACTCTGGGCAACCTGTCCTGTGTGTTTTCCCAGCTGCAAGAAATTCAGGGCCAGCATCCCTGTCCTCTGAGGTCCACTTGCAGTGGAGACCACGCTGGCCTCATTGGGGCTGCAAGTGATGAGTTTTTTGCTTGTCCCTCTGTAATTTCCCCCCCCAAAACGAGACACTCTGTTAGAAAGAGAATCAGAATCATTCTGGGGCACCATCTGACCCCTCGGAGGGCCCCTCACACCAAATCTCACCAAGCAATAGGTTTCCCTAAACCTCTTGCTCCCATCAGAGATCCCCTCTCTTAACTGATTACAGAACCCATATTAAAATACTTTGAAAGGGACTTAACCAACAGGTCCCAATAGGCATCTGTTACACAGCAGCTAAAGCTTATTAAGCATTAGCAAGCACCTTACTCCTGGCCCACGGTAACAGGCTCATGCAGATCCTTTCTGAGCATTGCCAGCTCTCAGGATAATCAGGCAATCTCATAAAATATGTTTACAAGGGGCCTCAGGAGGTCATCTGCTCCAACCCCCACTCCGTGGCAGAAGCAGTTCCTTTATTATTACTTTTTTTGTTTTTTAAAGAGTGTCTGCTCTCGTGTTCTGCCACCAAGAGAAAAGAGAGAGGAAACAAGAAAAAAAATTCTCACTCCAAGAATTGCATCTCGTGTAAGAAGAGCAAGGGGTGATCTTTAGGAGCACTGATACCTTGCCCTTTAATTAAATTTAAGAGGCTATTACTTGTGAGTTAGAGACAGGAGGGACAAAGTTTCCCACCTATTTGGATCAAGTTCATCACCTATTTTCTCCCTCTCTGCTCTGCTTTTTTGAGACCCTACATGGAGTTCTGGGTCCAGTTCTGGAGTCCCCAAGCTCAGAAGGACACAGAGCTCCTGGAAGGTGTCCAGAGCAGAGCCACTGAAATGCTCAGAGGGCTGAGCACCTCCCTGGGAAGCCAGGCTGAGGGATTGGGGTTGTTCAGCCTGGAGAAGAGGAGGCTCCCAGGGGAGCTCAGAGCAACCTTCCAATATCTGAAGGGGCTCCAAGAAAGCTGGGGGAGGGCTTTGGACACGGGGGGGTAGGGAGAGGACAAGGGAAATGGGTTAAAACTTGGAGAGGGGAGATTGAGGTTGGAGATGAGGAAGAAATTCTTTAATTTGAGGCTGGTGAGACCCTGGAACAGGTTTCCCAGGGAAGCTGTGGCTGGGCCAAGGGAAGGGAAATGGGTTAAAACTTAAAGAAAGGAAATTTAGATTAGATTAGGAGGAAATTCTTTGCTGTGAGGGTGCTGAGCCCCTGGCCCAGTTTACCCAGAGAAGCTGTGGCTGCCCCATCCCTGGAAATGTTTGGAGCATCCTGGGCTGGTGGGAGGTGTCCCTGCCCATGGCAGGGGGGTTGGAACTGGGTGATCTTTAAGGTCCCTTCCCAAACCATTCTGTGATTCTCTGGTTTCATGGTTGTCTGATTCTATGAAGTGAGCTCAGGCTGGCTGCACAGCCTTTCCCCAAGAATTGTGCAGGCAGCTGGAGAATTCCAACTCCTCCAGCCCTGTGCATCCTTTGCAAGGATTCCTAGGTACCAAGGCAGGCTGCACACACCTTGACACACAGGAGCTGCTGGTGCTCTCTTACATTTGCTCTTGGCCTTGGGAGTGAGGTGCAATGGCAGGGAGAAGCCAGCATCTCCATAGGTTTGCCAGAAATCCAGACTGGGGCAGTCCATCAGCAGATGTGTCTCCCATTCAGGGGGGGGAGCTTTGCAGAGCTCTGAATAGATCCAGGAGGTGAACCTGAGAGCAGAGCATGTCAGAGTAGGTCCAAAAAATGTTTATCCATGTGGTGATAGGCACTTTATTTAGATGAATAAATAAAAATGAAAATAAAAATAAAAATAAAAAAAATAAAAATAAAAATAAAAATAAAAATAAAAATATAAATATAAATAAAAATAAAAAATAAAAATAAAAAAATTAAAAATAAAAAAATATAAAAATTAAAATAAAAATAAAAATAAAAATAAAAATAAAAATAAAAATAAAAATAAAAATAAAAATAAAAAATAAAAATATAAATAAAAATAAAAATAAAAAATAAAAATAAAAATAAAAAAATAAAATAAAAATAAAAATATAAGTATAAATAAAAATAAAAATATAAATAAAAAATAAAAATAAAAAATATAAAAATAAAAATAAAAATAAAAAATAAAAATAAAAATAAAAAAATAAAATAAAAATAAAAATATAAGTATAAATAAAAATAAAAATATAAATAAAAAATAAAAATAAAAAATAAAAATAAAAATAAAAATAAAAAATAAAAATAAAAAGAATTAAAAATAAAAATAAAAATAAAAAATAAAAATAAAAATAAAAAATAAAAAATAAATAAAAAATAAAAATAAAAATAAAAATAAAATAAAAATAAAAATAAAAATGTAAATGTAAATGTAAATGTAAATGTAAATGTAAATATAAATGTAAATATAAATGTAAATGTAAATATACATGTCATGTAAATAAATATATATATATATAAAAAATTTGGATGGGCAGGGATGCTGCCCTTCAGGCAACTGGGTCTGACAGCAAGGTGGAGAGCAGAGGGTCACTCAGTGGGACTTCTGCAAATGGTTTTAGTGGGCCTGTACCACCTGATGTCCCACGAGCCTCGTCTTGCTGATGTTGCACATACATATGTGTCTGAAATGAAAATTATCCAACTTTTTGCTTTTTAGTTGCCAGCCGATGTTAAAAATGGAATTATAAATTATCTCCTACCCAGGGAAAGCCCAGTAAATGCTTCTCACTGGCAGCAAAGGACATCACTGATGTTCCCAAGAGCTGGAAAAAAATTAAAAAAAATTTAAAAATCATCTAAAAATTGAGATTTTCCCCTCTGATCCCTTGACTATCTTTCCTTTATAATCCAGGCCAGAGTGATTCTTAATGCAATTGGTCCCAGTGGCAAATAAAGTCCTTATTGTCTTTCTGACAATCAGGCATGCCAAGAACGAGTGTGGGTTTGTTTGCTGGAGCTGCAGAAGGTGATTTTTAGGTCTGAAGAAATAGTGCCAAGCAAGCAGAGACTCTTTTCACACTCTGCCTGAGCCCGTGCTGGAAAACTGGGATTTACAAACCATTATCTAAGGGGTTTGGGTGACAATTTGCTTCTTTAGGAGAATCAGATAGAAGAGAGAGACTCAGCAGCTCCTTAGAGGTGATGAACACCACTAAAATGGTGCCAGCCCTAAAGCTGATGCAAGGGTTACTGCAAGGAGAGCTGGTGGGATGCAGATTTATAGGAGATTTCTTTAGGTCTGGCCCTGTTTGACCTCTTGTTTATCTCATCCTTAGGGTGACAGGTGCCCTGGGGTAACCTATCCCCCTATCTAAGGTCACCCACCTTCCGTCTCTATCTGAGAGACTGATGGCAATGACCAGGGATATGCCCAAGTCAAGGGTCTTTGACCTTGAACATAAATTAAACCAGTTAACTGAAGGACATGCACAGTCCCTGAGAAGGAAAAGCAGAGATATGAGAATGGGAGAAAAAAAAAAAAAGAGAAAGGAAAAAAAGACTGGAAAATAGGGTGTGGGTTGTAGAGGCTGCATTTCTAGGCTCCATCTGGCCCCTGTGTCCCTGGCAGCAGTCATTGGTGTCCCTTTAGAGAGGGGCACACAGGACCCTCTTCTGATCCCTGCAAATTAATTTTTGGTTGATGTTTTGCACTAGTTTCCAGCCATCCCAGCAGTCTGTGGATGTTGCCATCCACCACGTTTTGGGGTTTTTTTTTCAAAGTTCTCCTAGTTAACTTTTCAAAGTTTTCAAAGTTCTCCTAGTTAACTGGTGCTCTGATAAAATAATTAATTTTTTAAAACCTCTTATCAATCCCTAGTCTCTTTCCACCATTTCCTTTGGGTCCTCTGTTTGATGGTAAATGACAGGTTATAAATAACATCTGCTTTTCCTGGACTGCAACACGGGGCCAGATGTGGCTGAGAGGGGTTGGTGTCTGTTGGATATCAACGTGTGGTCACTGGAAGGAAGGGAAGAAGCAAGGTAGGGGTTGGTGGATGAGGCTGTGGATCCTCATCCTAGATCCAGTTCCATCCATTGGCTCCACTGAATAGGGATGCAGGCTGTTGGATAAATTTTTAACATGGCAAAGAAGATGAAATCATAATACGAGTGGATAAAGAGCAGGCCTGGGAAGTCTCTTTTCTCTATTTATTTTTTTTTTTTTAATACTGAATTTTTTGGAAGTGGGGATTCAGCAGGAACAGAAGATATTCATAAATTTGTGTTGAAATACTGTGGGCTGGAGTAAAGGTAGGAGAAAATTTCTGGGGAAAAAAATGAAGCGTTTCCCTGCAACCCTCTCAAGGCAGGTCTGAAATACCAATAGATTTCCTTGGATATTTCGAAATATGACCTTTTTGTTTGAAAACTATATGCTCTAGTCAAGAAAATAAAAAATCTCTATTTGCAAAGGAAAGTCAGTAAAGGGAGGAGTGAAATGCACTCAGAGGGAAACAAAACAAAACCAGCAGCTGAGCAGATGTTACAAGCTGAGCCAAAAGGACATGTGCTGATTTAATTTTTTTTCTGAAAAACCTGGAAGAAACGACCAAAAAAAAAAAAGAAACCCAAATCCCCTTTTGATCTTTCCAATCTACCTGAACCTCCTTCTGTCACCACTTTCCAGCCTCTGTTTTTTGGGTTCAGCCTCCCTTTGGCTACCCACCAGGAGATCCACCTCTCTTCTCCCCAAGCTGAGGCCATGAGGGTTGGTAGAGAGAAGCCAAAAGAGTTGTCAAAACCACCCACTGCCAGCTCTTGGATGGCAGACACCTCCCTGGGGACCTGTTCTCCTCTGCTCCTCCATCCTTTGAGCAGCCACACTTATTTAAACAAAAGAGGAAAACCTCTGCTCCTCCTCCATCCCTCTCCGCCCTGTTTGAAATGCTGAAGCAAGAAGATGATGTTGGGTGTTTTTCAAGCAGCCCTGGGACGTTTCTCTGAAGCTGTTGACAGTTGCAGTAGCTAAAAAAAAAAAATAAAAAAAAATATATATATATAAAATAGTGGGATATTTGGGATATTTCTAGGAGGTTTACCAGGGAGGTCATTTCCCAAGTCCTGCAGCACCCTCTGTCCTCGTATGAGTAAGTTTGCAAAGCCATCTTCATGAATGTTGAAGCAGAAGGGATCCAGCCAAGAGATCTGGCAACTCCTCAGCTGCAAAACAGCCAGAAATAAACTGAGCAAAAATATTTTTGTAGTCACAATATCAAGCCCACCCATTGAACCTGTGTCGGGTATTTTCCAGCGCTGCTGAAAACTCTCTCTCTGCTTTATATTTTTAGATGAAGGGTGATTCTGGTCATGTTGTTTTGCTTCTGGGATGGTTCATCCTAATAAAAGGGATTTATTTTACTGCCTTCTTTTAAAGTGGGATTTAGGATTTGCTGCTGCAACTGGAATGTCATTGTCTTGAAAGTTGCCATCTGTGTGGTCTTCAGCCAAAGAATCCAGGAGCTGGGTGGTTTTACCCATGTTAGTGCTTAAGTAAACTGCCAGATTTTGGCTCATGAGTTGGAAGAAGCTTCCCACAAGTGAGTCCCTGCTCCTGTCAGCAAAATGAACCTTTTGAAAGAAAACCCAAGCTCAGAAGTCAGGAGTGCAGTCATTCAGGCTTCATGATACCATTCTATGATACCCCAGGTGGCTATCAGAGGATCATAGAATGCTTTGGGTTGGAAGGAAACTTGAAGATCATCCAGTTCCAACCCACCTGCCATGGGCAGGGACACCTCTCACTAGACCAGCTTGCTCCAAGCCACATCCAACCTGGCCTTGAATACTTCCAGTGATAGGGTGAAATACAGAAACCATTAGAGTGGGACTCAGCCACCTCCATTCAGAGGTTTCCAGAGATGTCCACTGGGCACTTGAGCCCCCATTAGAGCTGGAAATATCTGTTGTCAGCAAGCTGAAGGTCACCAGGACACCTTAGGGCATCCCAAACACCACTAGGTGACCATGTCTGGACATCTGAATCCCACTTTGTTAACTACACTGAGTAGTACTACACATTGGCTGCAAAGGGAGCTTGAACATCCAAGGTGCTTGTAAAGACTGAAATGTTCCTGAGGTTAGGACTGCCTGAGTGAAGAGTAGAAGATCATTCTTGTTATGTCTCCTCTCTACTACCAGTCCTGCTCTCTGGTTGCTTGCTCATTGTTTAATGCCCTGCATGGCCAAAGGGATGAAATAACCATTTTGCAGTGTTCCAGCTGCTGCTCAAGCTCTTGCAAACCTTATCCCAGCTCACCATGTTTCTGAAATCCTTTACCACTTCTTTCCATTGAAGTAACAGACACACAGAGAAAAAAAATATATAGAAAAATACCAGATCTCAATAGGTAACTCACTGCTGGGGAAAATCTGAGTATCAGTGCTGAGGTGGCTGTTGCACCTGGGGTGGTCTCCTCATGCAGCCACAGGGATGACTCAGGGCTGAAATCTGTGATGCCTTCACATTTAGGCATCCAGAGATCACTTTGGAGGGGGACATCATCATGACAACCATGGATGATGATAGAATGTGCTGCTTGATCTTAAAGTAACCCTTTACTAGCAAAACCACTGTTTTCTGCTGTTCTCCTCCTCCTCTGGAGCACTTCTGTCTTACGTTCTAAGCTCAACACAACACATCAGAAAGTTTGAAAACCACCCTGGAGCTCTGTGACCTCTCAGCACCCAGCTGTGTGTGTCCACAAGGCTCTTGCAGAAGGGCTGAACCTTCCCAAGAGGCTAAACCTGAGGAAGGATCCCAAGCTGTGTTGTCTGATTAATGTCTCTGAGGCCTTGACCAACCTTGTTTAGATGAGAGGCATCCCTACTCATGGCAGGGAGGTTGGAGTAGATGATCTCTAAGATGATCCCTTCTAACCTAAGCCATTCCAGAATTCCCTGACATGACATGACTGTGTGACATCAGAGGTGGCCAGGTGAGCAGAGCACTGAAAAGCAGAGTCCATCCACACTGGGAAGAAGCTGTGATCTGCACTGCAGTTTCTCGGGCAGGATATTCATCCTTGAGGTACCAACTGGGTCACTCCAGATCTGGCCCCAAATCCACCAGCTGGCATATACTCAGTTAATCTGTCTTCTATTCAACTTTTAAATGAAATTCACTGGGTTGGATGTAGAGGCTGACAGCCTAGATACTTCCATCTGTCCTAGACACTCACGTCAAACTCATTTTGTAGCTTCTTGTGATCTACACAATTTCTTCAGTGAGACATACAGGGCAATTCTTCTCTCCTTAACATTAAAAATCTCAACCTAATCTGTGGAGACAAAATCAGTACAATCCATTCAGTTGACTTAACACAAGCATCTTGGGCCATGAGAGAGGAGTTAGGTTATTCTAAGGCAACAAGGTGTGCCTGGCAGATGTACACAAGGTCCTTCTGGATCAACACCTGGAATTTTTGACCAGCAAACTGACTGAGAGAACATCACCAGAGCCACAGCCCTGAAGAGCAGGGTTTGACAGCCAAAATATGCTTAGTGTCTTACAGAACAGCTTTGGTAGAGTCAACGCAGGAGCACAAGAGAAAGCACAACAACCCAAGCCCACTGTGATATTGAGCACTCCAGGGATGTAAAATATCTTGCAAAATGTCCCTTTAGCATCCAAAGGATAACAGGCACTTAACTCTTGGTGTCTTTGAAGGATGAACGTGCATCAGGTTGAAACAGAGCTGGGCAAAATTTCTCCTCAAAAATAAGGGGGAGTTGTTGGAAATGAAAGGTTGGGAGGGGGAGGGTTATTTTTCAAATAATTAGTGGGGAGGAAGTAGAGATGAAACTCAATATGGAGTAAAGTTTGTCATTTGTTTCAAATAACTGTTTTGTTACAAAGTTTTGGTTCAAATTCTAGGCTTTTTGGTTTTTTTCCCACTCCCAAAACAGATCTTTTGTATTCCTTTTTCTTCTTTAGCATACGAATTACCTTTGGAAATCTGACTCTCAGGTACCTTTGAGGATCTCAGACTTTGCTCTGCCTTTGGACAACTTCCTATGTGAGTGTTTCCAGACTGAGAGGGTTGGGATTGTTCAGCCTGGAGAAAAGAAGGCTCCAGGGAGACCTTAGAGAACCTTCCAGTGCTTGGAGGGGCTCCAGGAAAGCTGAGGAGAAGCATTTTATGAAGACATGGAATGGTAGGACAAGAGTTGATGGTTTCAAACTGAAAGAGGGGTGGTTTAGATGAAATATTAGGAAGAAATTCTTTCCTTTGAGGATTGTGAGCCCCTGGCCCAGGTTGCCCAGAGAAGCTGTGGCTGCCCCATCCCTGGAAGTCTTCAAGACCAGGCTGGATGGGGCTTGGAGCAACTTGGGCTTGTGAGAGGTCTGTGTCAGCTGGGTTGGAACGAGATGATCTTTAAGGTCCTTTCCAACCCAAACCATTCTGCGATTCTATGATTTTTGGAACACGCAGACACATCAGATACAAAAACAAGGGCGAAAAACCAGTGGCAGCTATTAAGTCTCCCAGAGTTTTCTACAAAACACAAATTCTGGCAAGATTAGTTTCCAAAATCAACAGTGTACAGATGAAAATGTGGGGAGCACCTGCCCCCGGGCCCACGATTGGTTCTGTGGGGGCCCAAACCGAGTTATTCCATCTCCATATCCACACAGCTCTGTCAGCAGCAGCCCTGGGGAGGTGGAGAAGTTGGGGTGCTTTCTGTATGGGCCCCATTGTTTAGCAAAGCAGAGGGCCTTCCTCTTTGGTTAATGGGTCAGTAAACTCTGTTGCTTTAATGGTTAATCATCTACTTACATTGTTCAACAAGTAAACCCAGGCAGATAATGCTCCTTGCCTAGAGTTCATGTGACAAGCTGACTTCCCAGCTGGGAGCAGGGAAAGTATTTGAGGCTGTGAGAATGAGAGAGGGGAGAAATGCCAAGCTGGGAGGCTCTGACTTCAAACTGGTGGAAAGAATGGGAGCAATAACACACGTAAGGACGTAGATGTGTACGTGCATGCAACTTTACGTGGATGCACGTGGGGAAAAAATGCATCTTTAGGCACACAGAGATCTCCATAAAATGAAAACTTCAACCCCAGACTTTTTTCCAACAGTTAAAGTACCCGACTGTCAGACATCACACAAGTGGCTTGCAAAATGAGAGGCAAAACTCACTCCAACCTCATTTAAAGAGAGGGCCACCACCACTCAGGATTTCAGAATTTCAGTTCTCTTTCTTATTCTGGTTCCTTGAACATCATAGAGTTCCAAACTTCTGGAGCCCCAGCTTCTACATCCCACCCCTACTCCCTGTGCTGACTGAAGAGGTTGGGCAGAAATTTTGTGAGCCTTGGAGTCAGGTGGTGAAGTTCTACTTAGCAGTGTCCCAGACTTAGTGGTGTTATTTAGGAGGTGTCTCTTCCTTGGACATCTCAAACACAAATAATACATCACTGCTTTGAGTCTTGAAGCACCTGGAGTCATCCAGATGAGAAGTCAGAGCTTGTCAGGTTCAAGGCAAGAGTCACTGGGTTCAATTTTTTTACTTACTGTATTCAGGTTATCAAACTGCATAATTACTTCTTGACCTACAAAACTCCATCTCTATGGGACAGTGACAAATATGCACTGTGGATGGTTGAGGGGTAGTGGTGATTTCACATCCAGCTCCCCTAATTTGACAGGAGTTTAATTCTGCATTAATTCTAACCTGAGCATCCAGCCCTGCTCTCTCAAGATGGTCACTGCCACAGCATGATCTGTCCATTCCCAGGACAGATGTCTATGACTTGATGGGAAAAGACACTAAACATCAGCATGCTGGAGAAATGTCCTTTATAACTATCCTTGATACATTCCCACCACTCTGAGTAGGATGCAATGATTTTCCTCTCTGTTAAAACACCCACCTGGGCAGCTCAACACTGAGAAAACTTGGAATTTACCACCAGATGAAATCCCAGATGAAATCCCAGACAATATTGGCTCACAGTCCAGACAAAAGACTCCCTACAGGGGTCTGGAAATGTTTGTGACTCAATATGGTCAATACACTCCAAGTCCACTTAGGAACAATGCCTTTGACTTCATGTCATCATCTAGGGTGGTAAGAGGTAATAGGAGAATGGTCTGCAAACACTTGGAGTGTTTGTTCCTCCCCAGTCCCACTTGTCACTTGGGAAGTACTTCCAGCCTTCCAGGGCATGGATGGGTAAGCTTTGAAGTAAAGATCTCTTTCCTGTCTGGAGAGGTATGCCAACACCACAGCCTCACCAGGTTTGATTTTTTTGTTGTTAAGCAGTGAATGTTGCATTGGGTGATGGGGAGAGGTCGTGGCCACTGGAGAAGAGGATTGGAAGAAGTTAGTCCCTGTCTATGGGGACAAAATGTGCTTAAGGTAGGGGAATGAGACAGTCTGGAAAGAGACTAAAACAAACACTGATGGGCTGAGCTGGCAGGGATCTTTTTGCCCTGGTTTCAGGCATGAGGTCCCCAATTTGTCTTTGTGCCAGAGGTCCTAGAGAAACTTTTGGAGCAGTGCCTACAGCCCTTCTGCTCCAGATGACCCCATTGCCTTGGACAAAGCAGCCATAGAGTCATAGAGTCATAGAATTGACTGGGTTGGAAGGGACCTCAGAGATCATCCACCTCTGGCCATGGGTACCAGCAGAAGCACAAGACAGAGGGATCCTGCCAGATATTTAGAGCTGTAGCTCCAGGAGCTCTGACAGCAAATGAAATGGAATAATCTGAGCTCATTCAGCCTCTCTGAGGCCCAGGAAGTGTGGGGCTCAACTACAGCCATTGGTTTCTTGGAACACGGGGGTTTGAATTCCCTTCACAGATCATAGAATCATAGAATCATAGAATTGGCTGGATTGGAAGGAACCTGAGAGATCATCAACTCCAACCCTTGATCCACTCCCCCTGTGGTTCCCAGCCCATGGCACTGAGTGCCACATCCAGGCTCTTGTTAAATATCTCCAGGGATGGAGAATCCACCGCTTCCCTGGGCAGCCCATTCCAATGGCTGATCACCCTCTCTATAAAGAAATTCTTTCTAATATCCAACCTAAACTTCTCCTGGCACAACTTAAGTCCATGCCCTCTTGTCTTGTTGAAAGTTGCCTGGGAAAAGAGCCCAACCCCCCCTGGCTCCAGCCTCCTTTCAGGGAGTTGTAGAGAGTGATGAGGTCTCCCCTGAGCCTCCTCTTCTCCAGGCTGAACACCCCCAGCTCCCTCAGCCTCTCCTCACAGGACTTGTGCTGGATCCCTTCACAGCCTCCTTGCTCTTCTCTGGACCTGCTCCAGGACCTCAATCTCCTTCCTGAACTGAGGGGCCCAGAACTGGACACAGGACTCGAGCTGTGGCCTCACCAGGGCTGAGTACAGGGGCAGAATCCCTTCCCTGGACCTGCTGGCCATGCTGTTCCTCATCCAGGCCAGGATGCCATTGGCCTTCTTGGCCACCTGGGCACACTGCTGGCTCATGGTCACCTTTCTGTCAATCCAAACTCCCGGGCCAACCCCACTGTGGGCACAGATTAACAAATAGATGGACCTCCCTCCTGTTTTTGCACAGGAGACAAAGCCCCCTCACTCTGCAGTCCTGGATTTGACCCTTTTAAGGACCCAGTCCTCATCCCAACACAGGAATCCACATGTCCTTCCTAAAAAAAATAAGCTTTGACCTGTCTCAGGCTTTCCAGTGTTTCAAGGGAGGATGTGTCCCCACTTCAGAGGGTCATGGGACAACTGAGATGGAAAGAGGTCTCAAAGGAGGCCCTGTGAAGGGCAATGGAGGAACAAGCTTCATTGGCATGGTGGGAGACCCAGAGGTGATGGGGTCAGTGTATCCACTTGTTCTGCTGGAAAACAGAGAGAATAAAACCCTCATGTAGAGGGGAAGAGAGAAGAGGCTCCCAATGCAGTGACACAGCCTGGAGTTAAACCTGAGTGGGACCTGTCTGCCAGCCTGGACCAGGCTCAGTTGTCACTCAGAAAACCCCAACCTGGCCCTCCAAGCCCAGAAAGCTGAGGATGTGCAACAAAATTTTGGTGCCTGGTGAGCTAAAATTCCTCCCCCTACCCTCCCCTCACCAAGTCAAATAATTTAGCTCAACAAAGAGTATTTTACTCAAGAGAGAAAAAGCAAAATTAAGAAGGGAGAAAGTAACACACAAAAGTCCTCCCTAGCCCAAAGAAATTAACCTATGGATAAGAAACACCTTTCTGTTTGTCCTCCATATTTTTTATTGAATGATAGCACCATAGAATGGTTTGGGTTGGAAGGGACCTTAAAGTTCATGTATTTCCACCTCCCACCAGCCCAGGTTTCTCCAAGCCCCATCCAACCTTGGCCTTCAACACTTTAACTCTGTTCGTCTCCACCCAGTGCCAACGCTGCACTTTAGGATCCTGCTTTTGGGATCTTGTCCCCCCTGAGGACACCTCCAATGAGTAGGTTGCTTTGTCTTTCCAACCTTGACTACCAAGCTTATGTTTTCCAACTGGGAATCCATCCTGGAATCAACCTGCTTGTGGAGGTCTTTAAGAAGTAATGTCCAGAGTCATCTGGCTGTTGGCAGTGTTGTCTTGGGGTAGGTGAAATCTCCTGGACTCTTTGCCAGCCAGGCTATTTGGATGGATTTCATTTTTCAGGCATTTCCCCCCAAATTCCCAATGCAGATCATTGCAGTGCAATGCAAGCAGCTAACAGGTCTATCCCCCCCTCCTCCCAGATACTTTTTTTCCAGCACACCCAAAGTGTTTGTCACATTGTAAGCTCAGGGAACAAAGAAAAAAAAATAATAATAAAAAAATAAAAAAGAAAAAGAAAAATAAAAAAAGCTTTAGAGTTTTAATTTCCATTTCTTTACAATGTGATTGCTCTTTAGGATGTGGTGGCTGAATAAACAGCTTGGGTAAAGCCATTGACATTGATTCTTGGGGGTTCCCCTTCTGAATGTTCACCTTTTCCCAGGAGCAAATGGGTTTTTTTTATTGCTTCCTAAGTGTTTCACGTGAGCTCTGGGGCTGTCAGGTCTGTGGCCAAAGGCAAGACTGGCAGCAGCCCAGGGCAGCTCACTTGGAGCTAGGTAGGAGATGGCTGGTGACAGATTTTGTGCTCAAGAAAATGAATTAGAGGATGAAGAGTCCCCTCCAGGTCCCAGTCACCAGCTAATCACCAATTTGGCTGTTTTCTTCTCATTCCCCAATACATTTAATGTTCTGCTGACCGTGGGAAGCTTTTGGGTTAACCTCAACCTTGAAAGAGCTGTAGGAGTGGGATGTGGCTACAAATTAAAGCACCTAAATTTTGGTGTCTAGATCTGGAGGCACCACTGAGTTCTTTAAACCACAGGTATCTACTGACATCCTAAATGCTCTGTGGGATGTCCCACCAGCCTCCAGCTCCCACCCTATCCAAATGCAGTCCTCCAAAAACTCTTGTGTCCTGCAGGCCAGGCTCATCTGGGTGTCTCAGATGCCCCAGAGTGTCTCAGATAACACCAGAATCCTACACTGAGGCAGCTGATTTGAGCTTTGGGGTCTCCATTTCATATCTAAGTGCCCATTATTATCAGCGGAGAGCTGATGGATTGTGGAGAGGTTCAAGCAGGCAGATGCTGATATCTCTGAGTCTCTTCCTCATCCCATCACGGGGGACTAGCAGTTTAGGTTGATGTCAGTGGAGGGTTCTCAGCTGCCTGGCACTTTCCACTATCACCAAACACATGGGCAATCACAAAATGGATCTTGACAGGCACAAAGTGACTGCTTAGCTCCTGCTCAGGTGCCTGGATCCTGTTGACCCACATAGAATGTAAGGAAATGTTACCTGAATGTGCTCCATTCACCAAAGCCTGTTTTTTCCTTGATGCTTCTGAGAACCAGAGGTCCACAAATATCAGGTTAACTTGTACATCATTGCCTGATATCCTCAGCTTTGACCTGGAATGAGAAGCAAAATCTGACTTTAGAAGAAGCCACAAAACAGACTCACTGGGGTTCTGCATTCACATCCTTCCCTGCCTGCCAGGGAGCTTATAGGAGCCCTCACCACTAGTTTATAGTTTATCTGAAGGTTACTTTTACTCCTTTCATCTCCTCAATTGTTTTTTAAAATCAGTTTCTGGGTTTCTGAGGATGAGATAACATGTTCCAGCTTGTTTTACCCACTGGCACAGATATTGCCACAGGGTCCTGGCTCAGTTATTGGGCAAACCCATGCAGCATTGCAGCCAGCCTGGCATACACAGCTTCAAAATGCAGTATCATATTTTAAACTTGCTGTGGACCCTGTGCAGGGTTCACCCCAGGTTCACTCCTCCTGCCCTTTCTCCATTCCATTCTCTCTTCTCCCTTCCCTTCCCTTCCCTTCCCTTCCCTTCCCTTCCCTTCCCTTCCCTTCCCTTCCCTTCCCTTCCCTTCCCTTCCCTTCCCTTCCCTTCCCTTCCCTTCCCTTCCTTTTCCTTTTCCTTTGTCTTTCCTTTCCTTTCCTTTCCTTTCCTTTCCTTTCCTTTCCTTTCCTTTCCTTTCCTTTCTTTTCCCTTTCCCTTTTCCTTTGCCTTCCCTTTCTTTTCCTTTCTCTTCCCTTCCCTTCCCTTCCCTTCCCTTCCCTTCCTTTTCCTTTGTCTTCCCTTCCCTTCCTTTTCCTTTGCCTTCCCTTCCCTTCCTTTTCCTTTCTCTTCCCTTCCCTTCCCTTCCCTTCCCTTCCCTTTACTTCCCTTCCCTTCCTTTTCCTTTGCCTTCCTTTTCCTTTGCCTTTCCTTCCCTTCCTTTTCCTTTCTCTTCCCTTCCCTTCCTTTCTCTTCCTTTTCCTTTCCCTTCCTTTCCCTTCCTTTCCCTTCCTTTTCCTTTCCTTTCCCTTCCCTTCCCTTCCCTTCCCTTCCCTTCCCTTCCCTTCCCTTCCCTTCCCTTCCCTTCCCTTCCCTTCCCTTCCCTTCCCTTCCCTTCCCTTCCCTTCCCTTCCCTTCCCTTCCCTTCCCTTCCCTTCCCTTCCCTTCCCTTCCCTTCCCTTCCCTTCCCTTCCTTTTTCTTCCTTTTCCTTTCCCTTCCCTTCTCTCCCCTCCCATTCCCTTCTCTCCCTTGTTTTTGGTTGTTGCTAAACCTCAACATGGATCAAAAAGGAAACATTCCGCCCTTCCTCCTCCCCTTGCACAGCTGATGGAATTGGACCAGAGAGGCAGAACCTGCCTGTGCCATGGCAGATCCTGGTGGAGGCTGGAAGGGTGGGGATGGCTGCCACCAGGCAAGGACGTTTGGGCACCTGTGAGTGTGTGTCTGGGCATGCAAATGGCTCCTGGCCTGTAAATCATTATCAGTGCTCACATGTATCAGGGCAGAGTTCAGGGACTACCCAGTGAAGCATCCACTTTCCAACAGCCCAGAATGCTGCTGACTTCCAAGTGGCAGCACAACATTCCCAAGAAGGTTCCTCATGGAAGTTCCGAAGGGCATCAGGCTCTGGGGAGTTGTAAGGTCTTCCCCTGAGGATGAGGAGATGCAGCTTTGTCACCTTCAGATGCCTCACACATGGAAAAAGCAGGTTTTACCTGTAAAGAAATCACAGAATCCTCCAGTTCTTTAAGGTCTTTAAGGGACCTTGAAGTTCATCTCATTCCAACCACCCTGGAATGGGCAGGGACACCTCCCACAAGCCCAGGTTGCTCCAAGCCCCATCCAACCTGGCCTGGAACACTTCCAGGGATGAAGCAGCCACAGCTACCTTGGGAAAACTGGGCCAAGGTCTCATCACCCTCAAAGCAAAGAATTTCATCTTGAGATCTCACTTCAATATCCCCTCTTTCAGTTTGAAACTGTTCCTCCTCATCCCATCCTCCTATGTCCTTGCCCAAAGTCTCTCCCAACTTTCCTGTAGCTCCTTAAGGGACTGGAAGGTGCTCTAAGATATCCCTGGCTATATCTAAGATGTATCTAATATATATATATAGAGAGAGATAGATATAGATATAGATATAGATCTAAGGTATCTCCAGGCTGAACAACCCCAATTTTCTCAGCCTGGCTCCAGCCCTCTGATCATCTTCATGGCCTCCTCTGGATTCCCTCCAAGCACTCTCTGTCCTTCTTATATTTGTGTCCCCAGAGCCCAGGTGTGGTCTCCAGGCCATAGCCCACCTACATCATCTGGAGAGGGTGACCCCACTTGCTCACTTGGCCATGACATGACCATGCTCTCATTTGTCATTCTTTGGGGAGACACAGGCAAAGCTCAGCACCCCACAGTCCATCAGCTGGATGTCCTGAGTCTCCTGCAGGTTATCTCCTGAGAGATTTTGTGCTTCTTGCAGCTCAGTGTTGAGTGGCAATGCCTGGAGCCAGGCAAAGAGCAGTGCAGATAGAAAACAAAAAAAGATCACCACGATCAGCTTGCATAAACCTCTTCTAATCCCCTTCTTAACCCTTTTATCAGCCCAGGTCTTCTTTTTCCTCCATTCCCACATTTTTCTGCATCCCACCACCATCTGTCTCCCATTCATCTCCCCACAACATCTGCCCTCACCCCTCACTCAACCCAGCACCTCCTGAGATCCCTCCCAAGCTGAATCATTCCCTCATTCTGCAATAAACGTGGAGCAAAACAGAGTTTCCATGCACCACAATGGTGGGAGGAAGGGACTGGTGTGGATTTCCTGGTAGTTCCATGAGATTCCATGTTCAGGACAAGGGTGTAGCTGTTAGGCTTCCAGCAGAGCCAAATCTGTGCCCTTTTTTCCCTCCCTATGGCATGATAAAAACCCAAAGGCATGGGCAAATTCCAAGTGCATGTTACTCCTGGCCTTTGTTGTTGGGGCAGACATCTATTTTAACCTCAAAAACTTTAAATCCTCAAAAGTATGTATGAGTTGGCCAAGGTTTGTTGGCGTTTTTACTACAGGTTGGACCTAGTCCATCCTTCAGGTCCTGTCTTGAAGCAGAATCATCCTGGAATTTCTGCTCAGGCAGTTTGAAGTTGAAGCAAAGCCTGGGACTGGAAGGCCCAAGCTGGAAAGTGCTGAGGTTGGTGTAAAGCAGCAGATGCTTTTAGGATGAATGAAGATTTAGCTGCTGAAGGTGGTCTCGATGCTGAAAGTGTCTTTGTAGTTTGGGACAGAAGGAAGAGTAGGAACACAGAGCCTGGGAAGAGATTTTGGGTGGACTGGTTGGCTTTGAGAGAAGATGAAGGATGTGGTGAGTGATGGAAGAAAAGAACTGGGGTAAAAATGTATTCATTGTGGTGCAGAATTTGGGTATTTTCTCCCTGATAGAATCCCAAGACTTGAATTTTTCAGAGATAGAGGGTGGGAATAGGTTTCATCTTATTTTTGGCAGCCAGGAAGCCTCTTTTTTAGAAAGGGGAAGAGTTTCTTTGAAAATTCACCATTCCCTGTTCTGCAGGAGCTCACTCCTGTAGGAAGGGAGCAACATCCACATAAATCTGTGGTGTGCAGGTGTTCACAGAGACTCAGGATAGGACACCTCGTCTGATGGTTCTGCATATGGTTCATCCATAAGTGGTGCATGTCCTGGACCATCTTATCCTGACGAAATTTCTTTTCTGCTGGACACTGGGTCCATGCTCCTCTGTCTTGCTGGGATTTCTGAGCAACAGGAGTGATGCTGGGAAAGGACCCAGGGTTGGAAACAGAAATATTTCCATGACTGTGACTGGTAGTAACCTTGTAGAACTACAGAACTAGCACTCACCTGAGCTGCTGAAGCATGGTAGGATGGCTCATACATGCCCTGGGTTAAGAATGAAGCTTTAGTTAGCATTAAGTTTCATTAATCAGCAGGAAAATTCTGTTATGGGTGCCTTTATTTCTGCTTTTTACGTGTTGAGGTCTCAGTGCACAAGGAATGCAAAATGATCATTGAAACTAGAATAAAAGAGGAGCTCTTATCTTCCTCTCCAGTTGGTTTCTCCACTTTTCCCCTGCTTGTCCAGATATTGGGGATCTGGGTTCTTTGGCCATTCTGATGGATCCACTGCTCCTTCCAGATCTCTGCCTGGGAATCCTGTGATTCCTTGGTGACCACCACGAGTCACAAAGTTATGAATTGCTGGATCTCAAGCCACAGAGAAATCCCAAATCAGTCCAGTTGGAAAGCTCAGGGACAGAGTGGAGACATTGCTTTTTGGTGGAAAGAAAATCTTTGGGAAAAGGTGTTTTCTGCTGGGGTCCCCTGCTTTGGCAAGCTAGGAGAGCTTTGCTTCTCCTCTGAGGAACCAACACTGGCCTCAGAGAGATGATTCAGGGTTTATTGGGGAAAAAAAATAAAAATAAAATTTAAAAAAAAAAAAAAGTGGAGGGACAGATTTGGTCCTGCCTGCCTGCTGCTCTTTTACAAAGAGAAAAAGGAGAGCCCAAGCACTCCCCTTCCTCCTGACAGCATTTCCTAACCACATCCAGAGGTGATGCTGGAGCTGGAGGTGGTAGGTGTGGAACTGGCCCCATCTATTGGTCACCAAAGGGATCCAGAGCACAGAGACCTTCAAACTCTGTGGAAATAATGCAAAAAAACCCCAAAAACCCTGCTCATCTACCACTAAAGAGCCCTCAGTTTCCTCTTCTCCCATCAGCTCTGTGGGTGTCACAGCTGCTGGCATGGGTGGGCACCCATCTCCTCCATAAATTAATTGGAATAAACAGCAATTAATTCACCAAAGTTCTTGTCCTTGCCAAGCTGAACACAGCTGGGGGGTTGGAGGAGATGAGCTCTTGAGGTCCCTGCCACCCCTACCACTCTGTGGGGCTTATTGTGGGGGCTTTTCTCCTTCAGAAATCGAGGCTTTGGGATGGGCAAGTGAAATACTGCAGGAAGGAAAAATGGAATGAAATGGAATGGAATAAAAATTAAAAGTAAAAAGTAAAAAAAAAAAAAAAGGAAAAGAAAGAAAAGAAAAGAAAAGAAAAGAAAAGAAAAGAAAAGAAAAGAAAAGAAAAGAAAAGAAAAGAAAAGAAAAGAAAAGAAAAGAAAAGAAAAGAAAAGAAAAATGAAATTAAATTAATTGAAATGAAATAAAAGAAAAATAAATAAATGAAATAAAAGAAAAATAAAATGAAATAAAAATGAAATGAAATAAAATTAAAATGAAATAAAATAAAATAAAAATAAAAAATAAAATAAAAATAAAATAAAAATAAAATAAAAAATAAAATAAAAATGAGATGAAATAAAAATTTAAAAAATAAAACAAAAAAATAAAAATAAAAAAAAATGAAATAAAAAATAAAAAAAAAAATAAAATAAATAATAAAATAAATAATAAAACAAAATCAAACTAAGCTAAACTAGAATAAAAATTAAAAAATAAAATAAAAATAAAATAATAAATAAAAATAAACTAAAATAAAACAAAAAAAAATAAAGTAAAAATAAAAAATAAAACAAAATAATAAAAATAAAATAAAATAAAATAAAAATAAACTAAAAATAAAAATAAAATAATTAAAATAAAATAAAAATTAAAAAAAAAATCAAATAAAATCTAAATAGTGGTGGCTTTTTCACTGATTTACAAGTGAGGGATCCACTCAGCATGGTCTGTAGGAAGAGCTGTGAATCTCGGGGGCCTGGGCTCTGGCCAGGGGGGGATAAAGCTTTCCTTGTGTTCCTGGATAACCCAGATCCTGCAGGAGCTCCTTGGGAAAGGCTGGAACCAAAGGTGAGGAGCAGAAGCAGCTGGGGCACCTGCTCCCAACTGCAGCTCCATGGAGAACCAGTGCCATCTCCTGGTAAAATCCTTTCCCAGGCAGGGAACACACAGCCTGAGCATCCCTGCTGGCTCGGGGGGGTGACACCTGATTTTTAGGCTTGCCTGGGAGAGGAAAATCTCCAGAAAATGCCCCAAGATTGGATTAGCACCAGACTGGGCCTGGGATTGCAGCTGTGATTTGCTAGGCTGATACAGGATAAAAGATTCCTTCTGCCTGGAAGAGCTGGACATCCACCTCTTTTTCCTTCTCCGGGCAGAATTATGGAATTTCCAAAAAAAAAAAACAGGTTGGGATTTCTCAGGAACACTGAGAGGGAGAGCACTGACACAGGAACAAACCAGAGTCCAGCTGGCATTTTGGTCCCATTTTGCTGCTGCCCTGAGAGTGAGATGGAAATTTTGGATCTGAGGTGTGGCTTGGGACCATCCTGGAGGATTTCATCTCATGGGATGCTGAAAAGCAGATCCCTTCAGTCCCAGTTTTTCCCAGCAGTGGGTTCCTTTTCCACTGCAGAAGGCACCACTAGGAATTAATTTCATTAATTAAATGCTCTGCTAAATGAAAACTGATGGATGGACTTCTGGGGCTCAGCTCTAGCTTGAGCCAAAGGGCCAACCAGAGGAGCTGAAAAGACAATAAATTGCATAAACCTCCCCAAATCATCCTCTCCATGGTCTCTGGGGATATTAGCAGCTCCTTGCAGGACACTTCAGCAAAGTGCACATCCCCTGCTCAGAAAATGCAAACCAATGGGCAATAAATGCCCCCTCCAGCTGCAACCCGAAATTAACTTCACATGGACCAACTCACATTATTTAATGTCTTTGTCTGAAGCCAGTTGGTCACCTCCTTTCCAAGGTTCCCCCTCAGGAATCCGGGAAAGGAGTTTTCCAGGAGGTGTGAGCTGTTTCATGGGCACTAGATGGCAGTGACTCTTTATTTTTGGCAGCTCCTGACAGGTGAAGTCCAACTGAGAGTGAGAATTCAGATGAAAATAAAGATTCTCACTAAGGACATCTTGGGGGGGATGCTGGGATGGGTGCTGACTGGTAGTCCAGAGGGACAAGCTGCTTGGTGAAGCTCCTTCTTCAGTGATTAAGAGCAATTTTTGATCAATTTGTTGCAGCATAGTGGGATCTGGGGGCTCTGAAATCCTTTTCCACCTCTGGCCATGGGTACCAGCAGGAGTACAGGACAGAGGGATCCTGCCAGATATTTAGAGCTGTAGCTCCAGGAGCTCTGAAAGCAAATGCAATGGAATAATCTGAGCTCATTCAGCCTCTCTGAGGCCCAGGAAATGTGGAGCTCAACTACAGCCATGAAGAGTCTTGGTTTCTTGGAACACGTGGGTTTGAATCCTCTTCACAGATCATAGAATCATAGAATTGGCTGGGTTGGAAGGGACCTGAGAGATCATCAAGTCCAACCCTTGATCCACGACCACTGTGGTTCCCAGCCCATGGCACTGAGTGCCACATCCAGGCTCTCTGACCTGGCCATCCAGCAGTAAGAGAAATTGCTCCTCTACCACCTCCTTGGTATCCTGCTCCCAAGGGGCTAAAGGACTGACACGTTGGGAATTTTCCTCAGCATCTCTGCTTGCTGCCCTTGCAATGTGCAGCTCTTGGCAAGGCTCAGTAGAAGCTGCTCATCTCCCAGACTCCTGGTGTGGGCTACAAACCAGAGATGGGGCTACAGCTCACCCAGATCTCCCCAGACTGCATTTCCTCCTTCATGGAGCCACCTGTACCAAGCTACCCAAGGAACAGCCCCTTCAGGAATGCTGTCACCATCAATATGGACCTTTCTGCACCCCTGGGCTGGAGGGGGGAGTCATAGAATCATAGAATTGGCTGGGTTGGAAGGGACCTCAGAGATCATCAGGTCCAACCCTTGATTGACTGCTGTGGTTCCCAGCCCATGGCACTGAGTGCCACATCCAGGCTCTTTTTAAATATCTCCAGGGATGGAGAATCCACTGCTTCCCTGGGCAGCCCATTCCAATGTCTGATCACCCTCTCCATAAAGAAATTCTTTCTAATATCCAACCTAAACTTCCCCTGGCACAACTTAAGTCCATGCCCTCTTGTCTTGTTGAAAGTTGCCTGGGAGCAGAGCCCAACCCCCCCTGGCTCCAGCCTCCTTTCAGGGAGTTGTAGAGAGTGATGAGGTCTCCCCTGAGCCTCCTCTTCTCCAGGCTGAACACCCCCAGCTCCCTCAGCCTCTCCTCACAGGACTTGTGCTGGATCCCTTCACAGCCTCCTTGCTCTTCTCTGGACCTGCTCCAGGACCTCAATCTCCTTCCTGACCTGAGGGGCCCAGAACTGGACACAGGACTCGAGCTGTAGCCTCACCAGGGCTGAGTACAGGGGCAGAATCCCTTCCCTGGACCTGCTGGCCACGCTGTTCCTCATCCAGGCCAGGATGCCATTGGCCTTCTTGGCCACCTGAGCACACTGCTGGCTCATGGTCACCTTCCTCTCTCCCCAAACTCCCAGGTCCCTTTTTGCCACTCTGTGCCCAGCCTGGAGCTCCCCATGGGGTTGTTGTGTTGAACCTCATCCCATTGGAATCAGCCCAACTCTCCAGCCTGTCCAGGTCCCTCTGCAGAGCCCTCCTGCCTTCCAGCTGATCCACACTCCCCCCCAGCTTAGTGTCAGCTGTGAATTTGCTGATGATGGACTCAATTCCCCCATCTAAAGACATTAATACAGATTAATATTAATAAATTGTTATTGATATTAATAACAATTAAAGATGTTAAACAGAAAACGTTTGAAGATAAAGATATTAAACAGAGGATGTTTGACCTCCTGGCTGACTTTTCACCAGGGCAGGACTTTGCAGGCAAAGCCATGGAATGCAACTTCCCAAAACCTCTGGGGATCCCTCAGTCACTGTCTTACACTAACAGAGAAAGAAGCAGCAGAATATTTTGCTGGTGACCCCTTTTTTCTTTCTGTAAATCCCACATTTGTTGGGGATGCTTGTGGCCAACTTTGGGAAGCACTAAGTAGAAGAAGTCATTGGTGTTCTGGACTCTACATGTGAGATGCTTCCACACTTCTGAAGACTTCTTCAGTAAGGAGGGGTAGGTTTTGTCACCCACTGTTCACCCATGGAATTCACTGCTGCAAGATCTTGAGTTAAGGCAGCTGCCCACAATTTATTTCAACAGCACAACAGATGCCAGCTATCCTCATTACAAAAGCATAGGGGTTAGAACAGCAAATGAAAAACAAATAGCCAACATCATGACAGGGTGAGGAGCATCCCCATTCCAAGGTGGAAAGCAATCCATTAAAGCTGTGTGTCAAGCAAGATCACTCCCCCAGAGAGCCCTTAATTGGACACAGCTTCTAGATGGTTTTTAAGTCAGGTGGACAAATAATCTGATCAGTTATGGTTGGCCCACTTGTTGCATTCATCCCATGATGTGCTGAGGTTGAAAAGCCTCAGGTGGTGGAAGGAAACCTTCAAGAATCTGGGCTGCAGGCCATGGAGGAACCTCTCTTTCTCTCTTTTTGTTTAACCACCCCCCCTGATATCTTTGAAGACCTGGGCCTGAGATGCTGAGGGCACATCTGAAGGTGATGCTTTGCTTTTGTGGAGCCTGGGTAGGTCCTCTCCTGCTTATGTCCTTGGCTTGGTGTCTGGTGTCTTCCTAGCTCTCCAAGGGGTGAGTTTCCTCTGGGACCTCAAGTGAGCATCTCAGTGTCTCTGAGAGCACAAGGAGCTTGGAGAACAAAAGATGTTGCCCATTGTGCTGTCTGAGGGAGGGAGAGGAGCTGGGGAAGGAAGGGGTCATCTCCCCATGTGAGGGCAATGCCCTCCCCTCTGCAGAGGCAGCACATGAGGATGAGAGGCCAATGCCATACAGACAGTCCTGGGAAAGAAGGAAAAAAAAAGTCTTAAAAAAAAGGCTTTTTTTGATGGTTATGGAACATATAACCCAATTGCCATTTTTACTTGAAAAATTTAAGACGGACTTTTTAAAAACCATCAGAATCCAAATAGCTATTGAAAAAATAACCCTAATCTGTTCCATAGAGTATGGATCTCATAGTGGTTGGGATCATAAGAGCCTACCCTAAGAGCAATGAGAAAATCCAGGGTTTTCCCAGACCCGTTTCAAGAGGGTTTTCCAAACAGTGATGAATATTCCTAACCATCTGACCAAGGAAATAAAAATTCTTCCAAACGAAATGAAAATGGGATCAGCTGATTTGCTTTTGATTCTCTGAGTAAAAGATCGAGCTGGCCAGAGGGATTGTTTTAGCCTAAGAATTTATTTGGGGGGTAGTCAGATCCCTAAACTTTAAATAGGAACTCAGAGCAGCCCTCATGGATGAGTGGGTGATAGTGGGTGCCCACCTGGGATGGAGATTTTTAATTATAGAGGTAATACTATTAATATTCCCCAACTATCCTTCGCATTCAGTGACTCTTCATATACCAGAATGGTGCATGTGGGTGGAAGAAAGAGAAATCCATTTGCAAGCTCACCACTACTTAATCTGGAGCTGTGATCAAGTGCCATCCCTTTGGGAACCACAAAGTTTCCCAGAAAACCAGATCCAATACAAGCCAAGGTTGAACATCCTCAGGGGACCTCCGAAGAGTCTCCAAGGCATGCTGGAGGGGTTATTACAACACTTCTCCAAAGATATAACCTGGAATTATTTGGTTTATCAGAGCATAAATTGCTTTTTCATTTCTTTTAGGGATATTTTTTTTCCTCAGTGGAATCCTGCTACTTGCCTGTGCTGTCTTGAGTTCCTCAGTGTAATCATTAGCTACATATACAAAAGCTTCTGCTTTTACTGGGTTTAATTTTGCTGCTTTTAATCCCATTGGGCTGGTATGATGAGTCAGAACAAATTATAGCTTCTTGACTGATTTCTATCTATTTTATGTTGTACATCTCTTACTCACTGCCTCTCAGCAATGAAACCCTGATATTTTTAATCTGTTCCTCTCCTTCTTTCTTTTTATCCTATTTTTTTTTTTTTTCTGTTTTGACAGAGGGTGACTGGGGCTGAATCCAATTTTTGTGTTTGTGAGTTATTCCCAGCATTAGCCCCACTTTCTTCTTAGATACATTCTGACTCCCTTCCTTTTCTTTTTTTTTTTTTTTTTTTCTTTTATCATCATTCCTGCCCGAGCAGGACAACATTGAGGACACCACCTTTTTTTGGAGTGGTGACAGTCTCTGGGGCAGCCCTGCATGGTGACCAACTGCTTCAAAGGCAACACCTCCAGCCACCTGCACAGGATCCTATCAGTCTTGCTTGCCTGATGGTAATCAAACCCTGATAAGCCTAAACCATCACTGGATTTATTACCCACTTTATTACCATATCCATAAGCTATTTTTTAACCACTATGTTTGACTTGGAAGGTTCCTCCTTTAACAAGAACTGACATTTCCCCTCCTGACCAGATGCTTTAACCTTTCCTTTTCCCTGTTTTTCCCATCTTTCCATCTGCCTCAGCAGAGTTCAGCATTTCATTTTTAATTTTCTGGTTTTCTTTTTAATTCTTCTTTTTAATTCTCCCCTAGCCATGTTCCCCTTGGACCCTGAGAAACCTACACCATATTTCATAGTCCATGGTGTCCCTGTAATCCTCAGTCTAAAGGAAGTGACAGACCACTCTTTTACACCCCAGATGATGCAGAAAGCTTGAAAATTCTTGAAGTCTTTTTTTTTTTTTACCCTCTGCTGGATGTTGTCCATGTTCCCAGGGAGGAGATGTGGTGTTGCATATGCTCAGGGATGTCCTCAGTGATTAATTGCAGGGACTGAGCAATGATGCCCCCCACTTCTTCATGTTGTCCATGATGGAGAATAGCACCAAGAAGGGTTCTCAGGTAGACCAGAAAAGTTGAAAACAGGTTCAAATGATTTGCTGTGGTGGTTGGTTGGTACAAAGCTCATGGGAGTATTTTTTTCTCTACCCATCCAAAGCAACATTACACATCTCAACCCACACAAGTCCATGAGACCTCTTGCAAAACCTATCCTGGAAAAAGAGAAAGGTTTTAACCTTCTCCTATCACCTACCTGCCCCTTGAAAAGCTGCCCATGCCCTTTCTTCACCTGTAACCTTAGACTGGGAAATACCCTCAATAGCTTTACACAAGGTCATCAGAGCCTTTGCTTCAGGGCATTTTCCAACTGTTTAACTTCAGATGAGAGCTTTCCTCAGTCAAACCTCCTAAAACTTAGTGTCCCAGGGAAGCTCCAGGGTTCCCTGTATTCAGATCTGAGCAGGAAGTGTCAGGCAAAAAGACAATTTGGGTAACAATGGCATTTTTTTGTCCTCTCACCAGCAGCTCCCCTACAGCTTCATTTGTTCCAATTGCCCTTCATCCCCAGGTCTTCAAAAGAGCTCCAAGAAGATGGGAGAAATGCAAAGAAATGATGGCAGCTGCTCAAAAATGGAACTTTCTTCAAAAATATAAATGTTTCCAGAAAAAATCCCATTTTTTATGACCTTGCCTACCCCACCTGAATGTATTTGTCTCTTTGTCCATTTCATCCACCTCTTCCCCAAATGTCTGTATCTCCAAATTCAGTTACCAAGTATTCCACTGGTTGATGGATATTTTTGGGTTTCTTCTCAACTCACCAACATCTGGAACTATTCTATTTTGTGCAAACATACATCAAATCTCACGGTGTGCAAATTATTCCAGAAGCCATCTGGCATGTGTGTTTTTGAAAGTTCAGAACCTGGAAAATAAATTACACCTCCAAATAGATTGGATTCCTTAAAACTTGACAAGTTCTGGGAGAAGGAAAGGGAGGCAGAAGGAGTCTGATTGCTGATGTCTGGAGCACCTGTAGTTTATTTCTTGAGGTCTTCTGGATTTGTAGGTTCAGTACTATGCTCTGACCAGTCCACTGAGGGAGACCAAGAGGTGAGGAGAGGATGAGGAAATATCTCAAGAGAGGACTCAGCAGCCATGAAGGTTTTTCCAAGCAAGGGGCTGAAGGTCTCATCCTTCTCCATGCAGGCAGTATTCCCACCATGGCCCATGGATGGAAGCAGAGCAATCCTTTTCCTGAGAAATTCAAGGTTGGGAAATGATGGGTCAAAACCTTCCAGCAGAGCCAGGACTTTAGAACTGACCCAGATATTCCCCACACTCTTCAGTCCCTGCCTGCCGTGGGGACGTGAGGACCAAGGTACTTCTCCCATCCAGTCCACTGGACCATCAGAAGTTCTACCTGAAGATAATAATTCAGAGCCATGAGCAAGCACCTGCCTAAAAACAGAAATAATCTCTGAAGTGGGTCCCACCACAAGCTCCAGCATTTAACCATTAGGAGGTAAAGATGGAAGAGAGGGGAAGTAGCAGTGAGAGGACAAGGGCCAGTGGTTTAACACTTGAAAAGAGGAGATTTAGATTAGGTGTTAGGAAGAAATTCTTCACTAGGAGAGTGGTGAGACCCTGGCCCAGGTTTCCCAGAGAAACTGTGGCTGCCCCATCCCTGGAAGTGTTCCAGACCAGCTTGGATGGGGCTTGGAGCAGCCTGGGCTGGTGGGAGGTGTCCCTGCCCATGCAGGGGGTTTGGAACTGGATGAGCTTTAAGGTCCCTTCCAACCCAAACCATTCTATGATTCTATAATTCTAAGATATTTTCCAAACACTGGATCAGCTCATCCCTGGTGTGATACCAGCAGGGTAACTGCATATGGGTGATCCAGTGCACTGTGAAGACCTAAACACCTTTTTCTCCTGACATGTTTGGAAAGAAACCATGGGAAAAAATAGAAAATTTTTTTTAAATTAAAAATATTTTTTATAAGTTTGAGGAGAAAATTAAAATTTGATTGGAAAAGCAAATCAAAAAACGAAACAAAAAACATTACAGCTGCCAGTGGGGCCAAGCCCTGCAGATTTCATTCCTTTCTTTACTCCACAAAACCAACCAGATTTCTGGATAGGATGGAAACCACGTAGGGCTGTTAGGAGGAAAATTCTTCAAGCCCTGTGATTTCCTTGCTATTCCCATGATAAAACCAACTCCAGCAGAGCCTGGCTCTGCTCTCTGGAAGGATCCAGCCACATACAACCCACATTAAGGGGGTTGTGGGCCTCCATCCATCCATTTCCTCCCCTCCAACTTCCAACCCTGTGGCAAACCCCAGCCTCAGGAAGATAAAAGTTTCAGAAGAGATTAAACTGAATGAAACTAAGTGTACAGGTAAGGAAGAAAGACCTTTTTACTGCATTTCCCTCCTTCCCTCCTGGGAGAAATGGGCTGCAATGGGAGCTCAACCTTTATTAGCCACCAGAGAGGCCAGATGGAACCATAGAATTTTCAGGGTTGGAAGGGACCTTTAAGATCATCTCCTTCCTGACATCTCCCACCAGCTCAGGTTGCTCAGATCCCTGTCCCTTCCAAACTTCCAGGGATGGATGGGGCTTCCACCACCTCTCTGGGCAACCTGTGCCAGTGTCTCACCACCCTCATGGGGAAGAATTTCTTCCTAACATCCAATCTAAATCCATCCTCCTCTTGTTTGAATCCATTCCCCTATGTCCTATCCCTACCTGACATCCTAGTACATAGGAAAGGGGGGGAAGGGATGGTGGGCACTGAGCATCATTGAGATCATTTCCCACTTCACTATTTGCTGCTTAAGCCACTTCATGCCCAAGGCTTGGAAACCACCTTTTAAAGCAATCTGAAGAACTGGAAGATCTGGCTTTAATAGGGGTCCTGCTAAGATGAGGTTGAAAACAAAGAAAATTGTTGCAGCCCTGGCTTTTTCTCCCATACATCATCATGCTCCAAATCTCCTGGCAGAAATCCCTCCCTGGAGTGTCTCTTGGGGTCCATAGAGCACCCAAGATTCATCCATCACCCTGCCTCTTGCAGAGCCTTTCCTCAAAGCAATGTGGATTGTGCAGCCTTCACCAATGCTTACAAAAAAAGGTGAATTTTGTCCCATTTTGAGCCGTGGATTTTGGATGCTGGGCAAGAAACCATCTGCAGGTGTCACTCCTGTACATGAAGTTAATACAAGAGAAGAAAGCCTGGGACAGGTGGCCACCCGGCAACTACATTAAGACATCATAACTTTGACTAATTTGTAAACAGGCTGAAAGAACATCCACCCTCCCTGGAAGGGGGAGAAATGTCTCTTTAAACCCTGGGGATATGACCTCTTGTCCTCTCTGTTTAGAAGAGGGAGGGGAAGGGAAAAAAAAAAAAAAAGGAGAAAAAAAAAAAAAAAAAAAAGAAGGAAGGAGAAAGGGAGAGAAAGTCAAACTTGTTGCCATGTTAAAACCATCCCCCCCAGCATCAGCTTTTGTGATGAAAATGGTCAGGGACACTCTCCAGAGCCTGTTTTTTTCTCTTTGTCATTCAGGCTTTGCAAGGGAGAGCTCCTTTCTGTTTATTTATCAACTTGGATCCCTTGTCAACACCTCACTTGACTGAGGTTTTAACACCTTGGTGGGGTTGAGGGGGGGCAGGATTTGTGCTTTTTTTTTTTAAACTCTCTCAGCCAGTTCTGTCTTTTTTTCTCCCCTGAGCCCAAGCAGCTCTTTCCTTCCCATTTTTTTGTGTCTTCTCTTTGCCTAGGAGTCTCCTACAGCAAAACACCAAACAATTCCCCATCCAACCCTTGCCAGTGAGAGTGATTTTTGGGGTGCCTGAGAGAAATCATTCTTTTTTTCATTATTTACCACCTCTCTGGCCCATCTTATCTTTCCCTCCATCCTTCCTGCTCTCCTCACACACTGGGAAGGGCTGGTACCCAGTGTGAAGCATCACAATGATTTTACCACTGGGATAATTCACATGAAGATGTTTTAAAAAAAAACCAATGCCAAACAGCAATCTAAAAAAATAATTTAAAAAATTAATCTTGTTGCTCTGCACTTTTAAAACACATTTTAAAAGGGCTTGGAGACCTTGAGCAAGGCACTATTAAACAATAAAAGGAGTACCAGTCCAGCAGATGCTCCTACGCATCTTCTCTTCCCAGTTACTGGTTTTAATGTGTCTTAATTAGCTTGGTCTGTGGCTGAAGAGAAGACACTCCAGTCTGGTTAGTTTTTTCAGTCCAGTGCTTGTCAGCACCATCCAGTAATCCCTGTTTAAAATGCATATTGATTTGCAAGCACAAGGCTGAAGCCCAAGATTCAGCTCCAGCGATGGTATCGCTTGGGTTTCAAAGGGCGGTGTCATGAGGGAGTTCACAAAGGGATGAAATCCTGGTTTCAACTTTAATTCTTTTTCCTTTTGTTTGCACCTGCAGCAGGAGTGTGGCTAGCTCTTTGAAAAGGGGTGATTTGAATGGTGTGTTAGAATAGGAGGAGAAATTTCAACATCAGTGCAGCCATGATTTAATAAATAACTGTTTCTGGGATTGATCTTTCTCCAGCACAAGCACTTTGGTTTTCCTCTCTTTTTTTTTTTTTTTCCCTTAATCCAATACATATCCCCTAAAAATAACTTTTATGAAGTGAGATTGGATGGAGCACAGTAAAAAAAATTCCCATTTTAAAGCAAATCCTTATTCTGAGTGGGAATTTGGAAGGAATCTTCCCCAAAAGCTCCTGTGGGAGAAGAGCAATATTCCATCTGTAGTGATGGTGGTTGCAGTACTGCCCTTCAAGGCCAGGTTGGATGGTTCAAGACCAGGTTGGATGGGGCTTGGAACAACTTGGTCTAGTGGGAGGTGTCCCTGTCCATGGCAGGTGGGTTGGAACTAGATGATCTTTAAGGTCCCATCCAACCCAAGCCAGTCTTTAATTCCATGATGCTTTTCCTTCCAACCCAAATCATGCTGTGAGTCTGTGGTTAATGCTGTGAACCACCTTGCTTGACCTCAGTTTTCTACATTTGGGAGCACAGGTGAAGGTAGCTGTCTAAGAAGAAGGGAATGAAAGGGGAGCAGAGACAAGGAACCCCAAAGAACATTTAATTCCTCCTCTGGAAGGCACTTCACTTCCCTGAAGCTCCCTTTAGATATGGACAAAGTTGTTGGTTCCTTTTTAGATGCTGAGACTTGGCAAGGTGGATGTCTCCAGAAAGGGATGCAGGATTTAATCCCAGGAGACAAAATACCAGATCCTAAAATGTTCTTCTCAAAGAAAGCAGATAATTATTATTACTCTGTTGGAAAGATTTCATTGTCCTCAGTTAAAAGCATCTAAAACTGCATCATTCTGGGAATGGTTATTTGGACACAGCACAGCAGGTTTGGGCCCTTAGAGATTCTCTGTTTCCACTGCTGGTTAATAGGTTTTTCATTTGAATCTGTCCTAAAAAAAAATCCACACAAGCAAACACACATTGTACATGCCCAGATTATTTGTACTTTTATTGAATTGGAGTCCCATGGGGAAAATTTCCACTGATCAGCTGCTTCAGTTCCTTTTTGGGGGTTCAGAATCTGGAGTTCTCAACATGCCAGAGAAGCAGAACTGCTCTTTCTGTGCTCAGGGAGTTCAGTTTGCCTCCAAATGGTCAGTTGGCCTTCAAAATAGATTTGTTTTCCCCCTAACCCATCCTGTGGGGATGGGTCACAGCTTCTCCTTCATCTTACTCCTTTGCCAGAAGATGGTCTCCACAAGGTGACTTTGCAACCACCAGGCAACTGCTGCTGGTGGAGACCACCTGGAAAAGTCATCTTCACCTTCAGCAAATGGCCTTGCCAAACAGAGAACTGAGAACAGAGAACTCCCTCAGGAGCTGTGGAGAAGATGCTTGAAGGTGACCAACTCAGTGGGTTTAGGAGGAAGGGAGAAGGAAAGGCAATTTTTATCTTGAACATAGCCAAGCACTGACTTCCTGGGTGCTGCTGCTGAGCCTGGATAAGGTTGTTTGGTTCCCCTCCTGTGATTAGGGGAGATTCAGGTGAAGACCATCCTGTTTCTAGCTGCCACCATCACTCTCAGAAGACATTTTGCAGGGCAAAAGGTCAGGGCCATGGGTGCCACCACCCTGTTCTGTGGGGTGTGCAGGTGACAAGGACATAGCTGTACAGTGACACCGTGCCAGAGCATCCATCCCTCCTCAGCATGCATGGAGGAGGCAAGGGAAGAAGTAGAACCCCCAATTCATTCTCCCACCTTCTAAGGCAAGACCTTACCATTCTTCTGCACTCCAGATCTCCCTGATATTCCACCAGGGACCCAGAGAAAATCCCCTTCCCCATTTTTTCTGAGGTGGGGAAAGGAAACCAGAGCCCTGGTGCTGGAGATCCCAGGCAGTTGGCTGCATTTTGGGTCCCTGCTTTTTTTCTCTCCAGGTTTGTTCTCCTGATGTACCACTAGGTGGGCCAAAGCTACATCAGTGAGAGTCCTACCCCTGCTGCAGAAGAAAGGCATGGCAGGTGTCTGCCTGAGCCTTCCTGCCCAGGGGACATCCAGGAGCTGGGACAGGAGATGGAGAGAAGGAAGAGATGTCAGAAAACTGCAGTTTTCTCCTGGAGTTTTGCTATCCTTGAAGCCCTAGCAGAAATCTATCCTAAAGACATCTCAGGGAGAGCATCCCAGCTGGGACATGACCTGTGTCAGTGAAGTCACTGGCACAAAGTGACATCACAGACTGGCTGGTGGCAAAAGAAAGAGCAAAACCTCCATCAGAAGTTCAAGGCCTGTCCCTAGCACCTCTGGCTTTTCTAAAGGAGGTCATTGGTGGCCAGGACATGTTCCTCAGAGCCTGGTGTGAGAGTGTCAGGCATGCACATCATGAGAGAGGAACCCTCCTCAAAATAACAATTCACCCAAGGTGAAGGAGCAGAAGATCCTCTCTATCAAAGTCCAAAAGGAAGGATCATCACCCACGACAGATCTGCTCTACTCTGCTAAAAGTCTGGCACGCTGCTCTGCAGCTTTCTGGGTTCTTTGTCCCCATGAAAGTGAACACCAGGCCACTTAGCTCATCCTTCCTGTCCTCCTGGAGACAACAATTCAGGGCCAAACACCTGCCTAAAAAGAGAAATAATCTGTGAAGTGGGGCACCCCAGAAGCTCCAGCATTTAACCATGGCAGGACAGATCAGTGCTGATTCCTGTGCTTCATGAGCACTGTGAGCAGAGGGTAGCACCTTGGGGCAGGAATGTTTTGTTGGGAATCCAGGAGCAGCCAAAATGCCAGTTTGCCATTGGCATAGAACCACCTGGGCAGATGGCAACCATAGTCAAAGCTGTTGTAGGCAGAGCTTGTTCTGAGGACATCTTGCAGCTTAAAGAGCTGAGAAACCCACCCTGAAAGTGTTCTTGATTTGGTCATTGCTATCAGGGCCTCCTTAGAGCCCAGGGGAGAGGCAATGGCCTGGGGGCATCTCACCTAACATCTAACCCAGCTCTCTGAAGATTAGGCACCAAGTCTAAACTAGATCCCAGACAAAAAGAAATGCAACTCCAGAAACAATTCACCCCACCTCCCATGGACAAGTCTCTACTGTGGGCTGAATGGCTCAGGTCTCCCCTGCCCCTTTGACCATGGGGATAGCCAACATTTTGTGAGTAGGATTCAGTCAGTTGGACTCCGGTGAGGTGGAACCCAGACTACCAGTGAGTTTGCCACTTTTCCAGAAGTCTTTTCCATCTCCAATACTGACCAGACCCCACTTTTGGACAGCACTGACCTTTCTACAGTAAAAACCAGATGGTCACAGAGAGAGCTGTCTGGAAGAGGGGATATCAACCTACCAGCCAAATCCATCTTTCCACCAGTTCTGCCACTGGATCACATCATGAGCCAGGTGTTACCCATCTCCTGCTTTGTCCTCCACATCTGATGAGATCAATACCAACCTACTTTGCCACTGTTTGTAGTGTTGTGACTTCTGGTCAAGATATATGGATGCGATGGATCTCAGGCTTCAGGGACCTTAAAAAGTGCAAAAGCAAAATGAAAAAGCAGACTGACACACCAGGCTCAGGGCAAAGCCAGGATTCCAGCAACCCATCACCCAGGCATCCAGTATCCCAGCATTTATGTGATATTTTCACAGCATCAGGAGAGGGAGGAGGTTTACTGCTCACAGGATGAATTGCTGTCTGGGTCTCTTGATACCTGTAGCAACTCCTACACAGTATTGAGGTTCTTCAACAAGGTTGGCATTGGGTTGGATGGGCTACAAAGCTGCCTGCTGGGGAGTTACTGGTTGTCACAATCTGCTGCCATGTGGGCTTCTCATTGTGGAAGGGAAAATTGGCCACGGTTTTCTCACAAATTCAAATGTTAAAGAGGAAAGGGGCAGAATGCACTTCTGCCCTCCTCAAAAAAAAAAAAAAAACAACCAAAAAAAAAACCCTTCTGCCCTATGAGGAACCTTCACCAGCTCTGTCTTTGCTCTTGGTGAGGTCTTCTCACCCTCCAGCCATAACAAATCATCTCCATGTAGGGCAGAGGGGGAAGGAGAGCAAGAGAAGTGACATGAAGGGTATTTGAGAAGTGTGACTGAGTGCATGGCACCAGATTGCCTGGATCCCTCCAAACCTCCTCCTGATCTCTTTACATAGACATCTCAGGGGTGGAAGCACCCTGGATGTGCCTTTTTTTGAACACGGACGAGCGCAGCTGTTCCCTCTTGTGACTGCACTGCTCTGTGAAGCAGTCATGTTTCTAAATCCAGCTCTAATTGCACACTCAAGTGGGCCCTGAAGATGCCAGCTGGGCCATCCTCATGAGTAAGCAAGATAGGACCAGCTTGCAATGCCTCCGGAAAGCATTCCAACCCCATGATGATGAGCTCTGCTCCACGTCCTCCCATCCCCTTTTCCCCACGACTGAAGTTATCCACCTCCTCCTGCAGGCTGAGGAACAACCCCATGGCTCTGAGCACGGCCAAGGTTTCCATTTGACACTCACAGTGATGGAAATTCATCTCCTGGGCAAGCCATGGATCAAAACTAGGGTTAACTTTGCTTAGGCAAGGGTGAGAATTGTGGAAAATCTCTGCAAGGATGGTACCAGCTCTACGACGACTGAGATTTGGTGTCTGCCATTGAAGATTCCCAACCCTTCAACCTGGGCTTCTTCCCCCCAGAATTTCTCCCTGGGCACTTCTGAGCAATTCCAACAGCAAGGATACCAAAGCCATGGTGTTGTCACCTCACTGAGGGCCAGATCCTGCCCATGGCCAAGCCTGTGTCTCAAGGCACATCCAAACATTTGGGAGAGAGGAACGGTGAGCCAGGGACCAACCTGGATGAGCTTTGCCAGCTTTTGACATCAGGCCCTCAAACCAACTCTTGGCTGCAGATTTGGGCAGCCAAATGCCAGCAGGCTCAGAGCCTTGAAGCCCCATGGCTGCCTTTTTACCTCCTCTAATGGACTGCAAAATCTGGCCCTTCAAGGGTTCTGGTTCAGAGGTCAGGTTGATAATAGATAACTAATCCACAGCGGTGTTCCCAGTGATGGGAAGAATGATTATAACACCCAGCTACCTTTTTAGCAGGGTAATTAAAAGCAGTTGGTGTCAGAGCAAGGAGCAATGCTGCCTGCTGAAGGAATCAATGCCATCCTCCTTGTCTGTCTGTGAGTGCCTATGACAAAGTGGATTATCTCCATCCTCCCCAACAAGCAGCTGCAAAGCAAAGAGGAAAAAAAGGGAGAGTGGCTGAATTTGTACCTTCAGGTAAAGTTGCCTGATGCTTCCTGGTGGGAGGGGCAAGAGGCTTTGGGGGATGCTTAAATCTCACCCCAGGAACAAAAGGAGAGGGGATTAACTCGACCCCTGGAAGGGATGTGTGTGCTGCCCCTTCCTCCCCCTCCATCCATCCATCCATCCATCCATCCATCCCACTTTGCTGGGACCCCCGTTCCTCGGCGGGTGCTGATGTCTGAGGGTCTCTGTGTGTGTGTGTGTGTGTGTTCCAGTCTGCAGTGTGAGCAATTTCACTTGAAAAGACAGAGAAATCCCCTCCTTTGAAAGTCTCAGCGTTTGGTTCTTTCCAGTAATGCTATAATTGGATGGGATTTTCTCTAATACGGAGGGGAAAGTCCTTAAGATGATTTTTCACACACCACCAAACCTCCTCCTCCTTTTGCCTGGTCCTCCCTTATGCAATCAAATCCCTTCTCCCAGCCTCTTTGCCTCCTCCAGGGGGGATTTTGAGGGGGGAAAGCTGCTGAAAAAGGTGGGGGGGGTGTGGATTTAATACTCTGGATATAATTGCAGCATCAACACCAAGGGGATTTGCTGGGAAAGCCGGGAAGAGCATCCGTTCCTCCTCTGGAAGCGGGGTGATTAGATCTCAGAGCACTTGCCAGAGCTCACATTTGCAATCACTTGTCAACCAAACCCTAAAGAAAATAATCAGGGCCCGACCCCTGCCAAATTCCCAATGATTTAAATATCCCCGAATGAACTGCATTTCTAGTATAATTTCACTAGAATGAATCTATCTCTCCATCTAGCTAAACACAAACATATCTTTATATGTATGCATATAAAGCTCTGCTTGTGTAAATAGGAATATTCCCTACGAAGGGAAAATATATATGCAGCTTCTTAATGAGAAAGAAAATGCATTTTGATTTGAGCTCATGCAAGGTTGCAAGCTTTCCTCCAACAAAGTCATTAAAAATTGTACCTCTCTTTGTTCTGGGCGAGCCACAGAATTTTTTTCTGATTCACAGATAAAATAAAATAAAGACGAGTAAATAAACAAAAATCCCCTCCAGTTCTCTCTCTCTGCTTCACAAAAAAAATAAATAAATAATAAGAAAAAAAAAAAAAGAAAAAAAAAAACAAAAAACACAAACCACAAAGGCAGCCACCACCACAACAACAAAGATCGCATAAAAGGGAATCATCCTTATTCCATGGAAAAAATATCTCCTAGCTGATCCAGTGCCTCCATCCTCTCGTGTTTGCCTCTCCAACCCCTTTTCATCTGACCCAGGGTAAGGAAAGCCTGTCAGCTGGCTGACACTTGCTCACAGATACAGCAAGCTTTAAACAATATGTTCCAGAGGAGCAGCAAATCTAACCATGGACCCACTCCCGAGGAGCTACATCTTTATAATATTATTAATCATCTTGGGGGCTTTTTTTAGGTTGGTTTTTTTTTAGGGTTTTTTTTTTCCCCCCCCACCAAAAACTTGCAGATTTTTATTTTTTTTTTTTTTTGGAACTGCTCGACCCCACCCCAGCTCACACCCCCCCCCCACCACTGAAAGGAGAGAAATTGTTAAAATCTGTAGAGAAAGAAATTTAAAAAAAAAAAAAATCAATTACTAGTGCCCTGTGGGGTGGTGGATGAAGTCGGTTGCAGAAGTGTCTTCTCCAAAGTTCGGGGACTAAAACTCCTGGAAATTGGGATGATCTGGATGAGCCTTAGTGAGATTTGTGTGGAAGAAGTTGATTTCTTTGCAGATGTCTTCAGTGGAGCTTTTGGATCTCTGGGCTGGTGGGGAAGGGGTGTGCATGTCTGTGTGTGTGCGTGCATGTCTGGGTGTAAATCCTCTTTTTCTTTGCTTTTTTTTTTTTTTTTATGAAAAAAAAGGAGGAAGGAAAGGGGGAAAAAAAAAAAAAAAAGAACAAACTGAAAGTTTCTAGAAAGTTAGTTCAAATGTGTCCTGACTGTCACGGTGAGAAAAGGGGGATTTGAGAAGAAGACAGAATGGCAAGAAAGAGTAAATGGAGAAAATAATAATTTTAAAAAAAAAAAAATCACTTTTTTTTTTTTTACCTTTTTTTTTTTTTTTTTTTTCATTTTAGTAGCTTCAACCCAGGGAGTGAAATCCGGGCAGGTTGTTATAGCTACCCAAATCCACAGGGGTCCCCCCTGTCTATTTAAACCCCCTAAATCTTCCTTCCCCTTTTTAAAACTACATTTTATCCCTTGGCTTGTGGGCCAACGTGCCCCCTAATGAGTATTAAAACACTATCTCCTTGCAATTAGCTCATTCCTGACTTCGCGCTCCTGATTGACAGAACAAGCCAAAGCATCAGAATTCTCCCTTTGGCAATAAGTGCTGATTGGGTCCTTTTTAAGAGAGCTACTTCAAACTTTTTTTTTTTTTTCTTTTCTTTTTTTTTTTTTTTTTTTTTTTTTTAATATTTGCCTTCAGTGTCTTGGCTGCGAGAAGAGTTTTTTACCTCTCTCAGATTTTTTTTTTTCCTTGAGAGTAGTAGAGGAAGCAAGAGAGGATTTACCTGGTCGGTGTTGAGTTCACTTCATTTGACTTTTTTTTTTTTTTTTGGGTTGGTTTTTGGTTGTTTTCTTTTTTTTTTAAATTATTGTTGTTATTATTGGTATTATTATTATTAAAATAATCATCCTGCCTCAGAAGAAAGGAAGTTTTTTGGCAACTCTGGTTAAAAAAAAAAAAAAAAAAGAAAGACAACTTTTCATCAATGGCCTCTTTTGGATATTTCCTGTTTCTTTGTGGGTTGAGTCAGGCTCTGTCAAGTTACCCAATCTGGTGGTAAGTTTTATTCTTCTTTTTTTTTTTTTTTTTTTTTCTCTCTCATTTTCATTTATTTTTCCCCTCCTCTGTTTTCGCTGCAACCCCTGCCTTTAAGATGATTTGAAATTCTCCTTTCCTTGCCACTCAGCTAAAGAGGTGGGATTGTTCCAGCGCCAGCAAGTTCTTAGAACCTGCATTTCACCTCTTTTATTTATGCATTCACTTTGTTTATTTTGACTGGGTTATACCTGATCTCTCCTTCTCCTACTGTAAAAGAGAGAGAGCGATCGGAAAGTTATTTTTTTTTTTTTTTAAGTGCTTTGATCCTCTCCTGTGAAGAACAAAAGGCGCTGCCTGAATTAAAGAGATAATGATACAAGTTGACATGAGCATTTCAAGGTGATTTCGAGCTAGTCAGGTGGAAGGAAGGGGGGGAAAAGGATGAAAACTTTACTTTTTCTTTTCTTTTTTTTTTTTTCGTCGCTTTAAGGAATATTTAGAGGGAAAGACGGGGGAAAAATAGGGGAGGAAAAGGAGAAAAAAAAAAGAAAAAGGAGAAAAAAAAAAAAAGAAAAAGGAAAAAATAAAAAAAAAAAAAAAAAAAAGAAAGGAAAAAAAAAAAAGGAAAGAAAAAGGAGGTGAGAACAACCTGGGCTGAAATGCAGAAGGTTCAGAGAGGTGCCGGGCGCTGCTGCGGAGATTTGCGCGCTCCTTTTTCCCCGGGGATAAGGCAGCTTTTAAATTTTATTTTTTTTTTAATTGTCCGCCTCGTAGTTCTTTGATTTTATTCCTTTCTTTTCCGCGCTTTGCACCCTACGCCTTTAAGAGCTTTTTCTTCTCTCTTCCCCCACCCCAAGCAAATGGTGCTGGGCAGGACATGTAACTGCAAGATCTGCTTTAATTACCCCGCGGAGTTAATTGCGCCCAGGGAAGCCCTAGCTCCGTGGGCGAGCGCGTAAAAAGGCGCGGAGCAAGGCAGGGTGGGCTAAGCCGCGGAGGTTCGGCGCTTTGCCGCCGCTTGCGCGGCTGCGGAGAATTCCTCTTTTGGAGAAGGGAACTGGCAGCTCCGCGCAGGCGGAGGGGAAAAGGAGTTGAAGGCGGAGGGGTGGCTGTTTCTCCGCGCCTGGCCCCGGGGGCGGTGGTGTAAATAACTTAGAAGCGTAAAAAAAATAAATAAATAAATAAAAAAAATTAAAAAAAAAAAAATTAAAAAAATAAAAAAATTTAAAAATGAAAAAAAAATAAAAAATTTTAAAAATACAAAAATAAAAAAATTTTAAAAATTAAAAAATAAAAAAATAAAAAATTAATAAAAAATAAAAAAAAATTAAAATTAAAAAAATTTTAAAAAATTTAAAAAATTTAAAAAAAAAATTAAAAAGCAAAATGCTACTAATAATGATAATTAATATATTTTTTTAAGCCCATTTAAATCTCTGCCGCCCACTCCCCCCCCACCTCCCCCCCACCCCCCCAAACCCACCCCCCAAGGGGCGGTAGCGAGGTGCGGGGGGCCGCGGGTTCGGTACCTCCGCGCTTGCCGGCGGTGAGGAGGTTGAGGGTGTTGAAGGCAGCTCCTGCAACTATTTCAGGTATGTCTGAAAAGCAGGGAATTCGTTGGGATGGGGAGCAAAAGCAATAAAATGCAAATGGGCTCTTGGGAAGGCAGGCGAAGGAGACAGCACCTGGCCGGGGAGTCATTAAAAAGCAATTTTTTATTCCCAGCCACCGTCTAACTTATAATTAGAAACTCCTCTTGCGTGCCTGATTGGAGAAGGAAACGCATTCCTCTAATACCAAAAGAAATATTCTTCTGTCACCCAGCGAGGTGGCTGTGTCCCCCCCTTTTCCCAGGGTCCCCCCCTTTTCCCAGGGTCCCCCCCCAATCCCTGGGGCTGGGAGAGGTTGGAGAGGGAAATGCAAGGAAATTGGGAGTGGAGAAAGGGACAGGAAGGTTGTTGGTTTTTTTTTTTCAAGCCAGGACATCAGGTGTGCTCTGAGGGTGATTACCTCAGCGGGGTGATTCTTGATTTTTTTTTTTAGGGGGGGGGATAAGGGGTGTTTCCTCTCCTCCTCCTCCTCGCTCCTCCTTTTTTCCATCTTTTCCCCGTGCTCACCACCGGTTCTTTCTCCAGGATAGAAAACACATTCCCCTGCTACTCCCCTCCCTCCCACCCATCCATCCCCTTTAGGCCATGGAAATGCAAAGAAGGTTTGGATTGGGGTGGGGGAGTCTGGGGAGAAGCCAGGTTCTGTTTTCTGATTGCCTAAATTACCCCCCCGACCCATCTACTCCCCCCTTTTCCCCCTTCTTTATTTATCCTCAAGCAGGTTATAAACCCATGGGCATCCCCAGGGCCTGGAGATTGGGTGAAGGGGGGGTGGGGGGGATGGAAGGTGACACAGGGGTGTCCCAGGGCCCCCCATGCACATCTCAATATTGAGGGTGCAGTTTCTCTTCTCCTCACCCAGGACAGTTTGTTTCCAAACCAGATGATTTAACAGATCAATCGTGCTTCTTGATTTTTATTTTCATTTAATTTTGTACTTGTCTTTCTTTGGAGGTTTGGTTTGTGGTTTGTTTTGGGGTGGGTTTTTGGTTTTGTTTTTTTTTTTTTTGAGGGGGATGGAATTTTTTGGTTTGGTGGTGCAAGCAACAAACATCTCAGACACTTCTGTTTAAAGCTTCCTTGATATTAGCTCACAGCAACTTCACTCCTCACAGCAGAAAATCTGTAATTTACCCTCTCCAAATTGTGCCTCCCCACAAATAATCATTCCTAATTAAAGCTGAAATTCATCCTAAACCCCACGGAGCCAGGGCTGCTCACACTGCTTTCAGAATCCAGATAATTTGAGTAAAAGCAGGGACCGAGGAACAATATTCTCTTGTAGGTTTTGATGATTTATTCTCCCAAAAGGAAGAAATTAGAGGAAAGCACCAAATGTGTGTTGGTCAGGTGGAGTAAGTGGGTCTGTGGCTATTACTGTAATTTCTGGTTGCCTTTAAATAGAGCTCTGTAAAAACTGCTGTCTCCTCCATGGCACAGGGGCACATCTTTAAAATCAGGCCATGTGGTGCTGGTGGCTCTTGCCCATCCCCAGAGCTGTGGTCCCTCTGGAAAAAATTCCTTGGAGCATTTTGGAAAAGATCCCTGGGAGAGGTGATGCTCCCATGCTCCGTCCCCATCCAATGCAGTGAGGGAGGGGAGAAAGCTAGGAGAGCTTCTTAAAAACAGAAAATTCCCAAAATGATGTCTTTTAGAAAGGGAAGAAATTAGCTTTAAAGAGAATCATTTGAAAAATCAGATGAGGGCATCGGTTTCCCTTTGGAAAGGATGGGGCAGGTTTTTAGGGATGTGTTGGAGTGATTTATTGTGGCTCAGTAACCCCACAGGACCTCTTCAGGAGCAGCAAAGCTCATCCTAAAGGAGCTACTGGGAGCAGCAACAGGCTCTTCCACACCCAGGGGGCCAGATTAAGAGTAAAAATGAGGGTGGTTTTTTTCTACATTTTTTTTTTCCCTCCCCAATTGTTAGTGCTGTTCATTTTTGGGTTTGTTTAAAAAAAAAAAAAGCAACAAAAACCAGACTGGAGTGAGTGAAAGAAGGCTTAGGAAATTCAGAAGTGAAATTTAGGAGCAGGGGAGGGATGGATGTAACCTGTCCCCTGTCTTGTGGGATCCTGGGGTTCCGTGCAGCCACAGGAGCAGCACAAAATTAAAACTTCTCTCAGATAACTTGCATTGCCTTGGCTTGGGTGATTGCACACAGAATGGAAAAAGCTTTTTATTTTATATTTTAACCAGTGGCATGAGGTCTGACTTGGTCTGAGGACAGCCAGAGTGTGTTATACAGGAAGGAGAAAGGTTTGACTCAGGGGGTAAAGGAAAAAACAGCATTAAGTATTAAATCAGAGCTTCAGTGCTGGGGATCTTAACCTCCTGTAGCCCAGGACATTGGTGGAAGGGGGAGATGATCATGGAAAAATAATTCTGGGCATCTAGGACCTCAAACATCATTCTTCCTGGGGTAAGAAGCAGCTTGGTGCATGCTGAGGGAGGCAGATGGTCAAAGCATGTGTCTGGAGAGGTTCTGGAAGAGGATATCCCACTGGATAGGTAGGATTTGGGTGGGACCTTGTGGTGGCAATGCTTTGGGGTTCCATGTCTGTCCTTTCCTGTGTTCTGCTGGTCCTGGTGGAGCTCCTGTCTCCTCTGCTGCTCTCTGTAACTCCTCCATCCCATCCCGTGTGGGGTGGGATGAGCTTGAGCCCATAACAAGAGTTATGATTGACCCCATAACAAAGAGGGCAAGGAGATGGGAGAGAATCAACATCAGGACTGCAGGGTGACTGGAGGGGCCAGGCTGGTAACTGGAAAGTGGGCCTGTAGGATGTGTTTTAGGAATATTTTCCCAACTGTGACCTGTGTTGGCTTCTTAGTGCTTATTCCCCAAGACTGGTGGCAAAATCTCTGTGGGTTGAATCATCAATGTAAGGTGAAGCTGGCCCAAGCCTGTGATGTCCTGCAGGAGCCACTTCAGGATGGTTGGAGAGAGCGATCTAAAAGATCTTTCCATCTCTATTTTTCTTTTTTTTTTCTTCTTTTTTGTTTTGGTTTGGTTTGGTTTGGGGTTTTTTTTTGCCATTCAGGAAATGTAAATGCATGGGAGCAGGGTGGGAGGGAGCCTTGCCAAGGGAAAGACAAGTAGCCTGGTGGCATCACTCCAGCAATAGGCAGGTGCAACACCTGAACCTCTCCCTGTCAGACTTTGATGGCATCACCTCAAGAAAAGCAGAGCAGGGATGAAGTCCTGGCTCGTGACCTCCTTCAGGTCTCTCCTGATGATTTGCATCCCGAGGTGGGGGTGGGTAGAAGCATCCCCTGAGAAACTCCCTTCTCCTTTCTTTGCAAATGCTGGAGGACCAAAAGCTGAGTCTTGGCAGGCTCTGAACTTGAGAAAGCAAAGCTGGGGTTTGGCAGAGAGCAACCCTGTTAAGTGAGAGATGATCATCATCCTTCGTTAGCCAGGAGGGAGGCAGAGCCCTGGGAAGGTCACCCAAGGGACAGCCTGAGCCGTGTGCCTTGGCACCAGAACTCCTAAAGCAATCTCTAGAGCTGGGAAATATGAATTGCATCTCTCCACTTCTCCTCCTCTGGAGGGGAAAGAGAGAATTTGAGGCTTTTTTGGAGTTTTCCAAGGCGGTGACGTTCGTCCCCAGCTCCTCTGCCCAGGTGGCTGCACGTGGTGCAATTCCCTAGCACCCATCCCTCTCCCACCCTTGCCCCAAGGCTTGGGAATTGTCTTGCTGTACGTGTGCCTCTGTTCCAGCACTGTCTCACACATGGCCCAGCTCTGCCAAGCAAGGGATGATGTTTTATCAGAGCAGCAGTGGATGGGGTCGGGTTGGGAGGGACCTTTAAAAGTCACCTAATCCAACCCCAACCCTGCAGTGAGCAGGGACATCTTCCACTACGTCAGGTTGTAAGGACATCTTCCACTACATCAGGTTGTAAGGACATCTTCCACTACATCAGGTTGTAGGGACATTTTCCACTACGTCAGGTTGTAGGGACATCTTCCACTATATCACATTGCTCAGAGTGAGAAAAATCCCATTTATGGAATCATAGAATCATAGAAGAGCTGGGGCTGGAAGGGACTTCTAAAAGTCTTCTAGTCCAACCCCCCTGCAGTGAGCAGGGACATTTTCCACTCCATCAGGTTGCCCAGAGCCCCATCTAACCTGCCCTGAGATGTTTCCAGGGATGGGACTTCTACCACCTTTCTGGGGAGCCTTGGGCCAGTGTCTCACCACCCTCCCAGCAAAAAATTTCTTCTTTACATCTAGCTGAATCTCCCCTCTTTCAATTTAAAACCCTCACCCCTTGTCCTGCCGCGGCAGCCCTGCTGAAAAGTTTGTTCCCATCTTTCTTTTCTACCCTCTTGAAGTACTGAAAGGCTGCAATATGTTCTTCCCAGAACCTTCTGGGAACCCCAACTCCCTCAGCCTGTCTCAATCTCAGAGCTTCTCAAGCCCCCTGATCATCTCCTGGCTTTCTCTGGATTTGTTCCAACAGCTCAATGTCCTTCTTTTCCTGTGACCGCCCCCCCCCAGAACTGGATATAGTACCCCAGGAAAGGTCTCACCAGAGAAAAGCAGAGGAGGGAAATCACACACTGCCAGTTTTTGTCCAGTTTTTCATCTACCAGTATCCCCCCAAGTCCTTTTCCACAGGGCTGCTCTCAAGCTCTTCATCCCTCAGCTATCAACTCACCCACCAGCTTGGATTTTCTGGAGCATAGCATGGGGGATTTGCATCCAAGAAATGAGATAGAGGATAGTTGGGTCTGAAGGATCTTGGTGTGTAGATGTAAATGGTATGAAACAGTCCTTGCCTGGTCCCTGTGAAGGTTGTAGTGTGCAAAGAATAAGAGAAATATTTCCCCATCTGTTTTTTTCACGGTGGGACTGGAGAAACAGATTCTAATGGTATTTACATTGCTCCTGGTATAGCCCAGGCTGTGCTGAGGAGACTAAATGACAGGGCCAAGATCACACAAGAAGCTTTGCTTGCTGCAGGCATTGAAAATCTTACAAATTTCTTACCAGGAAACCCCTGATTCAGGCACAGGGAGGGCTGGGACCTTTCTAGAGAGCACAGTGAGTGCTACAGGGGAGCTCTCATCTCCTCAGATTTTAGACTGGTCATATAAAATTGTGTTATCTTTTTACATAGCCATTGATTTATTTTTTTTTTCCTTTCAGTTTTAAGAGGACTTTATTAGATAAGCAAACCTGAAACTTGATATTCAAAGCATTGAACAAAGCCATTGCTTGACACAAGAAAGCCCTTCCTAAGATGTGGGAAAGTGAAGCATTTCGCTCAGGGAGTCCCAGAGGCAAAATATCTCCTTTACAGACATTTGCAGACCTCTAAGACTTCTCACCTGAAAAACTCTGAGCACCTACTAATATGGCTTAAGCTCTGGCAGGTGTCCAGGTGACATTTTGCTTTTCCCAAACTTGGGTCTACAGCTTGAGCTGCTGGAGGTAGAGTAGTTTGAACAGGGTGTGTGTGTGGGGGGGGGGGGTGTAGCCCTGTTTTCTGTTGCCCAAAAAAAAAAAGGGACTTTCTGACTTTTCCCTCTGAAGTATCAGGCTGGAAGAGCCTTTTGCTTTGAGTCTGTGGTGTCTCCTGGAAAAGCAAAGTCAAGGACTGCTGATTGTGCCAAGGGAAATGAATCATAGAATCCCAGAATGCCAGGTTGGAAGGGGCCTCAAGGGTCATCTGGTCCAACCCTTCTAATATTATTATTATGGGAGATGTCTCAGTACCTCGTGGAGATAAAACTTCAAGCTTTCCAAAGTGGGGGAATCCACCACTGCCCCTGGGAGACCATTCCAGTGTCTGTCTGTCCTCAAGGACATGAGGGAAATGAAGGTGACTCACTGGTGTCTCCATCTCAAATCCATGGGATCCCTTTCCTCCTTGCATCCCTCTCCCTGCAACTGGGATGAGCCAACCCCACTCCAAGCTTCTGCTTTTCCAGACAGGACCTGTCAGTCTCTACACCTCAGTGCTGGTGCTCAGCACATCTGCAAAACATCATGGAAAGGAGAGTTTTTTGGGGTGCTAGATCTCTCGAGGAGCAGATGGTTTTGCTTTGCATGTATGGGATTGCAAAAAAAACCCAACAGGGCGACCAGGGCAACTTGATACATCCTCTTCCCCGTCCTTGCTCAGCTTTTGTTGCTTGCAGTTCCTCGAGTGCATGATTCAGACAAGCCAGCCACATTTCCAAGGCCTTTGTTGGGAATAATGACAGCACTTAACTAGCATTGCACAAGTGTGGAGAATCCTCCAGGCTCTGAGTCACTCATGGATGCTCCATTTGGAGAGCTGAGCTGTAGCCAGGAGGATGGATGCAGTTGGTTGCATGAGGAGCTGAGTCTCACCCCCAGGGTCTCCTGCAAGTAGGGGTGGACTGGTCCTACATCTGTGTTGAAATTTCCTTTCCTGAGCAGGACTGGATTCATGAGCTTGCTCTGGATCCCCAAGGAAAAACCTTGTGGGGCCAAAGAGTGCAGCTTTTTGGGGAGGTGGCCCATGTGGGGGGTCTGGAGACCATTGCTGCTGAAGGAGAAGGGCTTTCTAGGCTCAAAATAAGCACCCACTCTCTTCTGGGGATGGGGAGCATTGTGCTTTCTGCCCAGTCAGGTGCTGGGGTGATGGTGCCAGTGAAAACCAGTGAAATATCATGGAAAGGAAGAGAATGGTGGGGTGGGAAGTATTGGCCAGAGCATGTGTGTCTTGTCCACATGCTCAGATAAGGTTGGATGGGGCCTCACAGCAAGAGCCATTCCCATCCCCCCTCACTAACCCCATCTCTGCTTGACTGACATTACTGAGAGCCAAATGAAGGCTCAGGGTCTGTAAGAGCCAAGACAGTTGAGGTTTAAAGGAGATGAACATGCAGGAATGTCTGTGAAGGCAGAAGACCTTCCATGATATATCCACCAAGGTTTTGCTGGGTCAGGCCCAAGGTTAGACTTGCAGAAAAGCCACCCCTGACACTGTCTATTCCAGCTGTTTCCATCTAACTGAGGCTTTTCACCCCTGCTGTCCCTTTCAAAGTGGCAAGGGTTGCTTTAAGTCTTGTTCTCCCCTTAGCACAACCTGTGAAAATTCATCAGTTCAAGAGTCCACTCCGAATTCTGCTGGTGCTTGCCAAAAACAAGGGAAGGAGAACCAATATGTTAACTGCCTTGCTCTGAACTCCTAACATAGGGCACTGCTTTTAAAAGCAGCCTGTAAACCAGGGGAGAGCATTCTGCATCACAAAGATGTTGTCTCTTTTCCTTGTTTGTCACCTGCATATTCAGAGTTTCCTTCCCACTTGGATGTTGCTGATACCCAGAGAGCACTTTGCATTTGTAGAGCCATCAAAGAAGCTCAGGGTCCCTTTGGTCTCCTCATCACAGTTTCTGTTCTGGTGTAAATAATACTCTGTTTTGCTTTCTATGGGCATAGTGATAATCCTTAGCAGGGATGCTGTTACTCTCTTCCAACACGGATGTTACTCCACACTCTATAGCTGTGAAATGGTTTTTGGGTTTTTTTATTTTGCACCTTTTCTCTTATTGCATCTTTAAGGCCAGGTTGGATGAGGCTTGGAGCAACCTGGGCTGGCAGGAGGTGTCCTTGCCCATGGCAGGGGAGTTGGAACAAGATGATCTTTAAGGTCCCTTCCAACCCAAACCAGGCTCTGATTCTATGATTTTTGCACACCCTCAGGCTTCATCAACAAGGTCACATCATAGTGTGCTGACTGGTTCCCTTCTCACACCAGAAGCCTCACAAAGCATCCCAGGTGTTTGGGATGACCATTTCTCCTCTTCCTTCCATGGGGGGCTCTGGAGGACCAAAGTGCTTCAGAGCATCTTTTCCTGAAAGGCTCAGGGCCTGCCTCAGAAATTTCTTGAGCCCAGATCTCTATATTTCTGCCCTGGTTTCATGTCTGTCACAGATTAGGAAAACACTCCTGGTCACCATGCATCAATCCTTCTGGCCAATTGAAGCATGTCTTCCAGAAAAGACACCTAGTCCAAAAAAACCTTTGCCTGGGTTCCCATCAGCTGCCCATGAGCAGGTCCTTCTTCCAGACAGGATGCTCAGTGGCATCCTGGTTGTCCTCAGAGACCTGTCAGGGATTGTCCACAATCCACTGGTGGTTGGTGGTGTCCACAATCCCTCCTTTCTCAGCAGCAGGTGGAGGCAGATCAAGAAACCCTTAGAGCATCTCAGTGGGACCTGGTGACTCTTGCAGACAACTGAGCAAAGTCTTGGGGTGAAATTTATTTTACTTGTTACATATCAGCAATTTTGATGTCTCCATCCAAGCCAAGTGCTCTTGGCTCCTTTCATTGATGAGAAGTGAACACTTCTGCTGCAATTTATGTCCCAGTGCTTTGGTTGAGCCTGGTTGGTTAAATTCTCTGTGACTGTAGAGGGACTGAGTGCACCAGCTCAAAGATCTCTCCACCACCATCATCCAGATTTAGTCAGGTTATCCCCAAGGCAGGGAATCCTCTTTGAGAGTTTACACATTTGCCTATTTCCTAGCTGTTAAAACATTCCCATTTCCTGACATAAATTCACACTTCTAAAATAGAGTAATGGACTTTATCTCCATCTTTTACTTGTATTTTAATAAGCTCTTTAGTGTGCAGGACTCATTGGTTTATTGGAATGGGGTTAAACCTCTCTAAAAATCCCCTCTCTTCAGCAAATTCATATCACCTTATATTTTATCATGTCCCAGCTGTGTATTTTGCAGCTTTCTCTGCAATATATTTAATCCTGTCTCTAATCCAGCAAACTAATCCTGAGCACAACTCCATCATGCTCCTGCTCCTTCTCCCCAAGTGCATCCAATGTCTCCCACCATCCTCTGACCACATCTGCAGTTCATTCTGTCAAACTTGTAATAATTCTTTATTAGTAGTAAAAAAAATTGAGATAAATTGAATTTTATCTCAAAATTTAATATATATATAATGGCTTTCTTGCTTCTCTATCTTGACAGTTATCTCAGCAGAGGACATGGCCACTTCCTAATGCCAGAGTTGCCTCTGCATTTTGGAGCATTCCTCTGGCTCTTTTTTCCCTTCCAGTTCTCCACAACCAAAAGCTTTTCTCTTTCCCCATGTCTCCATCTCTTCATGTCACTTTCTGGGTTTGTATCTCCTTTCCATCTCTGCTGGAAGATGTGGGGGGGTTTTTTGAGGTTTGGCACCTTCAGCTTTCTGGGACAGAGGAACAAGAAAAGCCAGAGCCCACCTCTGCTACAGCCCAGCAGAAATGAAACCAAAGAGCACTGAGCAAAGCAGGGAGTTTCTTCTGCTTCCAAAAGGGTTCACCTTGTCTAATAGAGATATTTACCAAGGGGTGGGAAGGCAGAATTAAAAATCCTTGAACAGTTGCCAAGCCTACCATTCAGTGTGTCCCTTTGCCTCCAGAAGAACAACAATAGAGCCTGTTGCTAGACAGTGTTGTGTGGCCTGACAAAAAGCAACTCTAAATCCTTTGCAGGCTGAGGGACATGCTTAAACCCTTCTATTTTATTTATTTTTATTATGAGTCTACAGTAGCCAGGAAAAAATGGGAGAGTCAGCTCTTGCTGGAGAGGTAGGACCCCATCCAAAGCCCACTGAAGACTGGGGAAACACCAGTGTGCATCAGATAGGATTTGTAAAATTTACTGGGAGACCCACGTTTCCTTTAGAGGCATAAAAATCTGGTTCATGGGAAGGAGTCACCATCCCTGGAGTTATTTAAAAGTCATACAGACATAGCACTTAGGGGGGTGGTTTAGTTGAGGACCTGCCAGTGTTAGGTTAATGGGTGGACTCAATGAACCTGAAAGTCTTTTCCAGCCAAGGTCATTCTGTGATTCCTATCCCCTTCCCCTGCAGGAAAGAATCATCTTGCAGCTTTAAGAGTCTCCAGCCAGGCTTCCTTTTAGAGTCATTGGTGAGAAATAGGATGCAACTCAGATGATATATGTTAGACATTTACTTTGGGATGAGATGAATCACATCCCAGCCATTCCAGTTTTCTCACCATTGCCTGCAAGAGGATCTTGGATGATTAGGCCAGACAATGATATCTTCTAGTAGACAGATGAATCAAGGTGTGTTTTGGGTTTTTTTTTTTGTTTTTTTTTTCTTCGTTCTTGAAGGCTAGGAGCATCCAGGCATTTTGTGATCTACCTAGACATGCAGAATATTGGAAGACCTTTTTGAAAGTGCCGGTGGGCATCATCTGACATTTTTAGCAACCAAATTAATTTTAAAAACCCATCACATGAAGTCTTGCTCTTGCATTCCACATCCATAGAGTAGAGCAGAGCAAAAATCCCACCTCTCAGAAGGGTAATAAAAAAATTCTTCGGAAGTAATGATTTGTTTTTTGCACATTCTTCCATTGGAAGAGCAGTCCAGATGCATTTATCCTGAAATAATTTACCTTGCTGATCCAGAACATGAAATCTAGGTATTTCATTAGATCCCACATACCACAGGAGTGCTGCCTCTCCTTGTGAATTTGTAATGGTGATGGAGAGCTGCCCAGAAGGTTCTGTGACCCCTCTGAAGATGTGTAGGACCTAGGAAGATGGACTAAAAGTGTCTGAAGTGTGATTGATATAGTCTATTATGTTCTGGCAGTGAGGGATCCAGGGACTGGGAAGCTCACAGCCCATCCACCAGCTGGCTTGAACAACTTGTGTTGATTTTTTACATTCCCATTCCCAAAGAGTGTAAATCTACAGAGAAAGAAAGTGGTAGCCTGATCTCCAGGGCCTGAAAGCTGTTTTGCTATAGCATTAGCAGAGGTGTGGTTTGGTCACCATCTGGAAGGATTTGAGGGTAGAAGTGCTCAGACAAAAGAGTAAGTGGAAAAGGACAGAAGAAGTCAAGTGCAGGCCAATTAGACACATAAATCTTGCTTTGTGCCATGGACTTATTGACTGCATTGCTGCAGCCTGATCACTAAACTGATTTTATTGAGCTGCCCCTTGTCAGTGGGTTGTGGTGACTGGTCCATGAATACCCTGAGCTCATTCTGAATGTGAGGAGAAGTGGATTAGCCCTGTTGCTTTTATTGAAGTGCTGATTTCTCCCCCGCATGCCTTAGGGAGAAGTTAAGCAGCACAGTTTTAGCTGTCTAACTATTAGGCACCTTAGGTTAATTGAGATGCATCCCACTGTGGGTTGGCAATAATAGATAGAACAGGTTCTACCATCATTAAATCATTGGATCCAAAAAATCATCTCATCCACCCTCATGTGCCCTGGGCTGGATTAAATACACCTAAAGCAGGAGAAGTAATGGGCATGAGAGGTAGTTAGCCCTGAGTCATTACTAACAAGAATATCATCTAGAAAATGAAGGACCTCACCAGACCTCACTTTTTTCTAACAGGACAGGTCATGGATATTAGTGGATTGATTGCAAAGCCTGGATGTCACAACAGAAGACTTGAGGGCACAGTGGGAAGTAGCTGTTGCCTGAAAGAGTATAAAGTCCAGACAGATGGGGCAAACAACTGAGTTGAAAGAGAATAGATAAGACACATTAGCAGAAGATTGGGAATCAGACAGGGAAATGCTAATTCAGTGGCCACTGAAATCCTTGGTGCAACTTGCCCACAGGCATATGGGAAGTCTGTGATAGAAACCAGGCTCGAGTCCATCTGCCCTGCTGACACTTTGTGGAGTCTCAGGCTGTTGGTGAATGAAGGATTCAGGCTCAGTCCTCATCCCAGGCAGTGTTGTTAGTACAGCTTTCTAACAGCTCTACTAAAATCCTAAGTCAAAACTGTAACATGGTTTAAGCACTGGGTTTGGTTAGTGGTTGGTAGTTAGGGTGATGGTTGGACTGGATGACCTTGAAGGTCTGTTCCAACCAGAGTGATTCTGTTTGCCAGGAGTGTCTACAAACTGCACTACAGAAATAATTCAAGAGTTCTATTGTCTAGCATGTGTTTACAGCCAGAGATACAGTGGTGGTCTCTGCCACCAACAGTGATGCTGGTGGGTGGCTCCTGTTGCCTCTAACACTGGTAGTCAGGCAGAATAAATTAAGAAATTCTGTCCTGCCCACAAGCTCCAGAAATAAAGCAATATATCCTCTTGTTTGGATACCTGCATGCAAGAGAACTGTTTTGTCCACCTCTGGCACAAGAAGGTTAGAGAACCTGGCAAGACCTTGGCCATCCAATGAATTGCAGACTCTGATAAACCAAGAAAAAAGAAAAAGTCAGTGGCTAAAACACACCCTTAGGACAGGGGATATCTGGTCACATCCCTTCTTTACCTTCCACAGCCCTAAACAAATATCTTGGTGACCTGGACAGTGGAGAATCAGGAAGAAAATGGGAAAGATTATGTTTTCTTACAGTCTTTGCACACATCCCATTCCAATATCAGCATGGAGTCAGTGAGCAGAGCCCAAGGTAGAGGAGGAGAAGCTGTGCTGGAGTTACATTTGACTCACTGTTTAAAAAAAAAAAATAAAGCAGTGAGAATAACAGCCGAAGCAGCTGTACACAAGTGAGTCAGTACAACAGAGACCAAGAGTGAAGCTGAGGTTTGTTCACCGTGTTGTAGAGACGTACACAATGCTTACGCACTGCAGCCACGCTGAGCAGGATTCATCACACTCTATCTCAGAGCTGGACATCTGATCTGAGGGAGTCATCTCAGCTCCCTTTCTAGTCAATGAAGGAAGGCTGAGACTTCCTAAAACTGATTTATCAGCCCAATGTTTGCTGCCAGTCCTCGGATGTTGGTGATGAAGAGACCCAAGATCACTGAGCTGGGTACCTGACTTAAGGGTGAATGAGTTTAGGTCAAAGGCTCTGACTCCACCATGCCTAAATCTTTAGGCTCATCCTGTGAGACCCCAGGGACAAGGAATTTGTGTTTAGAGTCATAGAATTTCCAGGGTTGGAAGGGACTTTTAAGATCATCTCATTCCAACCCCCCTGCCATGGCCAGGGACACCTCCCACCAGATTAGGTTGCTCAGAGCCCCATCCAGCCTGGCCTTAAAAACTTTCAGAGATGGGGCTTCCACCACCTCTCTGGGCAACCTTTACCCCCATGGGGAAGAACTTCTTCCCAACTCCCAATCTAAATCTCCCATCCTTTAGTTTGAATCCATTCCCCCATGTCCCATCCCTACCTGACATCCTAAAAACTCCCTCACAGCTTTCTTGTAGGATTTCTTCAAGTCTGTCCTCTGGTTTTCCATGGTGCTAGCCTACAAGAAAGGTGCTGTTGCAGAAGCATAGCTGCTCAAAGAAATAGTTATTTGGATGGGGTTTTGTAACCAGTAATGAGTTTCTAAGTGGAGGTATCAAGACAGAGACCACCCTCAAGTCCAATCATGATTCCAGAGTCCCTGTGGCAAGAGTCACCAACTCACACTGTCTATCCCTCAGCTTTAGATTTTCAAGGTTCTGCTGACCTTGCTGATAAAATCTGTACAAATTTATTCACACACTTGCACAGTCTAGTCCTCAGATTCACAGACTGTTTCTTCTGCTGTTTGGTTTATCTGAAATTTCCTTGATCTTAAAGTTGTCAGGAGGGATGCCTAGGATTTTCTTTTGATGTCAGAAGGTTATGGTGGCACCATTATATTGGAAGAGGGAGAGAAGTGATGTGAACACCACTCTATACTGCCTAAATGCCAAGTCTCTACCTAGGTTTTGCTATTGAAACTGTCTGGCTGCTAAGGTAGGCATGAACTCAGCCTTAGGCACTGCTATGCTAAGTTAGACTTTATTATTAATATTAGGAGAGAATAGATGGAGACACCTCAGGTGTAATTTGTGTAATTTTCAACAGGTATTGGCCCCTTCTCTGTGAAATTAAGGCCCTTCCAAAGTGTGTTTTATATGCAGACCTTTAATTGTATGGGGAGAGCTTGTGCAAAGGGACTGAGGTCCCTCAGGCCATGCCCTTTGTGGTCCCAGAGGGACTGGGGGCATGGAGGGACTTGTGGAAGAGTTCTCAGACACCTTGCTCCTCTAATCCATCTCTTAGAGCTGGTTTCTGCATGAACCAAGGCTTAAGCCATTCTGCTTCTCCCCCTAATGATATTTGGACCTAGTGCCCTAATGAGCTTCATTTGGCACAGGTCCTCAAAGGTACTGGATACCCACAAGACTCCCAAAAAAAGGCGTTTAAGTAGAGGAAAGCCATGGCCAGTGCCCTCCCAGAGGGACAGGCTGCAGTGTGGATGCATGCATGTGTGTGTAATATTCCCTGGACATCATAAATCCAGACAGAAGGACAGACATGTCAGAGTTCACAAGCTTCAGTGCCCACCGAATAATCCTTTGCTCTATTTATTTTTTTTTTTCTTAACCCATTTATCTCCTGTTTACTCCTCATTCTGACTCTGATCTGTGGGAGGAAGGAGAGTGTGGGTCATGCCACAAATCTCTTGATAGACATCTTGCATCATCTGACTGAAGAAGAGATGAAGGGAATCAATTTTCTCATGAGGTTCATGGGGGATGGAAGTTCTTGGAAGATCCATGCTTCCTGGCCATGGCTTATCTCCCATTCCAGGACACAAATCATTGTGTTCTTCATCTGGTGGTGTGGCTGTCCACTGCAGATGTTCTCACAGAGCTTCAGAAGATAGAGTGAAGGAAAATACTGCAGGCTTTGTGAGCCAGCTGAGCAAGGGTGAAGAAATGGGCCAACCTCCCTGGTGGACTAGAGACAGCAGCTCCCAGAGACATCTCCTAGGAAAGTCCAGGTAACAATTACTTTGAGGATTCTTTGGTGAGAAAAAGTAGCTACAATGGAAGAAGATAGTTGTAAACATATATAAATCACATGCCTATGTGTACATATGTATATGCATAGATGGGGACATGTACTGTCCCTCTCCTTAGCTTTAGATTCTACTCCAAGGACAAATTGAGCTCCAGGGGAAACTTCTCTTGACTTCAGCAGGCTTTGGAGCAATCTCCTTGTCTTCTCTCTTCAACTCTGAACTCCTTTAGGTCTTGATCCTGCAAGTTGCTTCATACTTTGATTCCGGGCCAGGAAAGTGCTGCTGAGTTTTGTGTTTATCTGTAAATACCTGGGCAGTTCTCTCCATTTGCTGTGCACAGGCACCAAGCTGGGTCACACAGGTTGAGATCAAGCCCGAGAGCAGGGAGAGTCTTTCCTGTGTTGGGCTGATACATAGCACATGATTATATGTGCTATCAGGGACATGTAGTAATAATGTATGTAAATTACAGACATATCTCAGTCCCATCTCCTACCCCATCACACAGGAGAGAGAAGGAACCCAGTTAAGGCTTGTACATATCTGACAACATGCAGCAAAACTTGGCCAGGAGCTGGATGGGGTTTTGGGGCATGCAAAGGCAGAACTGCAGATTTTTTTCCGTGGATCCTAATGGGTTTCAGCACTTGCAAAATCCATCTATCTACCACCTTTCCTCATCTGCACCCAGGTCTTAGATACACGGGTTTAAGCGGAGAACTTCAGCTCTGAGCTCCAGAAGTTTCTGGCTGAATCTCCAGGATTGGCCAAGACTCAATCGATACGAATAATTGATTAGGTGGTTCTGTTGGAACAGCATAATCTGTTGGCTAGGGCGTGCTGCTGAGATTGGAGAAAGTTGGGTTCCAAACCCTGCTTCAAAATCAAGCAGAGGAAACTTCTGCAGCTCATTTTCCCATCCAATGGGCAAGGGCCCTAACCACGAAGTTGCTGACTCCAAGGATAAAGGGGACATTGCGTCCTCTAACTTCACTTTGGGAATGGCACCCTAGGGGATGGGCACATGAACAAATTACCACGAGGTAAGTTAGGGTGTGAGCTAATAAGATGCCAGTTTTTTCTGTGGTAACTGCCCGTGTGAATGCTCTTAGCCTGCAATGCATGCAAGGTGGTTCATATATACCAGGGGGGAAGAACGTTCACATGGGTGTTCACATGGCTCACACCCTGGTTTGACTCCCAGCTACTTGGGTCTGTGCCTCTAACCTCAACACCCTTGAGAATCCATCCTGGAAAAAAAAAACAATTAAAAATTAAAAAAGAAAAAAAAAAAATCATCAAATTCTTCTGCTTTACAAAAACCCCAAATCTCCCATTTCTGCTTTTCCAATTATCATTATTTCCAATTATAATTATCCTGGCATTCTTGGTTTGCCAGAAAGGATTTGCTGAGCTTGACTCCACGCATTGTTTTGGAAGAACAGTAACACTTCAGATCCTTGTTGGCCACCTTTAGCCAACATGGACAGATTGTCTACTGACCCCTACAAACTTTACCTACCTCAGAGTCAGAGACCTTCTGGGCCCTGATATATTAATATTCTCATTTCTCACAGCCAGGCCCCAAGCTCTGAAGATGTTTAAACATGCAGAGATACAAAATTAGACACATAAACCACTCTTTAGCCATTGGAGAAAAGGTGGTGTGGTTGTGAGATGAGCAGTGCTTGCAGATTGCCTTGAGGTCATTGGGTGCTCAGAGCTTTTTCATGCCCTTCCCATAGGCCTGGGAAATGCCCAGAAAGGAAGGCAGAAGCCCTGAAAAGAAGACCTTGATTTAATTTCTTGGCATACTGGTCTGGGAGCCTTGAAGGGTTGCAGAGATAGAAAACTTTGCCTAGGAGGAGGCTGAGCATAGCTGTTCATCAACCCAGGTGGCTGAACTGGGGAAAATACCTTTGAGAGGTTCCAGGAACTACACCCAGTGTTCCAATTAAAAAAAAAAAACAAACGCAAAAAACCCCAAAACAACAAACAAAATAAATAAAATTAAATAAATAAATAAATAAATAAAACAAAAAAAAACCCAAACAAAAAAAAACCACCAAAAAACCCCAACCAAATAAATAAAACACTTGCTTGTGTAGTGGGACCTTGTCTCATGATGCTCCCAAAGGCTGGCTGACTCAAGCTGTCTCCTTCCAGTGAGATGGGGAGGACTCAGTTCATCCTTGAAGCTGTTCCAGCAACCTGGGCCAACTCCATTCTGAAGACAGAGCTTTCCCAGAGAGTTTGAGGATGCTTTTTGTTTCCAGGCATACGAGGAACACTCAGTTGGGTGACAGCACACTCCTGTAACAGACCTCTGGATGGAATTCACTCACTTAATTTTAGCTATGTAATGCTGAACTACCTGAGCTAATCATCTCACCTCCCTCTAGAAAGATGGGCATCTTCTGAAGGCGATTCATCCTTCCTGAGATGGGTATCTTTTTAGTGGATGTGATGAATCACTGTCTGGAGTTGCCTATCTTTCTCCATCCACTCTAGAAACAGCCTAAACACCTACCTTTTAGACAGCTAAAGTTGGGAGGTTTGACTGAGTGCCTCAACACCCAACAAATGTCATTGATGTGATGCCAACTTGTCTCTGGAAGGTTTTTATCCCTATTTTAAGAGTGGCTGATGAGAAGCCTGAAGTGTTTGTCAGCTCCTTGACCTTCCTTGGTGATTTTGCCTGGAGATAAGAAGGAAAAGACCCACATCCTCTCTGCTTCCAACAGCACAGCTCTTCCAATTTGGGCACATTAATAAATTGGAGTAGGTGCTGCTGTGCAGAGTTACTTCAGGAGAAATTAAAAGCTTGTCCTGGAAAAATTGAAACTGAATGGGAAGGTAGGTCTACTTGAAAGGCCAAAAAGGGCTCAGAAAGAAATGAAAAAGACCCCCTTTCCCATGGGAAGTGAGTTTTATATTCTGAGCTGTATATTCTGTCCTGAGGTAGATGCAGAACCTGCCAGTTTTTAGCTTTGAGGTGAACACCAAGGCCAAAAACAAGATTCAGGAGGATTTTGCAATAGGATTTTTCAAGGCAATCTTTAGAGATATTAGAAATATCCAGGATTTTTGTTGTTAATGACAACAGGGTGATGTTTGGTGTTTTTAAAATTTTATTTCTGGGCTTAAAGTGACATCTGGTTATTGAAGGCCAGGATAAGATTCATGCAAGGAAACAATTTTCCACAAATGCCTGGTGCAGGGAACTTCTATTTTCATCTGGAGCAGCTGGTTCTGGCCACTCTAAGAAAGGGCTACTGGCCTCAGGTCTCTTAATTCACATTTTTCTGTAGGATTGGAGAATTGTTACCAGCTTGGTGTATGAGGTGCTAATCCATTTATCCCTGCCATGGGGCCACCGAGATCTTTGTAGAGAACACAGGAGCCATTTTTCATCAGGGCAGCTGATGGTTTGTATTTTTATTTCAAAAGAAATTGCCAACTTCTACGACTTCAGCTCCTCTCTCACTTACTGGTGAACTTTTTTGTGTGTGTTCCTACATTGCCCATGAGAAGGGTGGAATTCATCTTAGCAAGACCTATCCTAAACACTTATCTTAGCCCAGAGCAACTTGCTCTTCTGAAGCCCTGATTCCTCTGTTCTGAGCTCAGAGGGGGTCTTGGGGATATCAGAAACTGGATTTCTAACTTCTAGGTGACTACAGAGAGATTTGATGAACTCTCCTCCAGGTGTGACCATTGGTTTCTGCCATGAGCACTCATGAAATTTCTATCCTGGTGAATCAAGGGGTTTGTGGGGTTTTTTGGGTTTTTTTGGTTGGTTGGTTGGTTGTTGTTTGTTGTTTTTTTTTTCAAATCTGTTGAAGTCCTGCAGCCTTGGGAACCTGTTTAAAGTTGGAATGGTGTGAACTGGCAGAGCTCTATAGCCTGGAGGATGGGGGCTGCAGCTGACTAATATCCCATCAATGGTGTTAGAGTGCAGAGATGGAATATGAGGTCATGGTGGCTGAGGAAGCCACGGGAGCTTCATGCACAGTGTTATGGCCTGAGAAGTTTACTAGTACCTACACGTCTCTTCTAAGTCTAATTGTAGCAACCCTGACTCCAGGGAAGTTGTTGGTTTTTTTGTTTTTTTTTTTTTTTTAAAACCAGAAATGAATCTCTGGAAGCTTCCTTCTTGCTTTACTTCGAATCTCTACAGTGAGAAAGTCTCTGTCTCCAGACTGATTTCATAAGCATGAACCTCAGCATTTCATTAGGCTTTTGGGGATGTGTGTTCAGATGAGGCAACCTGGAAGCAGGGAGATTTCCTCAGCACATCCTTAGTAAATGAGAGATGTCATTGCAATTTATGGGGCTCTGCAGAGCATGGGTCTGACCTTCAAAGTCCCACGGTGATTTTATTTTTTTTTTTTAATGGTGATTACCCCATTCTTACACTTATGGCAAAAGTGATAAAAATTGAATTTCTAATCCAATGCAAATTTTCAGTTTTGCAAAACTGAAATAAAATAGACCTCATTCTTTCTCTAACTGAAACATTCAGATCTTCAGCATAATGCTGGTCCATGTGCTAGGGCTTTCTTCTAAATAGTGAGAGCCTGGTCCCAGAGATGACCTGGGCACCTCTGCAGTCCAGGATATATATCTATGTATATAAATAAGGTTTAATTGCAAAACACTCCATGTGCAGTGGATTTAGTAGTCAGAAGTTTATCTATTGGACCTTTTCAGGTGCAGACATCTGTGTCTATATGTCTCAGTCTGTCAGCTGAATCCAATCCTGAGAATACTCCAGCAGTAGGTGACTGATTGCTCAACCCATTTGAAAGAGGGTCTGGGATGTAAGGCTCCATAATTTCATTTCTTAGGATGACAATGAGGAATTCACCATGTTTTTCCTTACTCATCCAAGCAGCTTCTATGGAATTGAAATGCATTTTTGGGGAAGAGCTTTCAGTTGTGAACTTGAAGCTGTCAAGAGGGAGACCTCCATCCTCAAGAATCCATCCTTTCTCTTGGTGGACTTGGGATTACATCAGCTTCACTGTACTTCAGGTCTAGCTCTGAGCTGAATCTGGCTGGTTTCAGTCATCCATGCTGCTATTTCACTGCTAGATTAAAAAAAAACCTCTAATGTAATCCATGTATCTGGTTGGGAGTTTCTCTCCTGCTAAATCATTTCAAGAGTGCCCTGTGGACCTCTGGAGGTTGGGGGAACAAAAGCTTCTGTGTTCTGTCCTGGGCTTGGGGAGGTGAGCAAATCTCTTCTTCTGATGAGGTTGCTCCTGATCATGTTTGGCTTCTACCTGGGCAGCAGACAACATAGATGTGACTGGGGTGGGAAATAATGGTCAGTGTCTCACTTGGAAGATGTCTCTTCTAGCAGCAAAGAGGTTGTGTTTCAGCTAGCTGGACTGTCATAGACCTTTGGTGGCCTTCATTTGTTGTTTCCTGGCTCAGAAGCAGAAGTGCTATCGATTTATTTATAATTTAATTCATTTCTAAGAAATAAATGCATTTTATTGCTTTCTACTAAACTCTAGCTCTGTTGCAAGGGATGCTGGCTGCCACCAGACTTCTTGCTGCTTGATGCAAATAGCTCCTAATGGTTTAAGATCCCAAGGCAGGGGGGGTTTGGACCTAGATGATCTTTAAGGTCCCTTCCAACCCTGACAGTTCTATGATTCTAAGATGAAAAAAAAAAAAAAAAAAGAAATCAGGAATTTAGGGGTTTTATTTTCATCACTTCATTTGTGCAAACTGGAGGTCCATGGGGGAAGATGGACTGATGGCAGCATCTCCAAGCAGAGAGGTGTTTCAGTGGGACTGCTCCCTCCCGTCCATACAACTTTTAGACAATTTTGTACTGCCTGAGGCTTTCGGAGGAATTAGAATCCAGGTCTAAGGGTTTTTACCTGTGTGTGGAAGCTATAGCAAATTAAACTCATGATTGAGTTTCTGCGGTGCAACAAGTTACCACACATCAGCTGACCCTTGGTAGCTGTCTGCATGCTCACTGCTAGCCTACAGCAAGTCAGGTAATTAGACTTTGCTTACCCACAATAAAAAAGGGTTAATTTAAATCACATTTGCCAGCATTTGCTGTAGGCTAGGAATCCACATATGTAGGATTGCTGTGGGTCAACTAGCAGGTAGTAATTTGAGCTCCACTTGCTTGACCATGAGATTGAGCCTTCAGTGGAGACCTGAATTCATGGTCCAGTGGTGTCTGTGTGCTGATCCCTTCAGGATGTGCCCTAGGACATCCATGTTCAGACTTCTGCAACAGAAACATCTCTTTTGTCTCCTCCATTGCCAATAAAGAGGAGAAATGGATGACTATAGTGAGATGTTTTTCTCGCTCTAATGGTGTTTAAAAAAAAACCCAGAACATAAAAACAAATTGAACCATGTCCTAAAATGCCTTATTTCTCTTAATTGTTGAAAAAAATATGGGTGACTTGCTCAATTGTAGAGCCCTCCATTGCAAATGTCACCAACTAGAGAATAGAATCCCAGTTCCCAGTGCACACTGAGGGATCCATTTTGTTGCAGACCATAATCATTGAATCATAGAATCACAGAATGGTTTGGGTTGGAAGGGACTTTAAAGATCATGCAGTTTCAACCCCCCTGCAAGGGCAGGGACACCTTCCACTAGATCAGGTTGCCCAAGACCCCATCCAGCCTGATCTTCAACAGGGATGGGGCAGCCACAGCTTCTTTGGGCAACCTGGGCCAGTGTTTCATGACCTTCAAATTAAACAATTTCTTCCTAATGTCCAACCTCAATCTCCCTTCTTCCAGTTTTAACCCATTTCCCTTGTCCTCTCCCTACCCCCCCATGTCCAAAGCCCTCCCCCAGCTTTCTTGTAGCCCCTTCAGATATTGGAAGGTTGCTCTGAGCTCCCCTGGGAGCCTCCTCTTCTCCAGGCTGAACAACCCCAATCCCTCAGCCTGGCTTCCCAGGGAGGTGCTCAGCCCTCTGAGCATTTCAGTGGCTCTGCTCTGGACACCTTCCAGGAGCTCTGTGTCCTTCTGAGCTTGGGGACTCCAGAACTGGACCCAGAACTCCATGTAGGGTCCCTGAAGGGCAGAGCAGAGGGGGAGAATCCCCTCCCTGTGCTGCTCTCTGTGCTTCTGCTGATGCAGCCCAGGACCTGGTTGGTTTCTGGGCTGCAGGCACACACTGATGCCTCATGTTGAGCTTCTGCTCCACCACCACCCCCAAGTCCTTCTCCTCAGAGCTGTTTTCAATCCTTTCTCCTCCCAACCTGATCTCATTTGGGGCTTTCCACCTGTCCCTCCAAAAGGGCTCCCCAAAGATCCTGTGTCACATCTGCCAATCCCACAACCATGTCTCAGAAACTCTGCCCAAAATGTAGAGTGATTTTCCCCCTTTCAAAGAAGTATGAGTAACTTCTGAGTAGATCATTCAAATGCACATACTGTCAACTGGCTTTATTTGAGGGTTGGTATGGGATAGGTAGCACTTAAATATATTTACAGTCCAGGTTGCTACGTGATGATGTTCCATGTAGGTAAATCATCAGTGATTTCTGTACACGTTCTATAGTTGTCTGGGATGACTCAGAGAACTGGAGATTCTCTGCAGCCTGCAGTTTCTGCCTTCATAAGTGCCAAAATAATAGAACTGGTCAAAGTCCAAGGTAGTGAGTGCTCTGAGTACTTGAGTCCTGTGTCCAGTTCTGGGCCCCTCAGTTCAGGAAGGAGATTGAGGTACTGGAGCAGGTCCAGAGAAGAGCAAGGAGGCTGTGAAGGGATCCAGCACAAGTCCTGTGAGGAGAGGCTGAGGGAGCTGGGGGTGTTCAGCCTGGAGAAGAGGAGGCTCAGGGGAGACCTCATCACTCTCTACAACTCCCTGAAAGGAGGCTGGAGCCAGGGGGGGGTTGGGCTCTTTCAATCAGACAAGAGGGCTGGAGAATTTTTTCCTAATATCTGACCTAAACCTTCCTTGCCAGAGCTTCTGCCAGGGGAGGTTTGGGTTGGAGATTAGGAAGAAATTCTTTCCAGAGAGGGTGATCAGATATTGGAATGGGCTGCCCAGGGAGGGGGTGGATTCTCCATCCCTGGAGGTTTTTAAGAAGAGACTGAATGTGGCACTGAGTGCCATGGGCTGGGACCCACAGGGGGAGTGGATGAAGGGTTGGAGTTGGTGAGCCCAGAGCTCCTTTCCAACCCAAATGATTCTATGATTCTGTAGCTGGGTACCTGAGAGTTGTAGAAATAATGTCCTGACATATGTCCCGACAGAAAAAAACCAAAAGGGTAAAAATCAGAGTCTTTTCTTTCCCTACCACAGGTAACCCTTTCTGTCATCTCACTTTTGTAATGCCTTATTTCTGGTACAATCTTAAGCAAAGGAAAGGAGGAAGACTTTAGCTCTATGCTGTACATAGTGAATTTTCAAGCTGCACATTACCAGTCCTGTCTGAGAGTTTGATGCATTTGGTTATCCATAGATGTCTAAATCCATGTGAGATTTCCCTGGAGCCCACGTGCTGCTCCAGAGGGGTCCAGATCTCCTACAGATCCCACATCATATCTGCAAGCCTTAACATATAGGGTCTTTCATGTGGAAATATCTAGGAAATTGGTGCCTAAGCTTCAGATTCAGATATTCTCTTTGGGGTTTCTACAATATGGACATCAATGCCCACCTCGTTTTCTGAGTCCCACTACAGTTGAAGGAGAGTTAAGATTCCACATAGTCATGTACACACAAGTATTTAGTGCCATTCAGGATGCTTAATGTCATCTGAGGTATCTGAATGCTTTAGAAAGGCAGGCTGGAGCCAGGAGGATCTGTAAAGCACCTCAAAAGGTACTCACCACACCTATGCTTAAGCAATTGAATTCCACCCTGAGAATTTAGTGTGATAAACTAAGTGAAAAAAAAAAATCAAGATCATTTCAAGAAGGAACATTGAATTTCTCCTAAAAAACATGTCAGCAGGCTTGCTTCAGAATATCTACTTCCAACTGTGGTATTGTGTGTGAGAATAATACCTAAATTATGTGCAGAACTGAACAATTCTGATGGCAATGGGAATGATAGTTGAGAGGTCTCTAGCCTGGCCATGGAGCCCTTGCCTGTACCAGGACATATTGGGAGTTTTTGAGTGTGGAGTCAGTGAGCTGAAATATAAAAGAATTATCCATCTTCTTGAGTTTTGCTTCAGGTAATTTGGCTCAGGTTTAGCCTCTGTTCAGGGAAGTAGAAATTGGTTTTGTCAGTGGATGTGTGGTGATGAAAGAAGAGCACAGTTTCCAGAAAGCAGTAATCTAGCACCAGTCATCAATTTCAAGTTGATTTTAAATGCTTTTCCCTTTGAAGAGTAACCCAATATTCCTTATTTAGATCTGATGACTGTTGGAGGTGAAAATTAACCTGTTGGTCTTACCTAGATGGATAAATTGTGGTGCTGCACAGGATAATACTAAATTTACTACCACAGCAGCTGGGCTGAAGTTAAAGGCAGGTGGGTTATCAAAGTATTTATCATCACTTGTGAGAAAAAAATGCATTATCTTTAGATGACAGAATGAGCCACAGAATGAGGGAATGGTTTGGGTTGGAAGGGACCTTAAAGACCACCAAGTCCCAGTCACCCTGCCATAGGGAGGGGGCAATGTTCTTGCCAATGCAATATCTTTTCTTTGACTCGAGATGTTGCCAGCCATGAGGAGCACTGTGACATCCCTGCATGGCCTCAATTTAATCCAGTGGCCAAGTGGAAGGAAGAGACTTAAACCTTACATGTTTCCCACTTGGTGTAGGCTAAGGGAATGTGTGTGGACAGTTGCAGCAGCTCTGCTGGCAGGCAGGAACTTGTCAATTACCTGAGCTCATTCATCCTGAGCCAATACCTTGCTTCTCATCACCTTGGTGAGTAAACAGAGGGAAGTAGGGGCTCTACCTCCACATTTATGAAAAGTGTTGCCATGCCAACCTGCACAACTTCACACAGGTCCACGTGAGCAGCTCAGCTATGCACAGGCATGCATCCTTCCACCCCAGTGTGAAATGCAAGGTGATGGGAAAGAAGAACCCAGAGGATCCGATGCACTTGAATTGAGCTGATGGGATGATATGGCTCCAGAGTGCACCTGGACAGCTCTATTCCATCCCATGCTCATGCCAGGAAGATATTGACAAACTGGAGGGTATTCAAAGAGCCAGAGGGCTGAAAGGACTGATGCTGATGAGCAAAGATTAGCAAATACTCATCCAGGCTAGAAAATGATATGATGATAACTCTGAAAATATTCATGTCAAGGAAAGCAAGGAGGAATCATTCCATGAGGGACCAGTGGATGGAGGGCAATGGTTTTAAATTCAAGAAGAATTGACTTGGATCAGATGTTAGGAAAAAGTTCTTTCCCATGAGGGCAGTGGGAAAATGGCAGAGGTTGCCCAGAGGGGTGGTTGAGGCCTCATCCCTGGAGATGTTCAAGGTGAGGCTTGAGGAGGCTCTGAGCACCCTGATCTGGGTGAGGGTGTCCCTGCTGACTGCAGGGCTTGGACTGGGTCCAACCCTTTAGGAGTCCCTTCCAACCCAAATTATTCTATGAATCTATAACCTGTAGAAGGAAAGAAAAATGGAAACCAGTTAGGTTAGAGAAAAAGCCATTTTTCTGATACCCCAGGCTGTGTACAAAGAGACCTTTCAGTACTTAAAAGGGCTTAAAAGACAGACAGGGATAGACTTCTTAGCAAGATCTCTAGTGATAGGATAAGGGTTCATGGTTTTAAACTAAAACAGGGGAGATTCAGACTGTATATAAATAAGAAAATGAGGATGGTGAAACACTGGCCCAGGTTGCCCAGAGAGGTGGTAGAAGCCCCATCTCTGGAAACATTCCAGGTCTGGTTAGATGGGGCTCTGGGCAACCCGATCTAGTTGAAGATGTCCCTGCTCACTGCAGGAGGATTGGACCAGATGACCTTTAGAAGTCCCTTCCAGCCCCAACTCTTCTATGATTCCACAAATGGGATTTTTCTAACTTAGGTGCTGAAGGCTGAATCACTCCCTGAAAGTCTTTTCTTCCACCAAAGTCAGTAGGACATGGATGAGTAGAGGTGACTATATTTTTACATTTTAGCTGGCTTATGTTAGATGGGATCCTACCTGAGCTATGAATGTTCATTTGAGAAGCTCCAGAGTATATAAAGAGAGATAATATTTTTGTCAGAGACCCTAAGCTAAGGTCAATGCTTCATTTTAGATTTTCATAAGTGAAGAAGACAGGAAGGAGTGATCTCCTGCCACTTGCCTAGGCTAGGACCTGGATATCCCCCTCTTTTGGATATCAATCCAATGTGAGATGGTAATTTTCTCAACTGCCCAGTCTTACAGAGTGTGAAAGGGTTGATGGAAAATAAAATGGTGTGAAACAGCAGATGTAAAATGACTCCAGGATCAACACTACTTAAGCACTGTGCTACTTCTCTCATTAGCACTTTGCTGAAAGGTTGGGCAACCAGCATGCTCATGCAATCAAAGAGCTGGTGTTAGGGGCTCCTCAAAGGATGTGGAAACTGGCCAAAAGAATGCATATGGTTGGGGGAAAAGGTCAGAGTTTATTGACTGCCTTGGCAAGATGCAGAGAGAAGAAGGGAATATGTAACTTACGAAGTCATCTTTGGGGTCTCCAAGACTTTGTTGAAGATCCAATGGGGCATCAGCCATGGAGTTTCCATCAATGTTTGGCTCACTGGGTAAATGTAGAGGTATGAAGTAAGGAGGGGGGATTTTCTCATCACTGTCAAAGCAGGATAAGCATCTTTAGAGACAGACTGGCTGCTAAATGCCTTGAAGGACCCTAAGTCCTTGTTTTCTGAGAGCTCAGGAGTGCTGCTGTTTGACACCCCCTGAGGATCTTTCTTCTCTCAAAGCTGAGAGACATCCCTGCCTTCCTGCAGTGTTATATTACATTCTGTATTGCTCCAAAATGCATTGGATTGGGATTTATCCAGAAAGCTGCAGAGGATGGAGTCTGGGTGAACTACATCTGTGGTGATTTCCTTCCAGCTGAGACAAGCTCAGGAGCAAGAATCTCACATTTCCCATCCAGCTGGAGACCGAATACATGAACAGATCCTCCCCATCCCTTCTCTTAGGGCTCATGGGGTTTGCATTTGGGGTTACTCCTTGAGACCCTCATGGTCCTTAGGCAGTAACTCTGTTAGGTGAGTCAAAAATGGAGCCTCCACCCCGTTGGCCAAGCTCTGCTGAACTTGTCTCAGCTAGAAGTCACTGTTTGCATATTTTACCATAGCTACTGGAATATGATTGATTCCAGGCTGAGGTGTGACATGCAGCTTCCTAGCTCATATAAGCAAATTTACTTAGTGAATTTGGATTGCCTCCCAGCTGCTGAATTATCCAAGAGAGATAGACTACTATTTGATTTGATTTGATTTTTGCCTCTACCTTCATGATCTTTTATTCCAAGATCTGGGGTGCACCAGGAGCCATGACCTCAGACACCCAACATTTGGGTCTGAAGCAATCCTTTTGCTCAGTGTTGGCCTATCAATCCCATCTAACTGACCTGATGCCTCCTCTCACAACCCAAGGTAGGAACTGTTTTAGGCACATGGCAGGAATTCTGTCATGCAACAGCATTCCCCAGATTCCTTAAACAGTTCCAAGAAGCTCCAAGGTTATTATCAATTATGCTAGTGTGCAGATTACTCCCTGCTCTGTCACCTTATCAGTAACAGAGTCATAAAGCTGGCCTTTGTGATTCTTATCTCCTCACTTTGATCAAATCCCTGCATCTTGATTGGGCACTAAATTGATCTTGTCTCTGCTGTGTGGGTACCCAAGAGCAGTTACTTGGCAGCAGCTCTGCATGGTGTAAAAAAAAAAAATATTAAAAATGACCAAGATCCTGATTTATTTTATCGAAAGCCCTGGCAAAACTCTTGAAGCCAACCTTTGCCAGGAGATAGTGCTTTCACTCAGACTGAAGTGATGAGCATAGAATGAAAGGAAAGGAACCTACAAAATGCCTTTCAAGTTCCATTCCTCAGGAGCTGAGCTCCTGGGTCAGATGAGGACAGCCTGTTCTGGGTTTGTTTCTCCTGGGACAATGTATGTGAGAGCTGAGACCTCTTGAATTCAGTCTTTCTGCCAGGGGACAGCTTGACCACATGATTCTTGACTTGTCTCTATGAAAGAAAAAGGGAAGAACTAGGAGAAAAGGCAACCTGATGACTGACATTCTCCAAAGTTAGGGTGCTTGATTTGACTGCCCCACTGGTTTCTTTTCATGTTTCTTTTAACACACTTGCAATCAGAAGCTTCCAACTGGTTTTAAAGGGGATCTGATATAAGAAAACACTAAAGTGTAATGACCACATGCAACAGTGATTGAGTAAAGTGAATATGAGAGCTCAGAACTCCTGAGCTGTATTTGTGGAACTGTCTCAAAGGTTAATGTCTGCTCAAGACTATTGCCTTCAGCTCTATGAATACCAGATATTAAGCACCTGGGGGCTGCTTCTTCCCTGGGTTCATCTGTGTTTTCTATGTACTTGTGCTTTGCAGGCTGAATTTGGCCTGTTGGTCATCATTCAAGATGCTATCATAGAAAGAATCACAGAATCACAGAATTACCTTGGTTGGAAAAGACCTTCAAGAGGGAGGCCAACCATTAACCTAACACTGACAAGTCCTTAACTAAACCACACCCCTAAGCACTCTGTCTATGACTCTTAAATACTTCCAGGGATAGGTGAAACCATGTCACTTAAAACATGAATTTGTGCAAAGACACAGAAGTGACACCTTGCTACTCTTCATTTCCTAACTCAGGATATTGTATCATGCTTTTGTTTGCTTTCCCTTCAAGCCACCTTCAACCATCTGCAGAGGTAGAGGCTTCTTAGAAGACTTTTAATTGGTGATCTCTTCTCAGGAATAGGCTTTGGACCAAATGGATCAGGCTATGGAACAAACCTTCCATCTAGTGCATGAAGTGCCCACTGTTATCTGCAACAGCTAAGACATCCCAGTAGAGTTTTGCTGACTTTTTCTTCTGAAGAAACAGGACCCTCAGTGAACAAACTTTGAATTAAATCCCTAGGTGGATGATTAGTATTGGTCAGGTAAAGCTGAATATAAATTTATTGCAAGTTTTACTTGAAAGGTGTTTCGTTGTTTTGGCTTGGTTTAACTCCTGGAGATTTTCATCTTTCTAAATGATGAAAGTTTTAATATGTTTAGAATAGAAGGATAATTTTTTTCTGAGTAGGGTCCAATTTTTTTCTGAGTAGGGTCTGATGTTACAGTCTAACACAGGACAACCTGGGTCATGCGTGGGATTACTCACCTTTAGTGCATTAAATCTAATCCTTATGAAAACTTTGGTTCAGCCAAGCACTTAACCACATGTTTAAGCACCTGGGACAGGACATTCTGTCCTTACATACTTGTTTATTTCTTATGGATCCATAGCTCAACTGAGGCATTGGGTAAATCGGGAGCAAATCAGGACCTGGGAATAAAAAAAGAAAATTTCCAACTTCTCACCTTCTCCTTCTTTAGGAAAGTTGGTTGAGGGATTGAAAAGCAAAATCCACCAGTGATCAGACAAAGTTTTACTAGAACTGTAGAAAACAACTACTTTGGTGTTGCTCCAAAAACTGCAAGAGGAAACTTTATGGATGAGGTGTGAGGATTCCTACCTAGAAGTGGAAGTGAAGCCTCTCTCACCCAAAGCAGTGCTCTTAGGTGCTACAGAGACTTGGAAGGTGTTTATCATCTGTCATACATTAAACATCTGGTTATAGACAGAGATATGATGCAAATTTTTTGCATCCCTTCTAAAAGAAAATACACTCAATGCTCATCAGCTACCTTCTGTCTGTGCTCCTGTGGTTGGCATGAGCCTCAGTTTACCACTACAGTATGGCTCATTCATTAATAATCCATTATCTAAGTGTTAATGGCCTTCCTCTTTAATTCCTTAAATACCTGTCTGTTTTCATGAATGTGTATGGTAATATGATTCCCACTTCACAGATGGGAAATTGAGGCAAACCAGAAGGCTGGACTTGCCTCAAGTCCACAGGGGATCTTTTGTGCAATGAGGTATTGAACCCACAGCCCTCTCCCCATGCCTTAATTACTACACCATATCTCTCCCAATTAAAGTTAGTCACTGATATAATTGATCCATGTGCACGCTGGATTATTATCTCCAATCTAATGTCAGTACCATTATGGACAGGTTCATAAATCACTTCATCTTTTGCTCTTGAAGGTTCTCCATCTCCAAGAATGGCTGGGAGGTTTCATCAGTCAGGACTTGTGAAGTTCCTATCTGTGCCCAATTCAGAGTTTTGAGTCTGAAATTATCGTGAAGGTGAAAGAACAAAATGAAAACAATACCAAACCAAACCAAACAAACAAGAAAGCAAACAAAAAACCCGAAACAAAACAAAACAAAAAAAAAAAAAAGAAAAAAACATACAACAAACAATGAAATAAAAAATCAAGAATCCTAGAGAAAATCTGCTGCAGTTCTGATTGGCAGTGTTTGATGATTAAAAACATGATTCATCCAAAAACAACCCACGCCTCTCAGTCTGTTCCCAGAGCTCTGGCGCCAACCAAATTCTGGGTACCGAAGAGACATTTCTGTCCTGTCACAGCAGGCAGCATAGGAATTGCAGCAAAGTAATTCCATTTCTTTTGCTAGCACAGGGTGTCTTTCACAATGAGGACCCAAACTGAGCAGGGTGTCACTTACAGAGAGAGCCAGGAGTGCAAAAACCCTTTCTTGAGCAGGATGCTGCAGGACAATGGAATGAATGGGCCAGAAGGGAAATGTTTCCAAACAGTGTTTTTAGTTTAAGACCTCTGCTGATAAGTGATTAGATGCTCTAAACGGCAACAAAAAAAAGTGGTGCTAAAAGGATCAACAAGGAAAGGCAGTGCTGAGTGGGAACAATTTGCTGGTGAGAATCAACATCCTTATTCCTGTAAGGCTGAAGAAGGTTGGTAATTTCAAGGCATAAATCCCTTTGAGGCTTGCCACATCCTGGTTTCAGCCAACACTGGGATGGGTTAAAAGCAGGAGGGGCAGCATTGTAAAGCCATGATCTTATCCAACTCTCATCCAGCTGGCTATTTATATGGTTGTAGATATATTACATCCCTTTGTCTCCAGCAGATATTGCTACTCAGCCCTTTGAGGGCTTGTGGTGAACCCTCCTCTGATCAGAGAACTTTATAGCACTTAGTGATAGGGGACTTTATGGCCTGAAGCCATGGACCATCTTGGGCCTGATCGTGTCAGATTCCTTAGCTAAAACAATAAGGAGGTTGAGTCACTACTTGGGTGGGAATCCTTCAAGGGAACCTTAAGATGATTCTGTCCCTTCAGGACCATTATGACCATGATGTCTGAAATCTATACCTGGTCACTCCTTTGTCAGGTCTGATAACTTGTGTTTGAATTACAGCATTCAGAAAGCTCTTCTGAGAGGCATTTCCTAAAATTCCTGTAGTTCTCATTCAGAACACGTTCTTAGAACTTTGAGGATTTTTTTTCTTGTTTTTTTTTTTTTTTTTTGGTGTATGCTATGGTATTGCAGATCTAGAAAGTAATGAATAACTCGGGTCAAAACTCGAGCTCTAAGTTTCCAGAAAGAAGCTTTGGCAATACTCAAAGCATCTCCTGGATGTGACTGGCTTCCATCCTGTATCCATTTTCTTCCTTGCCTGTAAAGGAGGGGGAATGATATAGCAGCCATGGTCTGCAAATGGTGTCAATCAGTTGTTCCTCTCAAACTCAGATATGTTTCTGCTTTCCCAGATCTCCAGCTTTTCATTCCATCTGGATGTGATATTTTGGTAGTGTCCTCACCAGCGTTGGGTGCAGAGGTTATAGTGTCCTCCCCTGTCCTCACTCCCTTAGCCAGCCCTGTTGTGCTCAGTATTTACATCATAGGAGTCAGTCCCTAAATCCCTGAATCCTCTTGGAACTTTGACTTATGTCACTCCTACAACCTTCACTTGGCATCTGGGAGAAGAAGGTGGCTTTAGTTGGACACATTACTTTGTGCTATTGCCCTGTCCTTATCCTTCACTCTCCCTCCCCCACTGCTTCAGTATCCTACAGACTTTCAGTAGTGGTGTGATGAAGGGTTTGTTGTTTTTTGGTGGGTTTTTTTTTTTTTTTGGCCCATTGATAAGAAACTTAAATAGCACTGAGATGATCTCAGAGTTTCAGTTAGAAACAGCTCCACCTGATGATGATTGCCTAGGAGAATGATACTGTCAGTTGTCCATCTATTACCTGTGTACCATATTTATCCTATGTGTACATTTTTAATTCTTTATTCAATCCTGTTTTTAATACTCTGACAAAAATCCTGTACCGACAGAATTGCTTTTCTCACCTATGTTTAACAATCTCATTTAAAGGTTGCATTAAATTAATTTTCTATATAACTGCAGTTACTCTGACTACTTATATTACGACTCCCTTTCTTGGGGTTCAATTATGTATCATCCATTTCCCTTTTGGGCCAGCTAACAGATTTACAGTTATCCATTTGCTCTTTAACAAGGCAGTAGATTCCTAACCCATTTGGCATTCTCTTGTTTTCCATCATCGCTTCGAGATTTATGACAAAAGTTAAGAGCAGTTATTCAGAAATATCCCAGATTCCCTTCATTCTTTATCTCCTTGTTTAATCTACATTTGGTTAATACATTATTAGGGATTATAAATGTATATCTGGGTGTGAGTCTGTGTGTGTGTGTAAATATCTCTGTATATTCTCTACCAACACATTAAACCATTATTTATTAGTCATTCTCATCTTCTTAGCTCTAGCCATGAATTATTCACTGGTGGGGTTTTGATCTTCCTTTATCACTTATCTGCCTGATGGAGTCTTAATTCATATTCACAATTTCCCACTCTCCTCACACAGTTTTTGGGTGAGCACAGAAACGGAGTGAGCCTGAAATTCGTAAGCTCACAGATGATTTTTAAACCAGCCCCTGAGATTTCACCTATGGTGGTGTTTATTTTGTGTAAGAGTAAAGGTGTTCACTTAGAAAATTACATTCACATTACCTAAACTTCTCATGGCACTGAACCTGAGTTAACTTTTCATTTTTCCTCCCTGATGTAGGCTGTAGTTGGTTGTAGGGAGGTGGGTGCTGGCCTCTCAAGTAAAAAACAATAGGGCTCAATGAAACAGCCCTATTGGATATTAGGAAGAATTTCTTTAATGAGAGAGTAGTCAGGTCCTGGAAGAGGCTGCCCAGGAAGGTGGTGGAGTCCCCATCCTTGGAGGTATTTAAAAAACGTGTAGGTGAGGTACTTCAGGACATGCTCTAGTGGGCATGAGGAGCCATATATATTTATTTCATTTCATTTCATTTCATTTCATTTCATTTCATTTCATTTCATTTCACTTCATTTCTTTTCTTTTAATTTATATTTTATATTTATTTTATATTTTATATTTTATTATATTTCCTATTATTTTATATTTTATTTATTGCATTTTATTACTTTTTTTTGGAGGTTGATGTTGACAGCTGGACACGGTGATCTCAGTGGTCTTTTCCAAACTCATCAATTCTGTTCTTCTGTGATTCAGTGCTCATGTCTCACAGTCCAGACCAAGGCACTAAGTTCCTTTTCCTCCATACAACCAGGAAATATAGGCATTTTTCTTTTTAACATCTACCAAAGCAAAAAGGTTTCAGGGAAAAAAAAAAAAAATAAAAATTTGTAGACCCCTCCCAGGCAGCCTGTTGTCATCTCACATCTCATCTTTCAAGATCTTTCCAATTATTTATTAATTGCAATACATTAGCAGTTGCCAGTTCCAGGGAAGTCGAAAAGGCTCCTTGTCCTGAGCGCCGTATGCGCATGCAGCCAGACAGTCCCTGCCCTCCAGCACTTCAAATCTAATCTAAAGAGACAGAAAAAGAGGTGGGTGAAATGAAGAATTATTAGTATGGCACGATGTTAGCAAACTCCTTGCCCCAAATCCCTGGCAGCTTGCCAGCCAGCCCCCCCCACCAACCCCTCAAAAAAAAAAAAAAAAAATTAATAAAAATGACTGCAGATATTTCTTCTCAAAGGAAGAGTAGAAATAGGGGGTTTTGTGATGGGAAAAAACCCCCCTACCCTGATTGTGCCACAGAGGAAAGTTTGTTTTGTTGGGTTTTTTGTTTATTATTTTTTTTTTAATAGGTATTTGATGTACTTGGAGCTGAGCTCTAGCAGGGAACATGGCAGAGACCAGAGATGTGTGCAGCTGCTAAAGGCTCTCCCACTGCTGTGGCAAAACAAAACAAAAAGTGAAAAAAAGAAAAAAAAATACCCGTATTTCTGCAGCTGGGAAATTCAAGGGAGCATTCTCCTTCTCCCTTTGACATGTGTGGACACAGACAAGGAGTGGGGTTTGCTTAGGCAAGGCACCAGTGCTGACTCCTGCTATTCTGCTCTTCGTTTTCTCCTTACTGCTGCCTCTCATCCTACCTCATTCCTGGCCCCTTCCCTCTCTTTCCTTCACCCCTTCATGTCCTGCAGACAATGAGCTGCTTTCTATCAGCTCCTTGACATTTCTCCATCAAGCTCTGAACACAATGAAAGCCCTAATCTCAGACTCAAGTTCAAGGCGTAATAATAATAATTATTGTTATTATCATTAATCATAACAATGATGGGAAGATTTAGAGAAGTCGTGGAGGGGGGGGAATGTTGCTAAGAGCAAGGGAAGATTAACCTGATCCTGGAAAGAGGTGTGTATCAGCAACTTTGAATCACCAGATAGTCTTCCTCTTCCAGTGGGGGGATGCTACTAGTCTGGGAGCTCTGGTTGTGCTCCATGGTTGAGCATGTGCTGGGAGATTTGTGAATCATAGAACCACAGAATCACAGAACCAGAAATTTGGGTTGGAAGGGATCTTCAAGAGCATCTCCTTCCAACCCCCCAGGTATAGGCAGGGACAACTCCCGCTCGACCAAGTTACTTCCATGAAAAAAAAAAAAAAAAAAAAGATAGAGGTGAAGTTAGAAAGAGGGAGGAGAAGCTGTTTTCCTAAATGCAAGGTGCACAGAAAGATGGGGGATGGACTGAAAGCATCCACCCAGGTTCCTCAGCAGACAGGAGCCCAGACCTCATGCAGAGAGAGGTCAACTCTTGGCCACTCTTGGAATATGATGTAGCAGGGGGTTAACAGCCAACATGCGCATGTAGGGCTTTCTCCCTTCTCTTTTATTTCTTCTGAGCACAGCAGATAAATAGCTCGAGGTGAAGGCCTGCACATTCTTTATGAAGCAAAACGTGCTGTTGGTGGAAGGAGGCGAATCTGTGGCCCGGGGCACCATGTGCAATGTAATGTGTCTCCAGTCCCTTGCACGGGCTTGTTTGAAATATGTGTCAATAACAGCAGCAGCAGCTTGCTGCTCAGAAAAAGGGAAAGGAGGTGAGTGCAGTGGGGAGCTGAGGGGAAAGCAGCTTGGGGTGGAGGGGAGGTGGGTCCCCAATCCTCCCCCCAGGAGCCACCTTAAACAGAGCAAACCTTCCCCTCCTCCCCACCACCACCTCCCTCTTCACTTGGTGAGATCACCCCCATTAAACTGAATACCCAGCAGAAGCACTTCCAGGGGAGATCCAACAGTATTTGCTTACAAACCCTTTTTTTTTTTTTATTTTCAGCAGTAGGAATAAATGCTGGATGTGAGATTCAGGGGAGATCCAACAGTATTTCCTTACAAACCCTTTTTTTTTAAATTTTTTTCAGCAGTAGGAATAAATGCTGGATGTGAGATCCAGGGGAGATCCAACAGTATTTCCTTACAACCCCCCTTTTTTTTTCTTTTTCAGCAGTAGGAATAAACAATCTCTTGCAGGGAAGGGGCAAAGCCTCTGATTATTCTTTTTAAGGGAGCAAACCAAAAACCAGATTAAAAATTCTAGCAGACCAATTGTCTTTGCCTTTTGGCTTCCTCTTCTAGGCAGGACTGGACTGGGGTCTCACTGATTTCAGTGGAGTCCACATTAGCCCCAGCAAAGCCCATGTCTGGAAAGCCATAATTCTTTGCACCGTGGTCTATGAATGCTGCTGCCAGGGCTTGACTTCAGTAGCCCTAGGAGCTCTTAGCAGCAATGGTGGTTTGCCATCATAGAACTTCCCCAGGGGGTACTGGTAGATTCCCTATCTCTGGATATCTTTGGATAGCTTTCTGGAGGAAAAAAATTCAGCTGAGCAAAAGTTGCTGGGTTTGCTCCAGGTGAATCTAGTGGCTGAGATGCAATGGCCAGTGGCATAGAGGAGATAAGCTAATGGGTGGCCTGGCTTGGAAAGTGTCTGCACTGATGAATCAGTAAGATTGCAGTGCTGCTAGAGAGAAACTCAAAATAAAAAAGCTATTCTTTTCTTGGAGAATTTTTGGCAGAATTCGTAGACTTTTGTGATTGTCTCTCATTACTTCTCCTGCCCATCTCGCAAGGCAAGTGAAAGGAATGATCCTGAATCTTCAGTTCAGGATTTCTTCTCTCAGTAAGAAACTCCTTCTGGTTTAGTCTGCTTTGAGAATTTCTGTCCTTGGGCATCTGTTCCAGCATCCATTATGCTTCCCAGGGAGGGAATTCCTACCCCACTGCAACCCACCTTCTCCTCTCAGCAACTCTCTCTGGAGCTCCTCCAGAACCAGATCTTTGTTTGGCTAAAAGGTTTGCTAGGGGTGAATACAAACCTCCTGTTTTACACCTGACCACACGATCCTGAGTTCAAGATGGGATTCACCTCCCTGAACACCTGCAGTGTCAGTAATTCACACCTGAAGTATAGATCTTTTATAGCAAGTTGAGTCTGGCACATGACTTCACCTTGAAACAGATACCTGAACTAGGCCAAGTTACTTGTGTCTTAGAATCACAGAGACACTGAATTTTTGGGGGGTTTTTTTGGTTTTTTTTTTGGTTGGAAAAGACCTGTAAGCTCATCCAGTCCAACATTTAACTCGAACATTTGCTAAGGCAAATTAAACCATGTCCCTCAGCACCACATCTCCACAGCTTTGAAATCTCTCCAGGGATAGGGATTCCACCACTGCCCTGGCCAACCTGGGCCAGGGTCTGACAGCCCTTTCAGTAAATAAATCATTCCTAATATCCAATCTAAACCTCCACTGGTGCAACTTGGGGCTGTTTCCCCTTGTCCTATCTCACCTGGGAGAAAAAACCTACACCCACCTCTCTATAACCTCCTTTCAGAGAGCTGTAGAGAGTGATAAGGTCTCCCCTCAGCCCTTTTCTCTCCATTAGGCCCATGGGAAATATAATTTGGTTATCTCAGGTCTATGATGTAGCCTTCTACAGCTGCCAAATGGAGTTGGCAGCTACCACAAAGGTCCTACAAAAGAAGACCTGAGTCCTTTGGGTGTGTCAGGGTCCTCAAGCCTAGCTAGAAGGGTTTAAGATGCCCATGTGCAGTCAACCAAACTGACCTCTGCCTTTCAAAACCTCTCCAGGTTTTAAAAGGTCTACCCCGCCTAGTTCTGAGCTTCTGATTTCCAAATATCACTAGTCAATATTAATAGGGGAAGAAAGAAAAGAAAAAAAAAAAGATGTAAGAAAATGTTCCTTGAGGGCACTTGATGCTTCTGGTTGATGCTTGGGGTGCACTAGAGCAGAGAAATTGTAAATTATTCCTCCACAGACAGGGATGTGTCAATAGGTGTGGCTCTGGGCGGGTATACACAGGAAGGGAAGGGAACAGAAGGGAGAAAACATCTGATGGTGGCATCAAGGGTAAACATGTTCTTGTGTTCATAATTTTGATTCCATTTCCATTTTCAAAAGAAAGCCACTGTTCTTTCCAAAGGAAGCTTCCTCTTTGCTCTCTCCATTGATTCTCAATGTGTCAGTGGGGATGAAGTGCTTAGAAACTTTCAAAACCCATGTGCTGTCACATCTCCAGGTGTTCCTCCTTCGTGTAAAATAGAAAATTCTTCCTGCTAGGTTCTAACTTTCAATTTGTGAAGCCATTAATTAATTACTTGTAGCAGAACCCAGAGTTGTGCAGAACCTTCTAAGGTAATAGTTGTAACATCTGGATTACCATTTCAGGTGTTGTTGCTGTAAAAATCTTTGAAAATTGAACTTTCTCATTTCCAGACAAGATGGTGAGCTGGGAATTTCTTTCCTAAGCAAAATATTTGCTAAAATGCTGAGTGATTGGTTCAGTTAGATCTTTCTCCTTTAGATTTCTATTTTTCAGCGGTCTACTGCATGTAGGACTACAGTGAAAAAGTATAATGCTGGAAATAAAATGCTGAAAAAACTAACAATAATGCTGAAAATAAGCTATGTGTACTGAAAAAAAAAAAAAAAAAAAAAGTTGTTTTTTTTTTAAAGTAATAATAAAAAAATACCTTAATGGGTTAAACCCAACCATGCCAGAGGTTCAGAGGTTCTGTACACTACCCATGAAAGAGAGGAGATTTAGATGAGATCTGAGGAAGAAATTCTTTGCTGTGAGGGTTCTGAGCCCCTGGCCCAGGTTGCCCAGAGAAGCTGTGGCTGCCCCATCCCTGGAAGTGTTCCTGGTCAGGTTGGATGGGGCTTGGAGCAACCTGGGCTGGTGGGAGGTGTCCCTGCTCATGGCAGGAGGGATGGAGCTGGATGATCTTTAAGGTCTCTTCCAACCCAAACCATTTTAGGATTTTATGATCATGGAAGGAAATTGCAAAAAATGCACAAAATCCTTTCAGGGGGTTTAGGAGTTTGGGGATTTCGGGACAATCACACCCAGAGCTTCAGGTTTTGAGTCAGCACTAAGAGAAAATAAATGCAAGAGAATATTCCTGCAGTCTTTCTGTCTCTTTCCCTGCTGTAATGGGCACCACTAGATTTTTAAGATCTACAAGTTTTGGAAAGCCAAGAAATGGAGAGAGAGCAGCCAGGTTCCTTGCTCTTTGGTGAGACAGAGCTGCTTCTGCTGCATCAATGAGAGCTTCATGGTCCCTGTGGCTCCTCAGGCTCCTTAGACCCAAGGAAAATCCATAGGTCCCAGATGAGATCCAGGGGTCAATTTGATTTGTCTCTGGTGGAGTTTCCTTCCCACAGCCTCCTCTTGCCACTGATCAGATCTCCTGTGAAACCTTATTATGAACATTGCATAATCCCCCAGCTCCATCAGTTCTGCAGGTAAAGGAGGAGAAATCCAAGCTGGAAGGAATCCATCTGCTAAGCCAACTGACCCTGCAGCTTTATTATTATTATTATTATTATTATTATTATTATTATTATTATTATTATTATTATTAAGAGGAGGGCTCATCTCTGGTTTCTAAAGTAAACACAGGAGGTAACTTGGCAGTGGAACGTGCAGCAGAAAGCTGGGATTGCTTTCCCCAAATTCTTGGCTGCTTCCCTTGCTGCATGTCAAAGCTGGTATCTTTGCCTAAGAGTGATCACCGCTCTGCAAGCTGATCACTATCTGGCAGCCTGTCTGCCTTGCCCCAACCTCTTTCAGAAAGAAATCATTAAGTCTCAGTGCTGGGCAGAGAGGTTTGCAGGTGCTGCCATCCTCAGAGAGGTCTTTGCTCCTTGCCCCAAGCACTGGGGGATCATTTTTTCACCCTCACTAACCAGGGAAACCTAGCTCTGGTTCTTTTTGGTCTTCACCCAGCATCTTATTTCATCCTCCAAGTCAGAATTTGGGTTCGTTTCTCCCATTCCAAGAAAAACTCTCTGCCCAACTTTTTCCCCTCTGAATCCTACCTCTCCTACATGTTTCCTCTTCCCAAACCTGAATTTTCCCCCCATTCATCAGCCTGACCGCCACCAGCTTTGTTTCAGCCATACACTGAGTCACTTATCACAGTTATGTTTTGGTGTTTTTTCATTCCTGAGGAACATCAAGGCACCTGCTGAGTCACTGGGAGAAGAAGCTCCCTAAGCCCTAGCTCCAAGCCTGCAAACACCAAATTCCAACAAGTTTAGGGAGAGGAGCTTGGAGGAGGCTTGGTCCTTCTCTGCATGGTCTGGTGATGCACACGTGGTGCTGGAATTCTCCAGCTCTGTTGCTGGAAAACAGACCAGGTCTGTTGCTTGGTTATTCAAAAGACTGAAGAGCTTATTATCCAAATGACTGGTTTTTTTCACTAAGTGATCTAGAGACTTTTGAAGAGGATGTGCTGTTGCTTAAAAATCTGGAGAAGATACCTAAGAAAAGCAAGGTGGCTGCAAATTGGTTCACAACACATATATAAAGGGCTTCCCAACCCAAAACCACATTATAAAACGTGGAGTTTATGTTAAGTCGTTGCCATAGATGTAAGAAGTTGAGGGGTTTTGCTTAGCAACCTTCTGGCTGGACCTCCCCTGCCTATTTTGTTCACATCAGAATCAATTTTGGGCTGCAGGAGATCCAATGGATCCATTTCAGCATATAAAAACAATTTTATTGCAAACGGTGGTAAAAGTCAGCTGCTGTAAAGCAAATTAAATCTTTCTCTTCTTTTTCTGCATCAGGTTTATTGCTCTTGTTGTTCTTTCTGTTGTGAGAGATGATCTTTGAGGGCATTTTTTTTTCTTTCTCTCAAAGTATATACAAATGCCAGGACATACACTGGCATTTTTCCTGTACCTTTGAGCGACTCATCAGTCTGTACCTCCTTAATTTTACTGAGATCTAGCTGAAACATGTCAAGGAGCCATGAGGATTTTTTCCCATGCAAAGTAGTTTCTTTGCAAAAACAAAAAAGTAATCCAGTTGTTCTGTTGCAGCAAAAAAAATTGCTGTTCCATTTTCAAAAATAGTTTTATAAGCAGAAAAAAAAAAAAAAAAAAAAAAAAAGAAAGAAAAAAGAAAAAAGAGAAAAAAAAGGAAAAAAAGAGAAAAAAAAGGAAAAAAAAAGAAAAAAACTCTGAGCTTCTGTCTCATAGCAGTCCTGCAAGAATTGATCTCTAAATAAGAGTTGACTTCCCTTTGGATTGAGGTGTTCCTCATGGCCTTCCTGCCTCTGGATTCTCTGTTGTCTAACAAGAGGACACCTTTTCCTGCAATCTTTTCCAAAATAGAAGCAAGAAGAATTTAAGGAGGTCTCTGCCCTTTGTTCTCTTCCATTTTTAATTTTTTTTTTCTTAAAGAAAACCGTAAACTTTAAAAGTTTCGATGTTTTTGGGGGGAAATTTGTCTTCCCTGACTGACTTTCATGTCCCTTTTCCCTACGTGTTGGGACCAAGATTCAGAGAAAAATTCTCCTTAGTCCTAAGTCCATCCTGCATACAGAAAAAGTCCCCAGAGAGGGTGTAAGATGTGTTCATACCTACAGATGACTTTGGGACAGTTGACTCAATATTGATCAAGTCCTGAACCTTTCAGAGGGATTGGATGAAATGAGTCTTGTGACATTTCAGATGAGAGGAGGAGCAGATTTGGTGAGAAATGTATGATATGAGAGGAAGCACAACTGTAATTTATTGCAAAGTAGTTAAATAGGATTCTGATGGATAGTGCAGCTAGATCAAAAGCTCTTTCAGGTTTGGCATCTTCATCTTTTTCTATTTTATTTTGATTTTTTTCAGTACAGTAGTTCAAAATGGAATTGCTTCTTCATGGCTGGAAAAACAAGCATTTGATCAGAAATAGTTTTGCCACAGAAATCAAAATAATCTCCTTAAGTTTTGAGGGTCTGAGTGCTTTAAAATAAACATAAAAGCTTTTTACACCAAGTAAAATCATATTCAAAACAACCTCACGTAAGGCTGTGTTTTTATAATGCTCAGAAAATTTAAACTTACTCAGAGTGCTTGGCAACAGTGGCAAACAAAATAGATATGTGGAAAATAGAAGTTTTCAAGGTGGGATTATATTTATATGTACACACATCCATATTTATGTTTATGGGAAATGGATTCATGTTAAAAAAAATATACCCAGCCCTTACTGGCAGTTTCTAGGTCTGAAAAGGAAACGGTGCCTGAGATTGCTCAATCAAAACTGCTAATTTGGTATCGATAATTGAAAATTAAAAAAGAAAAGCACACTCAGGTATAATAGAAAGTTTATTACTGATGTAATACAAGTCCCTAAACCCATACTTGGTTTTAAATATGTGCTTAAGTCCCATTGATTCCAGCGTTACCTTGAAGTGCTTTTCTAAATCAAAGCTTCCTGCGTTTTCCTTAGCAGTATTTTATGACCAGAACAAAAAGTAGTTGTAGGATTCATTAGAGGGAGAAGGGGAAGAAAAAAAAAAAAAAAAAAAAAAAAAAAGAGAGAGAGAGAGAGTGCAAAAGGAAGGAAAAACAAAGAGGAGGAAACTTTATGGCTCCGTAAACAGCTGTAAGCAATGTCTCTGTTCGGGTCAGACCGGTCTGAGTTGACAAGGCAGTGTCTCCAATTATATAGCATGCTGTAGCCTGTAAAAATGAAATCAATTTGTTATTTTTCTGGGAGAACATTATGGCGTGAGTTCACACATTTGGTGAGCCTGATGACTCAGTGAAAGCCAAAGAAGGAGCTCACAGATGTGTGTGTGTGTGCACAAACAAGTGAGGGGATGTGTGTGTGTCTGGTGTGAGCAAATCCACATGCAAAACACATCCTTGGAGGAAAGGGTGAGAAACAGAAGTGTATTGAACCAGTGGACAGAAAAAAAATCCTGTTGTTCTTGCAGGGTTACCTAAGCACCACCAGGTTTTCCATCCAGGCCTCTCATTTCAAAACTGGCTTCATCATTGAGGAGTTTCAGGATAAAATTCCCCCAAGCGCTTCAGCACTTAAGCAATTTAGAAGTCCAAATCCAATCTTCACAAGGATCTGAGGTCTTTGAGCCCAGTCCTCCAAGGTATTTAGCACTGCCAGAGCCCAGAATAGACCTCAGTGCAGGGGGATGAGCTTTAATGAGAGGTTTGAAACCACAGTATGTAATTTATATTGCTGATCATTTAAAAAAAGTTCAAGTCGGGATGCTTTGGGGGGGTGTGTGATGCCCAACATGTGGGGGGAAGCTAGGAGGGTTAAGACCAGCCACACTCCTAATTATTATTGAAATTCATAGTAGGAATTTGAATATCTTTAAATACTGCAGGTGTTTTTCATTGCCTAAGATGCTGCCTTCTCTCATCCCTCCATTCCCCTAATTTAACACACCTAACGCAGCAAATTTGATGTATTTTAGTCTAAAACTGGGTTCCAGTTCCCAAGATACAGGGCAGAAAGAGGCAGGTCCTCTCACAGGCCATCCAGTCACTGCATGGCAAACACACATGTACACATACTTTCCATTTGTAATGAAACCCTGATAGGGGTTAGGCTGGGAGAAGCCAGGAGGAAGGCAGCAAAGGTGTTTACATGAAACTTTAAATTACTTTTCTTTCATTTCCAAGTAACTGTTGTTCCTCATCCCAGGTAAATTTATCCATCAGCAATATCATTAGATGAGTTCATAATAACCACGAGGTTTACAGCTCTCATAAACTGCAGTGTAGGTGGCAGATTAAAATGTTAAGGATTATACAACTCTAATACCCTGTGCTGGGATCCCAGGAAATCTTAGAAGATAAATGGAGCTGGATGGAGACAGATCAATCCCAGCAGAGAAACCTCCAGGGAGAAGCCCCAGATGTAGCATGTGGTATAAAAAAAAAATAGCAGGGCCACTGTATCCTGAAGCCAGGCTTGAAAACATGGTTTGAGGGGCCATAATTCTGCTGGATGGGTTGTTTTTCAGATGACATGTCTAAAAGAGGTGCTAATTGCCTCGGGTAATTAAAGAGTTCCTGAGACTTTTTGCAAGGAACCAGTTGTTAATACTCATATTCTGTCCTCTTCCATCCCGTTCTGTAGATCCTAAGGGAAGACAAAGGCAAAGAAACATCTCTTGCACTTTGAGTGGAAGGTGCTGAGTGTTGTGGTGTGCCTTAGTTCCTGTGGGAATTCACTGTCTTGGCCAAACCTCAACTCAGATAATTACACTCTACTTTTCTAGCATCCACTCAAAGTTGCCATCGAGTGTCTTACTGGACCCAAACTACTGTTTGGGTGTTACAAATAAGCTGCCATATTGGAGGGAGCTGCTATTCTGAAGAGCCTAACACAAGGACAGGGACCTACTGGAGCAAATCCATAGGTGGCCATGAAGATGATGAAAGGGCTGGAGCAGCTTTACTCTGGAGCCAGGCTGAGAGAGTTGGGGTTGTTCAGTCTGGAGAAGAGAAAGCTCCAGACAGACCTTAGAGCATCTTCCAGTGCTCCAGGAAGGGGCTCCAGGAAAGCTGGGGAGGGACTTGGGACAAGGGCCTGGAGGGCTGGGATGAGGAAGAATAGTTTCAGACTAGAAAAGGGGAGATTGAGATGAGATGCTGGGAAGAAATCCTTTCTTGTGAGGGTGGTGAGACCCTGGCCCAGGTTCCTGTGGCTGCCCCATCCCTGGAAGTGTCCAAGGACAGATTGGATGAGGCTTGGAGCAACCTGGGCTGGTGGGAGGTGTCCCTGCCCATGGCAGGACATTGTTGGAACTAGATCATCTTTAAGGCCCTCTCCAACCCAACCCATTCCAGGATTCTATGATCTATCTCTCAGCAAAGACTTTCCCTGGTGTCCTGTTACCAGCCCTCCAGGGATTTCTGAGACTCAGCAAAAAAAGTTTGAGATTCCTGGTCCCTACCTTTAGCTTGCTAACAACAAGGTGTCTAGTTTATGCTCATCACTTTTCCACAGCCAGTGCTGCCTCCTAGGCATCTCCAGTGATTCAGCCCACCTATCTGAGGCACCTATCTTAGGATGGGCTGAATTGCCCTCTGGAGATGCTGATCTTGCTCCATGGACTCTAGCAGACAGCTAACTTGGCTGAGATGCCAAAATTCTAAATGGTCAAAGTCAGGTGAGATGAGTCCCACGCTTAGAGATCCTCTGATGAAAGGTGCTAGAGAAATCCAATGCTGCATCATCCTCACCATCATTATTATTAATGCAGGGCAAGGGTGAGGGAATTATTCATGGGAGAAAAGTTACCTCCATGCCTGTGTGTTTGCAGGATTGGACCCAGCCACACAATTATGTACATACTTTCTGGGTTAGAAGTGAAAAAAAGATTTAAATATAGCTATTGTGCTCTACTTTAGGATGAAAGAAGAAACAACCAACAAGTGGAAAGAACAGTTAATCCAGGAGGTTTCAGTTCTTTCTTTTTTCTTTTTTCTACTTTTTTTTTTTTTCTTTTCCAAACTAGAAGAAAAAAATTGTAGAAGGACAGATATTTGAGATAAAAACAAGCTTAGATTTCTTAACTCTTTTCTTCTCCTAAGAGTTCTACCTCTTAGGAATACTCTGTTGATAGCCAGAATCTCAGAGCTCAAGGTTAAAGGCCCCACTGCAATCAGTGTTGCAGACACTTAAAACTTCTGAATTAAAATATGTGGCTTCTGTTATTAGTGTTAAACTGCTTAGGCTTTGGTTTGCTTACTACCAACCCACCTGTCTCAAAATCAAAAAGTATTTTTCAGAATAATCCCTTCATTCATGTCTTCTAGAGCTGAACCCATTGCTTTGCTGATCCGTGTAGAGGTGGTTTTCAAATTTTCAACTAAAACATGAATTAGAAATTTCATTCTTGCCCACATTCAGTAATTGCTTGGCTTTGGGAAAGTTTTAATTTCACAGAAGAAAACCTCTTCCATTTAGGAGGGTCATTAGTTAGAAGAATTATTTCCTATTCCATTTTAAATGATGGGGTTTAGCAAGTTCCATCTCCTTTTTTTTCTTTCTTAAATTTTTCCGAGTTCTACTTTCATTTTCTCAGGAAAAGGGAAAGATGAACACAATACGTGCTGGAATATCGATGTTTTTCTGTGAAAAAAAAATGCATTTAAACTAATGTAGATCCATTAATTTTTCTGCCTGTCTACCCACCAGGCCTCTGGGCTGGTGGATCAACTCTGCAGAAGAATTTCGTGGAGGCTGGGAACCAAGGCATGCTCTGGGAATGTAAAAGAGCACACAGCAGGCTCAACTCCATCTCCTATGCCTGTTCCTCAGATCTGGTTGAGATGTTTTGGAGCATCTTTCCCAGCTTCCAGTTGTGCATCATAAGTGGACACCATAGCTCTTCATCCATGTGTGTCAGACCTGTGGTGCTGAGGGTTGGTGGGAACTGAATCAAGGCTGATTTGATCCTGTCCTGTGGCTCTCTTGATTTTCCAAGTGCCTTTTCGCCATTCATGGATGTCTCCATTTTTTGGAAACTTCCCAGCCTCCGAGTAGCTCAGTTCTCTCCAAGTGTGTTTCTAGGCAGGCTCAAATAAAATGAAGTCCAGGCAGGGGTCAACCTTAGAAATAGATGGGGGGTTATGGGGAGGGCACCACAGAGGGCCTAATTCTGTTGTTGTAGGATGGAGAAAGGACTGTCCACTCACCACTTTTAAGCATCTCCTCTGTGAGCCCTTCTGGCCATGTCCAGGGAGATGTGAGACAGCCCTTTCTGGCTTTTCCTTATAGCTTGACATGACCTATGAAGACTTCTCCAGCCACCATTTTCATCTCAGTATCTTCATCTCATAATACCATGGGTGTTTTGTGAGGGTTCATCTTTTTAGATAGACAGCTTCACAAAACTTGTCCCCTTCTTCATTGTGTGGCTGAGATTCATCTTCCAAGACGTAGATGTGGAACCACTGAGAGGCAGAGAAAATGGGGAAGAAAGGAAAAGAGAGTTAGGTGAACCTCTAGAGATTTGAACAGATTATGAGAAAGGATTGGGAGGAGATGTGACATCCTCCTGTTAGGGTATCCCACGCAAAGGGAGCAGCATGAAAGAAAACCTAGGGCATCTATGAACATCAGCTCCCTCTATTATAAGCAGATGGACATCCTTTGACTTATTTTCTTCAGCAGAACTGGCTGCCACCTTTCAGCTGTGAAAGACAAAAGGAGCAAAGCCAATTCTAAATATTCAGTGGGAACTTAGATGCTCTCTGGTTCTTATGCTGGGTCATTAGACAAGTTACATTTCCCACACAACACCAACCTTTTGGGTTTTTTACCTTTGTTGGGGATCCCATCAGGATGTCAGCTGAGGAAGCTCTCAGCAGCACTTGGAGCCAGCAAAAGGCCTCTCCAAGATGAAGAATAAAATTTAGCCCCTACAGAGTTGAGTTATAACAGAATTCAGGAAGAAGCAAGTAGGTGTATGCACCTCTGCATGCTGCTAGTGATGTATCAAGGGCTTTTGACAGCCATACTGAGAAGGCAGGGGCCTTGAGAAGTCAGATGGAGTGGTGGTCTACAGCAAGGTCCTGCAGAACTGAAGGCTTCTCTTTTTCTGGGGAGAAAAAAAAAAAAAAAAAAAAAAAAAAAAAAGAAAGAAAGAAAGAAACAACAAAAAACTATGAGCAGATATTTCCTGCATATTTCTTCCTCATAAACTGGCTGGGGTGTCCATTCCAAGAGGGAGGGTACATGTAATTTAATAAGAAGGTGGCCAGGTACTTATTTACAACGGCTCTGCTGAAGGAGCAGATAGATTGAGATAAGGGAAATGAAGAGCTCTTTAGGTGTGTTGGCAAAGAAAAATGCTCACTGAAGGCTGAATTAAACACTTCAGGGCATGCAAGGCTTAAAGATAAGCCAAGAACTTTGGCTGTGGACAGGGTTTTCATGGCTCCTCCTGAGATGATTGGAAGAAAAAGCTAACTGGTGTGAAAAGAACAAGTTTGACCCTTTTCTGTGGTTCAAACTTGAGCTGTACCTGTTCTGGGGATGAGTGGTTTTTGTAACCTTGAGTGCTTTACAAATTCTCTGGTGAAAAAGGAAAGGCTGGTGTCAATGGAAAATGTGGGTGCTAAAGAAATTTGAAGGTGCCTGGTTAGACCACAATAGAAGACACTTGGCCCATTTCTCAACTCCACCTTTTCAAAATCACCCACATGTGGAAGGCGGGTTAGAAGCAGATGGCAGGGGAATGGAAAATACAAAAGACAGGTTTAAGGACTGGAAACAGGGAGGAAAATGAATGATGGAAGCTACTAGAGAGTTGTGTAACACTGAAATGAGATTCGGATCTTTATAGACTTTCCCAATGTTTTCTAAAGGTTTTGGTTGTAGGGTTGTTGTTGGTTTTCCTGCAGGAGGGGAGGGTTGGAAGGTTCATGAGGTTCATATCTCATGATCAGTAGAATGGACAGGATCCTGAAGGACCTTGGTTCTCCTTAAGAAAAACTGACTTTAGAGAGAGAGGGGAAGAAAGTGTTTCCAGCTGGAAGCTGAAAGCAAAGTAGAGACCAAAAGCGGATCTTCTGATAGATGCCCTCACACTCCAGAATCTGCAAGTGAGCTTGGAAAAGGACTGTGCTGTGGTCAACAGCAGAGGCACTGTTCATGGAGAGCTGATTGGAGATTCCACTCTGTATCTTCAGCTGTAAGTCAAGTGACTGCACACTTCTCCATGAAATCCCAAATTTGCATTCTCTGTCTCAGCGCCCGATGACGCCTTGAGAACAAGACTCTTGCTGGAGATTGTCTTTTGCAGATTAAACTTCCCAGACTGTAACACAGATCAAAGCAAGGTGTGACTGTTTCCCTGCTGTATTGAGAAGGGAGCAGTGTGAAAAGCAATTAAAAGTATTTCTACATGGGTTTATTATTTATTTTTTTTTTAATCTTGGATGATCTTCCCAGCAACGGAAACGAATGGTTGATGGCACCAAACTCTAAAGTCCTCTTCGTCCTCTTCCCGTGATTGGTGTTTTCACTCTGCTGTAACTACTGAAAAAAAAAAAACAAAACAAAACCCATATAGTCAGGCATGAGTTTAGTTGTTCACATAAACTAAAGTTTATGAGGTGGGAATCCTAAAACTTCATCCATGTCCTATTGAAATAGCTTATGGAAGTCCTCCTGGCTTCATGACGTGGTGGATGGAACCTACAGCAGGTTGATTCTATCTCAGGGGATGCTTTGTCTTTGGTGGGAACTGGATGAGGCATTTTTTAAAGCTTTGGGAAGAGTGCTGGTGGCTCTAGTTGATGTGGTGGGAAGTTCTACAGAGTTTTCCACCAAATATAAATTTAGAAACTGCAAGTAGCCATCCCAGACTCCATGTATGCTGAGTGTCTCAGTTAAATTAATGCTCTTTTCTCCGGAGGCTTCAATGCAGTCATCTATTTCTACTCATTGCTTATGGAGACCACCTAAATGCTGAGCCTAAATTTAGCACCTATGAGTAACTCCTAGCTCCCAGCCCTCAAGGTGTGAAATGGGTTGAGATTTGGAGCTGTGGCACCCTAAGATTCTGCATTCCCAACAAGGCCACAGGGGCACCAACACACTCAACAAGTCCTCTGGAGCCTGTCTCAGCAGTCAGAAACTGTGATCCAGTGTTTTGTACATAACAATGAAACGAAACTGCACACGGTGTAGTCAAAGAGAAAACACCCTCTGGCTTGGCATGGGCTGCATTTCACAGGTGCTTTTCTACCCCTAGTTGTTCCCTGAATTAATCTAAAGCTCAAGAAAACCCACATCAAGCTTCTTAGATAGGGAAAACAAGTTAACTGGATCCTTTCCTTGGTCTTCTTCTGTGGGTACCTGCAAGCTCCTGCAGGAACTTGACTCCTTCCAACTGCTGAGCTCTTTGCATGGCCTTCAACACAGCATTTACCTTTCCTGAGTGGGACTTTTCCAAGGAACTTAGCCTTCCCGATTTCTTGGGAGCATGGCATGATTCATCTGGAGACTTTTGCTGTGCAGACATACCCCACTCAACCAGTCACCAGACTGTCTTGATAGTCTAGCCAATACAGTCAATAGAGGCAAGGCCATGATTCATCCCATCCCAAAGCAGACACCTCAAATGGGGCAGATGAATCCTGCCCTAGATGTGCCTGTTTCTCCCTACTGACTGATTACAAAAGCTGGTTGGGGTGAGTAGATGAGCTGGAGATGTCCACGTTGAAGGAGATAGGTAAGGTGAACACAGTTCCTGGTCAGTGTAAACTGCCTTCCTCCCTCTGCAAATGAAATGTAAAAAGAAAGGCACTTCTGGAAGGCAGTTCATGCTATTTGTCTCATCTTCCCTCCCTGGGGTAAGATGAAATATCCTCTGATGTGAAGTGAAACTGATCTTCTCCAAAAAGTTCAACTGAGTTAGACAGAGACAGAGTTTAGGAGTTTAGGAAGTAGAGTTTAGGAAATCATCTGAAAATAATTTGCTTTCCCATACACCTCCTACTTTGTCCACTGAAAGTTCATTCCCTGAAGGGCACACTCTTGGCTGACATGATTATCTTGATTCTAGCCTGCTACCTACAGTCAGGTGGGATCCAGAAATGGATGTCCCTTTGCCTCCCTGGCCTGAAAAGAACCAATTTATAAAGTTTAATCTGGGCACAGGTAGCAAAGCCACTGAGAAAGTACCTCACCATCTGAATGTCCACCTCCTTTTCACTTCTGTCTCTTCTTGACTGGGTACCCACCAAGAAGGGAGCTAAATGGCTTGCAAGGACCTTTCTCCCATGAAAAGAACAGACACTTCTATCAGTTCTTCATCCTAGCCCAGAGAAGTGCTAAAGCTAGGAAAAGTTCCTTGTGAATTCCAGCAATGATAAAATCCCTGGACTTTTTTTTAGTCAGAGCAGAAGGAAATAAAGGTTTATTCCCTGGCTGGCCTGGTGATAACTCAGATGCACCAAGCTCTTCCCAGATGAAAACCACATTGCAGAAAATGAACATAAACAGAAATACCGACTGCCCAGGCAGGTTTCTGTTTGTCATTAATTCTCAGCAGAAAAGCCAATCAAGAGATTTAATTAGAAGAAAAGGAAATTATACTCTAAAAATCCCTTCAGTTTTAGTAATCAAGGTTATTATTAGAAGCACCAGTAAAAACACTTTTAAAAAATCTATCTAATTAGCTGATCTCACTGCGAAGCTGACTTGTTTGTCTCGATGGCTTCAACCATCATAATGGTCCATGGACACTCCTTTCAACAGACTTCCACTTAGATGAGAACAGAATTTGCCCTCAAGTTTTATTCTTTGGTTTTTTTTTCTTTTGTGGTTTTCTTTGTTTCATTCTCCTCACTTTAACCAAAGCAATTCACAGGCTGATTGGTCAAAGCAGGCTCTCCACATCCTTGTGAGAGTAGAGCAGAGCCAGCTTTGTGAAAATACAGCCCTGCTTTTGAAAATTCCCAAATTGAAACTGGTGGGAAAGTGAAAATGTATTCCAGGGCAGGTTGGATGGGGTCTTGAGCAATTTGGTTTAGTGGAAGGTGTCCCTGCTTACATACAGGGGGGTTGGAAATAGAAGATCTTGAAGGTCCCTTCCAACCCAAACCATCTATGAAATGAAGATGCAGAAAGACACTGGCAAGCAGTATTTTAAAAACTTAAAAAAAAAAATAAAAATGTCCATCCTCATTAGGAATTAGAATTAAGCTTAGTATTAAGTTTTGAAAATCACATACTTGGATTAAGCAGGTGTGGAAATGCTTTGCTAAACACTGCCAAATCTTTTCTAGACCACACTTTCTGGGATGGAATCAACATGCCAGGCATGGGCCCAACCTGCATGCACAAATATTTCTATTAACATAAGCACCACCATCCACCAGCAGTGGTGTCAGACCCATATTAAGCCACAGGAGGGTTTGTCCCCAAGTTATTCCTATTGTAGCAGAGCAATGTATCCACCTTTTTTCCTCTAGAGCATGGGAAATTTAACTGCTTATGGTAGTGAGTCTATGTTGCACTCCTGCATCTTTTAGCTCAGAGTTGGATTTTTTTTTTTTTTTTTTTGAGTTCTCAAAGTCCAAACTGCTGAGTCTTTATGGACAGTGCTCAGAAGCTACCTGGTAAGGTCCAAATAGATGGAGCACCCTGCTGAATTGTATGATGGGTGCCAGTTTTTGGGGATCCCTTTCCAAAGGACTTGAGGCATGGTGTGTGTTTATTACTTCTGTGGGTGTTATTACTTTGTGTTGTTTTTGACTGCCTAATCCCTGGGGTTCCTCTGCTGCCATATTTCCTATAAAAACTACCTTGTTCTTGTGTAAAGAGAAAGAAACAGAGGTTTGACTCTGGTTGCAAAAGAAGCTCACTATATGATCTGAGCATCTTTGGGAAGAAGCAGAACAATGATGGATTAAGATTTTAATCCATTAATTTTAAAGATCTGGTTTAGTAGTTGACTGTGGTGTTAGTCAAAGGTTGGACTGGATGATCTTGGAGGTCTCTTCCAATGTAAACATTCTGTGATACTATGTTTTAAGAGGGTGAAGAAAAGGGAAGGAAGATACTAAAGGGAGAGTTACTTGGCTTGTTGGATCTGTAGAAAATTTTGAAAGAGAAATTATGTTGTTTTGGGGAGGGATGAGAGTGAAATGGTTGTTTTCTAGAGAGGAACTGAATATGTTGATTTGCTGTCCCCAGTCTTGTGAACAAAAGTGACAGACGGACTGAGAGCAAGAATTTTATATTGTTTTGTGGGGTTTTTTTTCCAGGTCCTTGGCAATTGGTCACCAGTATTCCTCCCTGGGGACTCAGCCCATCCTTTGTGGGAGCATCCCAGGACTGGTACCCAAGCAGTTACGCTTCTGTCGGAACTATGTGGAGATCATGCCCAGTGTGGCAGAAGGGGTGAAGATTGGGATCCAGGAGTGTCAACACCAGTTTCGAGGGAGGAGGTGGAACTGCACGACTGTCAATGACAGTTTAGCCATCTTTGGACCTGTGCTGGATAAAGGTGAGTGCAGCCCTACGGGGTTTGGCAACAACAAGGTCCACAGTGAAGTAGCAGCAAAGAGCTTGAGAAACCTGCTGTGACTTCCTTTGGTTCTGCTAAAGTTTCATGTAAAAAGTACTGATGGTGAGAGGACTTGAGCTTGTTAAAGGAGACCTGTGACACAGACAGGGAAAATACGTTTGATCTGGGACCTCATCCAAGCAGTTCAAACCTGACCCAGAGAACCTTTTGTAGAGACAAGAAGATAATTAAGCTTTCCCATTGGGACAGTGAGTTTATGTGTGTCTCCTCAATGTGAGGAGGGTGGTAACCAACCACCTCCATTGTAGAGCCAACATCTAACCACTGGTTATACCTCAGTCCCCTCCCAGGATTGTATAGGTGACCCTATAGAACAGAGAAGTGCCCCGTTTGACAGTGCACAGAGTGTGGGCTCATCTCCAATGCTGCTTGAAGCAAAGGGTTGGACTAGAGACCTCCCAGGGTCCCTTTTGACATGAATTATCTGATGATCCTGTGGCCCTTGGAAGGAACACAAAGGATTATTGTGTTTGCAGTGGTCAAGCTGGATGTCTGGCTCCTTTTCTGACGCCATGGCATTTCATGCCACATTTTCAGCTCTCTTGATGATTGCAGAGGGGAAATGATGGGCTGTTGGGGATGGTTCCTAGGGGCTGGATTTACCAGATAACATCAGTTTTGATACTGTAATGGGATACAACGAAGATCAAAGGCCTGAGGAAATTGCCATCAATTAATGGTTCTGCTTTTATTGATTATGAACATGGCAAATTATGACAAGGTGCTAATTCAGACACCTAATTCTGACACAGCACTCATTGATATAAGTGGGAGCTCTTAGAAATGTTTTGCCCAAAGTTGTTGAATGCAGTGGATTTAAGCATTTGACCAAGTCTGAGTATCTGGTCTTTTTCTCTTTTTGACTCTATTTTAGCCTGTAGGAACTGTTTTGTCCTTCTTTGCCCTTGTGGTAAGCAATGTGAAGTCCAGCCTGCTCCTGCTGGTAGCTCTGGGTCAAGCTCTGCCTTTCCCTTTAGCCCAAACGAATTCATCCAAGAGGACAAGATTTATTTTGCATTTGTTTCCTGCTCAGATGGTAATCCCAGTTTCCTGTGCAGGAATATGACTGCTTTCTCTTAGGAATGCAATAACTTTTTTTCTGTCTTTTTTCCTCTCCCCTTTCCTTTCCCCTTTCCCTTTCCCTTTCCCTTTCCCTTTCCCTTTCCCTTTCCCTTTCCCTTTCCCTTTCCCTTTCCCTTTCCTTTTCCCTTTCTTTTCCCCTTTCCTTTCCCTTTCCCTTTCCCTTTCCCTTTCCCTTTCCCTTTCCTTTTCCCTTTCCCTTTCCCTTTCCCTTTCCCTTTCCCTTTCCCTTTCCCTTTCCCTTTCCTTTTTGCTTTTCCTTTTTCCTTTTTCTTTTCCTTTTCCTTTTCCTTTTCCTTTTCCTTTTCCTTTTCCTTTTCCTTTTCCTTTTCCTTTTCCTTTTCCTTTTCCTTTTCCTTTTCCTTTTCCTTTTCCTTTTCCTTTTCCTTTTCCTTTTCCTTTTCCTTTTCCTTTTCCTTTTCCTTCCTGGTTTTGTAAAACAAAACCTGAGAGCTGGCATCACTTTACCTGGCACAGAGGAGTATCACCATTTCCTATGCAGAGCAGGGAGCCCTGAGATATTTCCAGGCAATCTCCTGAGCTGCTGTCTGCACCTGATGGAACATCTCAGAGCACATTCTCCCAGTGCTTGCCATCTGGAGACAGGGTTGGCTTTTTTTTTTATTTCCCCTGCTGCATTACTGGGACGCTTCCTCTTGCATGAATTTCAAAAAACACAGCACCCAAGAGAGAGCAAAACCTCCATTTCCATGATGGCAGAGCCTCCACCACCCAGAACAGGCATTTCACCTGCAGCCAGCAGAAGAATGGGTGATCCCAGCTCATGGAGTCACCCCAGTCAAGATGAGGAACTGAGACATCAATCCCAGTGTCACTATTTGGGTTTAGTGGTGAGGGATCACCCCAAAATAACTCCACCTCTAAGATCTGCACACCCTGGTGCATTTAAACCCATCTCAGAGTGTCATCCCTCAATGCTTCACACTTTTAATGGGTCCATCAAAACTGGGTGACCAGAGCAGGTGAATTAGGCCATGAGGGCCAAACTAAGTATTTTTCCCATACCCACAAGCCCAAGGTGATTTGTCCAAGATCATTTACTGGGCATACATCCTTACTTTGCCTCATCATGAGGCTGGATGGCCTCAGGGACACCTGCAGCATCTTCTGCTCCCAGGCTCTCTTGGGTTAGATGCTCCACATCTCCTGTAGCCATTAGAGCCTGAAAGTGATGCTCACGTCCTCAGAGGAGCCTTAATTCCACAAGCTGGTAAATGTTCTTCTCTCCCAATGGTGTCAATACCCAGGGTCCCTGATTTCAGCAGCCAGGCTCAGAGAGGGAAAGAAGGTTGGGACGATTTCATAACTGAAGAATGTTGTTCCTTGAGGGAGAATCAAACCACCCTTCAGTTTTACTTCACCTACATCAGGAAGGGGAAAAAAAAAAAAAAAAAAAGAAACACACAAAAAAAACAGCTCAGTCACATTCTTCTGCAGCAGATCCCCCAGGGTAGGAACATATTTGTGCTCCTACCCAGAAAGAGAGATGGAGAAAAGGAGAGCAAGCAAACAACTCCAACAATTTTATTTTGCAGGTTGAATTTTAAGTCACCCAATATCTAACTGCAGCTTCTCACTTGAATCATCCTCCCGTGGCATAAACCAGTGTAGTCACTAAAGAAGCTCCCTTTTGCCTTACACAGCTATCTGCAATTCTTTCCTTGAAAAGGACAGATTTTGATGCCTGCAGGAAATATTTTCTAGGCTCAAATCTCACTGAGGCATCCTCACTGTCTGGGCTGCTCTTGTTGCTTTGGTGTCTCGTTGCTAATCCAGGGCTAGGCTTGGGCTGTGATTCACCATTGCCAAATTGTCACCAGACTCTGGTCCCATTAAGAGCCACATTCTGAGATCTCTTCTAAAACTGGATTCTTTTCCCCATCAGCCTCTCTGTGGAACGAAATCTCACACCTTTTAGCTATGACTGTGTTTATGTAGATATATTATTTAACATTTCCATAGCCAGGACTCATATTAAACAGCAATGGTATTCACCAGCCCAGCTACAAGGGAGTGGTGATGTTCAGAGGATCCAGATCTGATGTTTTTGGAGACAATCCTTGATAGGTTTGGCCCTATGTCCCTCTACCTCTTCATATATCACTCAGGAAATATGAAGAGCAGAAGTTCCCCATCCCATCCAGCTATTCATTTCCAGCTGTTCCAGCCTTGGTTGTGGAACAACTGTAGAGAGTCACCTTCCCCCATGGGCTGTGCTACATGGGTAACAATTCAGGCATTATCAGGAGGTGAAATTCCTACAGGACTGTTGGAAGAGGGGTTTTCTCCTCCTTTGTGGTCATGGGAGCATGTGGGCAGATGTTTAGCTCCATGGTGCAGCATTCAGATAGGTGCCACTGTTGGGTCTTACTTCAAAAGCACTATGCAATGGGTGGCTTGGGTACCCTAAACTACTGGGAATGCAAAGAACAGGATGACTGTGTAAAAAAAGGAGTGAACCTGATCTGTTTTCCTCTGCCTGAACATACCTGTCTGTCTCTCAGTCATATAGAAGCCTCTATCATTCCTATAACTGACAGTCTCCCAGAAGTTCAAATCTCAACTACTGGACCCTTCACTTGAGCTTATCTAACAGAGTAATTTCTAGAGGGGAAAAAAAATAAATTGTTCTCTTGTTTCTTCACCTGTATTACATGAAGCAGTGGAATATAACATGGCCAAAACCACGAGACCTTAAGTGATCACCTTAGCACAGTTCATGCCCAGCCACTCACCTGAGAGGTCTGGCAATTTGTAGGGCAGTTTCCATATTTTTCAGCTTCCCAAAGACAAGGCAAGACACTCGAGTTGTCTTTAAAAATGTACAGGATAAAACTTGATAGAATGTAGTAGAGGAACACGCAACCACTGACAACAGAAAATGAATGATATAACCTAGCAGGCATTTTCTTTCTCAAGCTGAAGTGCCATATATTTGGAATTGTGTCTTTTGCCCCAGTTTTGTGGGCTGAGGATGCTGTTGGTGTTTAAGTTGTGGTGTGTTTTATAGTCTCTCAACACCGTGTGAGCTCTCTTTGAAACTCCTCTGGGCAGAAATATGAACCCATCTGAAGAGAAGTAATACAATAAAAGCTTATCACAGCCCTGTCTCTTTAAAGGACCTCAGCACATAATTAAGTCAAAATAAAAGTTTCCTCCCTCTCCTCCCCCTATTCAATAAAAGTAAATTACCTCAAAGTATTTAAACCCCCAGTTCGTTTTAAATTTAAAAAGGGAGCCCTTGTCTATCTACTTCTTTCACTCACTCCCACCTCCTTCTGCTAAAGACTGGCTGGGGCTTTAAACCTGCCAGCTGGGCTGAGAAATGGTTAATAGTTATTGTGGAGGAGCAGCTTTTAATGAACTATTGAAGAATGATACATTGATGGAGTAATGGGAGTTTAAGTCTCTCTGTAATGAAACAGGTTCTCAGCGCCAACCCATTGTGGTGTAAATACAGCACGACTCTCCCACTGTTTGGTCAGGACTAAATAGCAGAGGCCAGAGGGGGGTCAGCTTATGGGGTCTCTGCTTTAGTTAATCAATCTGATTGGATTAGGGTCACCGCGATCCCTAATAATGTCAAAGGTGACGCCAAACTGGATTAAATGCTTTGTTGGGGAGGGCTTGGATTCTTTCAGCTTTCTCCAACGGGGCTTGTTTATTAGAGTTTAACACTCGTGCAGCCTTGGGAAGCCACACCATCCCTTTTTTGTAGGTCGGGGTGTTTGCTGGCCTGCCAGGGGGGTTGGAAGGAGCAGCGCATCCCGGGGCTTTTATCGAGTGTCTGCGCCCGTCGGATGTGCCCTCTGAGGACATACATCAAATTCCCCACTGGACAAATGAGAACCTAATGGGTGATGAGGAAGTTCAGAGGCATAAATTCATTCCGGAAAGAACTGTTGGCCATGGGCCCTGCTAGAAGGTCGTCCTGGTTGGGGACAAAGGCAAAGGATGAGAGCCACAAAATCAATGGAGTGACCCACTCTTCGTTCCCCTCCCTGGGTCAGCCCTGTTCCTGTCCAGCAAAGAAATTTCCTTTTTGATATAGAACCTGTTTGTGGAGTTACCAGGATGAGCTTGGAATGAAATACAGAGTATTTGAAACCACCTGGCTGCTTAAACTGGGTAAATGTCTTGCCTTGCAGCACTCCCAACTCACATCAAGGTGGGATGGGGTCGTATCTCCCTGTGACACTATCCAGGGAGACCATGAAGCCTAAAGAATTTTTATTACCTTTATTCATGATGTTCCTGCAGGTGACAATGTCTTAAAGACATGGCAGAGTGTCTTTCAGACAATGATGCCAAATAATCTCTTTGAAGGCCACTTGGCAATGGAAAAGGGCAGCACTAACAGTTTGTTACTGGAAGAGGTTTGAGATCTCTGGGTCCCTGAACCTCGCTGCGTGCACTCCTGCAGACTTCTTGCATGAGGCAGACTGCAGAATTTGACCTCAAGACTTCTGGAATGAAACCAAAATCTGGATTGGACTATGATATCTTTTCCCCAAGGACACCTTGCCTTGACATGCCACCAAGAGACTGTTTACTTCCCCTTTTACAAGTCTCCTATCTGCAGTAACATGGTTCTGGTGTTGACAACCAGCCACTACATCTTTCTTTGCTCAGAATAACTCTTCTAGAATAGAGAATTTTCGTTGCTAATTATATTTTACAAAAAGTTGAAGCTGAGGCCTGCAGAAGAGCAGTAGGTCAGCAGAAGTTGAGTCCACTATGCCAGATAGCAAGACAGGTCACAGAATTATAGAACAGTTTGGGCCGGAAGGGGCCTTAAAGATCATCAAATTCCAACCCTCCTGCATGGGCAGGGACACCTCCTACTAGACCAGGTTGCTCCAAGCCCCATCCAACCTGGACTTGAACACTTCCAGGGATGGGGCAGCCACAATTTCGTTGGGCAACCTGTGCCAGGGTTTCATGACCTTCAAATTAAAGAATTTCCTCCTAATGTCCAACCTCAACCTCCCCTCTCCAAGTTTTAACCCATTTCCCTTGTCCTCTCCCTACCCCCCCGTGTCCAAAGCCCTCCCCCAGCTTTCTTGTAGCCCCTTCAGATATTGGAAGGTTGCTCTGAGCTCCCCTGGGAGCCTCCTCTTCTCCAGGCTGAACAACCCCAATCCCTCAGCCTGGCTTCCCAGGGAGGTGCTCAGCCCTCTGAGCATTTCAGTGGCTCTGCTCTGGTCAAGGGAGTTCCATCTGATTTTGGGTTCCTCTGGTCCTATATATCATCTGATATATAGTTACGATTCAATTATTCACACCTTGAAGTTTCTCCATCTTTCCACCCATCACTGGGAGAATTCAGGGAGACCAGCTCTTGGTGAGAAGGCTCCTGGTCCCAGGGACCACATGAAGGGCAGAGCAGGTATTTGTCTGGCTTGTGGGGTTCAAGTCACCTCCAGTTTCATATGGGATGCTGAGCATTGTTACCTTTGCACCCAGGCTTATTTTGGACTAGTTTTATTTTGCAGGTAAGCTTATTTTGGACTCTAGATCTTTGGGGGCTAAGCCCCATGCCTTGTCTCTCACCAGAAAGCTAAATAGTACCTGTGTGCATGGGCTGAGTCTTTTGACCCTGTTAATACTGTGGCTGAGAGAAACTTCATCTTGAGTCCAGTGAAATCCATGTGAGATTTTCTCCCTGGGTTTAGCAAGACCAGAACAAGGCTTTGAGATTCATTTATAATACCTGGGAGACACAAGTCTCCTCCATCCTTTTTTCTTGCTGTGTCGTAAGAATCTCTCTCCACGGGCTCTCTGATAGTCCTGATCTCATCTACCAAAGGTAGATGTCAAAGTCTGAGCTTGTCACCCCAGGCTCCCTTTGTAGTCAGTGGAGAGCAATCAGCATCTCCAGAGAGCAATTCTTCTGACCTATCTTAGACACCTATCTCAGGATAACATGAATCATACCAAGATGTTTATTTCTCTCCATTGACTATAGAGGGAGCCTAGGGCTACAGGCTCAGACTTCCATGTGTATCTCTTAGAGGCCCAGTTTGGGGGCAAATAGTTCCCACCCCCACCTCCCACCTCCCACCTTTCTCCTGTCAGAAAACAGCCCTGACATCCAGGATGTGTTGGAGAGGACATTTTACTACTGCACAACCATGGCACTGAAAAGGACCTCCTGGGCCACCACGTACAGGCAGCCCCTTGCTATTTCAAGCATAATCCCACCTCCTAATGTCTTGCATGATTTAAAATGAATATGTTCAGCAGACCTCCTCATCTCTCCCTGATGACATTCTGGCATCTCAGTTGTCTTTGTACCAAATGCTTCCCCCTCCCGACCTCCTCCCTGCTCTAAATCCGACTTCTCCACTTCTACAATAAAGTAAGGCATGAGCAGAAAGCCACAAGATACTGATCCATCCAGGAGGTTAGTTACATGTAGGAGGTACTCTCTGCTCTCTCATGAAACTCTTCCCAAGAGGATCTGATTTCCAACCACACCCCGTCTACCTCCCTGCTAATGGCAATTTGGGCAGCTGCCCCGGTATCAACAACGGAGATCTACAAACTCTACCCTGTAACTATGGGGAAGGAAACTGGAAGGATCAGGAATGAAAATGCAACTGTGCAGGCTCCGCTCAGCCTTCAAGATGCATAAATCCTGCGGGACAGAGATCTCCCAGTGCTGCTGAGCTCCTCCAGGTCCTGGCTGGAAGCAGAAGCATCACTTGTGTCAAGTGTTGGTGCAAAGCAAGTTTGGAGCTGGGGGTTACTGCAAGGGATGAGACAGTCATAAACACCAGAACCTGAGTGTTCCTGCATTGCCCGAGTCCCAGCTGGAAAGCTGGAAGGCAGGAGGGCTCTGCAGAGGGACCTGGACAGGTTGGAGAGTTGGGCTGATTCCAATGGGATGAGGTTCAACACAACAACCCCATGGGGAGCTCCAGGCTGGGCACAGAGGGGCTGAGAGCAGCCAGGCAGAGAGGGACCTGGGAGTCTGGATTGACAGGAAGCTGAACAGGAGCCAGCAGTGTGCCCAGGTGGCCAAGAAGGCCAATGGCATCCTGGCCTGGATGAGGAACAGCGTGGCCAGCAGGTCCAGGGAAGGGATTCTGCCCCTGTACTCAGCCCTGGTGAGGCCACAGCTCGAGTCCTGTGTCCAGTTCTGGGCCCCTCAGTTCAGGAAGGAGATTGAGGTGCTGGAGCAGGTCCAGAGAAGAGCAAGGAGGCTGTGAAGGGATCCAGCACAAGTCCTGTGAGGAGAGGCTGAGGGAGCTGGGGGTGTTCAGCCTGGAGAAGAGGAGGCTCAGGGGAGACCTCATCACTCTCTACAACTCCCTGAAAGGAGGCTGGAGCCAGAGGGGGGTTGGGCTCTGCTCCCAGGCAACTTTCAACAAGACAAGAGGCCATGGGCTTAAGCTCTGCCAGGGGAAGTTTAGGTTAGATATTAGAAAGAATCTCTTTATGGAGAGGGTGATCAGCCATTGGAATGGGCTGCCCAGGGAAGCAGTGGATTCTCCATCCCTGGAGATATTTAAAAAGAGCCTGGATGTGGCACTCAGTGCCATGGGCTGGGAACCACAGCAGCAGTCAATCAAGGGTTGGACCTGATGATCTCTGAGGTCCCTTCCAACCCAGCCAACTCTATGATTCTATGACTCCCCCCTCCAGCCCAGGGGTGCAGAAAGGTCCATATTGATGGTGACAGCATTCCTGAAGGGGCTGTTCCTTGGGTAGCTTGGTACAGGTGGCTCCATGAAGGAGGAAATGCAGTTTGGGGAGATCTGGGTGAGCTGTAGCCCCATCTCTGGTTTGTAGCCCACACCAGGAGTGGGAGATGAGCAGCTTCTACTGAGCCTTGCCAAGAGCTGCACATTGCAAGGGCAGCAAGCAGAGATGCTGAGGAAAATTCCCAACGTGTCAGTCCTTTAGCCCCTTGGGAGCAGGATACCAAGGAGGTGGTAGAGGAGCAATTTCTCTTACTGCTGGAGCTGCTGGATGGCCAGGTCACCATCAGAAGAGGTCACTTCAGCCTCTGGGGACTTCAGAGGTGTTGAAAGGCAAGCACTGGGCAGCCCTCTGGTACAATAGACATCCAGAAGGTTTGGGTTAGCATCACATCTGGCTGCATTTCCTTCTTCATCCCAACCAGAGGCTGCACATGGCCTGGGTTTTTGGGGCTCAGGTGTTCTCTGGATTTCTTAACAAGAGGCCCTGACCTCATCATTTGCCTGCAAAGTGATCCTAGGGAAAAGATCTGCCCCTTAAGCCTCTATACAACTCACTGGAGATGAGACAGCCCTGGTAAACAGCTGTAAAGGGACAAGATCCAGATGCAGGCTGCAAAGATGGCAAGAAGGAGATGGCAGCAGTGCTGGGGGTCCATTCCCTGTGTTCCCTCTGCACCACCCTTCATCTGTCAGCCCTGGCAGCGATTTATTTGTTTTTTCTTTCTTCTTTTTTTTTTGCTGGTGACTAAAACATTAGATGGAGGGGATCAGGGAGGGGAGATGGAACAAGCCAGCCAGTGGCTACAAAACTGGTGGCATCTCTCCTGGCAGTGGGAGGCACTGGGAATTTCTGCCTGGGGCTGGCTGGGAGAGGGGTTGAGTGAAATCCTCGATTTATTTCCTTCCCCCCCCTCCCCTCCCAAACCCTACCCCCAACCACTTTCCCTCCCCTTTCCCTGCTGAGTCCATTGCATTCCCCAAGTGGGCTCAGGCTGGTTGCAACAAGGAGCTCCCTCTGCTGCATCCCAGAGTGCCAAATCCAAGCGTGGGAGCTGGTCCTAGACAAAAGGGAACAGCAGAGGGAGCTGATTAGCATCCCTTTGTCCCGGGAGAATCCCAGCCCCAAATGGACCCTGGCTACACAACAGGCAGCACAAACACACACAGACACACGCATGGAAGGGAGCCAAAGAGGGAAATGAAGCCTTGGTGGCCTTCATCCAAGCTCTGGGGGAAGGGGAAGGGGGGGGAAAGAATGGGTTTCACCCCTAATGGGTCCCAAACCTAGGGTGCAGCATCCCCTGGTCCCCAAGGCTGGTTTTTGCTGACGTGATTTTGCCCACCCTGCCAGGTACCAAATGTCCAAACTGAGCAAAGCCTTTTAACAAAGAGGGATCCAGGCCCCTGAATGTGGCTTTTTCTTCCCCCTGAGATGTGTTATTGCTGGCAGGGATGAATAGACATGGAAATTTGCAGGCTGGGAAGGGCTGTGGGATCATCTGGTTGGATCCTAATATAAGAAGCAGAGAATTTCCTCCTGTCCCTCCCCGAGCAGAGATGATAGGATGGCACGAGGAAAAAAAAAATACAGCATTTAAAGATGACTTGCATGCTTCCTTCTGTGCTATGTGAGCTTGCATGGCAGGGGGATGGGGCTTTCTCCTGCTGAGCAGCCAGGGCAGAGAGCCAAGGCACTTAGCAGGAGATAGGTTAGCATGCACGAGCCTGGCATGTCAAAAGAAACAGCAAACAAGGCCAGGTTGGATGGGGCTTTGAGCAGCTGAGTCTCGTGGGAGGTGTCCCTATCCATGGCAGAATGTTGGAACTCACAGATCTTTATGGTTCTTTCCAAGCCAAACCAACCTGGGATTCTATGTTCCCTGCTAAAAGCTGCTGCAGAAGGAAGCAGGGACCTTAATGGCTCAGGGTCTCCCTTTTCTTTGCTCCCTCATCCCCATCTCTCAGGGAGCACATCCTTCCAAGGAAGGACTTTTATCATCTGAGAAGATCCACAGGATTAACAAAGGCAGGGCTCAGCCATCAGCAGAAATGGCTTCAAGGGTTGTGCTGGTTCTGTTTGGACTTCTGTTGTTATGGGGGTGATTTGGGAACAGCTGATGTTAGACTCAGCAGTGAGGACAAAGCAGAAGCAAGAGGAAAGCAGAATTTTGTGGCCTCCAAATTCTTGGGAGATCCAAAGCCATAAATCAGAGAGCTTTGTGGTTGGCAGCACCCAGCTGAACTAGGTAGAGACTTCCTCCCAGGTAGGCAGATGATGCACAGAAGTGGTATTTTTTTTTTCCAAAAACAGCCTGAGTGAAGCTGAACCCACCTCCTGTGTGAGGTAGACCCCAAAACATAAAGCAGGGAAGTCCCTGGTGGACTGTCTCCTGTTCCCTTCAACATGCTTCCTTTGGTCACTGAAATGGGTCACTTCTGGTGAGTCCTGCCTACAGCAGATCACTGTAAAATGGACTCAGAAATAAAATAAAAATATAAATATATATAAATATAAAACATAAAAATATAATAAATATAATAAGATATATAAAAATATGAATATGTCACATAAATAAGTCACAGTATGGATGTGCTTTCAGAAAGGACTTGAAGGCCATTGTCATGGCTTTGCTTTAGTTTGAACAGGAGTTTTAGGTGGAATGGTGAATCTCAGGGAGGCTCTGGAGCTTTGACTTTAAGTGACTCTTAAACCTGATGGCAAAGCATTGCCAGAAAGCATGAGAGGCCACCAGATCTTGGGAATCACAGAGACATCCGCATGCCTTGATGTGGAACTCTAGAGTAGTTACAGGTCATGAGTGGAGAAATAAGGGGCATGTTTGACTTAGGATTTCATCTTGACTCCTCTCACCCTTCCTAGAGAAACCAAAAAATAAAAAAAATTTAAAAATCAACAGTTTATAAAGCACCCATGTCTTTCAGGCAGGAAAGAGAAGTTCTGGTTCTGCTTTTGGCTCTGCTGGATGGTGGTGCAGGTCCTCCTTCCTCTGCACCTCTGTTTTCCACAGAAATCTCGGGATGCTTCCAAGAGAGTGCCACCAAAGTAGGTCATGTGTAAGGCCCTGCAGCTCTTGCAACATGATTTAGGTGGTTTTATTGGCCTACTTATGTTCTCAAGTTTGATGGACAGGGCAGTAATGCTTCATGGAACCCTTCCTGGTAGGCTGGAGTTTGTTGACTAAGCATCTGACACAATTTCCTCTCCATTATTTCCAGGTGTTAAATCGCATTAAATGATAGCTAATAATTATGGTTTATCCTTTCCTAATCATTCTGCTTTCCCAGGGAAGCCGTTGCCACAGGGATGTTGTGGGAGGGTGGATGGGTGGGGAGGGCACAAGGAGATATTTCTGCTCACCCGCAGCCATAAAAAAAAGTTGGAGACCCCTTAGGCTAAGCACACAAGATCCAGCCGAGGAGTTATTATATCTTGTCAAAAATGTATTTATTTCTTTTCTGGGACAGTTTTCCATCCAAAAAAAAAAGACAGTTGCATCAAAATGGAGATGTTTTGCAGCACCCTCCTCAGTTTCAAGGCAAAATTGCACAGCTTGGGCTTTCTTGTGTTGTTTTGTACATTTCAGAGGATTCCACTGGAGTCCTTGAAAAGAAGCCACTATACTTCTTTTTAATTTGGACGTGATCTTATGTCAAAATACAAAGTCAATAAACTATCAAAGAAGCACAGTGCTGTACCTTTAATATTTTAGAGAACATTGGAGTGTTTTGATGCTGATTTTATCTTGTCAAACAAAAAATTCTGACACTAACAAGATGAAACATTTCAACATCCTAAAATATCTTTTCTTTTTTTTTTCCCCCCAGTCTCTTATCACAGGGAAAAATTCAGACTCTCATATTCTCCATCTGATTTTCAACTCTTAAAAAGCAAACAAAACAGAATTTCCCATAATATGGAAATGTGAGGTTTTTTGGCCCTCATTATTAGCCTGAGGCATGACATGCTCTCCAAACTCCTTCGTTCTGACAGGCTGCCTAAATCCAAGGTAACTAAGAGCAAAGTCTTAGCATTGCTCTCCTAAAGGCTCTGCTAAATCCCTGAAGCATCCTTACAGCTCTATAAAACAGAGCCAGACCCCAAATCTGTGACATTTTCTCCCCTGTTTTAAACACAGAGCCCTGTCATGGAGATGCTCCAACAGAAAATTGCTCAGATCCTTCTTGGAGAGGAAACGAGAGGTGGGAAAGGATTTTAGAGTTGTTGGGTTTGGTGGAGAAAGGTTTTTCTGTCCCTCCAACATTTTCCTGACAGCATTTTGGTTCCTTGGGAGATGAATTTGAGGACCTAGATGTATCTCAAGAGATGGGAGGTCTGTGGAGCATGGCCAGTCTGTGTTAGATGTTCAGTCTGTTCCCAGCACAGGAGGATTCTGTGAGGGTGAGATGTGGAATTGTGGTATTATTTGTGCCCAGCAGCTGAAATGAGGAATTTCCTTTATTAGGAAATTATTCTTTGTGTTCAGCTAGTCTGAGCAAAGCTTCCTTCTGAGCCCATCACTTGCACCTCCACAAATCAGAGATGGCTCAGTGGGCTTCTGAACTCGAGACCTTGGCAAATAATAGGTTTGGTGAAGCTCTTTTTATGGCTTTATCAATTATGATCCTGGTCCAAACATATCCCCATGTCACATCATGAATCCCTGTGGGCCAGGAAAGAGTGGAAGAGGATGCAAATATCTTCCCATGCAACATTTTATTCTTCCATTGAGCAAGATGGTGGAGTCTTGCCTTCTGGCATTGGTTCTCAAGAGTCCAGATGGACTCTGAAGCTTTTGAATTTCTCAGCCAGCAGAAAAGCTCCATCTTGATTTCCAGTTCCATGGCTCCAATGTTTATCCCGAGGCCTCAGGAACTCAAATAATCAAATAATCAATATGTAAGGATAATCATATGGAAGAGTCAGAAACTCTCCCTAAACCCTCCTCACTTCAACCCAAAGCCTTTCAGATTATTCCTGCCCCAGCAAGAATTAATACTTGTGTTCATTATTCATGTTGAGGGGGCTGTGACTTCCCTGAAATCTTTAAATCAACCTGACTCATGTCAGTGCTTTTTCAAAAAGAACGGAGAAGGGAAAGTAAAAAAAGGAATTTGTTTTGCAGATTTTTAAAATCTTTTAAGCTATCCAAACACATCTCCCTGTTTACCCTGACCTATGTAGATACTTTATAAATGGCTAACACTCTGCTCAGCCACATTCACCATTACAGCTCTGGCACGAGGCTCATCTGTGGGTGCTGGCTACAAAATAATAATTGTTCCAAATCTGCCAAGTTGAAAAGGTGCAATTTAAAAATCTATGTATCAGCACTATAGCTCCAGTGGAAAAGAAGCTGTAATCACTGGTGTTGCAACTCAGTGAGGTCACTGCTTCAAGCACTCTAGATTATTAACTACACATATTTGCCTGTTTTATGGGGTTGACTACTAATATGGTTGACCAAGTATATTAGGCTTTTCTAGCTAAGGCTGAGAATTCTGATATTTGAGAAGCTGGGAGCTGATTGCTGGTTGGTTAATCCAGGGCTGCACCTTCTTTTGTGTGGTTTTTGCCTCCTGAGATTTTAGACTTTTCTTTTGTTCCATCTACCCCTGCTAAGTCAGACTGAGCTACTGAGCTAGAGGAGGTTCAGATTGGGTATTGGGAAAAACTTCTTCATGGAAAGAGTGGTCAGGCATTGGAACAGGATGTCCAGGGAAGTGGTGGAGCCACTGTCCCTGGAGGTGATCAGAAAATGTGGGGGCAAAGCACTTGAGGACATGGTTTAGTTGCCTGGTGGTTGAGTGTTGGACTTGATGATCTTGGAGGACTTTTTCAGCTTTAATGATTCTGTGATTGGGATCAGACAACTTGGGATGAGACTCATTGTTAGATGGTGGATCTTTGTCACTCTCTGAGCCACACCAGAAAGTCCAGGTGTACCAGAACTATCTCAGAAGATGACAGTGGCCTCTCTGGAGGTGACTTTGGCATGGGAGCCATAACCCAGAGTAATGCAGCCCAGGGATGCTGGGCTTCCATCCCCCAAGCTCCATAGCCCTACTGCTAACCAACCCCATGTTAGAGCAGGGGCAAAGAACCATATGCAAAGTGTTGGAGAGCCACAACCAGGAGCTGCTGGGGAGCCAATCCAGCTTGAACATTAGTTACTCACCCGAAACTAATGTCTAAACTTGCCTTGAACTTAAGCTTCTCACCTGAACCAAGGTACAAACTGCCTTGCCTTAAAAGCTATTTTAATCTGACTTAACCCACTGTGGTTGACCAGCCAGAGTGAAGTTATGCATCTTCTTTGGGTAGGGTTTGTCAGCTGGGAGCTCTTTATTTCTGTGCCTGATCCCTAAGAAGTTCAGTAAATCTGCAAATTGTGGCCATTTGGCTTCTTAAGTTAAATATATTTACTCAACAGGACTTTGAACCTCAGAGATGGCCATGTTGCACTTAGCATTAAAATAAATATTCAAGAAAGCCAAGAAGATGATGGGACTGGGAGTGATCTATGGGCAAGAGATCACATTTTTTACCAGCAATGACATTACTCCACTGTAGGATTGGGCAGGGTATGAGTAACCCAACCTCAGCAGCTCCAACTGCCTGTCTTCCACACGAGGAGGTCCAACAGTGTCCTCAACACCTGAACCCTACCCATGGTCACTGGTGACATGCTCAGCATGAGAGCCATACTTAAATTTCTGAAAAGTAATTCTCAGCTCAAGAGCAGCAGTGCGGTCTCCAGGAACCCAACCTGATTTTCCATTGCTTTCCAACAGCTTTTCCAACAGCTTTCCACCCTCCCCAGCTCCTACCCATTGTCAACACATGCAAAAGCTCCATATCCCATTGCCAGCTGCTTAATCCATTCCTTCCCACCCCACTCTCAAGACAATAACACCCCAGTGAGGAGACCCACCCACCAGGAAATCCCCTTTTAACACCCTGCAAAGGAGCAGCCAGATTTATCTCTGTCCTTGTGCTGGAAACATAAATGAGGACTCATCTGCTCTAATCCCTTCTTAAGATTTCAAGATGAGGCCTGTGTTCCCATATTAGCATATCTAACAGCTCCTACATGTGCACCACAAGGCTACTGCTCCATGGAGGTAAATCACCTACTGATGCATACATCAAGCACCCTACTATCTCTCTCTGAAGACATGAATGGCTGAGTCTTTGCAAAGACCTCATAAAAAATGCCTGAAATGAAGGTTTGGGTTAAATGAGCTTGGGGATCTTCATGATGATCTTCTTCACATTCTTCTCTTGGAGATTTTGGGGGCCATTCCTTAATTGTGACAAAACATTTCCATTGGCCTCACTTGGGGGATGGCAGCTGTGACTTCCATGGTGTGTGGGTAGGAACCAGGCACTCCAGTTTGAGGGAATTTGTCAGATTTCCTCAGATTCTCAAACTCCTTTGGGATTGCACTGGAATGACAGTGAGTGCATTCAAGACTTTCACAAATCTTGAGAAGATCTCAAAAAACCTGTAGGGAGATGTCAACCATGGAGCAGCTGAAGATCTGAGGGGAAGGTGTCTGCTTGGGGTGTGGGTGACTGAACATTTTGGTCATTGTTGTTGTTGAGGCTTTGCTGTTTCTTAAGGAAAGTCTTCATTTTGTCAGGGAGCACCAAGAGTCTTAAGGAGAAGAATTTTTCATGCTTGTGGTGGATGGCAGGAGAGGGTAAGGAGACCAAGGGCCACCATCAGCACTGGTATGGCACCCTCTTCTGAGTCACCCAAGACTTTTGTGTCCTCACTGTTATACCACCACCACAACACACCCAGCTTTGTTGTGGGGAGTTGTCCTGGGGTTTTGAACTGAGGAATTATTACACAGTTACCTGAAACTGCTGGAGAGCAGACTTTCTGACCAAGGGTGTGAATCAGGTCTGGGTGATGCTAAACTGGAGGCTGGGTGACTTGATCTCAGCCTTTTCCCAAGATCCAAACCAAGTTGTTGTTCTTAGGATACACAAATTCAGGTGTTTGCTGTGGGGATTTTTGAGCTATAGGTTGTTTTTGTGTGTTTTTTGTTTGGTTTTGTTTTTTTTTTTTTTTGGTGGGGAGGGCAACGGTTTCCATCTAACTCCTTCCTTTTGGCAGTCTCTGCTTCTCTGGAAGCAGGAAATATTAATATATCTGCTAAGCTCCTGAATGACATTGTCCACTGAAGAGACTTGTTGGGCCATGTAATATGCAGTTCCAGGACTTTTTACTCCTCCCAGCTAACTCAGGAGAAACATCTCTTTGGAGGAATGCATTTTCAGGCCCATCAGTGTCAGAAACTTTGTTGTGCCAGCACAAATCTCAGTTCCCCTTTCCACACTCAGTCCTGCAAGCCTTTTGCTGGCAAGTCTGGAACTGCACTTGAAGATGTGAGCCATTTGCATGATTAAAGGTTGCAGGACCAAGCTGATGAGAAAGATTCAGCAAATTCTCCAATCAGAGCATTAGCACAGATCCACTAGGTGAGGAGCTGGCTCTGGATATGTGGTTGGCTTCTCCTCAGAATAACTTCCCCAGGTTTCCTCCAAGAACTGGAAGTTCTCAGCTTCTCTCAGGATTGATCTCTGCACCTGCAGAGCGAATGCCTGTAAATATTGTTGTGGTTTTGGTGGCTTTTCCTTTATGATCTCAAAACCTGCTGCTTTGATTAGAGATGGGAGGAAAAAAAAAAAAATCTGACAGAGTTTTCTGGCGTTTAGTCCCTAATTGGAATATTCCCTTTGGGTATTTAAAAAAAAATATTAAATTGGCCCAGATATTTTTTTATGAATAACACTTTAATTAAATTTTTACATATTAAATGTACATCAATCGACAAAGTTAGACAAATAGCACGAGTGTTAGTCATGCATGAGCACAGGGATGAATCAGTCAAAGACTGAGTATGTTACAACAGCCTCTCCCTCTGAGGGCACATGTGAGCTGCTGAAAGGCAAGGAAAATTAACATGAGAGATGGAAGAGAGTGAGAAGAGGGAGCATGGATAAAAAGGCCAAGAGAAAGGCGAGGTACCCAGTGGGATTAATAAGGTAAGAGCTCCCTCGCCTACACAAGCATAAGTCATGGAATCAAGGGAGCTGAGCTCAATTCCCAGCACTGCCACTCATCTGCTTCATTTTCTTCTCTTCCTTAATTTGACAAGTTCTTCTCTACGTCCACTTCAAGCCCAGGCAGGGGGCTGGGGTTAGGCTTTAGGAAGAGCAGTCTAACGGTAAGGGTAGTGAAGCATGAGGATAGATTGCCTGGGGAAGGGGTGGGAGCTCCAACCTGGGAGGTTTTCAAGAACAGGTTAGGCAAACATCTGTCAGGGACAGTTTAGGTAGAGTGGATCCTGCCTTTGGGCAGAAAGGTGCAAGGTCCAGGTCTGATATCCATGATTTTAAGGTTTTTTTCTAGAGCAGGGACTGAGCCTGCAGTGCATCTGGTCTCCAGTTTCATTTAAAATAACCAGAAGTGAGATGTCTCATTAGAAAAAGTAAGGGGTTTGGAGGAAAAAAAAAACCAGCTCCTATGTCAAGATGCACCCCTAATGAGACTGACTTAGCTTTTCTGCCTTTTCCACTCAAATTGATTAAGGTCATTGTGGCTTGATAAAGGTTATTGTGACTTACACCCGGCCAAGAGGAGAATCACCCCCACATTATTCTGCTGGTGGCCAGTATGTATTTTCTTACTTGACCTGATTTATTCAGCAACTGATTTTCAAAGGCTTCTTGGTTGTTCTGGGTGGGTTGTGATTTTTTTTTTTTCCCTGCACTTCACATATCATCTCCCCCACTCATTCCATAGGGCACCAAGGGAGCCACCAAGGGAGCTTACATTGAAGGGCGAGAGAGAAATCTTTCCCAGCTCCCATCCCAAGAGACTGGAGGATGCGTGGCTTTGATTTTTGTTGCTTTAAGATAGGCAGGGATGAAAGTGATGTGCAGAGTCAGTAAACCCTGAAGGTACTGACTTCCTCCAGCAGTTTGATGAATACCTTTCACTCCCACTGAAGTCATCGAAGACCGTGTAGGCAGAACAGGTCATCACCCTTCCTTCCCCCCTTGAGTTAATATGCTGGATCAGGAGCCATGAGTTGTTCCCACCAACTCTGAAGTGCACACACCCATAGCCCTGGGGCATGGATGCTCTTTAACAACCTGTAGCAGAACTACAGGAGCATTTAGGATGCAAAATCAGGAATAAAATCGTGTCCAGTCATCAAATACAAAGGCAGGGCTGACATAGGAGCAAACAGGAATTTGGTTTATTAAAAGCAGGGAGAATGAGAAGTGTGAGCTGGAATTGCAAGTTTTCTGGAACTCAGGTTGGCGAAGGCCTGGAAAAGCCTTACAATGTAAAGAAAAGAGGCCAAAATGCCATCATGAAACCTTGTAATGAATAGCCTGAGGAAGGGAATGCTTCATCAAAGCAAATGTTATCATTTGGCTTGAAATGGGTTAGTACAGATGAACCCAAAGAGTGAAATTGAAGCTGGATCAAACCCCACAGCACCTGCTGCTTTGTCCCTCTTGCTCACAGCCCCCATCTCCCTTAAGAGAGACTCCAAACCTCACCTGGAGGTTATTCACATTCTGGCTGCCCATCGTTTTCTTTGCTTGGGAGGGCAAAGCCCACGTGGAGTTTGGACTGGAAGAGATCATTCCCATAGGAGAGAGCATCTCTGCACACTTCCAGCTCTGCTTTCAGCAGGCTTGACAAGTGTATGGCACAGGGCTGGGCAAGGAGGCTGCATCCCTGCAATTAGGTAGGTGGGTATGATTTTAGCTTAAGAAACCCAAGCAAAATAAGGCAAACATAAGAAATTGGATTGTTTTATAAATGCACATGTTGCCTGTTTGATAAAGTTGTCTGGAGGTGCTCAGTATCCTCTGTTGCTACTGCAGGTTTTTCTTTTTTCTGTTCTTTTTTCCTTTTTGTCTCATGCTGCAGCAACTGTGCTGCCATCCTGATCCTGTGAGGGATCATGAACAGCAGGAGAACTGAGGTTTGAGCACAGCTCTCCCCAGTTTTGAAATTTTTGGAGGTTCATCAGTTCAAAAATTGGTTGGGCTCAGTGAGGAACAGAAACCATCACCTCTGAGAGCTTGTTGGTGGGCATCAGAAAACCCAAGGCATTCTCCTAGCACAATTTGGATGTTCTAGCTGAAGACAGCTCACTCCTTTAGCTGGCTTCTCACCTCTATAGTAAGACCATGTGGCACTGGTTCATATCACAGGATGGAAATTGCTTGTCAGGTATGGACACAAGTGTGTAGGGGGTCAGTTGTCCATGACAAGAAGCCCAAGAAGGGGCAAGGTGTTTGTGTGTGTGAGTTTCCCTTATTTAAATCACAAGAAGATGCAATTTATGGCTAGTTTGTTGTCGATATTATTATTATTTAACCCCTGTCTATCATCTGACAGTGAAACTCAAATTATCTCATTTCTCTGCTCTTCTATTCACCAAAAGCTCAAGCTCTTTGTCTTGCTCTGGGTATGACAGATTTCCAGGCAATCTCCTAGCCAAGTAGTCACCTTGTATGATTTAAGTTGCCTTCCCCAGTCAAACTGATGACATATCTTCAGTCCACCAGAAGGAAAGTCTAATTCTTCATGGTAGCTAAAGCCACCCATTATTAGGATGTTCATGCAGTGGAGGGTGAGCTCTAGTTTGAAAGCATTATGGTACAGATCCTTTTCTTCAATTTTTAAGAACTAGGTCTTATTTTTCCAAGCCTGGAACCTACACCAGGCTGAGCTCCAGTTCACAGACTTGTTTGAGCCAAACAGATACACAATGGGGGATGGAAAATTATTGTTATTGGGTTTTTCCCCTTTTTCTGTTGTGATTGTTCTGACCGTGTATTCTCAGCACTGAAAGATTTAGGGAATGCCTCTTAGAACATGACTTTGGATAGTAAGAGGTCCAAGCAAAGGCTTGGCTAGAGAAAGGGTATGTATTACAAAGCTCAGGGTCTGCACCCATGTGGCCAGCAGATATCTTCATGGAGGGCAAAGCTATTCCTTCAGAAAATGTTGGAGCTGCCCCAGACTCACCCCAACAGCTCCATGGTCCTTCTTGTGTTGGGGGCTCCACTTTTAGGAGATGAGCCCCTTGCTCTAAGTGTCCTCACCCTCCCTCCCTCTGTGATGGACAAGCAGAGAACCAACCCCAACTTCAGACAAGTGTTCAATATATTTAAGTCCTTTCTCTGCTTATCCAGCCCTGATCAGAGCATCTGTCATCCAGAGCTTATCTGCTGATTTATAATTGCTCTCAAATCATCCAATCTGTGTCCAGGGCTTTGAAATTTTCTTATTCCTCTCTGCCTAAAGAGATCTTGCACTCTCCGTGGCTTTAGCAGCTCACCACATCCTGAAGTGCTTGGGATTAGAAAATAAAGATTGTTCTCTCTGTCATGGGTGGGCATCTGGGGCAGAGCTGGAAAGAGCTGCTGGAAAGTCATGCTGCTTAGGACTGAGCCCTTTCTCCCTCAGGAACTGCAAATCCAGCCTCCAAAGCATGCCTCTTCTCAGGAGCTAGTTCTAAAAAATTGGATTTTGCGCTTTGGGAGATGCAGAAAAATTTTCTACTTCCTCAATGGGGTGAAACTGTAAAAAAAAAAAAAAAAAAAAAGGAAAAATAATTAAAAAAAAGAGCTTGCTAAATCCTGCTGCAAGGGGGGGAAGCAGTTCCCTGCAGTTCTCCAACCTCCCTCTCCTTCTCCAAATTGAGCCTGTAAAGCAAAAAAAAAAAAAAAACCAAAAAAAAAAAAAACCACCAAACCAAAAACCTTCTGCAAGCCAAAAACCTGCTTAATTGCCTCAAATTGATTCCATGGTTTTATTAAGATATTTGCCCAGCTCTATTATGGTTAATTATTTGTATTACAGTAGACTCAGAGGCCCCAAGCAGAGATCAGGGCCCCATTGTGCTAAATACTGTACAAGCACATAATAACAAAATCACTCCTTGCCCCAGATAGCTTCCAATTAAGTGGAGAGCTGCAGTGGAAACATACCACAGCTCGTGTGAACACCTTTCAGAAGAGCCTAACATGGATTTTGAAAGGAGAAAAAGGTCCTTCAGGAAAGCTGCTGGGCTGCTTTGCATTGTGCTGAGCTCCAGTGGGGGTTAAAAAAAAAAAATTAGGAGAAGAGATATACAGCAAACCAAGGAACCCCCAGCCCTGGCCCAAGGCTTCATGATGGGAAAGGGAGGGAAATAGAGAAGAGGAAAGAAAAATTGGGGAAAAAAAAAAAAAAAAAATGATTCGTGGGTTGCTTTCCCCTTGACTTTTGGATTGTGCTTGGAAGGTCAGCCTCGGGAGGTTCATGAGAGAGCTTGTTTCCCAGGGGATTTCCAGATTTATTTTGCAGAAGCAAAGTGTTCTTCTCTTGAGGGAAACATTTCAGAGGAGCACCCAGCTGCCCAGCTTTCCACTAACCCTCTGGACACCCTGCACCCTCTGCCCTCCTCTGCTTCCCAGCTCTGGACAGGAAGAAAAGGAAAAATTACAACTGGAAAACCCTGGATTTCTCCTTCCCCATTTTCCCACTCCTTTCCACAACCAAATTTTTGGGGCTGCATCTTGCCCCTGCTCTGGGGGTTCTTCCTGATGGAGGGGTCAGTGCTGGGGGAGCTTTCCCAGGGCTTGCTGGAGGTGATGCTCAGGGGGGGGAGCATGGCAGGTTTGGGGTGAACAACCAGCTGTTAATTCAACATGGCAGGTTTGGGGTGAACAACCAGCTGTTAATTCAACATAGCAGGTTTGAGGTGAAAAACCAGCTGTTAATTCAACATGGCAGGTTTGGGGTGAACAACCAGCTGTTAATTCAACATGGCAGGTTTGGGGTGAACAACCAGCTGTTAATTCAACTGAGGGTCTTGCTTGTACTCTGGGTGCTGCTGGGCTCTGGGTGCACCCCCTGAGGATGTTCAGGAGTTACCTTGCCCACCTCCTTCTTGTGCTCTCCCTTATCCAGCAGCCTGGGGTTGAGAGGACAGGAAAGGCAGCAAACTGTAGCCCAAAAACCAGAGGAAAATCCAATTGTTTCCAAACACTGAGCTCAAGCCTCAAGAGGAGAGGGAACCTCCGGAGATACCGTGGTGTCTGTGTGTGTCTCTGTGTGTACAACGGCCTCAGCTTTAGCAGGGCTTTGGGGGAAAAAAAAAAAAAAAAGATCTGGGTGGTGATTCAAAAATCCAGGTTATGACCCGTGACCTTTGGATGAGAAATTGTTGCCATTTAGGATGTGTTAGGAGGTCCATCCTTTTCATCAACTGCGTGTTTCTTCTTGCTGCGGGAGGCAATCACACCGGTATATCATTAACTCACAGAAAAAGGAGGCTGTAAAAGAAGTTGATGGGGGACCTTAGCCCACACCCTGCTGGGGTCTGCTCAGAGCACAATATCCCAGCGACCATGAGATTAAGCTAAAGAGAAAAGTGAAAATGCTTTTCACGATTCACACGCCCTTTAGATTGTTTTATTAAACCATTTGAATAGGGATTTCCCTTTCGGCCGACAACGGGGCCCGGCCAATGCATAGTTCTAGGTTGCTATGACTTAGTTGGTGCTGGCTAATCACAAGTGAGGGCAAATTTCATATAAAATATCTGGAGCCATTGTCAACCTAATGCAGCGTGACAGTGGCAGCACAAAGGGGGATTCATTCACCCCAGCAGGTAATAAGGACGATTTGCCATACCAACCAGGCAGTCTCGAGGGGGGCTGTCAAATACGATCAGAGCAGCGAAATGGAGCCTCACATTCCATTCTCAGGTGGGCGAGGGAGATCCTTTTGTTGGTCAACCATGTTGCTTCTGATAACAGAATACAATTTTTTTCTTTTCTTTTTCTTTTTTTTTTTTTTTTTAATTTTTTTTCTTCTCTCTTGACCAGTGAGGCCGTTTTGCACAGGAGCTCCTTGAGAATTGACTTTTTTTTTTTTTGTCTTCCTTTTCCTTGCCTTTCTTATTACTATTTTTTTTTTTTTTTTTTTAATATGAGGCCAGAGGGGACCCCAATGATCCCGTAACATGGAACACACCCTGGAGAATTTCACCCCAGTCCTTCCCTGCTCCTTCCCCTTTCATTAAGGACTTGGTCCTGCCACAATGAGCACGCTGGATCTCTGCTAATAACCCCCAATTGGCACACAGCTTCCTTTTGTCTACAGCCTCCCAGGGACATGGAATGGTTTGGGGAGATGAGGAGTGTGGGGTAATTTGGGGAGGTTCAAAGGGCTGAGAGGACTTTGCTCTTTCAGGACTGGAGACAGAGATGAAATATTCAGAAAAAGGCATTTATGGGATGGTGGGAGCAAGGGGGGGATCGGATTCTAAGTGTTTCACACATGACCAAGCCAACAGAAAGCCAGATAAAACGTTGCTTGCATTAAGCAGGGTAGGTAAGGAGACATACATGGTAATGATTAGATTGACAGAGAGATAGGGAGATGGAGAGAGAGATAAAGGGATGTTTGCTTTGGAGGTATCAGACTTGAGTTACTGATACCAGACTGTCCTGCTGATTTGCCTATCTTGGGGGTCTGGTTACCTGTGATCACCTGGGGTTATTTTGACAGTAGCTAATTAGTGAGAGCATTCCAGCCTTCGACCCACCCTGGGCTCACAGGGGCTTGGAGGTTGGCAAGGAGCACCAGCCCTGCTCCCAAAGCCATGCACAAGGCTCCCAGGCTGCTCCAGAGTCTGACAATCTGGCTCTACCTGTTTCAGCAAGAGCCTGAAAGGTTTGGAAGCATGAGCACAGGGCTGGAGGTTGTAGCTCTGTGGTGCTGGGTGCAGCAATAACCATAAGTTTAAAAAAAAAAAAATTAAAAAAAAAAAAAAAAGAGAAAAAATTCTAAAAGACAAGAAAAAAAATATGAAAAAAAACCACAAAACTGTTCAGATGTTTTAGGGGAACTTGGCCTTCAAGATTTTACAAGCTGTGTTAATCCAACCTCTTTCAATCCAACATTCCCTCTTATCTATATCACCTTCATGTTCCCTGGCAGGAATTGCCCATTTAATAATTTCCCTCCAATGATCTGAATCACAGCTAATCTGATCAAATGTCTTTTTAGGGCCTTTCATCTTCCCAGGGATGTGTTGACACTAGCACACTGGTTCAGAGGAAACAAGAACTCAATCAGAACTTCGTTCAAAAAAACAGATGGGACCCAAACCTGAACCTTTCCTTTAAGATATGCAAAAATGTGGTTAGCTTCTTGTTATTATGCTTTGCATTTGCATAAATCTTTGCATTTTCAGGCCTGATATTTAAAAGGAGAAAAAAAAATAGAAGCCAAACAAACCCTGGAGCTGGATTTTGATGAGAAACAGTGCAGAATCAGCTGGGCATGGAGTTGGCATGGCTCCCCTTGAAGAGGGGCACAGGCTGTAGATCTGTGAGGCAGCTCCTGCATCACTTGCTGTAGTGTGGGTGCCCTGAAGATGTACCTCAGAGCCACCCCCACCTCATTTCAGGGTTAGAAATGAAAGCCATGGTCACCTGAGGCACCCAAGGACTGGTGTTCTTGCACAGTGGGCTTCCTAAGACTTGGAGGTGAAGCCACTTGGGAAATGCTGATAAAGATAAGGGGACCTCAGACACACCAGACATGCCTTTGGGTTTCATTGGGGTATGGCTCCAAATTATTCCTATCAGTCCATAAGTCTACACTGAGACCGCAGTCTTAGAAATGGGTCTTTGAGGAATGGATTTAGGGATCCTTTTGCATCCAAGAGATCCCAGGAAACCATTTAGGCTTTGCTCTGGTCCAAAGGAAGCCATGCAACCATGCTCTTCTGGAGACATTTGTTGGGGTTGTTATAACTCTGGGCACATCTTCTCTGTGCAACACAAAGATGTTCTGGAAAGTCCCAAAGATCCTGCCACCAAGATCTACAATAGTTAGAAGCCAAGAAGAGGTGCTGGTAAAAAACTATGAATGTCCACACAGCTCAGCACACAGGCAGCTTGAGGTAGAGATGTTCTTGTGGAAGGCTTAGTAGTAAAACAGTGATCCAAGAAACTCTGAGTGCTGCTCATGCTGCACTGGGTGAGGAAAAAAGTCCTTCCTTTTGCTCATCTCCTCTGTCACTTTGTAGACTGAAAGGAGGTTCAGAGCTCAGGCTGGAGAGTGTAAGTTCATAGAATCAGAGAACGGTGTGGGTTTGAAGAGACCTTAATGATCATTTTGTTCCAAACCCCTGCCATGGACAGGGACACCTCCCACCAGCCCAGGTTGCTCCAAGCCCCATCCAACCTGGCCTGGAACAATTCCAGGGATGGGGCAGCCACAGCTTCTCTGGGAAACCTGTTCCAGGGTCTCACCACCCTCACAGGAAATTATTTCATCCTTCTACTTAAATTGAGCTTTCTGTCTTCATCCTGTTGTTAATGAATCCATGAGACTTTTTTTATGTACTACAATATATGAATTTTTTCCATATTTAAAAATGGGGAAACTGAGGCAGAGTTTCAGTGTCACTTCTGCCCAGAGGGGGACTTTGTGCAGCATTTGTAACCCACTGTGTGAGGCAGTCATTAGGCTCTGATCTTCCTAAAGCCTCCAGAGTCGTCTTAAAATAACATCAAGAACTTCACAGCATGACTGACACTGCTGTGACTGAGCAGAAAATCAGGGCCAGGGCACTTGGCTCCTTGGTGTTTAGACTTGGAGGGACACCAAGAAATGAAAGCTTTAAACAAGCTCAGGATCTCTTCCTAAAGCTTTGGCTTTGGAAAGCATTTTCCAGTATCCCCAGTATGAATCCTGCGTGCGCACGCACTGCTGAATTTGGGAAGGTGCTTCCCAAAATGTTTCACCTTCCTATCAGGAAGCTTGGCTTGTCCCCTGCTGTTATACTCGGTGTGCTGAGCACGTCCAAGGCCACGTTTTTCTCCTCTCCACTTTTCCTGGTGGGGTAGAAGGTGAATTTTTGAAAGCCAACAGCAAGTGTGGGGCAAAGATCTCTTCTTGGGGCAAGGAGGTCAGCGAGGAGCCTTCGGTGCCAGGTCAGGAGATGGTGTAGCAGGAGACCAGGAATGCTGTAGCAAGAGGCCAGGAATGCTGTAGCAGGAGGCCAGGAGATGCTGTAGCAGGAGGTCAGGAGATGCTGTAGCAGGAGGCCAGGAGATGCTGTAGCAGACCAGGAGATGCTGTAGCAGGAGGTCAGAAGATGCTGTAGCAGGAGGCCAGGAAATGCTGTAGCAGGAGGCCAGGAATGCTGTAGGAGAAGACCAGGAGATGCTGTAGCAGGAGACCAGGAGATGCTGTAGCAGAGCAGGATATGCTGTAGGAGTAGACCAGGAGATGTTGTAGCAGGAGGCCAGGAATGCTGTAGCAGGAGAACAGGAGATGCTGTAGCAGAGCAGGATATGCTGTAGGAGCAGACCAGGAGATGTTGTAGCAGGAGGACAGGAGATGCTGTAGCAGACCAGGAGATGTTGTAGCAGGAGGACAGGAGATGCTGTAGCAGACCAGGAGATGCTGTAGCAGGAGGATAGGAGATGCTGTAGCAGACCAGGAGATGCTATAGCAGGAGGCCAGAAATGCTGTAGCAGGAGGTCAGGAGATGCTGTAGGAGGAGGACAGGAGATGCTGTAGCAGACCAGGAGATGTTGTAGCAGGAGGCCAGGAGATGCTGTAGCAGGAGACCAGGAATGCTGTAGGAGAAGACCAGGAGATGCTGTAGCAGGAGGACAGGAGATGCTGTAGCAGACCAGGAGATGTTGTAGCAGGAGGCCAGGAATGCTGTAGCAGGAGAACAGGAGATGCTGTAGCAGACCAGGAGATGCTGTAGCAGGAGGATAGGAGATGCTGTAGCAGACCAGGAGATGTTGTAGCAGGAGGACAGGAGATGCTGTAGCAGACCAGGAGATGCTGTAGCAGGAGGATAGGAGATGCTGTAGCAGACCAGGAGATGCTATAGCAGGAGGCCAGAAATGCTGTAGCAGGAGGTCAGGAGATGCTGTAGCAGGAGGACAGGAGATGCTGTAGCAGAGCAGGAGATGCTATAGCAGGAGGCCAACACACTGAAGTTGGTGAGGATGGGTCAAGGCAAATATAAGCACTGGAAACAGGGGCCTCTGTGGAGAGGAGCTGCAGGAAGCTGAGGCTGAGCCAACCAGCTTATGTAAAACCTTTTCAGTTGGTTTATCTGAGATAGGATCCTCTATTGCTACAATCAAGAGGAATGTGGTGAAGCTGAAGCTCGCCTGCCTCCGAGGCCACGGGAGCCAATATTTTGTTTCCAACGTTCCCAGTATTTTCCCCACAAGCAATGTCAGGCTCACAGCAGCCGTGACACCTCTGTGATCCTCCTCCTCCTCCTCCTCCTCCTCCAGCATGGGAACAATGCTTGCTCCCCTCCAGCACTTGGGCACTGTCTCTGCAGTGTGGATGGATCTGTCAGCCAGCATGTGCCAAGGGGTTCCCTGTTCTCCCTCTTCCCCTGGTGCTGTGCCAATATTTAATAGTTCTGATTGGCAAAAGGTTTTGCTGCTTAGTGATCATACGAGGGGAAAAAAAAAAAAAAAAGCAAAAAGCAAAAAAAAAAAAAAAAAAGCCTTTTAACATTTTTTCCGACCTTCCCTCCTCCTTTCCCTGGGGAGAAATATGTTCTGTGCTCTGAGACATGACCCTTCTTTTTTTTTTTTTTTTTTTCCCTCATCAGGCGTTGCTAAGAGGATTGGTCCTGTGTGATGAGCAGGTTAAGATGAGGGACATCATCCCCGTGGCCTGAACCCTTTTTGGCTCTGAGGCATCCACTGATAGGCAAATTTAGGACAGAAGCCAAAAAGGATGAGGAGATGGCTGGATTTTTTTTTCTGCTGGTATTTGGGACAAGCAAAGCTGCATTTTTTCAGGTGGTCTTCACTGTCCTAGAGCAGGATTTCAGGGCAATGCTGCTCGTGGTAATGCAAACCAAAAGCAAACTCTACACGTGTTTTTGCATCTCCTCTGAGCTTTTACTCACCAGTCCCATTGGGTTTTCACCTCTGCTGTGCCCTGAAACCCACCTCCCCTTGGGGTCACCAGCTGCTTAACATCTGCTGAAGCATTGGCTCAAGGTAGCTCTGAGAGGTGAAGCTTCTCAAGGGATCTTCAGAACTGAAGCCTTCCTCCAGCCTTGGAGTAGTTGTAAATAAGGTGTAAGCATTGAGTTTTACACCATCTCACTACTTGAGCTCCTTCCTCCATGGTGAGGAACATTTGGTATCTCTTCTGGCCTCCTTCTTTCCCATCCAAAGTGCTGTGCCATGGACTTTCATTCAAGCCCTTCTGGTTTAGGTTTTGCCAGGGAGGTGTTGATGGGTGACCCTCCCCACAAAGCAGTGACACAGGTCTCCTCCCAGCCCTAAGTGAGATGGATTCAAGGAGAAAACCCCCACGTGCTATGGCAGCTGGGTATTCCTCTTTACGTGGCAGTCAAAACCAAAATTCACCTCACCTTGAGGTGAGGACTGGCCTTCTGTAACTTCCCAAGCTCACTTCACAAATTTTTCACCATCCTCCTCCATTGGTTGTCACCTTTCTCTCCTCCAGTCCCCATGATGTCTCTGACCTGCAAGAAGGACTTTGGCCATACAAACCAGGGGAAGACTGAGTTTTTAGGACAGGCTCCAGAAGGGCTGTGCTGGCTCCAAATACCAGAAGCACAAGTCTGACCCCAGTTTCATTTCCAGTTTCTTGGTTCTTGGGGTTTATTTAGATTTTTTTTTTTTTTTTTAATCCAGAGTCAATGTAGTGTCAACTGTTGTGCAAATCCTAGCATGAGAGCTGTGGGTTTGTACCCCCTCGGGCCAAGGAGGGAATTGAAACCTTTTCTCACACTCCCTGGGTACATGCCCTACCAGACAAATGTTGGAAAGACTTTCCACCTTCTGCCCCTTAGAGATGGGTGTCTGGGTGTCTGAAATAGCTGACACAACAGGTAGGTTTCTCTTTGAGCTTTCAAAAACAAAGATGAGAGAAAACAAGACGTCTCCTCCCTGTGGTCCTGCTAAGCAGATATGGTATTTGCTCCATTTTAACTCACTTGCTTAGTGACTTACCCAAGAATCTGTGGTGTCAGAAATTCAAGGCTTGCAGCCACTCCATTGCAGTGTCTTTCCTGGGGTGGAACCAGGAGTAGGATCCTCTCTGTTCAGGAGCAGACATGCTAATGATGGCTTGGGAGGAGTGACCAAGATGTGGGAACTCTCTCCTTTCACTCTCGTACTTCTCCAGGAGCAATCTGGGACAAATCTATTCTTCTGTATGTTGTTTACATATTATCCACCCCAAAAAAGACATTAAGTCAGTGTTGCACTCCAAAGGACAGGTGTCAGATGTTATGGTGGCAAGGTCCTGGGCAGTAAGGGGTTGTTGGTGTATGAGATTTGTCTTCACAGAGAAGAATCAGTAGCTATCTTGGAGACATCAAGGCTCCCCATGGAAAGGAGCTTCCACACTTTCAGAAGGACCATCCAGGAAAGCAGGGTGCTGAGTGGGAAGCCCTTAGAGCAGGGTCCATCTCTACTGCTTGGCTATCTCATTTAGATATGATGTATGGAAGGAATTCTTTAGTGTGAGGGTGGTGAGGCCCAGGTTGCCCAGAGAAGCTGTGGCTGCCCCATCCCTGGAAGTGTTCCAGGCCAGGTTGGATGGGGCTTGGAGCAACCTGGGCTGGTGGAAGGTGTCCCTGCCCATGGCAGGAACTGGATGAGCTTTAAGATCCCTTCCAACCCAAACCATTCTCTGATTCTGTGATCTGTTCTCCAGTCTGCTGAGGTCTGTAACACAGAACCACTTCAAGCAAGACACCTTTCCTTTCCTTTCCTTTCCTTTCCTTTCCTTTCCTTTCCTTTCCTTTCCTTTCCTTTCCTTTCCTTTCCTTTCCTTTCCTTTCCTTTCCTTTCCTTTCCTTTCCTTTCCTTTCCTTTCCTTTCCTTTCCTTTCCTTTCCTTTCCTTTCCTTTCCTTTCCTTTCCTTTCCTTTCCTTTCCTTTCCTTCCCTTTCCTTCCCTTTCCTTTCCTTTCTCCCTTCCCCTCTACAGATCTCACTGCTTGCTTTGAAAGAGCAGCCAGTGGATCCCCCTTTCTAAAATACCACCTGGCTCTTTGAGTTGTGGACCAGGACACAGAACTTGAAGCTTCATCTCCCAACATATCTGAAGTTCTGTCCCAAGAACCTACTCTTTCCACCAGACCACTGTGCAGAGAGGAAGGAAAGATTGGGGAGAGTGGAAAGTAGAGACAATAGGGCTCAGTACTATGGTACAAAGGTGGTGAAAAGGGACTGTAGCTTTTTAAGATCAAAATAATCCATTATAACCATCCTTCTACATCACTACAGTCATTCCTCCCTCATATCTCGTAGATCTACTTGACCTGGGGTTAATCATTTGGTCATTCAGAGGAGGATTCAGAGAAAAACAGTCAGTGTCTGGGCAGCAGAACCCATGAAACCAAGTTTCATACATTAGACAGTCAAGATATTAAGGCAGTTATTCATTTGCCTTCCTCATCCCACATCTTGATGACCCTTTGTTCAGCTCCAACACCTTCTGCTCACAATTCTGAAGACATCACTGAATTTAGCATTGCAGGCTCCTCGGGAGATAAGCAGGATTGTCCTCAGGTGTATGGATAAGGAAGAAGAGGAACAGACTGACTAAAGTCACATTAAAAATAAAATAAAATAAAATAAAATAAAATAAAATAAAATAAAATAAAATAAAATAAAATAAAATAAAATAAAATAAAATAAAATAAAATTAAAAAAGACCTGTGAAAGGAGGAAGTCAAATCTAAGGTCATCTCATCCTCAGACCTCTTGAATTCTCCCATGGTTACTCCCCAGCCAGGTGCTTTTGCATCCTGAAATGTTTCTGCTGGGGCAGGGTGCTCAGAGATGCTCTGCATGGGACTTTAAGGCTCCCAACCTCAGGGGTTAAGCTCCTCCTGACCCGATCTCCAAAAGTGCCTTGGGGAGCTCTGCATTAAGAGGAAGCTACAGAGAACCCCGAAAGGGTGTCTGGAAGTCTCAGCATCTTTTTCACTAATAGCCAGCCCCCCAAAAAGGGGTTTGTACCTCTGAAATGAGGTAACTTGAAGCACCATCCAAGTGTCTAAGCCCTGCGGGGAAACTTGGGAACTGGCAGGGATTAAAAAAAAAAAAATTGAAGCCAGAGCTTTGGTGACCTTGAGCTGCACTGAAAGCAAAGCGATTAAAATGCTCTTAAGTCAACATCCTTGTGAGATAGAAGTCCCTATTAACCTCCTCTTGCCAGATGACTTTCCAGAAGCTCTCTTCAAGACCTAACTACTTGCTTGGTCTCCAGAACCACCAGAACCACCCCAAAAGGAATGAGGCGAGCTGTACAAATACCCCACACTTTCCTCTTATCTTTGCTAAGTCTCTTGCGTTTTTATATGGCACCTTAATAACCCCTCATTTCCATTACAAGTGCATGCTTTCCTCCTCCTTATCTCTCTCTCTTATCCACTCCTTCTCCATTCCTCCAGCCACATTTGGGGAGTTCTTGGGAGGTTCGGGTCCGCTTAGTAACCAAGGGACCAACCAACCCTTCAGCTTCAGGAGATGTGGTCCAGGAGATGGGAATTCTTCCATCTGCCTCCGGATTGAACTCGGGTGCCTTAAAGTTAGGGGGTAGGGGATGAAAACCCAGTGCCCTAAATTTCATCGGAGTCATTCAGAGCTCCGGCTGCAACTTTCTCAAGAGACAAACTCCTCACCTTAGCGCCCGGGGCCATATTTCAGGTTGTTTTTTTTTTTTTTTCCTCTGCTTGCCTACATTCCCCAGGTAGTTAGGATCAGATAGAAGGCTCTTTGCTTCCTCTTGTGTGCTGTTAAGTGGTGGCTGCACTCCACCCCAGGGGTGGTTGCATTTCAAAAAAGAAATTTGATTACAGGGGGTATATACGGGCTGTAAAAAGGCATCTGGACTCTTTCTGGGAAAAAAAGTGTAATGGGTGCTTCTGATGGCAAATCCTGGCAATTACCTACTGGGGATGAAGGCTTGGAGTGAGGAGTTACGATAACAGACCTGGGGAATAGGCAGAACTTGGGTATCTACAACCCAAGCTCCTGTAATTCCTCAGCAGATCTAGGGAGGTTCTTCTCCCCCTCTCCTCTGCTCTGGATCCAGTTTTGGGCTCCCCAGTTCAAGAGAGACAGGGATCTACTGGAGAAATTCCAAGGGAGAGCTACAGAGCTGATGAAGGGACTTGAGCATCCCTCCTATAGAGAAAGACTCAGAGACCTGGGGCTGTTTAGCCTTGAGCAAAGGAAGCTGAGAGGGGATTTTAGGGATGTCTATAAATATCTGAGGGGTGGGGGGCAAGAGGAAGGGGTCAAGCTCTTTTCAGTGGTGCCCAGTGACAGGTCAGGGAATAAGGGGTTTAAACTGGAATGTAGGAGTTGCCACCTCAATGTGAGGAGAAACTTCTTGGCTGTGAGGGTGAGGGAGCCCTGGCCCAGGCTGCCCAGAGAGGTTGTGGAGTCTCCTTTTCTGAAGAATTTCCAACCCCCCCTGGATGTGTTTCTGCGATCTGCCCTGGGTGCTCCTGCTTTGGCAGGGGGTTTGGACTCAGTGATGTCTGGAGGTCCCTTCCAACCCCTAACACTTTGTGATTCCTTGTTCTGCTGCCACCAGAAATTTTGCAGACTGCCTTGCCTGAAGCTGCCTGTGTTTTGGTGAGCTCTGTACCTGTATACTCTGCTCTGAGCTGACAGCTCCTGCCAAAGCCCAGGGGGGATCCCTGACCTGTGGACTCCTCAGCCCAGACCACCCTTTCTCATTCTCACACAGGAGAAGGTTTTCTGCACAAACATAATGCCTGGAGATGCTTTCTGCTCAGCCCCAGCATGGCAAGGCACAGGAGTTTTCCATGGCATTTGCAAACATCAGTTCAGCACCTACAGCACCTTCTCAAGCAGCCAAAAGCCTGGATCAGGTCTCTCTTCCTGAGCAGAGGAAGGGGTGATTCCCAAGTGATGAGAGAACCTATCTGAGCAGTGTGCTGTAGCTGTCAGAAGGGGGAAGAGGAAGAATTAGCATCTCCCTCTTCTCTCCATGGCATAGCAGCATATCAAAAAGTTTCAAGATTAATGAGGCCACAACAGGAGGAGGTGGAAGTTGTGTCAAGTATTCTCTGATCAGGCTCTACCTCCCTACCAGAGGGTGATGGCATTCATCCCACTTCTTTATCTGAATGGTTTCTAAGAGAAACCTTTGCCTTTTCCAGACTGCATCAATGTCCTTGGAGACACCATACCAGGCTCCCCACCCCTAAAATTTGATTTCTGGATCCTACCTGCTGTTATGCAAGTGCAAGATGCTAAATCCCCAGCCCTGTTAGAGCTGGACTCCTCTGCTCATGCTTCCACAGAGCTCAGGAACTGCTTGGTCACCACTTCCAGGAAGCTGGGATGCTTCACAGATGCTGAATAAGGGGACTGCAAACTCACATTGTGGAACTGAGGTTTCCTGTCCTATCCTTTTTTGCTTCTAGCCCTTGGTGACTTACTAAAACCTCACCATGTACATTGACAACATGTTCCAGGACATTGCTCATACCTTCAGCTTGTAAGTTCATGCACATTGTTTGATTTGCATACTGTTGGATTTGGGAGACTTCCCAAAGCAATGTGGTGCTGCACAAATTCTTGCTTAAGCCTTCAATCCAGCTGGGACTGCTCTGCAAGCATGCACTTTTGATTTCTCCCCAAAAACATGCTGGCTTTTTGGTTTGGCTTTCCCTGTGTTAGCAAAGCCTGGAAGCATCTAGAAGGTAAAGAACAAGCCAAAATGCCCAGGGAAATCTCAGATCAGCAAAATATGGTGCAGAGAAGGTTTGGGTGGTTTTGAGTAGGCACCTCATCAGCTGATGCAAAGCTCAGGAGAAGCTGGTGAAGCTGCATCAACTGGAAACCTGACCTTCTGCCTTCATGGATCCATTCAGTGCTGCCCTAGCCTGATCATCTGAAAGGTCTCAGGGACAATATTCTTCCTGGGCTAACTGGTCCATAGGCACGAGGTGATATTTAGTGGGGAATGGTAATAGGAGGTTAACAGAGGAGAGTTGCAGAGTTGTTGTGTCTTCTTAGAATTACCTCGAGGGTCTGAGAACGGCCCAGCTCATGATAAAAATGTCATTTTGCCAAAAAACCCATGGCAATTGCTTTTTCCTCAGACATGGTGGTGTACTCCAGGGTCATTTCTAGCAAGTGAAATCAAAATTAGGAAAGGAAGAGTGGAATAAAACCTCATCTTTTGGTATCTTTGCCATTTGCAAAGGAGTTTGAAATATTTGGCTTTCATTTTGGACCAGAAAAAGCACCAGCACCCAGGAAAGCCAGGTTCAAACTTAACTGCCCTGCCCCACCAAACCCCAGCTGAGATGAAATGCTATGAAGGAAGGTCTCCACACAAACCTCAGCTCCCCAGCCCAGAACCAGCAAATCTTTCAGCTGATGCCACCCACCACCCTGAGGCATTGTGTAGAAAAAGCAAGTTCAAAAACTTTACTGAAGCCAAAGTATGTGACATCCACTGCTCTCCCTTCATCTACCCATTGGGTCATGCCTTTGTAGAAGGTCAAGCATGATTTCCCCTTAATAAATCCAGGTTGGCTACTCCTGATAACCTTTTCTTCAAGGATTTAGAAATGGCCTCCAGTATGAACTGCTCCACCACCTTTCCAAGGATGAGGCTGACTGGTCTGTCAGTTTAGAAGAAAGAGACCCTTTTGTCCCACCCACTAAGGGTGAAAGCTCTCATTAATGTAGACCTGTATTTTCCATCTTATGAGAACACAGCTCAAATTCTGTGCACCAAGACTGCAGCTCAGGGTATGGCTACATGGTACTGCAGAGAACCCTATGGTATCTTCTACACGGATTCAAACTCAGGTTTGACCAACTTCTTGCTTTTTGCCATGGCCTCAACCTAAGACCTCACAATGACCTTACTCAGAACTTCTTGGCTGACATCTGTGGGCTTGAATCAAGCCTGGTCCTGTCTACAAAAGAGCTTATTTCCTAGCATGAGAAAATGTCTTTGGAGTAGGTCCAAGCTGGACCACAAGGAAAGAGAGTTTCATAGAATCATAGAATCATTTGGATTGGAAAGGAGCTCTGGGATCACCAACTCCATCCCTTCATCCACTCTCCCCATGGGTCCCAGCCCATGGCACTCAGTGCCACATTCAGTCTCTTCTTAAAAACCTCCAGGGATGGAGAATCCACCCCCTCCCTGGGCAGCCCATTCCAATGTCTGATCACCCTCTCCATGAAGAATTTCTTCCTAATCTCCAACCTAAACCTCCCCTGGCAGAGCTTAAGCCCATGGCCTCTTGTCTGACTGAGAGCTGCCTGGGAGCAGAGCCCGACCCCCCCTGGCTCCAACCTCCTTTCAGGGAGTTGTAGAGAGTGATAGAATCATAGAATTGGCTGGGTTGGAAGGGACCTCAGAGATCATCAACTCCAACCCTTGATTGACTGCTGCTGTGGTTCCCAGCCCATGGCACTGAGTGCCACATCCAGGCTCTTTTTAAATATCTCCAGGGATGGAGAATCCACTGCTTCCCTGGGCAGCCCATTCCAATGGCTGATCACCCTCTCTGTGAAGAAATTCTTTCTAATATCTCGAGCTGTGGCCTCACCAGGGCTGAGTACAGAGGGAGAATCACATCCCTGATCCTGCTGGCCACAAAATTCCTGATCCATCCCAGGATGGTGTTTGGGGACACCTGGGCACACTGCTGGCTCATGGTCACTTTCTTGTGGACCCAAACTCCCAGCTCCCTCTCTGCCTGGCTGCTCTCAGCCCCTCTGTGCCCAGCCCGGAGCTCCCCATGGGGTTGTTGTGGCCAAAATGTAGGACTTGGCACTCGTCCTCCATGACCCTCTTGGCCTTCTGCGGCGGCCCAGAGAGAAGTTGTTCACAGGGATGTCCCTAACCAGACGTGGTCCCTTCGCTGTCCATTTATTCACTGATTTTTCTCTTTCACAGCTACCAGGGAGTCAGCCTTTGTCCACGCCATCGCTTCGGCCGGGGTGGCTTTCGCCGTCACCAGGTCCTGCGCTGAGGGCTCGGCCACCATCTGCGGCTGTGACAACCGTCACAAGGGCTCCCCTGGGGAAGGCTGGAAATGGGGGGGCTGCAGTGAGGACGTGGAGTTTGGGAGCATGGTGTCTCGGGAGTTTGCAGATGCCCGGGAGAACAGGCCGGACGCTCGCTCAGCCATGAACAGGCACAACAACGAAGCTGGAAGGACGGTAAGGACACTGAGTTTCACCTCCTATTTCCCTCTAACTTTTTCTTACCTGACACGATCAACAGGGAAGGGGAGGAGGGGGAATTAACCAAACCTAAATTTGGGCTGGTTTACATCATGAAACAACGCTATGTGCCTTGTCACAGTTCTTGTCAGGGAGGTGGCTTGACCTGGGAAAGCTTTAATTTCCCTCCCCATTTACCTGGAGGTAAATGTCTGCCTTGGAGCCAGTGTCCCAGATGTCTTTATAGGCAATGGATGAAGGCAGAGAGGTCTGGGTTGGGATTTCACCTCAGCTTGAAAGAATCTTTTCAAATAACCCACTTAATGATGCCCTAACTCTGCCTGTCCACTTCGGCTGTCTGTAAGAAGAAAGGGAGGTGTGGAGCTGGAGATGTCTGAAACTAAGAGAGATGGAGCAGGCTTTATGGGGAGGATTCAGCTGCTTATACTAAATGCATTTTAGTATAAACTGAGGTAAACTGAGGTATCCTGAAGTATCCAGCCTGTCCTTGGGCTGCTACTGAGAAAGACTGTGTGTCTCCTCCAAGTCCTCTGCCATCTTGGGACAGATGCCTTATGCATCCCTGGAGCTCACAAACAGCATTAGGTGCATGGGTTTTGGCAACTGAATCCTACTTTGAGTGCAATTGTTCATTCCAACAGTGAATGGAATGGGATCACCACCCTGCTTTGTAAGTTTGAGGCTGGGGAAGAGCAGGAGAGCATTTCCCACCACCCTTCTTCTCAACACTGGTCCATTTTCCAAGCAGTATTTAAAGGAATTGAGGGGGAATATAACTCTCGTCCCTCATGATTAAAATTAGACCATGCTTCAAAGCCATTTAGTGTGTTTGAAGGGCAGTCATGGACAAAAAAAGTGTGAGGGAACTGAAAGCACAAAGTCTTGTCCTCATCAGAGTGACTGCAAATCTCTTCCACAAGGTGGAATGATTCCAGTAGGAAGACATTCCCTTTCTCATCTTAAGAATCGCCAATAAATATCAGTAGAACATAATCTATGAGAAACACTTTGTGAAATTCAGTTCCCAAAGCTCCTGCTGATGGAGACCACATCCTCTGAGATAACAGCATTTTTTTTTTCACATAATAAACTTCAGATAGTTTATCCCCCAGTGGAAGAGAGGTACCTCACTGTAATAAAAAGAGATTAATATGGTTTTTTTTCCCTCAGGAGCAGGCCTTGTTCATGCTTAGGAGGACATACAGCTGTGCAATAAGTTATAGCAAAGCCACCATGTTGCATCTTGCTTGGAAGCAGCTGTCCCCAGGCAGTCTAGGACTTTGGTGTGAGCTCCTCAGATGGAAGCTGTCAAACTCTGGTGGATTTATCCCACCTCACCCCCCAGGAGAGCTGGTTTGAAATAGGGAATGGAACCCTTCAAATTGAAATACCACCAGAAACAAAAATTGTCCACAATGAAGATGACCACAAGGAATATTGTGATTTCCTTGAGCACTGGCCCAGTTATTCCAGGTGTCCCAAGGTATCATGTATTGCTGTTGGCTCTTGATGGGATAGACACTGAGATAAAGAGGACTGGGTAGATTGGAAAGAAGGGATTTGCATTCAGGTGAGAATTCTTGGTAAAAATGAGCTTTGAGCAAACATCCCTGTGGTCACAGGGCTGCAGAAGGCTTTTTTGTTTGTTTGTTATAAGCCTCGTTACTTGACATTGAGTTATTTTGGGACATTTTGCAGATGTCAGAGATTAGAAAGCAGATGTCACACCACTATCTGAAATCCTCCTGGTTTTTAAAGCCCTGGTGTTTTCCATTCTCACAGTGCCTGCACTTGTAAGGGTAGCTCTCCCGTGCTTCCCTGCTCAAGTGTTTCCAGCTAAACCTGAGCCATAGGCAATGTTTCATCCTAGTTCCCATATGAACTCAAGCCCTACCACCAGGTAGGCTTTGATTAAGTTGTGCATGATTATATGAACCAAACATTTTGTGGTTCTCTCTCTAATTACAACCTCCTTTGCGGTGGGTGATACTCCGTAAATAACCCAGGAAAGCACCTGGTGAGCACCAAGGTGCTGATTCATGGCAAATCTTTTGGACTCAGGCTGGCACGAGTCTGTTCACGTCCCCAGGAAATTTGCTGATCAGTCTGAAAATGCAGATTATCAAGCAAGTTGCATAAGGCTGTCTCCCACCTCTGAATTCTAGAGGGCAACACTTATAGAACATTGTAGAACTTATAGAACCTTTAAGCTAATTTCAGAAGAGACTAGAAGCCAATAGCAAACTTCTGAGATCAACAATCACCTTGCCATTTATTCCAGTGTTTTATGTTGAGGCATTTCCAAATCAAAAGTTGTGATCATATATATATATATATATATTTATTAAATGTTTTTAGAAAAATCATGTGTCTTAAAAATACTTTCCAGGCTTCTGAACATAAACACAAACCAGGCTAGAAATTTTTTTACTCAATGAAACATAGATAAGTGGAATTCTGGACCAGAGCTTTACATCCCATGTTTTCTTAATTTCTTATTGAACAGTTGTATATTTCATTGATGAGAACATTGTCTTAGAAGATTTCTGCATTCTTTGCTTCCCTGCCTAGATGTGTCCAAAGTGTGCTTCTGGCTGATGGAACTACAACATTCACCCATGAAAGTTGCTAAGACATGTGGTACGCACAGAAATCACCACAGCCCTTAGTGAAAGCATTTGGTAGATGCTTAAAGTTGGGGTGGGAATTAGAGATAATAACAAAAAAAGGAAGTTGCAGAGGTTTTATCTGCCTCAGATCCAGCATCTATGCAGGGCATAGACTGAATTTTTCCACACGTGTGTGACTATATCTATGATTAAACTGCAATTCTTTAGGAAATCCTGGTTAAGAGCAGAATGCAACATGAGTTTTGATGACAAGCTAACGCCTTCCTTTTTCTTTGCTTTTCCTCTCCTTTTTTTTTTTTTCCAGTCTATTATTGAACTCATGCATCTGAAGTGCAAATGTCATGGCCTCTCTGGCAGCTGTGAAGTCAAGACCTGCTGGTGGTCTCAGCCAGACTTCAGGGTCATTGGTGACTACCTCAAGGACAAGTACGACAGCGCTTCCGAAATGGTGGTGGAAAAACATCGAGAATCCCGTGGCTGGGTTGAGACCCTCAGGCCCAAATACAACTTCTTCAAGGCTCCAACTGAGAAGGACCTGGTTTACTACGAGAACTCACCAAACTTTTGTGAGCCCAACCCTGAGACAGGTTCCTTTGGGACCCGTGACAGGATCTGTAACGTCACTTCCCACGGGATTGACGGTTGTGACCTTTTGTGCTGCGGCCGCGGGCACAACACAAGGACTGAGAAAAGGAAGGAGAAATGTCACTGTATCTTCCACTGGTGCTGCTACGTCCGCTGCCAGGAGTGCATCAGAGTCTACGATGTCCACACGTGCAAATAAAGCAGGAAAAACCCTTGGCTGGGCTCCAAGCGGAGGAATGGATTTGACCCTACTTCCTCTGAGGTTGCAGACATGAGAGAAGCCTACTTTTTTGATATTAAAAGAATAATAATAAAAAAAAACCACACACAACTTTTTTTTTTTTTTAAAAAAAAAAAAAAAAAAAAGGCTAAAACTGGTTGGATAGAATAGGTCTAATGACTTCTGGGCTATCCCGAGGTACATCTGGCAGTCACAAAAGTTTTGCCCCAACGATGCCTCCCATAGGAGACAGCGGTTTTTCAGCCAGCTGAGCCCACAGAGCTGGGAAGGAGACCATCAGCAAAAGCCTGGGTTTGCTCTGCTGTCACCCACCTGAAGTGACTCGTGTGATTAAGTGTCCTTTGAAAGACTTGCATCTTCCTAAGCATCTCCTTTTCCTTCAGTCAGGCAGAGGCTGTGTTGGACAACAGCACCGAGCTTGCTGAGATCTACCTACACACCCAAGTGGTCAGACTCTGTGTATAATACAAGCAACAACAATAGCAGCAAGAGAGATAAAAGCAGATAAATTAATGACTTTAAAAAGAAAATAATAAATACATGTCAATCCTCCTTTGCTTTTGCCCTGGAACTGAAGAAGTCTAAAAATACATAATAGAGCTGGAGAGTGGGCAGGCTCTTCGTGCAAACTTTTTAGTTTTAGTATCTTCTGCCAGATTTGACATAGGATGGAGTGACACCTGTGGAGAGGGAGGAAGGGAGAAGGAGAGGGGGAGAAACCAACTGCTGATGGCTTCCTGCAAATTCCCTCTTGGGACACAGGAGGTGGGCACAGTATGGAAATTTTCAGTGCCTGATCCGTGAAGTGAAGAAGACTCAGTGTGTGCATTGAGAAGGAGACAGTCCCACGAAGGGAGATGTTGCTCCAGCTGAGGTCTGGTATGTGGCTCAGCCAAAGAGCCTCCCTTGGAAATAAAATGCACAGAGCAAGTCTCCTGGGGCTGGACACTCTCTGTTGGGCATGGGACATTCAGCTCTTCAGCATCCCAGCTTGCTTTTGCAGAAGAGGAAAGGGGAAGTGTTCACCCCTCTCACCTCATTAAAAGAACATCATCACCAACAGTGGAAAGTGCACTTAGTCCATCTGCTCTCTGCACCTCATGCAAGCTTCCCCCCTGGGCACTTAGCAAAAGCCTTAGACCACAAGTCTGTTGGGAACATGACCCTGAAGGACTGCTTGTCACCCTTCCATTTACATGATGATGATGACCCAGCCCACCACCAACCCCCACAAACTGGAGCAGTTTCATACTCGAGACAAATTTTAGTCCACACCTAATCCCTACAGCCATTCCCAGCTCTAAAAGTGGCATAGGTTAAAATGCACAAAACCCAGAGGCTGAACCAGCCCAAGATCAGGGCAAGTTTGGACTAAGAGCCACCTCTCAGCTTTGCAGCACTGACCCACCCCTTGCTGTTCACCTCTGCCTCCCCATCTTTGAGTGTTGCTCTGCTAATGACTTCAGATCAGGCTTGCCAAGTTCCAGAAACAGCTCCCACCTCTTCTGTGAGCACCAGGACTTCCTTCAGCCACGTGGGGATCTGCTGAGAAGCACAGCCCATCACCCAGTACTTGGAGCACCATAACTCTGCTTGAGTTATTCCTGGCCCATCCTGGCACAAATAAGAGGTGAATCAAGGATGGGGTCTGTTCAGCCTCAGATGCACTTATCCTCTGTCCTCTTTGCCTTACCCATACATTTGGGTTCCTATCTTGGGAAAAAGGACAATGGATTAGCAGGTTTTTCTTCCTCTTCCAGTCCATGGAAGAAAATAGGGCACGATCAACTCTCAGTGACCCATAAGAATCTTTTCATGGCAATGCAACCATGGCTGCTGACTAGTTCACTCCTTGATGTCTACAGAGATATATCAGTGCCCTTCTCTCCTGCATGTCCTCATTCCCAAGAACCAAAGGATGCATGCAGAAGAAGCAGGGAACAAACAGAACTTAATCCCATCAGAGAGGAAAGAGGAGGAAATGATGCCTTCAAGGGCTGACTCTGAGTCATGGTGTCTCCTGGGACTACTCCTAGGCTGGAGCAGTTTATGCATCACCCATTTGTCCCAGGGCTTTGCCCAAGGGCACCAGAGAACTTTGCTTATTGATGGAGACACTTCTACCAATGCTCTGCAAAAGAAAAATAAAAAATCAAAAAAGCTTCAATGAAATGAGAGCAGAGGCAAGGAAGAGAAGGAAGGAGAGAGGAAGATATCAAGAGAGACCAATTAAAAATGGGGAAACAAACCCCAAACCACTCGATCATATCTATACCTGTAAATCTTGCACCCAATGGATGGCCACACACCAGTGGTAGAAAGCAATAAAAACTGAGAGGAAGATGGACCAGTTAGTGGATGCATGGCTGATTTTTGCAACAAAATCTGGGAGAAAACCAAAATCTGATTGTCACAGCAAATATAGAAGGAAGCCACTGCAGGGGGAAATTGCCACAATAACCAATATTCAAACACCAGCTCTCACGATGGCAAAAGCTGAAGAAAACCACATACTCCACGTGGTGGAAGCCATTGAAGAACTGGAAAAGATGGGACAAGGGAAGACACTTGCTCTGATTTCCTTAGGATGATGCAGTGCTATCAGTCACAGCAAGGGATGAGACACATCCTACCAGGAACTTCTGTCACTGAATGGTGTCCCAACAGCAGAGATCCAAATCATTGCAGGTCACAGCTCCTGCCAATCCATTGACATCAGCAGGGTCACACCCACAATTAGTTTTACCCCAATATTTTTAAACAAGAGTGGTTTCAAACTCTTTCTGTTACACCATACCAATGAAGAAATGGGCTGGAGGACTTGACTTCCATGCATGGGAGCTGGACTCTGACTCCAGCCCATCCCCAGCACCCTAACAACCACCACTTCTGCTTTTGCACCAGAACCAAGCCAAACATCACTACCAGGTGAAGCTCTTTGGGAAGCATGGAGTGGGGGGAACAACCCCAAACTGGGCATTTGCTGAGCAATTGCCTCTTCAGGTGAAAAGATTTCAACTGCAGCTGTGGGATTTATTTCCTTTGACCATGTCATCTAGTCTAAGCTATTTACCTAATTTCCTGCTCAGATCAGTGACAAGAAACAAACAAGTCCAGAAGGTGATTCATTATAGTCTTGGTTGGTATCTAAGCTATGTTTAGGAAATTACCCTCTGGGTGCACCTCTGTCTTTCCTCTGACTTTAGCTGATGAGCTCATAGTAGATGATGAGGTCTTAGATGGGTACAGTCTGAGGATGTGAAGTCCACTGTGAGCCAAGGAGGTGAAGCTACAATCTGATCATCAGCTGAGAGGGGTTGGAAGTTGGGGTCCTTCCTTCAAAGCTGGGGTCAGGCTTGAAACAGCTCAGTGATTGATTGAGGACTTCCACCCCATTGGAGGGATGTTTCATGGTGCCTCTGCATATTTGCTGGGTTTGATCATGTAATTAATTAATCATCCACCACGGTGATACAATGTAAGGGGTTGAGCAGCTGCTACTAAAGTCGATGAAAAATGCCAGTTGGGATTTTGTTAAGGACCCCGTGGGGCATCTGAGGGTCCTATTCCTTGGTCTGACTCTGCCCACCCATGAGGAGGGAAGAGAGAGAGCCTGCTGGGAGCACACTGAGTGCACAATCCACCCCATGGCTTTGGAGAAGGGACTTGGCCCAGCACTCCCTAGGACACATGTATTGAGGATTCTTTGGGAAACTAAGATGATCCCACTCTACTGCCTCCCTGAGATGTCTCAAGGAAGGGTTGCCACTGTGCTGGCATGAAAGATTGAGTCAATGAGGAGTGAGGTGTCATCCCTCTCTACATTTCATCAAGCTTACATTGAGTTTCTTTTAGGAGATGGCCTAAGAATAACCCAGAGCTTTCTCATGCCTCAGGTGCTCCCATCCTGCAAGTGGTAGGACCTTTCTTATGGAGGGGACTTAGGGTTTTACTCAACAATATCATTATCTGGTGACATTTTAGATGCCCTACTACTATTTTATTGGGATCCAGCTGTTGCTTCAATGACATAGGACACCAACAATTCTTAAATCAGGTCTGGTATGTCAGAGACTGTAGGGTGTCCAAAACAACATGAGATGCTTATGTGTAAGCAGTTGAATTGTGCACTCGTCTGGACATGGCTTTCTGTCAAAGCTTCCCCTCCACCTCAGTTGAGCTGGGTAAGCACCCATCTATAGTCAAAAGGAAAAGATCTTTAGATCATTCATTTCCCACAAATGAGAGCTGACCATGATCCATGGTGCCCTTCCCTTCAGCCTTCACTTCTGATGAGGTTTGTCCCCAGGCAGATGGTTTGTATCAAGGAAAAGGGAGAAGGTATCATCCAACCAAGTAACACAGATGTAAAAAACACAAAAAGAAAACTAGACCATAATTCCCTCCACCTTACATGCTGCTATCCAACCTTTCCTTTGGCTGAACAGATGGGTTTGACAGGCCCCATCAGTTCCACATCCAGCCTCATGAAAGACAGTGGAGTTACCTGCAAGGGGTGAAATTGACCTCATCTCTTTTCTTTCTATGAAAGAAATGGAAAGTTTAGGAGTTTTGGTGTTTTACTGTGTTTTGTTTTTTTCTCGTTTCGGTTTGGGTTTAGAATTTGGGGTCTTCTCTTTCTTAGAGAAAAGAAAAACCTGGGGAGGGAAACAGATGACATTTTCTGTTACTTGACCCCATGATGTATCTCTTTTGGCTGAGTGGCATGTTCCCCACTGACAATCTTCTCCAAAGCATTCTGCAGCCTCCAGAATTGTTTCCACTCCTTCACATGAGGAGCTAAAGCAGCCAGGATTTTATCTTGGGAGAGGATTGAAGAGGCAACCATGCCACAGAACACAATTTAGGACAGAAACCTCTGAGTCAGCTTCAACCACATCATCCCTGCAGCCAGAAGTGTTGGAGTCTTAGCTGAGCATTGCAGGATTTCTGGGTTAGGAAATCCCAGAGAGCAATTGCTTCTGCCACTTCTAAAATGGTTTGAGTTGTATGCAGGTGCAGGGGTTAGAAAACATCCATCATACCTGGGCTTGTATGCTTGTCATCTCCTCATCCTTAAATTCAAATACGGGAGAAACACTATGAGTTTGGATCAGGTTTTTAACTTCAAAGAGAAGTTCTGGTGCTGAAAAGATAGGGTTGGATGTTTCTGGGGATATAAGGGCTCAAGCATGAGCACCCTGCAAGAGCTTGGAATTGTGAATAATCACAGATTTAGATTCTGCACTATGGCAATTAATCCCTTGATACCTTAGAGATATTGCTTTGGGAAGAGAAAATAGGGCCATGAAAAGGCACCAGACCCGGGTTAAACAAGTTGCCTATAGGAAAATGACTCCCTGCTCTTCTAGAGACCTTCTCCAAAGCTGGAGCTTCTAGGAAGGCAAAGTTCTGCTGTCAGGGGTGGGATATTCTCCCAGATCTCTCAGTCATGTGCCCAAGAAGCTGTTTGGATGAGAAGCTTTAGTGAGAGCATTAGATGATGGGACAGAAGGTGGGATGGGCAGGAGGAGATTCCATCTTTTCTTCATAGCCATGCACCCCCTCTTTCTTACCTCCCTCCAGGGTAAATCTTGTCTCTTGAGAGCTCTTCATATGGGAGAATCTCTTTTCTGGATTTCCCCTCTCTCTGGGCAGCAGCAGCAGCAGGATCTGGTTTGCTTTTTGCTGAATGTTTTGCTCATGTTTTCTGCCCCCCCCCCCGCCCCCGTGTCCTCCAAGAAAATCTCTGCAGTTCCTCACCATGCTGGAAGGGGATAGGACCCTCCTCCCTCAGACCTCTCTGAACTGCCGAGGGTGTTGCAGATATTTTGATTTGATGAGAAACTGAGGCTCCCGTGGCTTTCATTGGGAGAAGAGGGTGTTAAGTCCTCATTCCTGACACTTCCAGTGTTTTCAAGGACCTGGGTGAATCGTTCTGCTCCCGTTCTGCTGCAGTTTCTGGGGGTGTCTTAGGGTGCATCTCCACCTTGGAGGGGGAGATGTTCTCAAGCACAAATGAGGGTTAACTCCAAGGGTTAACCCGAGGGTGCCCTGGGTGGGATTCAGAAAGCAAAGGGAGATGTTTAAATGCAGGAACCTATGTGTGAAGCTCCCATACAAGCCCACTGATGGGTTCCATTTGCCTAAACATAGTATCTGGGGCTGAGTTGAATTATTGAAGGTAGGTCTCAAGCTATTTGGGATGCCCCAGGGTACCCCAGAGGCTTCTAGAAACTGCTCTGGTAGAATGTGGGCTTCCTTTAAGTCCCAGAATGTATCTGCCAGCTCCATGCAGATGCTTCAGAAACCCCAGGGCAACTCAGATGACAAGAGATGCCTGTGCTGAGCAGCTCAGTTTTGCTCCTAGTCAATAAGCAGTGGGAGATAGAGAACAATCCAACTGTCCCAATGGAGGTGTCCACTGTAGGGCAAGCTGAACCACCCTCTGGACTCCACCAACCATGCTGACTCCATCCCATACAGGTGTTTAAATGTCTCAGTCACATGGAGACTGATGCTTGTGGACATCTACAAGTGTGTGTCTTAATCTGTAAGCTGGATACCACTCCAGAAGCCCAACTCTGATTTCTTTGGAGGTTTCAAGATGGAAAACTGTGTATGGGCTCAATTCTGCTCTCCTTTAAACTGATATAAATCAGGAGGCATAATTTCATAATGCCAGACTTGCAAGTCTATCAAACGGAGAGGAGGGTGGACCTACTCTGTGGGAATTATCTGAATTATTTGAATCCACTTTACTGACTGGTATGTAATGAGTTTGGCCCCATCTCTGCTCTCCCTGTTGGTGAGCACATAATGAAAATGGACAAGTCCCACCAAGTCATCTGCAGGCAAAAATCTTGTTGTCATGTGAATACCATGCAGATAGAGAAAGTTCCTAGAGCACAACATTCACAAGGGCCTTTTTTCTACGTGACTTGGTCTCCTCCTCTGTTGCTGTGGACTTTGCTTATGTTACACATGTTCTGTGGACCAAGGGAGGTCTTGGACAGCCCTCTGTGGGAGTGGAGAGTAGGGAAAGTGTGAGGAGATGCTTTCCTCATTTTCTTTTCTTTTTCCAAGTTTCTTCTTCTTATTTATTAGTATTTATTTATTTCTCACCATTCATTCCACTGCACCAAAAAATACTGAAGGCACATCCTCGACAGACACAGGCTGGCAAGCAGCCAAGCATCACCCATTTTTGGGTTTTTTGGGGGAGAGGGGAGGCACCATCTTGCCAGAGCTCCTTCCCAACATGCACAAAAGCAAAAAAAAAAAAAAGGCCTGAGTTTTTCCAAAGCAGGCTCCTCCAGTATTTTCCTGTGTGTGATGAAATCCTCCCCACTGGTGGGGATTCCTCCAGACTTGGGTTGCCCCACTGCCCACCTGTCCTTGACTGACTGCAGCTCAGCCTTACGTCTCTTAATCTCAGTGGAGAACTGCTCAGATCTCTCTCTTAGGGCATCACTTTCTGTCACTCCCAGGACAAAACCTGCCTGAACAAGACCTGTCGTAGCTTTGGACTCTCTGACAAGCCCACCAGCAGTGTGGAAGACATAAAACACAGACCTGTAGCACCCCAGGGGATTCCCCCGTGGTACAAAAACATGCTTGTCCAGCAGTCAAGGACAAGTATCTTCTTGTGGGTGGGTTTTTTGGTTTTTTTTTCACTGTTGCTTTCCCTTCCCACAGACTGTCTGCCTGATTACATCGCCTTCTTCAAAGCTACATCACTGTCTGTAACCCTTCCCCAGCCTGCCCCTGCCCTCACCCCACCTGAGCACCCCCTTTTTACAGATTGCATGTATGATACAACCTGAAATTCCAAAGCTATTGTACAAAGTAGGATTGTCACCTGTTTTTTTTCTTTTTTTTTTTCCCTCCCCCCCCTCAGTATTTTTGTTAAGTCTGATGATTTTTTTATGATTATTTATTTTATGAATAAATGTATATATTAGTAAGAGTATATATTTGCGGAAATAACTCATCGGGACAGTGTTGTTGCTCTGCTGTTGTGCTTGTGACCTCATGGGCTTTTACTCTGTTTTCTACTGACAGCACACTAGCAATGTCTTGTAACTGTTTTTTGTTACCAGTTAAGTTTGATAGATGTGTTAACTTTATAATGAAAAATTAAAAAAAAAAAAAAAAAAAAAAAAAAGCGCATTACTTTTAATCTGCGTTTGGGTCTTTTCCTCATCATTCCACCATTTCGATGGGAAAATATTTCATATCAGGGAAATACCGCAGGGAACAAATATGCTTTCCTCTAATTGATTTAGATGAGGGGATTGAGTCCATCATCAGCAAATTCACAGCTGACACTAAGCTGGGGGGGAGTGTGGATCAGCTGGAAGGCAGGAGGGCTCTGCAGAGGGACCTGGAGAAGTTGGAGAGTTGGGCTGATTCCAATGGGATGAGGTTCAACACAACAACCCCATGGGGAGCTCCAGGCTGGGCACAGAGGGGCTGAGAGCAGCCAGGCAGAGAGGGACCTGGGAGTCTGGATTGACAGGAAGGTGACCATGAGCCAGCAGTGTGCCCAGGTGGCCAAGAAGGCCAATGGCATCCTGGCCTGGATGAGGAACAGCGTGGCCAGCAGGTCCAGGGAAGGGATTCTGCCCCTGTACTCAGCCCTGGTGAGGCCACAGCTCGAGTCCTGTGTCCAGTTCTGGGCCCCTCAGTTCAGGAAGGAGATTGAGGTCCTGGAGCAGGTCCAAAGGAGGGCAACCAGGCTGGGGAAGGGATCCAGCACAAGTCCTGTGAGGAGAGGCTGAGGGAGCTGGGGGTGTTCAGCCTGGAGAAGAGGAGGCTCAGGGGAGACCTCATCACTCTCTACAACTCCCTGAAAGGAGGCTGGAGCCAGGGGGGGTTGGGCTCTGCTCCCAGGCAACTTTCAACAAGACAAGAGGGCATGGGCTTCAGCTCTGCCAGGGGAGGTTTAGGTTGGAGATTAGAAAGAATTTCTTTATAGAGAGGGTGATCAGACATTGGAATGGGCTGCCCAGGGAAGCAGTGGATTCTCCATCCCTGGAGATATTTAAAAAGAGCCTGGATGTGGCACTCAGTGCCATAGTCTAGCAACTGCAGCAGTGGGTCAAGGGTTGGACATGATGATCTCTGAGGTCCCTTCCAACCCAGGCAATTCTATGATTCTATGATTCTATGAGATGATGGATTCACTGCAGAGGTGATGGATCCACTGCAGAGGTGATGGATTCAAAGAGGTGATGGATCCACTGCAGAGGTGATGGATTCAAGGAAAAAGTGATGGATCCACTGCAGAGGTGATGGATCCAAAGAGGTGATGGATCCACTGCAGAGGTGATGGATCCAAAGAAGAGGTGATGGATCCAAAGAAGAGGTGATGGATCCACTGCAGAGGTGATGGATTCAAAGAAGAGATGATGGATTCACTGCAGAGGTGATGAATACATTGCAGAGGTGATGGATTCAAAGAAAAGGTGATGGATCCATTGCAGAGGTGATTGATTCAAAGAAGAGGTGATGGATTCAAAGAAAAGGTGATGGATCCACTGCAGAGGTGATGGGTTTGTTGCAGGAACAGCTGCAGGCAGAGAAGGCAGCATTTCCAGGGACTCTGTGCCTCCTCACCTCCTACCCCACTCATACAAACAGAAGTAATTCTGTTTTCTTGTGCCCTTCATCATTCAGTCAGCAGAGTTTCAAGCCACTCAACTGTATCCCTCATATAAACCCAAAGAAGGGAGATTTAGATGGGATACTAAGAAGGAATTCTTCACTGTGAGGATGGTGAGACACTAGGCCAGGTTGCTCAGAGAAGCTGTGTCTGGCCCATCCCTGGAAATGTTCAAAACCAGGTTGGATGGGGCTTGGAGCAACCTGGGCTGGTGGGAGGTGTCCCTGCCCATGCAGAAGGCTTGGAACTGGGTGATCTTTAAGGTCCCTTCCAACCCAAACCAGTCTGGGATTTCATGGTTCTCTGACAGACCAGGTGTCTCCTCTCACCTCACCCTTGATGATTTCTTTGCAGACAATAGAGAGCTTTCAGCAGATTCAGATATTTATCCCAGTTAATTAAAACATAGACCTCGTCTGCTAGAAATCACATGGTTTTCTATAGAGACTAAACGAACACATCTATAAACAAAACAAAACAAAAAAAACCCTTTTCTAGGTTTTCTTTCCCTTCCCTGAGAAGGGACTGGCAGACAAATAACATCCTGTGCTACCCCAGACAAAATATTTCCCCCCTTCCCAACCACACCCCCACCCCTTGCTCTGAAGGACACAGGTCAAACACCACTGAGAGCTTTCAGCATACCAAACTCAGCATATTTTCCAGAAATAAATGATAAACATTCTTATTAAAGAGCCCTTGAGATAAGTTTATTTGTTAAGCTGTGTTGCCTGCTTCACTAGGTTTGAGCAAGAACCTTTTCTTTTTGGCTTAAATGGGGAAAATTAAGAAATGAGTGGACATCTCGATTGCTCTTACCTTGTGTGTGCTGTTAACCCCTACAGACACTTTTATGAATTAAAGAAGAAAATCTGGGGTTGATACCTTGTTGCTGCCCCATGGTCTGGACTTTTCATCCTTAGGGAAACCACAGATCCTCTCTTTTCCTGTCCCTTTTCCCTCTCTGGGTAGGCAGCACAACCTAACTATGGGCACAGATAGCCATGGGCTTTGCTCATGAAAACCTAGGTCATAGAAAACACCTAAAACTTTTCCACTACCAAGTGGCAGCTATTCAGTAGGTAGATACAAGGGTCTGACCTCATTCCAGGGAAAAATTTAAGGATTGATGTGCACATAGGCTTTGGATGCTAGGAAAAAAATCTTTATCATGAGGGTAGTGGAAAAATGGCACAATTTGTCCAGGGAGGTGGCTGAGGCCTCATCCCTGGAGATGTTCAAGGTGAGGCTTGAGGATGCTCTGAGCACCCTGATCTGGGTGAGGGTGTCCCTGATACTGCAGGGCTTGGACTGGGTGACCTTTGGAGGTCCCTTCCCACCCAACCCATTCTATGATGCAATTAGGTACCTGACTTCCTTGTAATTAACAGAGGTGAGACCTCCATATTTGTTTGAGAAATGAGTGCATTGAACTTGGCTAGAGGTTTGGTTCCCAGAAAAAAAAAAAAAAAAAAAAAAAAAAAAAAAAAAAAAAAAAAAAAAAAAAGAATACTGACTACACTGCTCCTAAGGAAATCCATGGCCAAGTTCACATGTTGGTGGGACAACACCATCTCTGCTGACTGCTTTCCATGCACAGGCTTCCCAGTCACATATAGACAGTCACTCAAACCAGACTGGGTTGTTCTGTGCATGCAGACTGAGCTCAAAGCTTCTGAGAGCCCCCAGAGTCCTTGTGCACTCGTCTGGTGGAACCCAACCACTTGTCATCAGACAGATCTGCATGTGAACAAGGCATCCAAAGTCTCCACAAACTTGCAGACTTGCCACACAGGCTTCACGGGTTACGAGGAGTGGGATTCAGCTCAGAGATCCAAACACACAAGTGGAGGTGCCCACAGAACCACAAGCAGACCTATCCATGCCCTCCAGGCATTTCCATCTGGAAGATTCTGCCTGTCCTCCAGGTGCTCTTCCAGAACCACCACGGCTCTCCTGCAGGTCTATGTCACGTCTGGAAGCTCCAAGAAGGTGTCTGAGATATCCCAAACCCTGTCAAAAAAGCACTAGACACCTTAATCAAGTGAATCAAGCCCAATTTGCTGGGATTTGAGATATGGCTTTCAAGTTCCTGTCGTTGTCAGTGAAGTCTAACGAGGGATTCATTCCATAAAGTCTGAGCTTTGCTTTGTATCACTTTGGTAACCTGCAATATCATGTGGGCTTGGCACATACAATCCTACAGACCCTTCAGGACATCCACATCCTTCTGGATTATCCGAGGGATAGGCAGAGGAACCCCACAAAGATACCACGGATGCTACCAGACAAAAATTCAATCTCCACTGCCTGTAATGGGAGCTTGGACTCCCCAAGAACATGTAGGCAGCACACTACATAGTGCTGCCTAAATTTAGGTGTCTTCAGCTGCAAGTTGAAGCCCGCTTGAGCAATCAGTCCCATGGAGCATCCTTTGAAGCTGTGAAAATCAGCCAAAAGCAATTCCTGACCAGCAGCTAACCAAGCCATAAAGAAATAAGCTGTGACCTGACACAATTTGAAAGCTTTGCCGTCGCATTGCTACCCAGCCTGGCTTTGGAATTTGCTTACGGATCTCTTTTATTTGCAGGTGTGGATTTCTTATTTTTTTTCCCCCCCCTCACCGTAGAGTCATTTGGAGGCACATGGCCAGGTTTGCATTCCACGGGGCTAGAATCCAGTCTGGGATTTGCCTGCGAGTGTCAACAGGTGAAGTGTTAACTCATGAACTTGGTGGTAGTGTTAAGGTGAGGTCAGCTAGCTGGTGGTTTTGTGCAAGGACAGCAAGGTTAAATTGGCTTTAACAGTGATTTAAAGGAGATCTGTGCCCTGGACTCTTTGAAACCTTCTGGTTTGTGTACACCTCAACCCTTTCAATTTCATCTTTTTTCAAGGAGGACACGTAGCAAGGTGGTGTTGAGTATGTCTCACCAAGCATCTGAGCTCTGAGAAATGAAGCTGCTTTATGGTTTTGTTGGTTTTTTGGGTTTTTTTCCTGGGATATGTGAGGCTGTGGTCATCCTCAGTTCTGCAGCATCGCTGTGTGTGGGAAACAGCAGTGGTAGTGGTGGGGTGCCAAGTTGTTCCAGTGTGAATTTCTTTCATGTAGGCATCCAAGGAAAGTCTTGAACCTGTTTTTTCTGTCCTAATCAATGCTGCTGGGTTATGCAGGCAGTGTCTTTCATCCTGGGAATATCAAGGTCTTTATGCAAAATGGGATAGGTTCAGTGAGAAAAGGATCCCAGCTCCATGAGGACAATAAGCAGTGTATGGAAATCCATGTGCAAGCCTCCCATCCCTACCAGACAGCGACTTGAACCTACAGCCTGAGTCACCAACCCTTCCTAAGTGTCTGATAGCTCCAGTCTAGTCTTGAGCAAATTCACTGGAATTCTGGTTCCAACAAACTCCTGCTTTCCAGAGAGGGGAAAAAAAAAAAAAAAAAAAAATCTTCCTGTGAAATTGCTGCTCCCTCTCAGTTCCTCATGCTGCTCCTTCCCAAGGTGTACACCAAGTGCTCTCAAAAATGAAGAAGTCACACTCCTTAGAGGAGAGTTCACAGTAGAGACCAGACAGTAGCCTTTGGCTAGTCAATGGGTGAGGCTTTTAACAAAGCCCTACCCCTCTGCAGGGAGGGTGAGATGAGGCTGTAACACCTCACAGGTGGCTTTATCTTTCCCATTGCTAACCCAGGCTGGAACACCAGACCAGATTTAGCAGGAGATTTCTCCCAGGCATGCTCTCCCCTGGGTCAGCTGGGACAGTGAGGAGTCTCAATGAAGTAGGGAGGACAGAACAAGTAAATAGACCTCAAGTAGGTAAAGGGAAGGACTTTGGCTGATATGAACAGCTAAATCAATAAGAATATTTGTTGTTGGTTCAACCGTGGAGTGAGAACACCATCTCCCAGTCAAGGAGTTTGGCACATGGAGGGCTGGCAAAGAAAAAACCTTTAGACTTGTTAATGAATGATAATTGAGTGGTCCTCAAGAGCTCTGAGTAAGTTCCCCAGCTGCTGCTACAGGGACTGCTGGACACACCTTGCCTTTGGCAGCAGATGTTGTTCCTGCAGGGAAGAGGAAGGTCACACATTAAAAAGCAGCAGACACTCCAAACTCCTATGGAATAAAACACAACTGAAAGGCTGGCTGGGCAGATTTGAATGATTTTTTTTTCCTCCCCTTTAATTAGGAGGTTTGATATCTGAGAAAATCATTGAGACTCAGGTTATTATGATTGTCTCAATCATACTCCTGGGGGTTGGACTAGGTGATCTTTGGAGGTCTCTTCCAACCCAAATTATTCAATGATTTTCTGATTCCTGGTCTGGTGATGATGTCTCTGGTGCTCATCACAGTTGAAGACCACTCTTAGTGCCCAAATACAAGGTGGTGGACCCTGTTCTAAAGAACTTCCAGTCCAAGTGGTCTGTTTCTACCTGACCTTTTTACAATCAGTGATGCTGATAGATAAAACAGCTCCTAGCCATTACTGCAGTTTGCCTGATCCAGTTTGCCTGTAGACACAACAGCTGTACCTAAGGAGGCCATAAAGTCCTCCACATCAAGCAGATGCCTTGCAAATCATCCAAGTGCACAAATAATATCAAGTTAGTAACAGGAAGATGGTCTGGCTTAACTAGAGAAAAGTGTGGTCCATCTTTTGGCATCCTTTATCAAGCATGTCATGTCAAGGAAATAACTTTTTTTCACTTGTGGCTTGGAATTACTACAAGCCAATAAAAAAGTTACAGTTCTGCTAGCTCACCAAGCCTGTGGTTGCACCTTGCTGGCATTAAAAAAAAGTGGGAACTGCTCTGTAAGCAGAGACCATAGGGTGGCATGATCTGCAGAATAAATCCTTGAAGCAGCCAGGCCTGGGGAGATAATGGGTTTGAGAGGTGAAAAGAGAACAAATATCCACCATTTCTTGTAATATTAAAGCTAGGAGACATCCACTGTAGCTAGCAGGTGGAAAACAACAGAAAGGAGGGGTTCTTCTCATGGGATGTGTTTTGACAGTAGAAATCTCTGCCACATGAAACTGAGGATAGTTGTAAGTTACCTGAGTTTAATAAGCAGTGAGACAAAATTCACTGAAGAAAATTGCATGAGAAGTTTTTACACTCAAAGGCACAACTAATCAAAGAGAAATCCCATCCAGGTTTTGCTGGGAGTTGGGTATACACCAGTCCAAGTGTCACCTTGGGTTTGTCCTGTTCTTCTGCTCTTTACCAGCCACTTACAGAGACAGCAGGCAGGACCAACACAACCTGATCCAACCCAGCTGATTATATATTCATTGACATGTAAATGTCCACGAAACAAACTTGAAAGAGACAAACACCCTTTCTGTACTTCAGGGGGGAATGATTGAGGAGCCCTGAGGAGCAGGACTTGGGGGTGTTGGTTGATGAGAAGCTCAACATGAGCTGGCAGTGCTGTGATGCCAGAAACCAACCATGTCCTGGGCTGCATCACAAAAAGTGTGGCCAGGAGGTCAAGGAAGGTGATTTTCCCCTCTACTCCACTCTGGTGAGACCTCACCTCCAGTTCTGAGGGCCCCAAGACATGAAGGACAGGAAGATGTTGGAGAGAGCCCAGAGGAGGCCATGAGGATGATCAGAGGGATGGAGAAGCTCTGCTCTATGGAGATAAGCTGAGAAAGTTGATGATGTTCACCCTGGAGAAGTGAAGGCTCCAGGGAGACATTAAAACATCTTCCAGTACCTGAAGGAACTACAGGAAATCTGGGAAGGGACTGAACAAGAGTAGGGAGTTATAGGATGAGGGAGAATAGTTTCAGATTAGAAGAGGGGAGATTTAGACTAGATACTGAGAATAAATTCTTTGGTGTGAAGGTGCTGAGCCCCTGAGAAGCTGTGGCTGCCCCATCCCTGGAAGTGTTCCAGGCCAGGTTGGATGGGGCTTGGAGCAACCTGGGATGGTGGGAGGTGTCCTTGCCCATGCAGGGGGTTTGGAACAAGATGGTCTTTAGGGTCTGTTCCAACCCAAACCATTCTGTGATTCTATGGCTTTCAGGAAAAATGTAATTAATTCTTTTAATCTGTCTTTAAAAAAAAAAAAAATACCAAAACCAAAAGAACCCAAACCAAACTGAAGACAGTGGCCATTTCATTTAAATTAAAAAAGACTAAAAGACTAAATCTTTCTAACCAAGGGAGAGAATGGGACATGTCCAGCAAGCAATTTGCATGACCAGATTTAAGAGATGAACGTCCCCCTAGGGATGACTCTCCTTTCCCTTGACTACAAAGCAGTCCTGGGCTTACTAACTTGGACCTGGGCACCTAACTTTTAGAGCTGTAAATTAGAGCTGATGAAACCCTCCCAAAACTGCAAGCCTCACCTCAAATTTGCAGGAATCTCAGCTGTGAGGTAGAACAGAGAAAAAAAAAAGTGCCAAAAAAAAAAAAAATTAAACTAGAAAGAAAATTCATGTGTATTTCAAAATTGTTTTATAGGGTTTAACTGAATCTTGGCACAAAAATTTCCTTCGCACCCCTGAGGTTTACACACCAGTTCCTGGCCAAGAAATAGTTCTCCTGGAGAATTTTTGAAGTCTCCAGATTTTTCCATAAGAAAAAAAATCTCTTGATAATCACAGGAACCAAAGGGTGAAGGCCACTTCCATCTAGAAAGAAACCTCTAGCTGAAGACACCAAGGCAAATTTCACTTCTGACCAAAAAAAAAAAATGCCCTTAATGTCTACCCAGACCATTGAACAATATATCCTTAATGGGAATAATCTCAACAGACTCCACTTAGCTGCTGAAGAAGCACAAAAGGGTTGAGTTGAGTCAGCTGGATTCTGACTCTGTGGTTGGCAGGAATCTAGGTAGTTCAAACCATCTTGCAAAGCCTTCCTTAGCAAGGAGTCTTTCAGAGCATGCCAGTGGTGAGTGGACTCCTTTTTCTGTTCCAAAGTCACAGGAGTTGTTGCCTTTTCCCTTCCACACATGGAGGGTTTCCTGTCAGACACGGGAGCCTGTTGTAAATCTGAACAGAGGGTGACTTTGAAGAGTAAATGTAAGGGGCTGTAACTCTGCAGGTGCCACAATCTCAACTCTTTCTGCACTTTTTAAAGAAGAACATTAATGGACTGTGAAAAAAAAAAAAAAAAAAAAAAAAGACAATTGCTTTGGGACGATTCATGCCTAACCTGCTGTAGACTGATTACTGAGCAGAATGAAACCATCTGTCCCATTGGGGACCAAAGTCAGCCACAATTTGTGAGGACAGAGAAAGCTGCACTTACTTATACCAGGCCTGCGAAGGATTCATGTCAGAAAAGTGCAACTTTCCTTTAATTTTCCTTTTTTTGGTTTGGAATACTCTGAAATGTCAGACTGACATGATGGTCTCTGACTGTAAACTTCTTAAAACCAGCAGGAGGCAAAAGTTGCTTCAGTGTCCAGATCATTTGAGGGCTGGGTCTCTGCAGGGTGAAAGGTTTGGGAATCAGCAGTTTGGAGAAACAATTCATGTTGGAAAGGAGCCCTCAGGAGGCTTGTTCTCCCTGCTCTAAATCCATGGTTGAATATTCTTCTTTGACTGCTCCACTCCATCTTAGATAATGTCCATTTTGAAAGCTCTTCATTAAAGGCCACCTCTACCATAAAGTTCCTCTGACCTCCTAAGTGACCTTCTTAGGACTAATCTTCCCACAAAGCTCTACAGAATATTTATTTCAGACTCCTCAACCCAAGGAGATGCATCAAAATCCACCCCTGAAGCAGAGTATTTCTTGGGGTGGTGCAAAGCCCAACTCCAGGTAGAAGATGAAGACATAAAAGGGTTGCAAACTCTAAATGAGCCTTTCTCCATATGACTGGAGTTCCAGTTTTGTCTCCCTTGCTCACCAGGGGAGCATGGAGAGACATCTGGTGGCTGAATAATTTTCTGCAAGCAAGAACATCTTCCCTGGTTTTGTCTTTGGTGAGGATGTCCCAAGAATGTTCACCTTCAGAGGTGAACCATGCCTTAGAGCACCATCACCCACCACCACATCTCCCACTTCAATAACCAGTCTTCCTTCTGTTCACTAGGGCACAAAAAAAAAAAAAAAAAACAAAAACAAAAAACCCCCCAGAAATGCATCTGACAAGGCAAGAGATCTCTTCTTGATGCCTTGAACTGAAAGTTGCTGAAAAAACAAGGTGGTTTCACAGCTCTCAAAGAGGTGAGTATGGTTCTCAGCTCTTAATCCACCAAGCCAATGGCAGAGTGACTGGAGATTTGAGGAGGAGGCAACTCTAGATTTTGAAGTCTTGACCTGCAGCATTTGTCTAAGCAGCCTCTTGTAACCAATTCCTCTTGCTCTAAAAATTATATTGTCTGCAACGTGGGCTCAACAGCCCTGAGCAGACACATAAGCACAGCCCTGGCAGAAGGCAATGGCCAGCAGGTCCATATTGTCCCTTACACTGCCATGCCAAAGTCACAGGGTTCATTTTGTGTCCAAATAGAGCCTGAATGCCACAGCTACATTGTCTGCACTGTGCCAGGGGCCATGAAAATACAAAAGGAGATATCAGGGGGTTGTCCCACAGCCTTAGTACAGCAAAAGATGTTCAGTGGAGATGATGCTAAATGGTCTTCCTGATGGAGTGATCTCAAGAAAACACCTTTTTGATTTCTATTATGACACAGCCAAAGGTTGTGAGGACTGAAGCTACTGAGGACACACACTTCATGGAGTTCTGCACCAAGGGAGGTTCAGATGAGCTATTAGGAAAAAATTTCTTCACTCAAAGAGTGGTGAAGCATTGGAAGAGGTTGCATGGAGTCACCATGCCCAGAGGTATTCAACAAATGGGTGGATGTGGCACTGGGAGATGATTGAGTGGTTAAGGTGGTGTAGGACTGATGGTTGGACTCAATGATCTTGAAGGTCCTTTCCAACCATGATGATTCAATGATTCATGAAAGGAATTCTGTGGCCTATAAATGTTAAAAATATTTATGGAGGATAAATCACGTGAAACCAATTTACAGAAGGATTAAATTATCTCAGATGGGTGCTGCAGATAAATGGGGAAGAAAAACAAATTCCTAGGAATTCCAGTCCTGCCTTCAAGTCCATATGGCTCATTCCCTCTCTCTCTCTGCTATTTCCTATTTCACCTCAGAGGACATCCAAAGGGTGGTGATCAGTCAGGTCCTGATTTCTCCTTTCTCCTGATTCCTCCTGATTCCTTTCTCCTTTGCAACAAAACACTGTCAACAAGAATTTTTTCTCCCACCACGCTTCATAAATAGCTCTTCTTCTGCACTAGGGAGCAGAGGTTCAGGTGAGGGAGAGAGTTAGTTAATCCCTGTATTCCTCCTTACCAAAAGCTCACCAAAGGGAAGAGCTGCAGCATTCAAACCAGCAGCTCAAAAGCAATACCACTGTCAAGAATTCCTCCTAATCTTCCACTGCATGACTAGTGTGGAATCTTCTTCAGATCTTCAGAAGTGAGGTCTAATGCATTTCTGGAGAGGACAAGCCTTCACTGGTTCTTAATCCTTCCAGACTCTAAACCTGGAGTCACCAGCACAGGAATTTGGCTTGGAACTGTCTACTCTTGGGATGAAATAAAAGGCAAGAAAAAAAAAAAAAAAAAAAAAAAAAAAAAACAACAAAAACCCCAACCAAAATGAGTTCCATTCTGCATTGTTGCCCCACATGACATCTTTTTCCCATTGCTCTTGGAACCTTGAGGACTGAAATCCAGCACAGAACTGATTGACTCTCTATTTTATATGGGATTTGCTGAGGTACCCAGATGTGTTCCAGCTGTTGTAGGCTGCCAAGTATCCAGCACCAGAAGTGTTCCCACAGTGACATACACTCTTTGTTCATCTCCTTTGGATGAGGATTTTTGGATCAGCTCTTCAGTCAGGTTCAAGAGGCAAAAAGTGACAACACAATGACATACCAACCTACTCAAGATGTCACACTGGGCAGCAATGGTAAAACAATTCCAACTGTTTTCCATGGTTTTCCACCACTATTTCTTCTGATAGTGCATCAACACCTACAAAAATTCCCCATACTGATTTTGTTTCAGACAAGTTGGTCCTTGGGACCAAGTTGGTTTCTTCTGCACCTGTAAGCCAAACTCAAAAGTGTGACTGAAACTCTCTCCAACCAGTGATGCCTCCCAGTGGTGATATTTGATTTTTGGCTACTGAGTTTAAGGGCACAGGGATAAGGTTTACTCTATAGGTTGCCTTCTCTGAACTGTCCATTTTGTGGGGTTGTTTTCACCCACTGTCCATCCAAGCAGAAGACAGCAGATGTCATGATAAGGAACCTCCTTCCAGTTTTGTGACCACAGCATGCATAGAGCTCATGGTCTTCAACATATTTCTGTCTACATCTTTTGTATGATGGAGCAAGTGCCCTTATCTTTCTTTTACAAATTAGAAGCAGAGGCACAAAGAAACCAGAAGATGAGTCATTTCACCTGATTTGGGTCCTCTCAGATGTAGGGATCTTGTCTTTTATTGCCCTCAGGAGAGACAGATGGGCAGGTCTCACTCTGCAAAGCCTGCTGAAGGGAAGCTTTGATTTACCACACCTTGAGCTCACAGCCTCACTCTGCTCTGACATGGATAGGAGAAATCACTTTCTAGACAACCAGGCCTCTCTGATTAGCTGCAGGAGGTGAAAGACTTGGATTCTAAACTTTGATAGATAATATGAGTCCCACATCACTTCCCCACTGTCGTGCAAGGAATTGCCTTGAGTCCCCTGATCCCAAGGGACAGTCTTTCACCCTCACCCTTCTAAGACACCTTTCAGCAATGAGGAAAAACATCTCATCCATGTAGTGAGTAAGGAATTAGCCTTGCAAAACCCTGACCTTGTAGTCCATGCTCTCCAGAGCTGCCCCTTGCTATCCTTAGGGACTGTCTTTCACATCAGGCCAAACTGTGCACAGATGATTACAGCTGGAAAAGGCCCCCAAGGTTCATTCTGAGCATAGTTTGATGAGATAAGGCTCAGCCTACGTCAGGGCTAGGAGGCTGAAAACCATCTACCACCACAGGGCACAATCTAATCTCCCTACTTCATTTGTCTGATCTCTCCTAATTTTGACTAATCCAGATTGAGAAGCAGATCTTGTGTACCTGGCAGCACATCTTTCTGCACCAGTTGTATCACATGGCCTAATGGAAGACATTCCCTCTTCCCACAAGCTCTGAGTGGCCTAAAATCTATTGTAGCATTGCTTTTCCCATGAATTTATAGAGGATCTTCCACCACAAGGTCAAGGGCCTGATGAATTTCCCTAGAAATACTCTTGACTGGAGGAGGACATACTCACTCTCCTCTCCCCCACCAAAAAAAAAAAAGAACAAAAAGTTGCTGAAATTCCTCATTTTTCATCCAACCATGGAGGCCTCACTCTGCTGGAGTAGTTGGCATGGTGGTCCTGTGGCTCAGAGAAGATTTCTGATGTATCCCAAACATGATGTGTTCTTTTGTATTACCATTCCCCATGGGTACCACATGGTTCATGAAACAGAAGCATCATAGAATCATAGAATCATAGAACTGGCTGAGTTGGAAGGGCCCTCAGAGATCATCAAGTCCATCATTCAAGATCATCATTCAAGATCATCAAGATCATCATTCCAGTACCTGAAGGGGCTCCAGGAAAGCTGGAGAGGGACTTTTTACATGTACATGAAGTGACAGGACAAGGGGGAAAGGTTTCAAACTTTAGGAGGGGAGATTGAGATGAGATGATAGGAAGAAATTCTTCCCTGTGAGGGTGGTGAGACACTGGAACAGTTGTCCAGTAAAGATTCCCCATCCCTGGAAGTGTCTCAGCCCAGGTTGGATGGGGCTTCGAGCAGCCTGGGCTGGTGGGAGGTGTCCCTGCCCATGGCAGGGGAGTTGGAACTGGATGAGCTTTAAGGTCCCAACCCAAACCATTTGGTGATTCTATTTTCTTCAGCAGGGATAGCAGGGATACAGGCAGGTTACTAACAAGCAGGAAAGGGAATTTTCCCAGCTGGAGCTAAGGGCCAATTGACCCATTTAAACACACGTGAAATCCAACACAGAATATGCAGTCAGTGGGAGCTGAGCCACACCAAAGAGACCTCTTGGCAGGAGGTAATGGTGTGGGGAAATTTATGAGAAGGTGGTAACTTCTAAGAAGCCCAGACATCCAACCAAACTCAGGTGCAAAGATTTTGTCCACAGGTGATTTGCTGGCACTCTCAACCTATACCAGAGGGATGACAACAACTTTTATCTTAGGTGTGTTCACTCCTGAAAGAGCAAAGTGCCCCTGATCTGAACTGGTAGGATGAGTCCCACCCTCTGTCTGAGAACAAAAGACATCTGAGGAACGGTTTATTTCATCACCACTCTTCCAAATTGAGATTCAGCTCTGACTTTTGACTTCATTTCTCATTCTCAGGGAGGCAAATCTTTACACAAAGCCAACTGCCCACCCTAAGATACCTCAGAAAGCTGAGACCAAGGATGTCCTCACTCATTATCTGTAGAGACAAGGTAGAGCTCACACTGGAGAATATATTTTAGGCAACCATTCATCAGGAACACCCTTTTTTTTCTGTGTGTGTGTGTACCTACATGATGCTGCAGATAAGAGCATGATGTGAGCATGACATTAACGTGGTCATCTTGCTTCTGACCCTCCTCAAATCAGGTATCTCTGCACATCACCACGTGTTGCTCTACTCACTATGTGTTTTAGCTGTAAAATATCAAGAAATTCATCTGGAATAAAATCTCTTTCCTCTGGAACAGTGACACCCGAGAAAGCTAATTCTAAAATAGTTATTCTGGTCACATTTGCCATGAAGACAAGTCCTAAGGAGATGTAAAACTGGCACCACAGACCTTAGCTTCATATCCCCTGTAGTGAATTTCTCAAAGAATTTCTATTGTCTTGCTTGCCTCTGACTGAGAGATGATAAAACCAAGGAGCTGAGGGGAGCACAGAAAGGAAAAGCTCTGCTGTGCAGAGAGTAGTGCCTGTTGCATGGGAAATCTGGGCTCTTTTCTGGCAAATGTATTTTAATTACCTCCTTTTGTTTACAGGGTCATTTCATGTAGCAGTGCCCTTACCAAGCAGCCCAACCTCTCCAGTCATTTCCCTGCTAAAATTATGAGGTCTCCTTAAAAATCATGACCTCTTCCAAATAGCTCTGGCTGGCTTCATGGAATTTATTTTCTGATTTCTGAGTCTTTGCAGGGAATTTTTTCTCAAGCCTCATTCTGAGTGCTAAAAACCCAGAGAAGAAGGTTTGTTTCTTTTCAACTAATTTATCGTGTGGCTGAGGATGGGAACACTGGGAAAAGTTCACATATAAAATCATAAATTGCCACAGAGAAGAGAAAAAAAAAGTCAGCAGTAGTTTTATTATCACTACTGTTACAGTAGTAATAATTCAGCATTGTACACAAAGATACATACAAAAGGTAGCACAAGGAAATTATAATCATATTTGTTCATCCTGATGTTGATATAGGTAGAAGAGGCACCTTTTATAATTCATGTCCAAACATACTCAAGAGATTTCAAATGAAACTATGAAACTTTTTCTGAGGTTATACGGAGCCTTTTGATTTTTACATTGCAAAGAGCAATCCATACGCAAAATGTGCCTCACAACAGCATCAGTGGAAGCTCTACAAACTCTTACTTTAATGACTATCTCTTAGTGAAGACATTCTGATTTCAACCTAAAAAAATCATCAGTCCAATTCTCTGCTGGGAATTGTGACCCTCAAGCAGTGTGTACTTCAGGGAGAGAAGTCAAAGACTTCAAGGGGAAGACGCTAAAGTATAATTTATTCCTGCAAAATTCAGAAGCCATCCCAAATAAAAAACACATTTGCATGAATGAACAGCTGAATAGTTTCTGGCTGGGAATTATTTGCAAGAGAAAGAGCTAAATTTGCCAGATTGTCATCTGCTGTGCTGGGTCTGCCAAGCTTGTCTCATCATCCTTGCAATTTTGCCATCACCTTTGCCGTTATATTCAGTTTCTACAGGACAGCCCTTGTGCAAGTGGGCAGCTCTATGGATTTTAGGAGAAGCTTTGCAAGAGTGAGGATTAACTTTGTGTGGAGGTAGCCAGAAAAAGGTCTGATCCTCTGGTTGTCTCCAGGGAGGGACCTTTCATTTTTAAATTGTTAATAAAGGGACGTGCGCACCACCAGCAACCACCACCCACCTATTTAACAAACTTAACTGTGAAATTGGATCCTTCCCATTTAGCCTGGATTTGCCTTTGATGCTGTTCCAGATCTTAGGTTGCCTTATTTGCCTTTAATTTCTAATCCAGGCATATAGCCAAGTTTAGGACACATTGTCTCCTGTATTACAATCTCTTCAGGGCTGGCTGTAGCACTTAATATAAGCATCCTACAGCTCCAGAAAATCTCTGGGAGATCAGACCAAAAGTCTCCTGAGTCCCAAAAGTTGTCTCCAAGGGCAGACAAAAAAGGAAAGTTAGATGTGACCACAGGAGTCCAACAGGACACTTGGAGAAGGATCCCTTCTCCTTCTCACCCTCATCATACGATCTCCAAGCTTGGGAAGAGGAAAGTTGAGTGTCACCAGGATGTTGTTGTTATTGTGTCAGTCATTCCTGATTAGCCTCATCCAGATGCTCCCCCTTCATCCTGATCTCAGATGTCCCAAATGGGGATGCTGAGGGGTGGCTGTGGGGTCAGGGCCAGTGGGGATGGTCATGGGGCACCATGAGCCGTGGGATCTTTAGGGCAGGGTAATGCTGTTCCTTAGAAGAGAAAACTCATGTCATCTACCCTAAAAGATCCAAAGATGTTTTTAAGTTTGAAAAGAGCAAGATTACACAAAGGTGGTGTAAATTTTTTTCTTGGACATTGCACTGTGACCTCAAGTGGAAAGCATGATGATGCTCACTCCTTCCCCAAAGCAGACAACTGAAGAGGAAACATCCGAGGGTGGGATAAGGAATGAACATCTCCAAAGGTGGGGAATCAATAGCTTCTCCTTGTCTGGCTCATCACAAAACATTTTAGTGTCTGGGGCTGCAGTGTAATATCCACCTACACTGGTGGTGATTCACCTGGGAGATCCCTCACCACTCACAACCTCAACACACATCCTCCCTTCTTCTCCCACTGTTGTAGGTGATGGAAGCAAGCAGGGGTGAACTTGTCCTCTTGAGGAATGCCAGAGGAACAAAAAAAAAAAAAAAAAGTCCTTGCTCACCTCCCTCCCAAGCCAGCATTATGCCAGGGATAGAGAGAGACAACTCTATCCCTGGAAGTGCACAAAAAAAGAAAAAAAACTCAAGTCAATACTGAAATAAATCAACCCCTCCCTCCTCCTCGCTGGCAAAGGAGCCCTGGATCCCCTCTCCTTCCCCCTCCCTCCCAGTTTAAAACATCTCAGGCTTCCTGACTGAACTTGGCTGGGTTCTAAAAACATGAATAAGCTTCCCCTGTCTGAGAGCCAGCTGGCAGGGATGGCTTGGATGGGACCCTCCATTTGTTACGGGGAAAAAAATGGCTGGTCCAGTTCTCCTTGTTAGGCATCGAGCTGCTGGTTGGGAACTAAAGACAGAAGGTCTGTTTGGAACACTGAACACACAATCCCTTCCAGCCTCAAAGACACTGAGGCTGCAGAAAATCTACCCTATTCACCAAGATGACCTAGTTCTGTTGTCAATGGGTTAGAGCGGAGCAAAGTTGAGGGAGAATATCCTGATTAGGGGGATCTCCCACAACGGGACAGTGAGCACCCTTTTGTCCCTTTAATTTTCACCCCCATCCCCTAACACCAGGCTTGCTGTCAACATCATAACTCAGAGGGCTACTACTAGCCCATCCAGTTTGCCACCATCTAACCCTGCTGGAGTCAACTTTATAGCAGGAGCAGATCCTGCACCACACTTTGTCACCTCATCCCCCGACGTTGGTTGGTTGGGTTTGTTCTGACAATTTTTATTTTTTTTTTTAATCCCTTCTCTTTCTTCTCCTCCGTTCCTGAGAAAGCCTTGAAAAGGTGGCAGCAGCTTTGCCTCCCCCACACAAAGGAGCTGTGGCTGTGGGTTTTTGTCCCCCCTGCAAAGATGAGGAGCAGCCAGGCTCCCAGCTCCCAATTGCTCTGCAACCTGGAAAGACTTGAAGCTCATCTGGATTTCATGTCCATGCCCTGAGACATATTCAGGATCCCTACAAACAGTGGAGAAAGAGCTGAGAAAAGATACAGCTCACAAGTGGAAAGCTGCTCAGTGTCTAAATAAAAAAAGGAGGAGAGTGCTCAAATTCCTTGCCTGTATCTACCTGGATGGATTGAGGACGGACATTCAGACGTTTCTTTTTTTGTTCTTTTATGGCATTACAATTCCCCAATTAGATCCTTTTCTAAACTGAAAATGTAAAGTGCACTTTCAAAATATAAATGTACATTTAAAAACATCAGACAACATACATTCAGCCCATTGAACAACATACTTATGATTTGTTAACTGCCATTAAATGTTAAAAATAGAAGCCTGAAAGAAAACATTTCTCTTTCTTCTTCCCTTTCTGGTGGTGACTGTTAGTAAAGGATTTATCACTCATTTTACACCCTGTTTAAAAAAAGAAGGGGCATTCCTGATAACAGATGCCCCTCTGGCCAACTGGCAAGGAAAAGGGGAATGTATGAGGTATATAAATGTATTTCAGAGGACAAACAACAAAAAGAGGGAGAGGGGGAGAGAGAGAGAAAGGGAGAGGGAGGGAGGAAGAGGAGGAGAAGGGAAAAAAAAAAAAAAAAAAAAGAAGAAACTGAAAGGATTAGAAATGAAAAAGAAGGTATTTTGTGCTGAGCTAAATATTATTTTGTTTCCATTGAAAGGGTTAAGAAAACAAAGACAGAGTTGACAATTTCTCCCGACTGGAAGCTGGGAATGGCCCACGGTGGCACAATGCTATTATTCTAGCATGAGCCCATTCTCACTGGATTTTCCACAAAATCTTTAATAATTTGATTCTTTTCAGCCTCAGCAGCCAGCTGAGCTCTTTAAGAAACAGTAACAAAAACCCAGAGAAAAACCCACTACTGAGAGGGGAGCTTTGGCGGAGAGCTGAGCTGAAGCCGATTAGTTTGGCCTGAATAGAACCAGCCAGGTCCTCCAGCTCTTGCTCAGCCTGGAGTCCTCTGTTTCATTCATTGCAGTACAATATCACCACCAGAGCCCAGGCCTAGACACTAAATTACACTATTATAAAATCAGATTGATACACAAACTTTCCCTCCCAGGCTGAGGAGAAGACTTTTTTTTTTTTTTTCAACAATGTTTTAAGGTGGGTTTTTTGGGGGGTTTCAGGGTTTTTTAATTTGTTTTTTTCTGTTTGTTTGTTTATTATTTATTTTGTTTTTTTTTCTCTGTGTGGTTTTGGGGGGTTTTTTTGCTCTGTTTTTTTTTTTTTTTTTTTTTGAGGGGGAGGGAGGGGGAGCTGAGGGTCTATTCAGGCGTTTTGAAGCATTGCCATTCATATCGAGCATATCAATTCTTAATGGTGCCACACACACAAATTGCAAATACGGGGGGATACAAGCTGGAGGGGGGAGGAAAAGGGCTGGAAGAGCTCAGAGAAGGCTTGCAGGGGTTATCTCCCCCAAAACCCAGCAGGACAGGAGCCTTTCATTGGCTGGGGGTGGCTTGCATTGTCCCCTGTCCCCAGGAATTCAGGTCAGAGCCGGGAAGGGTCTGGGGCATTGAGTGGGAAAGGCAAAGTTTTGACCCTCATTTGAGCATCACCTCACCCTAGGCCTTGAGCAAGCAACAGATATACTTTTAAATGTATATTTTTGGGCGGGTGTGTGGGAAATTTACAAATAAACATCCTCTAGGGCTCTTTTAGCCACTCTCTTCTTTCTTTTTGAGAGGCAAGTCTGGATTTGGCCACGTGTTCCCAAAGCAAAGGCTCCCAAGAGAAAGTTTGGTTCTGGGTGCAGGTGCATGATGTGACTTTTATCCACACCAAACCTCAGCAGCTCAGGATGGCAAAATCTGATTAGTTCACACCTCCCTTTTCTGCCCTGGACAAGCCTTCTTCTTTTTTTTTTTTTTTTTTTTTTTTAACCCTTGAAAAATACTAAATCTTTCTTTACAACAGACAAGGGTCCTCAACAAGAAGTCTCCAGCATTATCACCTTCTTCTTCAGCCTGGAGGAAACCTCCTTGCAGCACGTTGCTCATTTCAGGCTCTAAAACCTGAAACCACTTTGAGGAGGGGAGAAGTGATGGGGAAGAATGAGTGGTTTGTATCTCAGAAACACCCATACACCTCCACCCCCAAACACCCCACATGAATACACAAGGCCCAATGCTGTGCCTGAAGTGCTTTAATAAGAAATTCTATGTTCATTTTCCAGTATATTTTTTAGAGGGGAGCTGCATGTCTCCAGGAACCTTTCATTGAGACCTATCTACCTCAATTTCTGTCTCATTCAGTTGTCTTTTTTTTTCCCTCTGCCATCACTGCAGTCATTTTTATGAAACAGACACCACTAAAACCATAATAAAATGAAATAAAACAAAATCAAACCAAAAAAAAAAAAAACAAAAGGACGACAGGTTTTGCTGATTTTGCCCAGGAAAAAAAAAAAACCTCCTTTTCCCTGCCCACATGGAATTTATATTCCTCAATTTTTTCATTTCTTTTCTTCAAGCCACATTCACCAATGGAAACAATCTTGCTCCCCATTGCCTCCAAACCTCAGTTTCCCTAAATGCTCTGAATATATTAAATGCAACACAAAAAGAGCAGCAACCCGAGATGCAAATTAAATTAAAACTCCCTCCCCACAAGAGGGAAATAAACAAACAAAACCCCCACATCTTATATACACACAAAGAGGAGAAATTAAAAGCCATTTAAGAGTTCTGAGGAATTTGGACTGTTTTCAATAGATTTTCTGAATGGGAGCTGCTACATGACATCAGCACCAATTCTAATATTGGTCATTTCTGAAAGATAAAGCTTTTCACAAAATCCTACATTAAATGGGAAGTCTTCTGAGTAGTTTCCACTTCACCTATTTCGGATGCTGCGGATAGGCCATAAGAAAAGGAAATTTTTCAAGGAAAGGAATTTTGGCAATGATTATCAATACTCATACATCATTTCAAAGCCTTCCTGGGGTAAATTTGGTACATGGCTGCACCAGATTTCTACCTTCAGAAACCTTCTAATGAGGATGATGTGATTATGAAGTGATGGCAACATTAATAGAGCCCATGCTCCTCAGCATCAGGATCCTAGGGCTTGGTGTTGTCCTGGGAGGGAGGTTTTTGCCACGTGAAGGGCTGTGCTGGGTGGCACATGTGGTTGGAAGTGATATGGAAACCTGAATTAAAGCAGAAGAAATAATTAGCATTGCAGCACATGGAGGAATGACCCTAAAACATCTGAAAGCTGTGGCTGCTTGCAGAGAGAAACAAAGGAGCCTGAGGAGAGAAGAAAGCAGCAATTAGAAAGGAGAGAATGAGCTGGGGTGTTGAACCATGGATCTGTAAATGGACACAAATTGTCCTGATTCCAACCCCCCTCCTCCTGCTTTCTTCACAAGGATGGTAGTTTCAGTGAAAAAAAAAAAATCATACAGAAAGGATTATATCAGCCCTGGAAATCCAAGGGATGGGGCTCAGTCTCTGCATTTGAAGGATGGTGGAGGTTGTTGGATGTTATTAAATTCTGATATTCACTAATACACCTGAAATAAATGCCTGGGAAGCAACCCAGACCTTTCCTTTCTATTGCGTGCTTTTTGGATACAGCATAATTGGAAATTTCTTCTGAAAAATCAGACATCCCCCCACTGCCCAGCAACTCTCCAGGACTAAGACAAAAATCATGCCTAGCATAAGGCAGAGAGAGGGATGGCTGAGAAGAGGCTCATCAGCTGTTTGGCAGCAACAGGAGCTCCCAGCTAGGCAAGGAGACAAAATTTCTCCATCATCAGGCTGGCTCTGAATCAAAGACACAAGGCAGCTCCCTCCTCCAAGTGGGTGACAGACAAGGAAGTTGGGAGCAGCACCTTGGCTATCAAAATGTACATCTTGACACCAAAAACAGCTGTGTCAGTTGTCTGATAGAGGAGCTGACATCCACCCTGGGCTGTTTCCAACTCCCCAAAAGACAGATTTTGCACTTCAGGGAGGAGAAGAGGATGAGGAAGAAAGGAGAAGACAGGCAGCAGATTTGTGTTGATATTGCTAGGCTAATAATTAGGGGAGGCATCCCAAAAGGCCCTAAAAAAGGAAGGAAAATAAAAAACCTTGTGATTTCTGGAAGTCCTTGCCATTATATGGGGGCCATCAGGAAGTCTAGGACAAGTCTTCCCCTTGGAGTGCTCTCCCAAGTTAATTGGTGGGGTTCTCCACTTTGGAAAGGTTGAAGACTCAGCTGGATGAGGTGCTGAGACATCTCATATAAAAAAATAACATCTCGTATAAAAAAATAACATCAGTTGGACCAGCTGATCCTTGAGGTCCCTTCCAACCTGACATCCTCTGATTCTGTGAAGTCTTTTGCTGCCCATACATCCAGCAGCAAGCAGGTCCCCACCTGACATCAGCCCCACCTTAGGGACAGACAGAAAACCAACCAGGATGAGGAGGAAAATGTGGGGCCAATAGAAAGGAAAGGATTTTGCTCTCCAAAAAAAAGCAAGGAGGGGACTGTGGGCATCCCCCACCAGGGACAGGATGCCAGGCAGGAACCTCTCACTTTGTTCAATCCCCACCAGCCTCTGACACCCAGTTTCCCTGGCAGAGAATCATCATGGCAAGCTGAAGAAGTGCCTGGAGAGGGGAGAAGAGGGAGATACTGGAGATGTGGTTCAGGCCTGGGGTGGATGAGGACCATCTGCATATATTGTGTCAAATCACTTCCCTATACCTTGGCTTCCCTCTCCATGCAGGGGGGTTCACAGCATGGCTCTCCTCCAAAGGGTATTTTATGGTGGTAAGGATGCTCAAGCCAGAAACAGGAGCATTTTTAAGCCCTCAAGTTTTGCCTGAGCTGGCCTTCAGATACTTTTGTCACTCCTCTATTTTGTCACTCCTCTAAATTTCTTTAGTTCTCTTTTTTTCTTCTCCTTTCTTTTTTTTTTTTTTTTTCCTTCCCTCTTTATGATACAACACCAGTGTGTTTCAGCAAGGAGTTCTCCAGATGGGGCCATCACAGCTCACACTGGACTTGTGTCCTTCCCTTTGGATCCCGTTGGAACCCAAATGTTCCATCCTGGGCACGAATGTTTAACATAACACAATTGCACCTCTCCTTCCTATGATATTTGTTTCCCCAAACTCTTTTTCGGGAGCTGCAGCACCACAGCAAGCTGGGTCCTGCTCTGCACAGAAGTCCCCATGACCCTTTCATCTCCAAGAAGTTAATGGAGTTGAGGGAAGGGCAGAATCAGGCACTGGGAGTGCTGAATGATGCCATCCAGGTGTTCAAATTTCTTGTGTGACTCCCAAACTCAGCCCAACCAAGGTTCTAAGCTGCTTCTTCACCCCACTCCCCCACCCCCAATCCCAATTTCTCTTTTTTTGCTGCATTTCTCTGGCATTTCCTAACGTGTTTTTTCTTGTGTTACATTTCTCAAGGAAGGCTGCCTGGTGAGCAGCAAATCATTATTAATTCCTCAGGTATTCACTCCAATGCAATTAACCCCCTGCATGCTGTTCCTCAGGCTGTGCTTCCCAAAGAGCCCCCCCCATCCATCCTCACCACCTCCACCATGGTGACACAAAATGGACCAAAAAGTCCATTTTTGGATCTACTGTCCAGGTAAAGAGTTGGGAAAGACAGTTCCTCTTGCTGGACACAGCTATTTAGAGATCCTCTTAAGAATCCACCCTGATTTTCCCAATTTTTTGAAGTGACAGTGTCCCCAGCTTCATGTCCCCCCCAGGTATTATCTTGCACTGCCCCCAGCAGGAGCCCTCTAAGCCATTTTTGAGGGTTTTCCAGTCTAAAAGGTCAAGGAAAGGCAAGGGAAAAAAAAATAAAGCACTTATTTCTCTTCTGGGGAAGCCAGCTCATTCAGAGAAGGAATAACACTGCCAAGATTTTGTCCAAACCCTGACTTGAGATCCACTCCTTTGGCTTCCCTGCTAATGAGATTTTTTTATTTTTTTATGGTTTATCCCCACTGGCTCTTTCCTACAAGGTCCAGGGTGTTCCCTAGGAAATGTCTCCAGGTGTCCCTCAGGAGGGAATTTTGATGGGAGTTTTCCCAAGCACTGCTTGGAGTTGGTTTTTGGTTTTTTGGTTTTTTTTTTCCCCTACCAACCCCTGCAAAGGGCTTCAGTGTCTCAGGCTGTAGCTGCACCAGGAGCAGGGAGGGGGAAAAAAAGAAATAAAGTCATTTAAAGGAGCAATAAAAGTGAAAAAGAGGATAAATGTAGTCAGCCACCTTAGCATGGGAACATGAAGCTTGAATGGCCCTACTGCCAAGAGAGGAAGAGGTTGGGAGGAGGAAGGCTCCTGGAGTTGGTGGTTGGGAGACATTTTATTTGGGATGTCACTTTGAGTGTTAGGAACAGCACAGGGAAGAGTTAAAAATCAAGCCTGCAGTGAAAAAATAAAAATTAAAAAAAAAAAAAAACGCTGAAGAAATGGAAAAATAAAAAAAAAAAAAAATGAGAAAATTAAAAAAAAAATGTCTTGAGGGCCAGTGGGGTAAAAAAGTTACAGGTCCCTGGGAGTGTAGGGCAGGGAGGGAAATAACATAAATCCCTTTCTGAGCAAGCAGTGGGGAAACTGAGGCAGGGAGAATTGCCAAAGGAAGAGCTCAGATATTAAGTGGGCAGCACCTGGGAAGTCACCTTCTGCTCCGTGTCCTGAGGATCTCCTGGAATCTTTCCTGCCTGGAGAAGCCAAAGCAGGATTTTCCTGCTGCATGGACCACCAAATCCTTCTGTCCCATAGCCAGGATGCAGCAGAGTTCCAGCTCTTCATTGCCTGGAGAAAAAGAAAAAAAAAGCAGAGTTGTATTCCAACAGGAACAACATGGAATTTGTGCCCCAAGCCTGCAGCAGGGAAAAGTGGGAAAAGTCCCAGTGAGGAACTGGGAAGACTCAAAGGATGCAGGGGTGTCACCCCCTGAACAATGAGGAGTTGCTTTAGGTTCCTGGGGAAATAAAGGAAAATGAAATTAAATATAAAGTAAAATAAATAAAACAAAATAAATAAAATAAAATAATAAAATAAAATAAAACAAAATAAAATAAAACAAAATAAAATAAATAAAACAAAATAAAATAAAACAAACCAAAACAAAATAAATTAAAAAAAAAACAAAACAAAACAAAAATAAAATATAAAATAAAATATAAAATAAAATAAACATAAGTTAAATTAAACAAAATAAAATTAAATAAAATAAAAAACAAAACAAAAATTTAAAAAATAAAACAAAACAAAAAGCAAAATAAAATAAAATATAAAATAAAATAAAAATAAATTAAATTAAACAAAATAAAATTAAATAAAATAAAAAACACAAAACAAAAATTTTAAAAATAAAACAAAACAAAAAGCAAAGTAAAATAAAATATAAAATAAAATTAAAATAAAATAAATTAAATTAATCAAAATAAAATAAAACAAAACAAAATAAAATAAATTAAAAAATAAACCAAAACAAAACATAATGAAATAAAATATTAAATTAAATTAAATTAAATTAAACAAAATAAAGAAAAATAAATAAAATAAAACAAAATAATATAAAATAAAATACAATACATAAATTTTAAAAGCCAGCCTTGAGATAAAGGGGGCTTGTTGACTTTTCAACTTTTAACACCACCTGGGGAGGAGGAGGAAACCAAATCAAACCAAACCAAAAAATTAAAAAAAAAAAAAAAAAAAAAAAAAAAAAAAAAAAAAAAAAAAAAAAACAAAACAGGGAAACCAACTCAGAGGAGGAGAAAAACAAGAGCTTTACAGCCTGCCTTGAAAAGACCTTAAAAAAAAAAAAAAAAAAGGAAAAAAAAGGGTGAAATTCTTGGCTCTCCTGACACCTCTCAGCCTGGGAAATGATGCTGGGAGCCGGGTGAGACCAAAGCAGAGCCCGGCTCTTAGCGGGTACTTGAGAGAGGAGCTGGATTGGGCTGGAGGTGTCAGAACCTCCCCCTGGTTCCGTCCCCTCTGACCCCAGAAAAAGCAGAGGGGCAGCTTGGGACAGAGTTCCTGCATATCCAGCCCTGCCCTGCTCAGGGGGGTTCTTGGAGCTTTTATTCCCCCCTGCATCTCACACCCCAGCTCGAATCATTCAGCCTTTGATGTCCCTGAGCATCAGGCAGGGCTTGGGCAGGAACCAGCTGTGGCATTCCAGATGTGTGTCCCCTGGAGAAAGCAAACCCCAAATCTTCACATTTTGGAGGAAAATTCTTCATGCTGCCCCGAGCAGCCAGGCTGAGGTTGGACATTGGGAATTCTTGGCTGGAAAAGAGGAGCCTAATAAAGTTACTCTTCTTCAGCCATCAATATATATATATATTTTTTTTTTCACTTTATTTCCCCAGTCCTGAAATCCATCGCAGGGTTATGGCAGTTTAGTTGGGAATTTTTTTTGAGGGGGTGGGTGTTTAAAATTTTGTTTTGCAGGGAGAAAGAAAAAAAATCTGTCTGTGGATAGTCAGAGGAAAATGGAAATGTTTCTGTGGAATGGAAAGCTGTGGCATTCCAGATGTGTGTCCCCTTGAGAAAGTAAACCCCAGACCTTCAAGTTTTGGAGGAAAAAGAGGAACCTAACAAAGTTACTTAATTACATCAATTTATTTTTTTTTTTCACTTCATTTTCCCAGTCCTGAAATCCATCGCAGGGTTGTGGCAGTTTAGTGGGGGATTTTTTTTGGGGGGGGTGGGGTTTAAAATTCTATTTCACAGGGAAAAAGAAAAAAAATCTGTCTGTGGATGGTCAGAGGAAAATGAAAATGTGGAATGGAAAGCTGTGGCATTCCAGATGTGTGTCCCCTGGAGAAAGCAAACCCCAAATCTTCACATTTTAGAGGAAAATTCTTCATGCTGCCCCGAGCAGCCAAGCTGAGGTTGGACATTGGGAATTCTTGGCTGGAAAAGAGGAGCCTAATAAACTTACTCTTCTTCAGCCACCAATATATATATATATATATTTTTTTTTTCACTTTATTTCCCCAGTCTTGAAATACATCGCAGGGTTATGGCAGTTTAGTTGGGAATTTTTTTTGAGGGGGTGGGTGTTTAAAATTTTGTTTTGCAGGGAGAAAGAAAAAAAATCTGTCTGTGGATGGTCAGAGGAAAATGGAAATGTTTCTGTGGAATGGAAAGCTGTGGCATTCCAGATGTGTGTCCCCTTGAGAAAGTAAACCCCAAACCTTCAAGTTTTGGAGGAAAAAAGAGGAGCCTAATAAAGTTACTCAATTGCATCAATTTTTTTTTTTTTTTCACTTCATTTCCCCAGTCTTGAAATCTATTGTAGGGTTGTGGCAGTTTAGTTGGGGGATATTTTTTGAGGGGGTGGGTGTTTAAAATTTTGTTTCGCAGGGAGAAAGAAAAAAAATCTGTCTGTGGATGGTCAGAGGAAAATGGAAATGTTTTCATTTCAGCATTTTCACAGAAAGATGAATGGTTTCTGATTCTCATCATGTCTCAGTGTCATGTTTGTTATAAAAACTTTTTTTTTTCAATGTTTTACACATTTTTTCTTCTAAAAACTTTTTTTTTCAATGTTTTACACAATTTTTCTTCTAAAAACTTTTTTTTTCAATGTTCTACACAATTTTTCTTCTAAAAATAAAGGTTGAAATGTCGGAAAAAATCCAATGGCATCTGTTGCAGCCATTTCTTTTGACCCATTTAGCTGATTAAAAAGTATAATTTAGGGTTTCCTGGCATCCCAGCCCTTCTTATTGTTCTTCTGCTTATTTTGGGGATGAACTTTTGCTGAATGAAGAATCCATATTTCACCATAAGACATTAAGTTTGCAATCGGATGTCTCCCAGTTTTACAGAGTCCAGGAAGCCAGGTCCAGCAACCAGCACCAAAGATCCAGTATCCCAGATTCACAGGGGTCCCCCTGTGCTTGGGAAGACCCAGGCATCCCAAATAATTTAGACACCCTGTTCCCACCACTTTCTTCAGACCCTTTCCCCCAAATTTTGGCTGAACCTTCAATTTTGTTTAAAAATTGAACCCTCTTTAGCACGAGATAAGCCTGAGGGTTCATAGTATAAAAAAAATAAATCTCTCCTGGGTTTCTCTTCCAGGGAGAGGTTGTTGTTGCCCTCAAGGATCTGCAGATCCTTCCCGTCTCCCAAAGGTCACCAGGGCTTTGGAAAAGCTGGAAAAGGGCTTGGATCACCAGCCTCTTTCACCCTTCTTTCTCAGTCCCCATCCCAAGTACTTAACCTGTTTTTTAAAATATTTTTATTTGTTTGTGGGGTTTTTTTGGCTTTGAGCTTTTTCTGCAGATCCTTCCCATCTTCCAAAAGTCACCAGGGCTTTGGAAAACCTGGACAAGGGCTTGGATCACCAGCCTCTCTCAGTCCCCATCCCAAGTATTTAACCTGTTTTTTTTTAATTTTTTTATTTGTTAGTGGGGTTTTTTTGGCTTTGAGCTTTTTCCAACAGTCTCACATTTTCTGAAGTAGCATTATCCTGATTTTGCACTTGGGAAATCCAACAAGAACCTCCACATTTCCAGCCTTTGGAATGTGACACGGGGCTCCCTATGGTGGGTCTTCTTCAGGCTCTCACCCTCCCTGGTCCCTTTAGACAATTCTGTAGATGCACCCCAGAAGAACAGAGCCGTCCTCTGCTCAGGTACACAAATGGCTTTTGCAGACACATTTTAGATGTTTCTTTCTGTCCCAAGAACATCTGGAAGTTCAAAGAGTTTACCAAAAGTGGAAGGAAATCTATCATCATGTAGATACATACTTTAAATAAATAAATAAATAAATAAATTTAAAAACACCACATTTTTCTGGGAAGGTTTAACCTAAGGTCTTGTTCCTCCTTGAAGCCTCAAGTATGAATTATATCCTGCTGGTAAAAGGAGAAAAAGCAGCACTGAGTTAGGAGAAGTCCTCCCTGGGAAGCCTTTGTTGTGGAGGAGCAGTAATCAGATCAGTCTTTTGTAAGAGTTTGTTTGTCCTCCAGAAACCTGGTGAGGGATAAAACCCCTCCAGATGTGGCTACAAGACTGTTGTCAAAGCCAGCCCAGCTGTCAGGGACTCCCTCCTCACTCTGGTGGGCTTGAAGCTCACATACCTGGCTTCTAAATTTTGAGTTCCCACTCCTTAGGACAGAACATTTCAGCCAGAAGCAATGATCCCACCTCACCCAAGCACAAGG